>OW203766.1:27913149-29113149 GCA_934045905.1 Leuctra nigra
GTCGATTGAGCTACCTACTCCTCGAATCAGTTGATTGATTGGCGAAGACCGAGGATTGATATGTGATCGAACTCTTACTCTAAAGGAGTACGAACACTTTCAGGTTACTCGCACTACAACTGATGAATGTAGGTACAACTCTAAGAAAGCATCAAAGTGCAAACATAAATAATTCGAACTATTGTAAATTATTCGTTGCAAGTAGCTTTATTTGGCTTTAAATGAAACATTTGGTTTTGGTCACAATCGGAATCGGCTTTATGTACAAAAGTACATATAGCGTACACTTTTTCTTCTTTCTTATATATTTCCCATTTACGTGATACTGTGTAAATTCTTGATCGGCTAATACCTCGTAGAGAACAGTATTAAGGTTATCTTTAGTCTATTCGAAATTATAGTCAAATATCGCAACGACCTGGTCGATTTAGTTCAATGTTGTGGTGCGATCAAGACCGAAGTTTTGTTTTGCTAAAAGTTTTTATAAAGTTAAAGTTTCGTTCAAAGATAGTTGTTGTTATATGTTATCATGCATTTTGTTAGAGCTACAACTAATTTCTTAATCCCATGTTATATTTACAAATGAACGTACACAAAATATAATTTGCGAAATATAATTTCTGACAACGAAATTGTGCCGAGTTACTTTATAATTTCCCCTCTGACATGGACCCAAATAAATCCAATCATCAATGATTCGATCCAATCAACAAACCCGATTGAGTTGTCATCTCCATATCTTCCAAGAGCAAAGATCAATGGCTCATGACACTTGTTCGGTCATTGCATGCCAGGCGCTTGTTTAGGACACAGCCGCAGCAACAGGTTGTGGACAAGTTAGTTGTCGATAGATACAGGGAGATCACACTTGCCGTTGTCAAGGGGATATCGAAACAGTTGTCGACGAGATAGTTGTCGATAGATACAGGGAGATCACACTTGCCGTTGTCAAGGGGATATCGAAACAGTTGTCGACGAGATAGTTGTCGATAAATACAGGGAGATCACACTTGCCGTTGTCAAGGGGATATCGAAACAGTTGTCGACGAGATAATTGTCGATAAATACAGGGAGATCACACTTGCCGTTGTAAAGGGGATATCGAAACAGTTGTCGACGAGATAGTTGTCGATAAATACAGGGAGATCACACTTGCCGTTGTCAAGGGGATATCGAAACAGTTGTCGACGAGATAATTGTCGATAAATACAGGGAGATCACACTTGCCGTCAGTGTTGAATCCAGGCATACCTCGGGGGGGGGGGGGGGGGGGGGGGGGGCAGTGCCCCTCCCGAGGTATGCATGTGCCCCCCCCGGCACAAATACCTATTCAAAATACCTTCAAAATAATATGTGAAAAAAACACGTAAAAATAGACAGATCATGTCAAAAACCTTCCAAAACGGTTAGAATTGAGTTAAAATTCCAAAAATTTTCCGGGGCTATGCGCCCCGGACATGCATATCCTGATAAGTTCAATAAATTAACCTATTATTAAATCTCTTAGACCATTTTTTGGATATTTTTCAATTTATAATTCCCCAAAATAGCTATACACTGTGATTCAAAATTGTACCTAAACGAATGACCTTGATCAAAAATTTTCTCGGGGGCTTTTTGTACAACTACAAGCATATTCATAAATTAACTCTCCCCCCCCCCCCCCAACACCAACATCAAAAAAGTACCCCTAAAAATGCCACCCCCAACTATTCAAGTGCCCCTCCCGAGAAAAATGTCTGGATTCAACACTGCTTGCCGTTGTCAAGGGGATATCGAAACAGTTGTCGACGAGATAGTTGTCGATAGATACAGGGAGATCACACTTGCCGTTGTCAAGGGGATATCGAAACAGTTGTCGACGAGATAGTTGTCGATAAATACAGGGAGATCACACTTGCCGTTGTCAAGGGGATATCAAAACAGTTGTCGACGAGATAATTGTCGATAAATACAGGGAGATATCACACTTGCCGTTGTCAAGGGGATATCGAAACAGTTGTCGACGAGATAGTTGTCGATAGATACAGGGAGATCACACTTGCCGTTGTCAAGGGGATATCGAAACAGTTGTCGACGAGATAGTTGTCGATAGATACAGGGAGATCACACTTGCCGTTGTCAAGGGGATATCGAAACAGTTGTCGACGAGATAGTTGTCGATAGATACAGGGAGATCACACTTGCCGTTGTCAAGGGGATATCGAAACAATTGTCGACGAGATAGTTGTCGATAAATACAGGGAGATCACACTTGCCGTTGTCAAGGGGATATCGAAACAGTTGTCGACGAGATAGTTGTCGATAAATACAGGGAGATCACACTTGCCGTTGTCAAGGGGATATCGAAACAGTTGTCGACGAGATAGTTGTCGATAAATACAGGGAGATCACACTTGCCGTTGTCAAGGGGATATCGAAACAGTTGTCGACGAGATAGTTGTCGATAAATACAGGGAGATCACACTTGCCGTTGTCAAGGGGATATCGAAACAGTTGTCGACGAGATAGTTGTCGATAGATACAGGGAGATCACACTTGCCGTTGTCAAGGGGATATCGAAACAGTTGTCGACAAATTGTTAGTTGTCGATATAAGTTGTTGACATTTCTAGCAAAATGACATCCTGAGGAAGATTCCACTGTTTGCATTGGAGATTGAAAAAAGGTTGTCGAGAAGTTGTTAGTTGTTGACAGTTCCACGCAATTATATCGAAGAGGAAGATTCCACTGGCGTTGTCAAGGAGATATTGATTGCCTGGCGCTATCAGGTAGATTGAGTCAAACAACAGCTACTCGTGGCGGAAAAACAAGGCTATGTTTTCAATTGAAGCTCGTTACGTCGATTACAATCAGGGGTGCTATTCTGTAACGAAAACGATATCATTCTGGCCTAGAATCATTTCACAGCCATAAGGATAACATTGGTCTGAAATGATTCCAGGCCGGAATGATTTCGTTTTCGTTATAGAATAGGCCATCAGGGTCATATTCACTAGTTATACATATTTTGTAGATGTAAATAAGTTTATGGACTGCCGGCAAGAATTATGAATGCATTGAGGTACGAGTATTTTGGGGAAGTCGAGCTTGAATTTCGATTGTTCTTAAGTGACTATCTGAAAATTTCCATCTCCTGAGAATTGCAAATGTAAATAAATATGTGACGTAGCTCACATAAAAATAGTGGGCAGACAGAATCTTGGCTTAGTAAAAAAAATCCTTAACCCTTGCGTTTGGATAAACGAATTCTAAATTTGTCAAAAACCAGCCATCTACAATGTATGTACCTACAAATGAAAATACTCAAAAATAAACACAAAAGACCGCATTTCTTTCGAAAGTATGAAGTTTTAAAATTTTTACAACTTCTAATTTAAAAAAGATCTCTTTAAAGTCAGGTAAAAAACGAGATTGGACGAGCTTTTTTGGTCCTTTTGACAACATGAAAGCAGTAAAAATACTAATTTCCAAATAAATTTACACGCATTTTCTATGGGTTCTAATATTCTCCTTTTCTCGTAGTCTATATCATTTCCATGAATCCATTAAGCCCACTGACATTCTGTCATCTTATTAAAAATTTGCATTTCCACGGAAAGAAAGTAATTGCATGTCATTCGTGCTCGCTCACCAACGCGTATATTCTATTAAAACCATCACTGCGAGTGCTGAGTCTTGTAACAAAATTAGCAGGACATAAAATGATTGCAGGGAAACAAGCTGGCGAGAGCACATTCCTGTTTCTGACTCAACTGAAGGTACTAAAGCGGCAGTGTTTTGATTCGCACGTAACTTGTAAATGTCGACTTTACGACCCATGTGATTTGCAATATGCAATGATGAATCAGGAGAAAAAGGAGCTGTTCAGATGGAAATGTTAGTTTTATAGTTGGCATTAAAATGGTAACAACATAGGTGGTTTGTTTTGCTTCCCCGTAAACCAGGTTTAATTCTTTCAAATCAAGAATATAAAACCAACTATCAATATTTAAAAAAAAATACTATGGGTGTATTTCAAACTGTTTGCAAGTAACTGAGAGAAAGATATTGAAATCAAGTGCGCTAACTTCTAGAACGTATTATTTAAAGAGAGTAATCAAGGATTGCAAAAACAATTTATTCTCTAAAACTTTGTAGCTTCAACAATCTGTTGTCGGAGATATGGTCACAATCTCAAACGCAGGAGAGCACAGAGGACCTTGTCCTTTGCAAAAATGCTTAGCCAATAATCATTTTGTGTGGATTTTTATGAAAAACGATCTGCTGCTGGAACTTATTGTGCCTTCCTTGTCGAATTTCGCATTCCAGACGTCAGGAATCCTTGTCCCTTTAGGATATATCTAGACATACAGCAACAGTCAATGATTCCTTCACCTCAGTGTGCCCCTTCTCCTTGGCAGAACGCCCTCTACATCTCTCCTTGGAGGTATTCACACCCACATCCTTTAGACCGTATTCTCCTCATGTCGAACCACATCAGTTTCTTCACCCTCCCCTCTCATCACTTACCCTGTCCTGAACGGAATTGCCGTTGATGGCGCTCGTCGACGTCGACAGTCGCTCCGAGGATCCGCGCAGCAGCTCCGCCAGTAGCTCCGGCGTGGGCTCCGGTCGGGCGCCTCGGCCTGGCGCGCCGCTGTAGCCGTCCAGCGTCGAGGGACTGGAGGTGGTGCGCTGATGGCACGCGGGGAGGACGCCGTCGTGCCCCGCGGACAGGAGGTGGACGGACTGCTCGGGAGGCGCCACGGGGAATGGCAGACTAGCGTTTACCTGGTGGAGAGAGAAGCGAGCGTTAACATTCGACATTTATGACACCTACGGATTTGTAAACAACAAACTATGTTTATAATGCACTTCGATTTGGGGCCTGACTAAATAAAGTATATAGTATAGATAATCTTTTTGAAAAAATAATTAATTACGAGTACGAAAAGATAAATTATCCTCCATGGTATTTAGGTTTTAATCACATCCCAATGTATAGATTAGTAGCTAGGACACAGATGTGCGACAATATGTATATGGTCATAACACGTGCTCGCTTATCAACTCGTAACACACGACTCTACGCCGTATTCCTCATGATCTCACCTTCCTCTTCGGCGACGTCCTCTGCGCCGGCGCCGGGGCGGACACCGACGCCGATCTGCCGTACCCTCCCTTCAGCTGCGAGTCGTCCAAGGAATGCGTCGCAAGACTCCGTCGAGGTGCCACTCTCAGAGGTTCCGGCGTCGCGTCAGGCGGACTGTTCGGCCGATATTCCTCCAAGAACACCTTCAGGTCGTCGTTGTAGTTGACCTTGGAGAAGATCCGACTCGTCTCCGGCTTCTTCATCTCCGCCTCCAGCATCTGGCCGTATGGACCACGCAGCGGCCGCTTGGAGTAGCGTCTCGGAGTCCTCAGTTCGTGTCTCTCCTCGGACGGCGTCAGTAATGACGGCGAAGTGTTACGTCCTCTCGTCGGCGTCCTCGGGCGAGTGTCCCCCGTCTCACTTTCACCCTCCGAGAACGAGTCAGTCCTCACTGAAAGATACCTCCGAGGCGACGGTCGATTCGCGTCATCCTCACGTTCATCAGAACTCTGATAGACGAGAGGGTAACGCGGTCTACTCTCCGGCCACACCGGTCTGACGACTTCCTCGGGTGTCTGAGGCTCCTCGCCCCACTCACTAGACCAACGTTGTGAACCGTCGTACTGCGGAGGCGTCGTGATGATGGCGACTTCATTGGCCACCTTCTCTCGCTCGATTGTCACCGGCGAGCTGCGATCGACCGCCTCCTGTTCACCGAGTTCTTTGAGCCACTCCTCACAATGACGCACGCACTCCTTGGAGTAGTCGACGTCGTCGTCCCGCGGCGTCGGCGCCGGTGTCGACGGCCACTCGGCGATGAAGGTCTCGTCAGGAGGTTTCTCAACGACGTCCGCTTGGAAGACGACCGTCGACTTCGCGATGACGGGATATTGTTTCAACTTGGCGATCTCGGCGCTCTCGTAGCTCTCGGCAGAGGTCTTCCCGACGGGGAGGACATTGTTGTGCTCGAGAGAGAAGAGCCACGGACTTGACAGGTCTTCCACGGTCTCCGTGCTCAGAACCTCACTCAATGGGAATGCGTCTTCACGCGCTTTGGTCTCCACTTCTTCCTTGTCGTCTTCCACTTCTTGCGTTGAAACTATCACATCCTCTGTCCGTGTCTTATCACCCTCCTCACACCTATCTTGAGCCCCATCTTCCACATCCTCTTGACGCCAACTCTTGTCCTCACAAACAGAAAACTTTTTCACGAGACTTTTGACATCGACGGTGACGTCATCGGATTCCAAAGCACTTAACTCCACATCGCATTCCATTCCGCTGGACTCCAGGTCCGACTCCGACGTCTTCGTCTCGTGACCACTCTCCAGCACCGACTCCGATGTCGTCGTCTCCAGAACACTCATCTCCACGCCCGACTCCGACGCTTTCGTCTCCAGAGAACTCAGCTCGACGCCACCGTCCGTGAACTTCGTCTCACACGCGCTGAACTCCGCGTCGGAGTCCGTCGTCTTCGATTCACAAACACTCTCGATGCACGGCGGTGAGTCGAGCTCCGGCGACGCCGGCTCCTCGCCAAGGACGTCGTCGACGTCGGCGCTGATCGTGACGGACGTCGCCGGACTGACGGAGTTGGAGTCACTCTGGATGTCCGGTAACCTCTTCCTCGGCAGGGTGTGCGACCCTCCGACGGGGATCCCGGTGTACCCGCCATAAGGAGTCACCTTCACCGGCATGTTCCTGATGTATTTCCCGTCAACCGAACTGTAATCGACCTGCGAAAACGACGCACTTCGATACGGAATCTTACTTTGCGTGTAAGAACCAACTATTGTCCGCGACTCAGGTCGATGTAGATGGAAGAGATCGTCGTTGACAGACTCCTCGACGTAGTCGACACGTGGAGGCGTCGGCGCGCGTCGCGGCGGCGGCGGTGTCGTCACCTCAAGCGGCGGCGGGAAGACCGCGAAGTCCTCCAGCTGCTCCTGGAGCGCGAGTTCCTCCTGGAAGCGGAGATTCTGCTCGAAGCGCTGCTGGTAAGCACTACGATCTGGACTGGAGAACGTCGGACTCCCGACACTTCGCTGCTTGAACAAAGTCCCGCCTGGCTTTACTTGTTGCTTGACGGGCTTCCTGCCAGGCGTCTTCACTTGGCACGACGCCTCGTCGACGTCGTGACCCATTTCCTCTCCGCCTCCTCCCGATTTCAGCTTCTCCGTCAACTCTTTCAATCGATCCGTCTTATCCGTTGTACGCTTCTTCTTCGGCCTCCCAGCAACTCCTTCCTTGCGTTCGCCGCCGAACCTGAACCTGTTGAGTCTCTCCATGTCACTGGCGAGGTAGGAGGGTAGCTCCGGCTTGGGGCGCACGACAATGCGTCGACGTGGCGGACTCTCGGACACCATCCTCACGTCGCCATCCTCCTTGACGCCTCCCAAGCAGCCGCTAGGCAGTCCTCTCTTCGAACACCATTGCAACGTGCTCTTGTAAACGCGATCGGCCGTCGGCGGAGGTTCGACACTTACTGATGCTGGCGGTGCAAACGTAGCGCGTCTAATTATAGACGTCGCTAAGGGGAGGCGGGAGGGCGTCACGGCGCGCGGCCAAGATAACTGAACGACGCCGCAGCAGCAGTCGGAAGAGGCGTCGGGTTGAGGCGACGCGAGCGCCGGTGGGGACGTCGTGGAGGCGAAGCGAACTCCGTAGCGGATGGAGCCGATGGTGACGTAGCCGGCAGGAGGTCTGAACAGAGAAGTGGCGTCAAACTCAAGACAATTATCAAGTCCCAGAAGATAATAATGATCTGTTAATTGGGACTGTTAATTAATTGATGGATTTATAATTAATTGATGTGGGATCATATTTTCCAAGTTCTCTCAGGCGCTTTAATCTGTCCACGAATTCACTCGTCATACTGAAGAATTTAAACTATTTTGCAACAATGTCCTCATTGATTAAATTTAACCCAAGCTTAATTTCAGCTGTCGAGTTTTAAGAAATGGAATATGCAGATGAAGATTCCATGAAAATGCATTACATAAATTTTGTTGACAGTTGTATAAATCACGATTTTGCCATTTGACGTCTCCGGTAACTACCGACCCAGTTATCAAAAAATGAAGATGTTTCTTTAAAAATATAACCCCAGATAGAATCCCAAAATTATGACAGTTTCTTACCTTGTCCATCCCCTGACCCGAACCGGCTCCGGTTTGACCAACTCGCCATTCCCGTTCCCTGCGCCCCTCTGCCTCGTCGTCATGACCTCGTCGGAGGGTCGAACCCACGTCTATCTGCACTTCACATCCCCTGTCATGTCATCACATCAAACCAACTCAGAAGAATGTTCATCTCACACAGCAGCACATCCTCCTCACATCAAGCATTGGACTCGACTACCTGACCTGTCAAAAACGTTCCAATTTCAACGTTCAAATAACAAGGTCACGTGGCGTGTATCGATTAATCGAACGTTCGGTTCGTCAACAGGTTGCGTACTATCACTATTCGAATAATGAAATTAGCGACGACCTCTTTGCGCGAGCTCGCACATAATTTGGCACGCGACATCACTGGCGAATAGCTGAAGTGAAGTACACGACACGACGGTTTGGAATGAGACGGCCGGCTGTGATGCCGCGTTGGCTCACTACCAACCGGTTGAAATATCTCGTCGCTTTTTGCTCTCTGTCTACTGCAATCGAGTTTTATTGCCCTCCTCCTCGCGGCCAACGTTGTGGTTTTACGAGAAGACAGAGGTCTGGCAACGTAGGTAGATGTTTGACTTTGGTTGGGTGCGGAGGTGGCGAGTGGAGATCTTGCAGCATCCCCCCTCCCGCTCCCCTTACTTCCATTGTTACGCGCACGGCATTACGATTCATTACCTCATTTCGTGAGCGCATGAGATGTGAAAACGTTTCATATGGTCATGCTTTTCAATGTCCTGGGAACCGGATGTGAAATCAATTGAGAAGGTTTCGTCTTTAATTGGGTTAATGGATTATTAATAATGTAACTTGTTTATTGGTATGCAAGGTATGTGTTTGTATGGAGATTGTAATGATTCATTGCGCCTAGAAGCCCGGCAACTAATCTTGACAGCATGCGTTGCACGTTGCATACCCAGGAATGCGTAGGCGCACAGTTCTGCCAACAAAATAATATCAAATACCAAATATTTTTAATCAATACAAGTATGTCCGCACTCCAAAAGTGATTGAGATAAATCAAATAAATGAAAATTATATGTGTTAATACATTTCTATTGATGTCATTCATGTTACGACGAAATTATGGAGTTTGTTTGTAGTATTTAGCTTTTTAGCGTTGGCTGTCTGTCTACGAGTGCCACACCTCCGATCGTACCCGTTAATTAAATATTTTCATGAATTGTTGTTTGTATTCGGATTTCAAGGCAGGGGCGTCGACGCCGTCACTTACTCATCACTAAAGGAACAATTGAAACTCACAAAAATGGTGTATTTAGATACTTGTTGGTCCCCATGTATTTGGAATACGGACGTAAGATCAGGGAGCTATGCTGTGGCAGTTTACACCATGGTAAGTTGTTGTTACCGTTTCTAACCTCTCACACTTGTTGAGCTTACAATGTTACTCATCATTATTTTACTAATATCGGTTATTCTTTGATTCCTAGGCATTTAGCGTGGTGCTCATTACGTTCATAGCGTACATGATGAATGGAGGAGATTCGACGCAACTCTACTCGCCTCTCTTTGAAGCCGATGTTCGCTACTGTAAGTATAACGTTGATGTTTCCTCCTATGTCCATTGCTAGTCAGTTCTCTATCCACATGTAATTTTGAATCGTAATTGATTGTGTGTGACTGTTTTGTTCCAGCTATGCAGTATTGGGGCTGGTTCTTCATTCTTTTCTTCATTCTGTTGATCGCGTTCTCTGTGCTGCTGATTCGTGGAGTATCTCTCGGCAATCGCGGCATGATGCTTCCGTGGCTTGCTGCCATGGCGCTGATAAATGCGTTCCAACTTGTGTTTGGTCTCTGGCTTGTCGGTGGCTACTACATCTATCTCGATGCAGTGTTTGCCGCGCTCATTGGCTGGATATGGATGGCGTATAACGTGAGTTACTTACTTATGTAGGAATTTATTGTGTGAATTATTAGGTAGTCATTAAAATACACTAAATTCTTCAGCCACTATGCAATCTTTCTCTTTCTACCTTCTTACTATGCAATATATCTCGGTGAGCACTGATCTGAAATTAATGTTATGGCGTTTTCCACTGACTGTATTGGGGCTGCACTTAAATGACGTCACAATACAAGACTCAATGCAAATTTCAAACGGAGTGCAGCACCAGTGCAGTCCAGTGCGGCCAGTGGAAAACGCCATTATTATTTTTGGGGGGAAAGTGCACTTGAATGTTGCTACTACTATTTTCGTTATTAAGTTTGTTGAGTGAACCATAACCAATACGTAACAATGCCAACTTGGTCCATGCGTCAGAATTCGGTTACAAAATTCGGTTACATTAAAATAGCTATATATAGATCTTTTTTGTGAAATCCATGCAAAATGTAGTTATCACATCTTTAAGTAGGTAAAATGCTCTTGATTATCTTACTCAACTTGTTTTAAAACACAGTCACACTGTCAAGTAAAAGCATAGCGCTGAGTGAAGATTAGCTCTCTCATTGGCTGACAGCTGCCACATGACCTTTTACTTGCCTTTCTGCTTTTCGGTCATGATCAAAAAGCAGATGAGAAAGTAACGTGAGTAGTGTTGGGAAATTACCGGTAATTTATAATTTGGTAAATTACGCTGTAAATTACCGGGTAAATTACCAATGTGCGGTAATTTAAAAATAAAAAATTGCACCTGATATTAGAGCAGTTATCCTTCCAAGGAAAAATGGTAATTAAAATCAGTGACAAGAATTAGTAGGTAGGTACTTTTAAATGCAATATTTAGTTGAATAAGATAGCATTAGCAGATACAGGCGCTTAGGAACTTTACTTTGAGTTGGGGGTCAAAATTACTGGTGATTAATTATTGTTAGGACAAGGTAATTCGCCGATACAAGTGGGTCTGGGTGGCCCGCACCCAGTTTGCCGCACAGGGCCTTTTTTGAATTTTTGATACAAAAGAATCGAATTTGAAGCAATTTTGGCATTCTTTTCAAAGAAATGTACAATGTGTCATATTATGCAATATTTATTATGTGGAAACTTAAGACCCAAATATAATATAATAACAATTTGTTTTTTTAGAATCCCCATAAGCCCGCAGGGAATTTTTTGAGTTATTCAATCAAAAGAATCCAATTTGAAGCTATTTTGGCATACTTTTCAATGCAAATTAAAAATGTTATTATAAGCAATATTTGCAATAATATGCAATAATATTTATATATGCAATATAATCTGTAAATGTGATATTTGATAAAATCTCTATGTCCCCGCAGGGAATTTTGTGAATTTCTAGAAAAAGAGAATTGATTATAAATCGATTTTGGAATTTCTTTGAAAACGGTTGCAATAAAGCAACACCACAATAAGCAATGAAAAACATCTGTAGGTAATTTTGTTTTGGTATTGACGTATTATTAAATTTTAATCATGAGGATGATCATGTTAGACAAAATGCTGGGATAATATCTCTGTTCCATTAGTTTTGCAAAACTTAGGAAAATTTTGAGTATTCAACCTCATAATGGAGCAAATCTGTGAATTTTTGGATCTCTTTATCAACATTTGTGTATATCTGGGCACAGACTAGTTATATAGCCTTCTAGTCTGTGATCTGGGGGTGTTATTTGGGAGTGTCAAGAGGAAAAGTTCCTTCCTACGTGCATGAGTTTGTGTAATTTACGGTATTTTATAGAAAATTACGCGTAATTTACAATTGTAAATTACGCCTTAAATTACGTAATTTAAGAAAGTTGTAAATTACGACAAATTTGTAATTTACCGGGTAATTTACGGCCCGTAATTTACGGATTTACATCACTAAACGTGAGCCATAATTTAAGAAATTTCTCCTGAACTAAAGTTATTTTAAAAGTAGAATAACTCGCTAACTGTAATGTTTTGCCTGCCTAGATCTACTGCTGGCTGTGCGTGTACTCTCAATACCAGATCTTCGAGATCGAGCAGTCGCCCAACATCGAGTTCCTCTACCCGTAGGGCTGCACTCATCACCACGCAACCAAAGACTTCACTGGCAGTCTTCATCTGTAGATATAAGTTCAGTTCATTGTCGACTATCACTCATTTTATTTTCAAAGACAGACATTATTTCAGGATGAAATGGATCCCCCCTCTTTGCCCCTGGTCAAGCATCGTATCACATTCCAACGTACCTGTATTCCAAAGAGACTAAGTTTCAGATTGGGACAGAAAGCCCTGGAGACGTATTCTACAATCTTAAAATTCTCAAATCGGTCAGAATCTGATTTAAGGTCATATGGATTAACATTGCACCGAAGAGTTATAGAGTAGGGTATGTACTATTACTAGGTGGTTTATCAATTTGATTTGGGCAATGTTCAGAAATTATGCAATTTAGCGGGGACTACCTAAATTATAAAGAAAGAGGAAGAATTTTAATTTCATTTCTTCATTTTTTTTAGAGGAATGCTCAATGTAGGAGCGGTAAAGCACAAAACACAAATATTTTTTGCTTCCATGAGGAATTGTGAGAATCTCTGAAGGAGAACTTTTCATCTTGTAATAATGTCTGCCATTCGAGGACACAATGCCAATCATTTGAATTGGAATACCTAGAGATTAAGTTCGCTACAAGTCGATATTCAGCTCACGAAGTAGCTACAATTTCATTTTATATTTTTAATAACTGATATTTTGTAGATTGTATAATAATGCATAAGCAACTTTCTCATGAAATGACTGTAAACTACAACCATGTAGTAGTAATCATTCCGTCCAGAAGTACGCATGTAAGTAGTGTGTAATTAGAGGTACGCTCGCACCTCGATCAACTGCCCAGCAGTGTTTGGAGAAGAATCTCACGATGTAGCAAGAAGTATGAAGAAGGCAGCTCAGTTACCTTGAATTCTGTGCAATCTGATTGGGAATGCCCTTCAAATCTCAGATATAGTAGGTACTAAGGTATGCAGATTTATTGTTGCAGTAGTGCACATGTTTTTTATGTACTCTCTTTACCACTTATATTAAGAACTTTTATAAACTATTTTTAATGATATTATTACACAAGACTACAATACAATGCTGTGTTGTTTATTGACCAATTTCAAACCTCAAACTAGAGTTAGGAATCAAACTACTTTATCTCTATCAAACTCTTTACTTGAAATTTGTGTGACCTAGGAGGGTCAACATAACTCTTGCCCCTCCCAAAGAACAAGCCAAAGCAGCAATGGAATGTCACTACAATTACAAAGAATATCATTTTTGCCTGCAAGGTTCAAACTTGGTTTTGCAACAAATTATTTATTTCATGTATGAGTTTTAAAGGAAACCATTCATCTCTAAATGCCATACTTTTGTAACTTTCCCTTGACATTTCGACTGTGAAGCATATAATTATATTGATGGTATATACTTCTAAATCATTTCGTTTTTGCTGAAAGAAAAGGAGGCACAGTTTTAATCTGCTTTCTATGAGATAATTATTTTAACGGCCGTACTTCACGTTAACACTCTCCTTCATTGCATTAACTAAATAAATAGTCACACACAGGATGAAGTGAGTAAAATTATTTATCAAAAATGCATTATTAAAAACAAATTCATATGTACAAGCCTTGTTGAAAAAATATGTGAACTAATTCTTGTACAAAACAAAATTCATCAGAATATTAACGACTGTTTCCCCTGGTTACTGAACTCCAAGATGTACTGTATGAGTCTTACAACATCCAGTGAATTTGCCAGCACTATCTTGTCCTTCATCGGATGCCCACATTTATATTTGAAAGCCACCGACTCGGGTCGCTTCTTGCTGAAGTTGATTCTCTCGATGTCCGAGTATTCCCTTCGTCTGACGACTCGAGAGAAACCCAACCATCCCGCCACGTCTCTCAAGAACACGATGGAGGATTCCGTCAACGCGATGTCGCCGTGGTGTCTGTTGATGGCGCAGCCTGTGAACAGCAGCGGGAACTGAGACTTTTCGATCATCTCGTCTTCTGGGTCGGATTCGTCGGCGATGGAGAACATCGGAGGCGTGAGGAAGTCGGTTGGGTCGGACTCGGATGTTGTCGAGCTCGGTTTGAAGTTGGAGTGGAGATGAACGGATGACATACTGTCCGTCAACGAGTTGATCTTGGCCTTGAAGCTGTTGATTTGAGCACCTGGTTGGAGGAGAGTTTTTATGAATAAATAGGTAATATGAATGTAGTTGTCAAATAGAGCAAAAGCAGGTAGAAATGTGGCATGAAGTTCCAAAAAAAATGCAATTTTATAGATTTAAAATTTTAAAATATTGTTAATTTCATTAGGGGAAAAAAAAACAAAAAAAAAGTACAGGGTTTCCACTGCCTTTAAGACAGATTGTACTACTATTATTAATAATTTTTTATAATATAAACTGGCTATAATTTACCTAATTTTTAATAATAATAGTCATGAAAGTAGGTGTATTTTATTTCTAACTATTACCTATTGAAAATGTGTAAATATTCAGTTTTATTAAAAAAAAGGTGGAAATAAGTCAATCAGGGAAGCCTCAATTAGGTAGTATCCGACGCTAGCCATGCAGTTTGACAGAGCGTATTGACTTTTCTCCACTGCTGTCTCACCTATAGTTTGTAACAGCGCTGCAGTCTTCTCTTTCGCTCCACTGCTGCACACCTCGCACATCGTCTCATCGTGGTCGACCAGCCGGTCAGGACAGTGTCGATGCACGGCTGCGTAACCTCCGCGCAGCACGCTGACGTATCGCGCGTTGACGTTGAGCAGCGCCGCGGACATCATGTCGACGGCGTTGTTGCGCGCGGAGCCGATGAGGAGGAGGTGCTTGCACTTGTCGTTGGCCACCGCCAGCTGTTGCGCGCGGAGAAGGTCGCACAGCGCGCAAGACAGCTCGGCAGGCTCGGAGAGTAGTAGGTTGTAGTCGAGGTGGTATGCGGTGGGCAGATGGCCTGGGGGGAGGTATATTTCAAGAAAACGGTGATTAAAGATTAACAAAACAAGTACGGAAATAAATTTTAAAGTTCAAGTTGCTGGGAACTTATTGATTTAGTGATTAAAATTTTTTTAACTTTTTAAATTATAAAGTTCCTTTTCTCTTGATATTTTTAGGGTTTGTAGTAGGATCCTTCAAATTTTTGTCAACTTATTGTGTTGGTTTCTGCTATGATGACTCAATCTGCATCTGTCAATGGTTGGGTTGGTCAGATATGGCTGCGGGAAAGATAATGTGAGTTTGCCTTTGATGCAGCAAGCGATGCAGCGGAATGGAATTTTGGAAGGGAACTTTTAAAATTAAAATTAAAATTTATTTTTAGTAAATCTGAATTTTTGGTGTCTGAACTTTTGACAAGTTCTTTTTAACAAGCAACTTCCCTTACGCTGGACTGTAACGAAGTGAAACCGACCTGCGTTGTACTGCTCTTGACTGCGGCAGTCGATGAGGAAGAACGTTCTGTTTCTTTGTCGGTAGGTTTCAATGAGCTCCTGCACGTCCACTCTCATGCACAGCACTTCACTCTTCACGCTGCAAAGCAACACAGTTCACGTTCACTGCATTGAGCAGAGCTGGCCGAGTTTCAAATAATGCTTCGGAAGAATAAGTTCTATTATTTAGTTTTGGACAAGTAGAACCGCAACGCTTATTTATATCTTACATTATTTGCATTCCGTAACGGTTCCATAAGGGTTCTTTAAGAGTCCTGGGGACCACTATGGAAACTGACGGATTGTGTAAAAATTTTCCCAAAATACCTTTAGTCTCCCCGAGGCTCAGTATTTATACTACACTGTTATGAAACTTTGGGAGGTAGTTTTGATACCCATTTTCTCGTAATTTACTAATGAGAAAATATAAGAAATATTTAAAGTAAAAAAGGTTTTTTCATATATTGCATGAAAAAATATGAAAAAAAAAACTTTTTTGTTTCAAGTATTTCTTAAATTTTCTCAATAATAGTATTACAAGAAAATGGGTATCAAAACTAGGTACCTCCCAAAGTTTCATAACAGTGGAGTAAATAATTAGCCTTGGGAAGACTTAGGTATTTTGGGAAAATTTGACACAATCCGTCAGTTTCCATAGCGGTCCACAGGACTCTGAAATAATTAATTTCAATGAAATTTTAATTAATTGCCTTTCAAATCTGAAATTATTTATTACCATTTACAGTTTTTCAAATGATTGATCACAAGAGTCAAATTATTGCTAGACATTTCTGTGCATGTAAGTTCCCAAAACACGATTTAAAAAAAACATTTTAATTAATTTTGTCTGAATTTCATTGAACTGTTTGGAACCCATGGAACCGAACCGGAATCGGAACCGTTATTTTATTTTTCCCGAACTGATATTTTTAAAAACTTGGAGCCGTTACTCATTTGCAGAGCCAGTTGTTTGTGGTGATAAAAAAAGCCAAAATTCGTTTTCAACATTCTGAAAGTGGTGAATTGGTGGTGATAATTATGTTAATTTTCGCGATTGGTGGTGAAATGGAAAAAAAATTATTTTTATGAGAATAAGTGTGAAATATGACGGGCGAGCGAGCCGCAATACTACCAACCCCCCCTCTCACTAGCGAGACTCGGCGCGTGCGCATGCGCACCCCTGTTCAAGGTCATGTAGATGCGTCATTCCATGCTCAGCAGCCAACCAACTGGCACCCCCATACACTATTTGGCTGGCACTGACTGCTGGCTTACGAAGAAAACAGTGTGATTCTTTCTATTTCGTGGTACTTTAGACACAGATCGAGGAAATTTTCATAAAATATATACTCGGAATCGGGAAATGTTGCAAAACACGTAGGTTTGGGACAAAATCGCGTGAAATCGCGAGAATTCGTCAATATCGTGTCAAAACACAAATTTCGCGAAAATTCGCGAGAAAAAGATACATATATTTGGAATCAGGAGTGTATGAAACGTAATGATATGTCAGAAAATTCATATTTCTAAACATTTCGCGTTTATCGTGGAAACCATAAACAACTGGCCCTGTTCATTTGGGTTCCAGTCCCTGCCTATAGATGAAATAATAGATTATTCATGTTTCTGATTTCCAACACCTGTCATCCTGTAGAGTGAGTGTTTTGAACCGAACACGTACCTGAGCATGCTGAAGGAGAGCGGAGTGCTGAGTTCGAAATGCTCGGCCAGCTGACACATGTCCGCGACGTCCGAGTCCGAGAGCTCGCTCGGCAAGCTGAGCATGGATTGACACGCTCGGTCCGAGCACAAGAGTCGATCTCGAGACGCGAGCAAGACAACCAGCGACAAGAAGACGTGGAACACCTGAAAGTTTTTGCTTTTTTATGTCTTTTTAGTCGACTCCAAAGCTGGTAATTTCGTGTCTGTGATTATAATTATGGAATGATTGGATTAAACGATGAAGAAAAGGGAAGGAGGCTGCATCATCCTCATGATCATACTCTTGACTGAGGGAAGCAATCTAGAAATCTCAGTCACGAAGTTTTACCTGGGGCACCTGGAAAGCATCTCATGAGTGTAACATCCTAACTCCTAAAGGCCGATGCACAATTGACGCAGACGGACGACGCGGACGGACGACGGAGACGGATACGATGTTTAGGTATGACAAATTCACTCTGACTGTTCAGAGACTTTAACATTGTATCCGTCTCCGTCGTCCGTCCGCTTCGTTCGTCCGCGTCAATTGTGCATCGGCCTTAAGCCACCGAAATAGCGCATTGCTAAATTGCCATTAGAATGTTTTTTGGGACAAAATAATATTTTTCTATCGCCCTCCTCTTCCCATCCTCGTCGCCCTTTACCCTCTGATCATCCACTACCTGCATATTTTCTCCATGTTCACAGAATTGGAGAAAATATAAAATTTAAAAAAAGCGCCAATTCTGCTTTCATCCCCCCCCCCCCCCCTCCCCCTCTCGGCGATCAAGAGGTGAATCATGTAGGTACTGCAGTAAGAAAACACCCATTTTCTCTGTCCACGGATGTACAGCTTTGGAATAATATCTCGATCATCCCTACGCATACCCTCCCGCCATACAACGGAAAACTTACAGTGGTATACCAGCGCTTCGTTGTATGGCGGGATGGTATAAGCGTAGGGATGATCGACACATTTTTCCACGACCCTACTCACATGGAACGGGTCATCGCGCTGCGCCTCGTTCCCTCTGATCCTGTCAGCCACACTGCTGGAGCAGTGGGCGACGAGGCGCGAGCAGAGCCACTTCTCCAGGACTCTGTTGGACTCCAGGAAGCGGCACAGGAGAGGGTCATGGTAGAGCAGGAGGAGACGGAACTTGTAGTCACTCAGATGCGCCATGATGGATGGAAACAGATGACAAGAAAATGCGATCACGGTCCATGAGATCAGACGCTCAAATGAAAACCAAGGCTAAAAACACTCTATAAATGTGCATTTTATCTTATTTTTGAGTGGTTATTTTCGATTTTGGTGACTAAAGTAAGTGCCCTTGCATTTGTAAATATTTCTTATATTTAAATCGTTCTAAAAAGTAGCCGAATTTGAGGGATGGAACAGTACACGTCATCCACATAAAGAGGAAGATGTATTTTCCTCATTCCTCTTGAAATTTTTCGCCTCCAATATTTTGATCCCAAAATTTGTTTGACGAAATATTGCTGTTGCATAAAAAAAAATTTTAGAGACCGCAATTTGCATTCTACAGACTTGCAAGTGGGCTCGTTGTCTTCGTTGTGAATGGGCGAAGAGGGCACTAAGTTTATTTTTGTCAATAACTCGATATTAACCAGGCCACAGGCACCAATAATTTAATAAATGTGATGTGGGGTTTCTCGACGAAACATCCGGTACCTATACATACCGACTTTATTTTAGACAAATTTCAATAAAAATACCGAAAAGGACTTTAGTACTCCTTAGGTGGTTATATCATGTATATATTATGATTATTTCTGCCAAGTGTCGATCTTTTCTGTGAATCATCTTGAACCAGTTTGGATCGTTCTGGATATATTTTTGACTTTCAAAATTTCGCTAAATATCGGTCTCAGCTGACATCTACTTACAATATTTTTCCTGAAATTAAAAAATCATATCCCCCCCCCCCCCCCCCCCCCCCCAACCCCTTAAATCCATCGCCATTAGCCTATAGTAACAGAACAGTTAAAACAAAAACAACAAATCCTCCGTCACGAACGACCACGTGAAATGACACGAACACCCTACGATCACGTCTTATGTAACAATACCCTACGACCTTGAGACACCGGGCTGTCCCACACCCCACACAGACTGTTAATTCCGTCTCCAATGACGAATCAGAAGGGTTGGACGCACCGACAAAAGCACGCATATTAACAAGGGGCATGTAAGATTACTACAAGACTTATCTTCAGTTGAGATCGTCTCATATGTCGTCTTGCTATGCATTCATGTGCAAATGCTTCGGTATTCGAGAACTATGACGGGAGGGTGCAGTGATGTGATGGAAAGGTGTGTGTGGATGACAGTTGTATTCATTGCAAGACAAACATATGGAATATTTTAAATTATTATGTAAGTATTTAAATGATGGATATGTTTTGTTAAAAGACTTTCGTGTTTCATTCTTGTGTAAGGATTTTATATTCAATGCTTGTAAGAAGAATTAAACACAATTTTTAAGTTACGTAATGTTCTGGTGTTGACGGATGGACAAACTGCGGTTAGCAAACTAACCTGAGGTTAGCGAACTAACCTTATGATGGCTGATGAAATAAAACTTGGATATGAATTCAGAAATAGGAATCCAGGACCTGGCTACTATATTCTGTTTTAATGGAAGTTTGGTGTAGAACTACTTGTGTGGTATCAGGTTGTTAGGACCCTCTGGGGTCTTAGCAAAGGAGTAACTCTTTTCCATTTTTATCTATATCGACATGAGTCATAAGAGCTCCGTCGATAATCATATTATTTCAAACACTCGCGTAACTTCGATCGCTTCGGATGTTGCCCAGGGCTTAGTGGGTCCGAAAATTTGGAATTAGTGAATACCATAAAACCCAATAATATTGATAATCGATCATGGCAGTAGTAGTAATTTTAAGAATTTCAAAAGGAGTAATTTAAAGAATTTAAATTAACAAATCGACAATAATTTGTTTTTGAACCCTCCCCCAAACCCAAACCCAAAGCGGACCCATTGTCATAATATTTTACCTTCTACTATAACCTACCTATATACTACTATAATTTAAAATGTGTCATAAAGTATTTAAATTAACACAAAAGATGCACATATTATTAAAGATTTTCCGGTAGAGGTAACTATAAAAGTAAGGGGACCCTTAAAAAATCCTGCCACGGGGACCTGAAATATGAAGTTACGCCAGTGATTTCGAAGGGTGTGAAGTGGTGTGTAGAAAAAACCAGCTAGCATCATGTGAGGCCGCTACCTGGAAGGTTGTGCTGGTGTGACACCACGTGAGGCCGCCACTTGGAAGGGTATGCTGGTGTGTCACCACGTGAGGCCACCAACTGGAAGGGTGTGCTGGTGTGTCACCACGTGAGGCCGCTAGCTGGAAGGGTTTGCGAGTGTGTCACTACATGAGGCCGCGCTACCTGGAAGGGTGTGCTGGTGTGTCACCACGTGAGGCCGCCACCTGGAAGGGTGTGCGAGTGTGTCACCACGTGAGGCCACCACCTGGAAGGGTGTGCTGGTGTGTCACCACGCGAGGCCGCTACCTGGAAGGGTGTGCGAGTGTGTCACCACGTGAGGCCACCACCTGGAAGGGTGTGCTGGTGTGTCACCACGTGAGGCGACCACCTGGAAGGGTGTGCTGGTGTGTCACCACATGAGGCTGCTACCTGGAAGGGTGTGCTGGTGTGTCACCACGTGAGGCCGCCACCTGGAAGGGTGTGCGAGTGTGTCACCACGTGAGGCCACCACCTGGAAGGATGTGCTGGTGTGTCACTACGCGAGGCCGCTACCTGGAAGGGTGTGCTGGTGTGTCACCACGTGAGGCCACCACCTGGAAGGGTGTGCTGATGTGTCACCACGTGAGGCCGCTACCTGGAAGGGTGTGCTGGTGTGTCACCACGCGAGGCCGCTACCTGGAAGGGTGTGCTGGTGTGTCACCACGTGAGGCCACCACCTGGAAGGGTGTGCTGATGTGTCACCACATGAGGCCGCTACCTGGAAGGGTGTGCTGATGTGTCACCACGCGAGGCCGCTACCTGGAAGGGTGTGCTGGTGTGTCACCACGTGAGGCCACCACCTGGAAGGGTGTGCTGGTGTGTCACCACGTGAGGCCGCCACCTGGAAGGGTGTGCTGGTGTGTCACCTCCAACAACCCGCCGCTACCTGGAAGGGTGTGCTGGTGTGTCACCACGTGAGGCCGCCACCTGGAAGGGTGTGCTGGTGTGTCACCTCCAACAACCCGCCGCTACCTGGAAGGGTTGCTGGTGTGTCACCACGTGAGGCCGCTACCTGGAAGGGTGTGCTGATGTGTCACCTCAAACAACCCGCCGCTACCATGTGTGGAG
Source organism: Leuctra nigra (assembly GCA_934045905.1). Classification (NCBI taxonomy): domain Eukaryota; kingdom Metazoa; phylum Arthropoda; class Insecta; order Plecoptera; family Leuctridae; genus Leuctra; species Leuctra nigra. The sequence continues at coordinate 27,934,835 of OW203766.1, forward strand.
AACTGGGTCGCGTTATGTCAGACAATGACTGTGATTTCTCTCCACCGCTTCTGTCCGCGTCATGTTTGTACCGATCGAGCCGCCGACGTGTGGTGATTTCCACTCATCAGCATGCGCGGCGACGTCCAGAGCAACCTTAACCTTAATCCATGCCGTGATGAGCCACGCACATGCGCACTGCACGCACACGCACACGCACACCTTTCAGTTCACACGCATTTTCAATATTCATCAATATTCATTGATCATTTAATATACATTTCGTTCGGTCAAGTTTACGTATTTTACTGAAAATAATGAACGGACATTTGTGGTGTTGAAATTTCCAGCAATTGTACTCGAGAGAAGGGTTAGAACATCTACAAGAGCTCCATTTATTCGGATAATCAGTTGTCTCTTTGAAGCACATGCTCAAGAATGCTGGCTTACATCGCGCAGCGGACTTTGAACTTAGAAAGTTCATAAACTTATAAGAGTCCAATTGGAGCTAAAAAGCTCTGGCTGTAATCTTGATCAATTTCTTCTTCCTTCTCTTCATGACTGGTGTTTTTCGCTGTTTCCCTCAGTCGAGACTCGAAAGCAAATAGTGGGAAGGTATAGCTGTGCATAAAGGACGTCACGCTAAAAATGGGATATTTTGACACCCGCCTCCCCCCTGTCACGCTGTGTCACACTTTTCGAGCCCCCCCCCCCCCCTAAATGGACGCCACAAATCTGTCTCAACCCCCCTCTTTAATAGAATATTTTTGATGTTAAATGTATCAGAATTTATCGTTTTTAGCGAAATTTCCGGTCCCGACATATCAACTGAAATTTAATATGCATGAAAATATCTATACCTATCAAAACGTGACGTCCTATACTGCCTCCAGACCACCCCCCTCCCCCCTGAAGCGTGACGTCCTTTATGCACAGCCCCAAGGCTCCCTACTAATAGTCTGCTACCGCCTCCTTCCAAGCGTCCATCCTTACCTATTTTCCATTATTATTATCCTATCAAATCATTCATTTCTCGCCATTAACCTGGTTGCAAAACACAATTATCATAAAAATGCGTCTATGTCTGAGAATTGAGATTGGACAGAAGGTCGTGAACTGCCGCGTCGTTCACACCTCGTCGTAAACTCGTCGTTCGACGCGTCGTTACACAAACACAGTCACGTTGATCGCGTCTTCAATACGTCTGTTTGTTTACGTGTGTATTGGTTTATTTATCAGACGGCGGGACGAGCGGAGAAAAGAGTTCCAGGAAAAGCGGAGATTGTAGAGCGACTGATTCCCGACATAGGTGGCTCGGGTGTCGATGCGTGCGGCCCGGGTTCGATTCTAGGTCGCGGTAGTTTTCCTCAGATGAGAGGAAAATGCTCGGAGATTCATTGTTAATGGGAGTGTTAAAATAATTTGTTACGCTATCCCGCAAAGAAGACGACATTATTTTGTTTTTTCTCCCATATTTTGGCCAGTTTTTTAAAAGTATTTACACAAAATTCAAAATTAGATATTTTTAAATAATTTTTTTTTAAAGATGAAATAATAGTGGTATTTCAAAATAAAATTTAGTTAGGTTTGCCTGCGAAATAAAAACCCACACCCTGTCTGGAACTCCCCCCCCCCCCCCTCCCCCCGATCCTCGAGTTAACGACCCTATGCTTTACATTACCCTTTTTATAATCTAGTGGTGATAAGCTAGCAGTGGCGGCGCCAGGAAATAATCGTTGGGGGGGCAGAGCAGGGGCAAGGCAATTACTTGAGGGGGCAAAGCGAAAAGTCGGCATATTTACCAAAATCATGACCCCCCCCTCACCACAGGGTTCAGCAAAACCACAAAATACATTTTCACTCAAGGGCGTATCCAGGATGAAATTTCGGGGGAGGGGACATTACTAATATTTTGAAAACCACAGTGGAAGAAAGGGGTTCGGGGGCGCAGCCCCTGAAAAAATTTTGGATCAAGGTCATTCGTTTAGGTGCAATTTTGAATCGAAGTGTATAGCTATTTTGGGGAATTATAAATTACAAATTATTCAAAAATTGGTCTAAGAGGTTTAAGAATAGTCAAATATCTTCAATGAAAACATGTAAGTCCGGGGCGATTAGCCCCGGAAAATTTTTGGAATTTTAATTCAATTCTAGCCATTTTGGAACGTTTTTGACATGATCTGTCTATTTTATAAAGTTATTTTTTCACACATTATTTTAAATGTGCATATTTTTTTAGATAACCCCTGATTTCGGGGTGGGGGGGGGGGGCTGCGCCGCCCCCCTTAATACGCCTTTGGGTTCACTAGTATATAAAAATTATCGTTGTGCAGGTTTTATCACGATATAAGAAAGAATCATAGAATGCTTCCTCAGGAAAACAGTATAGAAAGGCGAGGGGCATGAAATGCCACACGTGCAAAAAATTCACGTTTCTATTCTAAAACAAAAGGTGTTGGGAAAAGTAAAAGTGTCGTCCATGGTATAACCATTGGTATAACTTTATGCTTTTTAGGTTTAATCTGGATAATTATTGTAGTTGCAATTTAATTATGATTTTATATTATTTTTGCCAGGTATAGTGTGCATATATGGGAGTCGTCAAGTGGGGGGGCAACCGGGGGGGCAAGCCAAGTTTTTGGGGGGGCAGTTGCCCCCCCGTGCCCCCCCGTAGCGCCGCCACTGTAAGCTAGGCATCTAAGTGGCGTTTTTGGCCCAGTGGATCTTTAAAATGTGAAATTTCGCATTGTTGTGAAATATCTTAGGCGGTCTGCTCGATCTTGTATAAAATCAGGATACTCGTTGTCAGGAATCGAACCCCACCCTCCTGGAACACGTGGTGTTCTCGAACCCCGTGAAACAACATAACGCCGCCTCGTCCTTCTATCCTCGCGCGCATGCGCACAACGACCACCAGCTCGGCGGGAAGTGTTCGGTTCCTGCGTTCAAGTATCATCTGACAACACACACACACACAGAGTCAGTCGTTGTCTTCGTCTCGTGCAGACAGCACGCCGGTGTTATCAGTGTCTACTCGTTATCAGTTCAGTGTCGTTGCGTAGCTTGTGTGTGTGCGTTTGTGACTCGAGGAGAATATTACACGCAGGTATGTACGCACAGCAGTTTCCATGTATGTGTGATATTCGTTCGAAATGCACGAGAGGATAATTTTCAGATCTAAATGTCTCAAAAATATGTGTTAGTTGAATGACAGTAATGTTTGAAAATGTTCGAAAATGTGAATTTTCAAAATTCAAACGTTCCAAATTATGATAGTTGAATGACAGTTTGGCAACAATGTTAGAAAATATATCATTTGAATGGATAACAATTAATTTTAAAATCTAATCGTTCCAAAAGTATGACAGTTGAATGACAGTAAGGCAATAATGTTTGAATACATTCCAAACATGTCATTTGAATGATGTCACTGCATAATAATGTTAATTTTTAAACCTAAACGTTCCAAAATTTGTTAGTTGAACGACGTGCGGCAACAATTATTTGAAATTGTTCCAAAATGTAGCAATTTGAATATTTGAATATTTTGTCAATGGTGTAATTGTTCTGAAACGTGATGCCAAATGTTGGAATGTTAAAAGGATGCCGACGTTAATTTTAATCTATCCTCTGTATTGTATATAATTTGTGGTAGATGATCCTAGTCTCATGATAAAGAGATAATCATTTAAAAGGAACGATTCTTTGAATATCACGAGATACTCAATTTTAGTAACAGATTTTGTTGCTAATTGAAGCATTATAATACAAATGAATAGATATTGAATTGAACTGTATTCGTTTGAAATTCGTTTGATCTCATTATATAAACGAGAAGAATGCTTTGAAAACCTGAAGACAGTTACGTTATAAACTCAACTTGAAAATCGTGACCGATGTAAATCTGGTGAACATTTAAACATCATTTCAACGAATCAATTACAAAACGCCGGAAGAGTGGTGTGGAATACAATGGCATTATCGATCAAGTAGACATCGATCAACAATTGCTTCGCTCTTCATAGAGTTGTCATGGTAACCGAGATGCTAAGTGGCGGGCGCACGTTTCAAATAATATATGGAACTACTTTCACTCTCTGTTGAGAAGGCCGTGGGTTCGTGCCCACGTGCTTGACGATGCCGACTAATGGCTGACATAAGCCATTTTATGTTAGGACGTGTGACTTGGCCGGAGTGAGGCGATCGCCCCACTGCACTAGGCGGCAGGCCTACCAAATTAGGTATACTTATAATTTTTGGAAGTGTGCTCTTTTTGTGCACCTACGTACACTCCCCCAAATAATAAACGGTACTTGGTACAAAACGTATTGGCTGCTGGGCCGGTTCCTTGACAATCAATCCTTGTTATTATCAATGAAATCAGAGCTCACCTAAAAGAGTTAGATAATGCGTTAGCACTGACTTCATGGGATGATGCCATCAAACCTTAATCAGTCAATTCATTTTCTTTCGAGTACCGTTTATTATTTGGGAGAGTGTACATGGCATGTTTTTTCGTGTTTTTTTTACAAGTATCCATTTTAACTCGAATTCTAGTGACAGACGCTGCATTTATAAGGTAGCTAACATTTTTAAAATGACTGCGAAATTTTAATGTTCAAAAGATTGTGCTAAATTCGATTTTATTAATGGTAATTTTATATTACGTGTGAATTAATATGTTAGGTACCAGCCATAGTTAAAGAATAAAGAATCTGAATTGCACACAGATCATTTTCAAGATCGGGTCTGGATCCAAACTTGTAAACTTGTAACACGTTTATACCAAAATTCTTCAAATAAAATGCTATTCTATCCTAATCAATCATCCTCAATATTCTTCAATTATTGTCTCTTCTTCACTTAGTTGTATTCACTCATCTTCATCTTGTAATAGGCTCTAGAAAACGCGCAAGCTCTTTCCTCACCACGGTGTAGTTTGCATGGAAGCGAGGAACGAAGGAATCTCAAGTGTCTGTCATCTAGGTCAGTTCTCGAGCTATTAGTTGTAATCATACTCTGTCACTGAATGACGTGATAAACTAGCGAACAATAACCTATCATTGCATTGTGTGCCGATGCGGGTTGCTCAGGAGACAGCACGGGTTACACTGGCAGAAACCGCAAGCTCTTAGTCATCATTGGATGGCAATCATTTGTAGGTACGCTCGAACCAATTCAAAACGCACAAAAACGCACGTTTTCCTACTAGAGTTAGATAATGCATTAGCACATACCATGGGATGATACCATCAAACCTTTATCAGACAATCCTTTTCTTTCGAGGTACCGTTTAATATTTGTTCGAGTGTACCTATATTTATTTTGGTGCCAAGATCGTGTCAAGTTCTTTGAAGATCTTGGCAAGATATTGACGAAATCAAGTACTTGGAGTCTTGCAAGTTCTTCGCAAGATGTTATCAAGATCGTGCCAAGTTCTTTGAAGATCTTAGCAAGATATTGACAAAATCAAGTACTTGGAGTCTTGCAAGTTCTTCGCAAGATGTTATCAAGATCGTGCCAAGTTCTTTGAAGGTCTTGGCATGATATTGACGAATCAAGTACTTGGAGTCTTGCAAGTTCTTCGCAAGATGTTATCAAGATCGTGCCAAGTTCTTTGAAGGTCTTGGCATGATATTGACGAATCAAGTACTTGGAGTCTCGCAAGTTCTTCGCAAGATGTTATCAAGATCGTGCCAAGTTCTTTGAAGATCTTGGCAAGATATTGACGAAATCAAGTACTTGGAGTCTTGCAAGTTCTTCGCAAGATGTTATCAAGATCGTGCCAAGTTCTTTGAAGATCTTGGCAAGATATTGACGAAATCAAGTACTTGGAGTCTTACAAGTTCTTCGCAAGATGTTATCAAGTTCTTTGAAGATCTTGGCAAGATATTGACCAAATCTAGTACTTGGAGTCTCAAGTTCTTCGCAGAATGTCATCGAGATCGTGCCAAGATTTTAGCAAGGACGGAACCTTCCCAACATTTGCTTATGACCGAGGGAAAGCACGTATAAATCTCATTCAAGATGACTGTTTTGGGAGTTGAACCCAGGACATCTCACAACTGCACGTGAATGCATGGTGCGTTGAGATGGTTGTAATGGAAATGTAGTTCTTGTAGTGTAATCGGGTCGTAATGACAAGTCAAAGTGTAGAATCTGGGTGGTGTTTAGGGGCTAGCTTATTGAATTCTCTAGACTGTGATAGAATTGTAAGAAGAAAACGAAACTGCAGGGTTGAGTAAGAATGCAGCTTTGAGTAGAAAAATGCACACAAATACTTCTTATGTAACATTAATTTTCATTTCGGAGAGATACCTGTGAATATCCTTACAAATGCTAAGGTATGTTTCGAAGTCTTATATAAAAATTAATTTGACCTTTTCCTAAAAAAAAATAAAAAATCAGCTATTGTCTCCTGCAGGTTCGGTTCCTTGAGTCGTTTATTCTGACTGAGGATTGTTCGTCGTTTTCCTCAGTCGCGAGGCAAATGTTGGGAAGTTTCCCTTATGCCACGACCGCTCCTTCTCATCGTATAACTAATTGCTTCGTATTATCATCATTATCATTCATCGGTCGCCATAATCTGCCGAATAGTCCACTAAAATTAGAGATAAAAGGGCTCATTATTTTCCTTTGACGAAATTTGTATAGTGACTTGAGGTTCCTGAAGGAAATGCTCTCATCATAATTAGTTGTGAAGTTTCAACTTTCCATCGCAGGAAATGATATTTCACTCTGACTTCTTGTTATTTTCCCTGCTGGTTACTGGAATTAGGAATTAGGATACGCAATCAACTGACCATGGGTCATGCCACCGATGACCACAGAATATGACACAAGCCATGCGTAATAAACGCTGAATTCCTGCCGCCAAGGTTCCTTAGCATCAAGCAAGTCAAGGTTGCCAAAATAATCATATTGACATTATTTATCATACACTAGACACAATGTCATTGGCTGTAAATGACACTAGAAATATGCTACTTGGTTGTATAACGTTTAACGTCGCACTTTCTGCAACTAGGAAGTGAGATGGAAGATAATTATGATGATTGAGATATGATAAATGAAGAGGAATGTAGTACAGAACCTTCCCATCATTTACTGAGGAAAAACACGAAAACCTCCTTCAAGAGGACGAACATGGGAATCGAACCCATGGACCTCCGGAGTACAAATCCAGTGAGTCCAGTCCTGAGCAAACATGAGTTTCTTTTGTAATTCGTACTGAGCACATGATCGGAACTATCCCAGCATACGTCTTACGATCGAGAAAATCCACGAAAACTTAGTAAAAGCAATACGAACAGAATTGGGTCATCCGAATGACATAAGTAATTTACAGGCCCCCTTTTCTTTACCTAAACAGAGAATAAAAATAGCCATCTAGCAATTAGCTCTTTGACATCGGCAAGATGTCGCTCGGAAGATGATTTCCTCTCGCTGACCTCCTCTGGAACTCATCTTGACATCTGAGTTGAGGGTTGATTGTCTCTGTGACACACCCTCTGTCTCCACCCCAGCCGTCTTTCATCCCCTCGTGCACATGTGTCGCGTTTCATCCCCAGTTGCTGTCATCTACTCCAGCACAAGCCAGGAGCTGAAGATGCAAATAACAAATCAGAAGCATCTTGTCCTCTGCACGCCCTCATTCTGTCAAATTAGAGTTAATGATAAGTGTCACGGCAGAAGGTGAATGCAGTCGTCATAAATTGAATCCATTTATGTGGTATTAGAAAAATTATGGTCAACCATTCAGTTTTAGATGAAATTCTCGGTGACTTTTTGCAACTAAAAACTGTTACAACAAGAAATGGACCCTTTTGTGTGTATTCCCTCTATTTGGAAGTTCTTTGTTTCTCGTCAGCATGTTTTGTAGCAAAATGGCGTATATGGCGTATATGGCGTAAAATGGCGTATATGACGCAAGAACTCGAAGATGTAAAAATTGTGAGATTTTACTTTGCAAATGCCACGTGTTCAGGAAAATCTATAGAGAAGACAGGAGATTCATAACATTTTACACTTCCGCCATTTCATGAACTTTACACTAATAGTTTGGTCGATGCTTGAGAGTCTCATATGAAAAGAACAAAATCCCAGTCTTACAAATACGGATATATGAGGAAATTACGTATCTACATGAATATTAAACAAAATATAAATATCTATCCATGTAACGTCGTGTTATAATAATATTAATAACCATGAGCCTGAATAGCTAAGTGTAATTACTGCAGTAATGTATGCAAATGGCCTGGTAGTGAAGTATACGATACGTCACCTGCTGTAGCTTTTATCTCTGTTGTTGACGGCATTTGTGTGAAGAAGCGTTGAATCATTCTACCACATAGAAAATAAACACAAATATATCTGCAATTTTTTATTAGAAACACTCTAATTCCAATACAAATTTAAACATAATTAATTTTTTAATTGTATCTGATTCTTTTAGGGCCAATCCTTCAATACTCTGCTAACTTTTAAACAGTTGATTAAGACTGTATTGTCATGGCAACAATCAATTGAAAGACAGAGTTTTGTATTAACTAACTGTTAACAGCTAATTGAGACTTTAGCAGAGTATTGAAAACCGGCCCATTATCGAATTGAAATGTGTACTTAGGTGTTTTTGTTTAATTTTTCACTCGTTTGCTTTTTGTCCATGGCAATTAAAATAATATGCACAACAATTACGACGTAATAACAGATGTTAATGGAGCCCTATGGTGAAGCCCGAAGGTGTTTGCCATATGTGACTTGAAACTTAAATTGCCAGTGTGTTTTCTAAATTAGAAGTGTCCAGGTGTCTTCAAACTCCCTTTCAATACAATCCATAAAACTCGTCCTTGCTGCACTCTTTAGGGTTTAACTTGTAACTTATGTTTACGGTTGGACATTATAATACTTTTTAACGGCTTAAAATAGGAGTTCGTGACAAGTATTGGATCTCGTCTGGGTTTTAAATATTAAATACCTGGACGTGTTTCGATGTTCTCCTTTAATGAGTCTGGTGACGTCATGTGGTCACGTGTTATATTCCAAGTGCAGCATCCCGAGCCAAGATAAGAGAGGATCTTTTATTCATATTGAGTATTAAACTTTAGTTATAAAAATGTAGGTATTATTTCCTCTTATGGATGGAGGATAATTCAAATGGGAGATTATTCCAAGAACGACATGGTTCTGATTGGAATATTTCTAATTTGCCTCTAAAATCACGAATGTGGGTAAAAAATCTGCCTCGTGGAATTTACTTATTAAATAAATAAGTGGATACACAATTTTCTTTGTTCCATAATTATCATATAAATTGAACATTTCCGTCGATGGATTAAACTCCGGATTAGGTTAGAATGACAAAGATCTATCCCGGGTCTATCGAATGACGAAGTGTGATGTGGCGTGTGTGCCAATAATTCAATTTTTTATCATACGAACTCGTTTCGTTTGTTAGTTGCCTAATTTCTACTATGTGCGTGTCATAAGGCCACATTATGAAACCGATTAGGATCATAATTCTTCTTATTTTTTATAGTTGTTGTTGAATTGTTTATTCAAAAGATGAGCTCCTTCCGACGATTATAAATTCTCGTGGGATCTCCATCAAACAATCGCTGGGCATTCACTCTACAGGTGGTTCACAAGGTTATAGTAATTAGAAGATTATGACGGAAGCATCGTTCCCTGACGGTAATATATTGTCCTGGGTATGTTTTTGAACTTGGGAACATCGGTCAGAAAGCGGGAATCGAACCAATGCCACAATAAGCATCAATGAAGGAGCGATTATGCTCCTCCCTATTTGCTCCTGCCTGCCGACTCCAGTGGTCTCTGGGTTCATTTAAAATAATATATGAAGGGTACAGCCTGGAAAGAACGCTATAAGTCACATTCGGACGAAAATGAGATACACGAAGTTTTATGTTAAAACTTGTATCTATCTTCCATACAAATCGATATTTCAATTGCGTTTTTCAAGACTTTGTGGAAATATTTTCAAAAAACCGAGGGTATATTCTGAAAGCTCATAGAATTCACTGCAAGATTACACCTTAAAGTAATTTTTTTTTAATGGACTTACAACGTTCTTTCCCTGTACCCTTCATATCGTTTCAACTACTATCATAATCTCTGTATGTACTACAACGTACTTTCCTGCTAGGTTAAGAATCAAGGGCGGGAATTTTAAAAAAGTTGAACCATATTAATCTGCAGCAGGGACCAATTTAAGATTTCAATGTACGAATGAGCTGTCAGGTAGTAGAAAGGGGGTGTAGCACGCTGCTCTACAGTCCTGTTCCGCCACTGCACGACTGTATCGCACACCACTGATGCAAGGCCATACAGGACTTGAAATGCACGGATGAGCTGTCAGGTAGTAGAAAGGGGTGTAGTACGATGCTCTACAGACCCTGTTCCGCCACTGCACGACTGTATCGCACACCACTGATGCAAGGCCATACAGGACTTGAAATGCACGGATGAGCGAAGGAAGATAAGCTGCTTATAACATTCAGGACTACTTGTAATGCTACTTGAAACTCTACATGCACTCGACACACGGAATGGGGTTTAAACTTGGATTAGAGTTCAGATGCAATGCAACAGAGCAAGGCTGATGTCCGGTGGCTCAGTGGGTACTATCCCAGCGTTTATAGAGAGAACATAGACAGAGCAGGGACTGTGAGTACGACGGTATCATTTAAAAAATGTGTTAAAATCTTTGCTAAAGGGAATAGAATCAACACAATAAGCTCCATTCCTTGGGATTATGCGTTTACAACTTGAGCTTAAAGCTCTGAGAAACATAAAAATTGTAAAAACGCGTTAACTTCTCCAAGAAATGAAGCATCTTTATGTATGATATTTTTCTTCGCTTCTCCGATTATAAGTTTGGTGGTTTGGTGTGGTTTGGTGGTTTATTAATTATGGAACGTTTTATATATAAAAAATAAAAAAAATGTAAATTGTCCTATTGACTTATAATGTGTAAATATCTGTATATATTCTGTTTCCCTCTTCTGTGGTACAGAATAAAGTTTATTCTTCAGTCAGACTTGAACTTTTCTTAAATATTACGGTATATTTGTAACTATCCTGTTATTTGTTGTCTTTAAACCATGGAGGCATACCGTTTCATATCGGCATTCTTGTCATAACTGATGGCCATGACGAAAATTGAACAAAATTGGACCCAGACCTCTAGAATAGAAGAGCATACTTAAAAAAACAAGTTCAATTTTTGAAAGAATTTTTATTGGTTCCCAATAACTCATGTGTGAGACATGGTCTGAAGCTGTCAGGGTCAACTGCATCAGTCACTCCACCTACAGCTTACCGAGATGAAAATGGCAACACTTTGCGATGCGTTTTAATAGTTGTTTTTTAGTTGATGTTGCGTCATCGCTGTATGGAACACAATGGGTTATTGTTCATGACTGAATGTGACAGAATTAATAGGAGGTGATAGTGTATAGTTATTTGGCGGAACATATTTATTGGGAGGTGTTAAACGGACATTTAAGTCCGATTTTATTTGACAACTCCCTAATTTTTTGGTGAAAGCTGAAATTGATTTTTGATGATTATTTTGAGTATATTATTTTTATGTTTTTTTAATCAGAATGCTAATTTTTTATGTGACAGAATTAATATGAGAGCTGATAGTGTATAATTATTTGACGGAATATATTTATTAGGAGGTGTTAAACGGACATTTTATTTGACAACTCCCTAATTTTTTGGTTATAACTGAAATTTGTTTTTGACGATTATTTTTAGTTAAGTATTTTTATGTTTTTATGTTTTTTAATCAGAATGCTAATTTTTATATCTTGTATTTATTTTTATTTTAGACAATGTAATTGGATACAATTTACAGATTAGTTATTAATTAAACTATCTAATCATGAATTGATTTTTGTGGGATGCACATTATTTATCTTATAAAAGACTTGAATTGATTGTAAACATGAATCAGTCCATGAATGGAGTTGTTTTATTGTCTTGTGAGTTGTGATTATAAATGTAATTACTAGTCTCAAGATTATAAACTGCTGGAAGGCCTCGAATTCGGTTACCGGGTCAATTATTATCAATCAAGGTACTAAGAAATTGATTTTAGTCGTGACTGACGTCAGAAGGCGACTAAAGGAACTATTACGCGTTTATTGACTATTTGAAATAGCTGATTGTCATTTTTGTAATTCCGTGGAACAATAAAACAATGCTCATTATTCCATTCATCAATGTTCATTGATAGAAAAGCATCAAGAAAGAAAGGAAAAATGATCCCCATTTATTTTTTATTGCTCTTTAATCTATTTTTCCTTCCACTCTCCTTTCTATCCTGATATCGTAATATCATCAGTGGAGCAAATACATCATAAATAGCCTCAATTTCTGTAAATGTATAGACATTTGATAACATAGGTAGTTTAATTGTCTAAATATCTCCAAAAATGGAGCCTTTTTATGTGTATCGATAGTCCTCAACCTCAAATATCAGCTAGATAGTCCTCAACCTTTGTAACTTGATATTTTTCGATGTGTATTCTAAAGTCTATAGGACAATGCATGGATGATGGAAGATGCCTTTGCTTTGCGTCATTCTCATAATCATCCTCAATTATTCAGATTTGTTTTTGAGTCAAACAAAATATGGATCACGCGAAGTATAAAACCTGTAAGAATTTGACATTATACTAAGTTGACAGGAGGCATTTCAATTCGAGGTATCTAAATACCTGCTATGCTAATGTAATGGTTTAAGTCCAATTATATACTGACACTGAGCAAATAAACCAGCCCATGCTACAATGTTTGGAACCCCGAATTCCTCTGTTACCCCGTGGGCTTCTGATTCGCACGTCCGCCTCCACTAATCTTGTCCGGTTCGCAGAGCAGAGAGTGAAGATGTGTGGTCTGTTAGAGGCACATCGTGACGTGCCAGTGGCAAGGACGACGATGTTCTGCATATGAGGAGGTCCGACAAGAACCTGGGTCTCCGGGATACAAGTTCAGAGCGTTACCACTCAGCCATACCTGTGCAGAGAGTGAAGATGTGTGGTCTGTAAGAGGCACATCGTGACGTGCCAGTGGCAAGGACGACGATGTTCTGCATATGAGGAGGTCCGACAAGAACCTGGGTCTCCGGAATACAAGTTCAGAGCGTTACCACTCAGCCATACCTGTGCAGAGAGTGAAGATGTGTGGTCTGTAAGAGGCACATCGTGACGTGCCAGTGGCAAGGACGACGATGTTCTGCATATGAGGAGGTCCGACAAGAACCTGGGTCTCCGGGATACAAGTTCAGAGCGTTACCACTCAGCCATACCTGTGCAGAGAGTGAAGATGTGTGGTCTGTAAGAGGCACATCGTGACGTGCCAGTGGCAAGGACGACGATGTTCTGCATATGAGGAGGTCCGACAAGAACCTGGGTCTCCGGGCTCGAGGAAGGATTGGGGAAAACAAATTTGCGGTTCGCTTTTCAAATTTGCACAACTATAGGGAGTGTTGGAAAAGGAGTGATTCTTGTTCCTAAATTGAGTAGTGAATTTGACCGTGAAGAGCTTGTTAATCAATATTTTCTATATCTTTTACCAATGTAATTGTTAATATAATAACGCTTTGTACCGGTCTTCAGAACAGTTCAATGAAAATATTTCATAGCTTGGAATGGTTATTAATTTTTATTTTGCCCTACAGACGTTTAGTGTCTGAAAATTAGTAAAAATATGGCACTAAACGTCTGTAGGACAAAATAAAACTAATACCAAACTATGAAATTATTTTCATTGAACAGTTCTGAAGACCGGTACAAAGCGTTATTATATTAACAATTACATTGGATAAAGATATTGAAAAAATTGATTAAAAAACTCTTCAAGGTCAAACTCACAATTTTTAAGGGCGCGTATTTGATAAAGTGTGAAAATGTTACGAAAATGATATGAGATGAGATTATTCTTTTGTTTATTGAAATAAGTCGTGTAAAAGAAGTTATGTTGAGCGATCACGTTGCCCGAGGTGTTTAACCCTCATCGCATTGGGCCCTGACTTTCGCGCGGAAATCTATGTAATAACACGTGAAATTACAGGATTTGCATCACGAAATCACTTCTCAGGGTCGCTATGCGGAATGCGTCCATGATGTCCTCTCAAGCTCAAGCAGACTCGGGCTAGATCGCAAGAACTGAGGCGTTTCCCTCAGTCGATAGGCAAATGATGGGAAGGTGCACTACTAATAGGCCACGACCACATCCTTCATGATGTCGTCTCAAGCTCAAGCAGACTCGGGCTAGATCGCAAGGACTGAGGCGGTTCCCTAAGTCCAGGCAAACGCTGGGAAGGTTCACTACGAATAGGCCACGACCACATCCTTCCCACCGTCCATCTTCATCTCTCGATCATATTCATCATCAATTACAAATAAAAAATTCTGACAGAATGAAGCAAAACTTCTGAATGGCAGTCAAAAACATAAGAAGCAAAGAAAGTCGCAATTAAAATAACTACCCCATAACTTTGCTTTATGTTTTTACGTTATGCGATATAAAACTACAAGTTGTACCTAAAAGAGAAGGCGTATGAAGTATTGTGCTTGCCATGATGTTGATACCCTTGTAGAGGCGCTCGGTGGAGTAAAAACACGTACCACTGTAACGTAAAAACCCATCAGTTGTCATGTGGCGGTTTGTGTGAATGCTGCGACGCCTTCTTTCCCATGGCGTCGTGACGTCATAGGTACGTCGGCATGGAGCAAGCTGGCTCAGGGGTCCCGTCCTTAGTGCGTAGAGCTCGGACAGCCTCCTTCCCACCTCTCATCCCTACCTAACATTCTTCTAGGGCTAGGATGTTTAGGACACATAATTTTTTAATTTTTTGTTGAGACACGTCTAAAAATGATACATAAATATGTTTCATGTGTTCCTGATTTCAAAAAATAGTGTTTTATTTTGTCTAAAAATGACTCTTTCTATTTTTTTTTTATAAATTCAGTTCTTTTCTTGCCAATTACCTTCTTTTAAAAAAAATATAATTTTTATATAAGATTATTTTTGTTCTCTTATAAACTATTGGGGAAATTAATATCAAATATTTGTTTCAAGTTATTGACAACAAGTTCTAGAAAACAAAATTTCCATCCTCCACTCGAAAAAGAATTTAAGTTCATTTTATTACCACACTCCAAATTCAACTCCTACACCAAGAAATCGAATAATATATTGACGCATATTACAAAGCCTAACATTTCCTTGGTCCTTTTTCGTGATTTTTTAAAAAGTTTTTAGGTACTATTTGCCTGCCTTTTTGGAGGTTTCATAGCCCTATTCATCACCATTACTTCGAACTTCGAAGAAATACAAAATAAATTTCATCGGCTTTTGTGACTCGTATTCTATCTCTTGTTAGACAGAAGGGTTTTTACGGACGGTTTGTGTTTTGATTAGTCGTCAAAATACTGAACGTGTTTGGTTATCAAATCAATCAATCTTACTTAGGGGGGTGTTGGTTTTAGGGCCGGTTGTAAGCGTGTTGAATAACTCTTTTTGTGATCTCGGATTGGTTGGAGGATGTTTTAGTGACTTGACAGGGAGAATGTATTTGACTAGAGTAGAAACGGCTCTTCATACAAAAGCTTGTAAAAGGACTGACAAAACACCTCCGTCTAAAAGGAGGGCAAGGAAAATTTTGTCGATATGTTAAGTTGTGAACAATTTTGCCCAGATACAGCTAGTCCAAAAGCATAAAAATCGTTGTGTATTTGATTTTGGCAACATAAGAAGCCTCCAAAACAAAACCTGAACCGAGAAATTGAAATAACAGGAGAATTCATTAGAAAATTAAAGTTTGATGCACATTGATTGCTTTTGAAATCCATGCATTTTATAATATCACATATTTATTGCAAACATTAAAGACTAATCTATCAATCGATAGAATGTGCCAAACTTGATTGTTAAATGTTCCTCTTTCAACTCTCCATTTTCGTGTTCTTTTGTGATTTTTAACGAATTTTTAAAATTTTTAAGTTTTTGATTTGCATTCTATATATATATATTTTCAATAATTTTTTTCTACTTTTATATTTTAGTTTTTTATAATATTTTCTTTGTGATCATTCGACTTTCTTTATTTCATTTCACTTTTTCCCCAAGTATAGACTTTTGATTTGCATTCTATATATATATTTTCAATAATTTTTTCTACTTTTATATTTTTGTTTTTTTATAATATTTTCTTTGTTATCATTCGACTTTTTATTTCCATTTCACTTTTCCCCCCAAGTGTACGTACAACTGAATTTCCTTGCGTCTTTCACACCTCGTGTTCCAATGCGCTTGCCGTTCAGTTCACCTGTCAGCTGTCAGACAAGCAAGCGTCAGACCTGATGTTGTTGTAGCCGTCAGGCCTGGGGCTGCGTCTCTGCTGGGTGTCACTCGTGGTTAACCAGCCATGGCATGACGAGATTAATCAAGTCATTGCTTTCCCCTCCTCCCCCAGGCGCTAAATGCCCATCACAAGACGTTACACGCACTTTCATGCCGACTGACGGCTTACTCAGGTCAAGATGAAATGCGTCTAACATTTGCTCTTTTAATCTCATTCGTTGTTAAACAATTCACACGTCTTTAGTTCGTGATAAAAGCTTGGGAGTCCCGGGTTCGATACCAGAAAGATATTGTAATTGTCTAATTGTAAACTATGGTAACTCATTGGTAACTCATCGGTAACTTTTACAAAAACTGTGATCCTACCAAGATTCTCCATTCTGACATTCTGACACTTTCAAACATAACTATCTGTACGTCAGTGGTAGAACGCCAGAAGTCAATTTCAATGATCAGTAAGTATCCTTTCATACAATCACATTTGTATTGTAATGATGACATGAGTTATTTTGTAAGAACACTTCAGTTTAACTGTATTTGTGTACCTCAGTCAAATTACAGTTGATAGAGTTTGGTTACATGATTCCAAAAGTGCGCAACGCAAAATCGTGAAAATGGACTTCGGGCTTTCTACCTCTGATGTACAGATTTATCATTATCAATAGCCAACATCATCCTTTAAAATTGAAGAACTTTGAAACCAAAGTTAAAGATTGGAATATGAGATCGATTTAGTTCATGGTAATGTGTCAAAAAAAATACCATCATTAGTTTTCCGTATCCCAAACTAGCGATTTGTGAATTAATTACTAGCTCATTTCCACTTTCCAGTGATGCTATAAAATGATGACGGTATCAAGATGTTTACAATGTGTCTTGCCAGGCGCCACTGTATTATTTGCACTTGAATTGGGTAGTAATATTTCACTTCGGTCATGTTATTGGTTTAGAACAGATAACAGTGTGTATATTGGTGTATTATTAGATTGGTATTTCTGCCGTTTGTATTTTTCAAGGCGAGAACTGCCATAGTTATGTGATAAGAAGGAAAGGTGTTGGCATATTATTCATCGGGAAATATTTGGAACAGTCATTAAAACAGATGGACTATAAAGTTAATTTTGGATCAAGAGCACGATTAACGGCTATTAAAATGCTTGGGAGTTAATTTAATGATCCATTATGATTTTGTTAAGTTAGAAATACATTGTAGTTATCTTCCTACAACCGGGTTAATGATTCATTTATTAAACCATAAAGTAAGTCTGTGAGTAAACTGACCTGAAAATATTCCATTATTTTATTGTGTAACTGTTTGTAATTGGGTACAAAACAACGAGATTTTAACTAGACTACTAGGTTCATTCGCAAAGCATCCAATTTTGATCTTATCTCCTAAAATGATAAAAGAAGTTTCATCTTAAAATATCAAGCTGATGTTTATTTATTTTAAAATTCTTCAGTTTCGATTTCCTTTCAGAAATCTTTCTCAGAATCAATATTGACTTTCGAACACTGTTTTTCTAAGTAAAAAAAGAGATTCCTAAAATGGAATCGATACTGTTAAAAGACCCCCATAATTTTAAAATAAATAACAGGTTGCAAAAATACTTAGGGACGGGTAGAGGGGCAGGGGGATGACAACCAAAGCTTTTAGAGAAGATTTTTGATATATTATTGTCCTGATTTTGTAACAAATTTAATAATATAAGGGCAAATTATTGAGTTTTCACAACACCGTAAAGGACCAATCCAGGTTTTTGATTGTAATAATAGATTCAAATAAAAATTAGAAAAGATTAGTCAGTATTTTAAAAATAAATGAAAATGTTATAATTCATAGCTCGTCAGTGACGTCACCTATTTGCTACCTCCATCATGATGGCACCATTCTGAATAGCTGTGATTCTGTGATATTTTGGCAATAATTGATAGTTTTAATGTTTATCTGGGCAATTGGGAGAAATCTTTAATGCGAAGATCACAAATAGTGGAGTAAAGATGTCTAAAATTAGTGCGTTTGCGATAGTGTTCGTGAAAATTGGTACCATTACTAATTCGAGTATGAGGAATCCAAAAATCGATGGCACCAACCTGAGTAATTAATACTTTCTGCGTAATTAGCATAATTAGCATAATTAATAAACATGGATAAAATAATATATAATTTTATAATTTGGTCTTTATGGGTATCTATCGAAAGCTCGTCATGTCTACAATCCATATAAATTATAAAAAGTTAAATTTTTTCATTCACATAATAATTAACCGTATAATTAATTATTTTATAAAAATCGCCATTCAACAAAAAACTTAAAATGACCCCCTCAGATTTTGATAAAACTTGGTAGGATTGGTCACAAGCCCAAAGTAAAACATACTTATTTTTTGGTTTGTCCATTTATGAGTACTACTTTTGGATTTCCAGGCCCTAAAAAATAAAAAAATCGAATTTTGATCAAATTTTGTGTTTAGTTCCTAATTAGCATAATAAATTATAATTAATTATCTATCTATAACTACTAATTAGGAACTAAATACAAAGTTTTGATCAAAATTTGATTTTTCGATTTTTGAAGGCCTGGAAATCCAATAGTACTCAATAAATGGACAAACCAAATAATACGTATGTTTTAATTTGGGCTTGTGACCAATCAATTAATAATTAATTATGCTAATTAGGAACTAAACACAAAATTTTGATCAAAATTCGATTTTTCGATTTTTGAGGGTCTGGAAATCCAAAAGTACTAAATAAATGGACAAACCAAAAAATATGTTTGTTTTACTTTGGGCTTGTGACCAATCCTACCAAGTTTTATCAAAATCTGAGGGGTCATTTTAAGCTTTTTGTTGAATGGCGATTTTTATAAAATAATTATTTATACGGTTTATTATTATGTGAATGAAAAAATTTAACTTTTTATGATTTATATGGATTGTAGACATGACGAGCTTTTGATGGATACCCATATAGACCATATTATAAAATTATATATTATTTTATCCATGTTTATTAATTATGCTAATTATGCTAATTACGCAGAAAGTATTAATTACTCAGGTTGGTGCCATCGATTTTTGGATTCCTCATACTTGAATTAGTAATGGTACCAATTTTCACGAATAGTATCGCAAACGCACTAATTTGCCATTATATAGGACATCTTGACTCCACTAAAAGAGTACGCTTTAACTCTCGCATTACAAAAATCCATCGATTTACCTCCATAGTTAAATCTGACCCGTCAACGTGCCAGCTTCGGTCATCGGGGGAAAACTTAATGTTGTGCATTGCAGATAAAGCAAAAGAGCTCGTGCATTCTTGTGTCCAGTACGGGGCAATTCCCAATGCCGGTTATGCCATCCACACACAAGAGCGGCACATCGAAACAAATCCCAAGAAAAACCCCGCTGACAATATGAAAACAAGTTATCGTTATTAATCTCGCCATCTCGTCTGGCAGCTCGGGTCCACACAGCATCTGGATTCCCCTCATGCACTCGATACAGATCTGTAATTGCCTGCTAATGGCGCACGGTGACATCTGATCGCATATGCAAGTAGTGCACTGGCAGAGAGTCGAACCGGCACGAGGACGGTTTCACAACCACAACCACCGGTGAAAACAGCATCGATTCCGCGGCAATCTGTGTGGATTTAGTGTGTTGTAGTGTCACATGACTGTGTGTTGTAGTGTCACATGACTGTGTTGTAGGGTCACATGACTGTGTTGTAGTGTCACATGACTGTGTAGTATAGTGTCACAAGGCGTGCAGTCTAGTAAAATAAGAGCCAGGACGCCGAAAACGAACACCCCGCTGGGGGGTTTGGGGGCAAGACCCGGGGGAACCTCCCCCGGACCAAGTTGGGGAGACAACTGCCCCAACTTGGCCCGGCGGAAAATTTATAAAAAATTAACTATTTTAGTGATGATTTTACGCATTTGGGACCAAATATAAAATTGATTTTAAAATTCTCGGGTGTATATTTATTTGCAATTTTAAAGAATAAAGTCGCAAACCATAAGTGATTTTCATTTTGAAAAAGTCCAGGGAGCTACCCATGGCCCGCCCTGGGTTGGGATTCTATCGGATTCTATAACTGCAAAGCGGTCGCAATTTCGTTAGCAATGAGATTTGCCATAAGCTTTATACAGATTGCTATTCCGTCAGCCATCAAAAATAGTTGTAGTGACCGTGTGTTGCTGCATGGCAATCTCTGTGTGGATTTAGTGTGTTATTGCACGCTGCACTGCATTGACGTGCTAACTGCAGTGTTTGTCTCCTGGACAAATAATGGGGAGCGATATTGCATTTGCAGTGTCAACACTCAAGGCAAACAGATGGGCGTGTAAAAGAAGATATTACCTATCTCAGATGATGGCAAACAACTTTCCCGTCCCATAGGCTTTCCAATATTGCGAATTCTAGATCTATCTTGCTAGTGCAAATATAGTAAAATGACAGTCACAACAATAACATCGACGTGTAACTACAATATTATCATATTATCCTTTCACAACTTGGGCATTAAATGATAATGATGGAAAATTTAGTGAATCTCTCACTTAGGGATGGTGTTTAAGAGGGAGGGAACCCGCGAAATAAAAACGTATCGAGCCGGTAACCCGAAGGATCTGGGTTCAATTCCCAGTCAAGGTGCGCGTTTTTATTTCGCAGGTTAGGTGTTAAATATTGCTATTTGCCTACTGCCTTGGCGGTTCTCAGAGCAATGTGTATATAACTATGAAGTACTGACTACAGGTACATAAGTTGAAGGAGAGTTTAGACGGTTTCGTGCGATGCAGATGGGTTTAATGTCCACGCCCCAAAAAGGCTGCTCGTGACGTTTGTATAAAAACGTTTCGGTGGACTTTTCGCCGTCTTCGTCTCCTAAACAGCATTTACAAAAGATTTACATTATAAAAAAAAAATTCCCATGTTCTTATAAGAAGTTATATAAGAAAGTTAGTAAGTTCTTTAAAAAATCCTTCTGTTTGTAAGGGGGGAGGGGTGCATTCATTTTTAAAGTAATCTTGCTGCATAAACAATAAGTATCTATGAGACCCCCCTCGCCCTCCCAAACATACTCTTACAATCACACCGCATAGATGTACATCCCAACTTCCCAAGTGCATCTGCATCTCAAGTGCATCTGCATCCCAAGTGCATCTGCATCCCAAGTGCATCTGCAACCCAAGTGCATCCCACGTGCATCTGCATCCCAAGTGCATCTGCAACCCAAGTGCATCCCACGTGCATCTGCATCCCAAGTGCATCCCAAGTGCATCTGCATCCCAAGTGCATCTGCATCCCAAGTGCATCTGCAACCCCGTCTGGCCAGTCCGCCACGCGCAGCGCAGTCGCAACTATTTCCACTGAAAGTAATGAGACATTGTTCTTCGGCTCTTCTCCGTTGAATACAAATCAGCCTGTTTGACAGGGTTCGAGTCCCGGCTAGATTTATCACCTTGCTCTTCATGAATGAATGTAGAAGCCGCGACCCCAGGTTAGGTTAGACCAAGTCAAACCCCTCAACCTCTCAATAATTAATGTTTCGAAAAACATGCGCGTGTGGTATGCGCCGGGGTGCTGGCATGGTGGCCCATTAGAAACATTTCATTTGATTGGATTCCTGAACACGGCATTTTAAATAATGTTTTTAATGAAATTTATATAATAATACGCCCTTTTAATATAGTTTAATCTATAGAGCTAGCGTATTCTTTACAACCTCCGGTTTCTTTCCAGATGGTATACGGACAAAAATGGAAGAAGTCGTAAATTAAGGTTTAGTTTGTCGATTGTAAAAGTGATTGTAAAATGGTTATCAGATTTGAAATGTGACCTTAAATTGTAGCCAATTATCTGGAATGGGATGCCAAGTTCGATCTTTTGAGTAGGACCTATTAAAATAAACAAATTAAAGATAAATAAATAAATAAAACTATACCTATAAGTCTGACCTAAATAAAACTGTAGTTCCTGAAAGTTTAATAGCGTATTGTAGTCAAGTAAAAGACAAATCGTATTGTGTGCAATCGTCCGTCACTTGACGTTCTCAGAATGTTGGAATAATGCTTAATAGGCCACGACCGACTCTACCCTAACTTCTGTATAATTCAAACCTAATCACGTATGTAATTGTCATCATAATTTACATAGACGACATGACAATGTTAATTCTACAAGCACGAAAAGGAAACAGGATAAATAAGTAAAATAAAGGACGATCGGAATTCATTTTATCTTCGACAACATGTGTACCTACCTAGATTAAAAGATGAACGATACGGCGTT
The DNA here is from genome assembly GCA_934045905.1 of Leuctra nigra. Lineage (NCBI taxonomy): Eukaryota > Metazoa > Arthropoda > Insecta > Plecoptera > Leuctridae > Leuctra > Leuctra nigra. The sequence continues at coordinate 27,957,518 of OW203766.1, forward strand.
GGGATTAGTAAAAAGTAATCACTTAGGACTACCTACGACGGCATGTTATGTAAGTTTGAATAGTAACGCTGTTGTAGGTAAGATAGGTCTAGGTTTGATATTGGTCGACCTTTGGCTGCGTGTGGCGAGATTATGAGATACCACCGAGCCACATCCCTGTTTGCCAACACACAGATATCCGTGCTGTTTGCTTGACAAATACACCAGATCCAATAACAGATGAGCACGATTGGCGATATTGGCTCATAGGGGTCGGGGTTCAGCGGGTGGGGGGAGGAAAAGCTCTGTGGACTTTGAACAGGCAAACTTCATATTTTTACCCACATAATATGTGTGTTCACTCCTTATTCTTCGATTTATGTTACTCTATTATATTATTAAACTCATTTAGGTACGTTTTCCGCGAATTATTTGTTAATTATGTCTTGATATTGAGCTGATTCTTGACTCCAAAAATTGATTGGTATAATTTAGGTTTATGCCAAGAGGTTGTAGTAGGTATACAGATGTGAATAATTGATTCAAATTTTTATGAAATATACCTTCCTTCTTTAGGTTTTTATAAAATACCTTATGTATTAAAACTTGAATTCTTCAAGAATTGTGCAGGAATGTGTTGCCGACATCACATACAACTCTTCGTGTCAAATCATAAAGCTCATCATCATCATCATCGCTCTTGTCGGTCCCGAGAAGCATCTCGGGACCTGAGTTTCGGATACCGTAACATAGAACAATTACATAAATCCGAAATCATAAAGCTCCTAAAGCTTGAAGAGATGTGAGAGCTTTTGGGCCGTGGGTTTCTGGCTATCAGGGCCGTGGGTTTGGGTTATCAAGACAGGGCGTGAGGGAAAGGGGGTCGAATTATTTTTAATCATCGCCGACCGGCCATGTATGGACATGACGCTTCCTCCCTATGTAGTCGGAAGTGTTGTTCAGCTATCAGCAGTGCGTCAGTGTTAGGTACGTGGGTAGGGATTAGTTGGAAATAGAAGCGGATGCCTGTTATCAGTCCAGCCACCAGCAGCTGTCGCACCACATGTCCAGTCAAACTAACCCTTTAGTGGTCTTGAGGTCATGCTGGGATAGTTACCAACTCGGAGGTCATGAGCACCACCCTTCATAATATTTGCTTCACAATTTTAAAAATAATCCTATCACGTTTAAAATTTACAATGTCATGAAGCCAACAACTCATATTTTACAAATTTTATGTAACACTTGGGAGTTGAACCGAAATTCTTTGTTCCACTCTTTGTTTAAATAGCCTCATCGTAGGGCTGAGTAAAAATGATGACCATATTTCTAGCTACAAGTCGTGTATTGATGTTAAATGATCATTGATGTCTATATCTGGTTATTTATCGAAAGTCGTAAATAATCTGTAATTTAAACAACTGTCACATTTGACAGATCATTGCACGGGTTTCTTGGAACGTGAACGACAAATGAGGAAATGTCAGACGCACATTATTTGTGTAATGTGCGTTAAATTAACCTATTAAATTACTACTTGCACGAAGGATACAGTATAGGTTAATTATATGTGAATTGTTTCTCCGTGATGGTGATTACCAAATGAATGGAAATTGTGCCCATAATCAACACAAATATCAAAATGGTGAAGAAGTACACATTTATAACGTTTGGTTAAATTTCTTCACAATTCACGAAAAATATGAACAATGTTCTTTTACAATTGTTGAGATTGCGCCTTTTGGCAAATCAGATTCCTGCGTTAGCTCGTTTTCTCTCGGGTCCGAGTGAACCATGGCATCTGATTGGCTAGTGTAAATCTATCACGTCGCTCATTTTTTGTCGAATACAAATGAAGTCTACTGTAACAAAATACCACTGATATCTTCATCCTTTCTGTGTGTTTGTTTGAACACAATATTGTAGGATATTATGATTTGTGGCGCTCAACAGCGAGGTTATCAGCGAACAATATTGTAGGGATGGAGAAAATATCGATATATCGATATATATCGATATCAAAAAAAAAAAAAAATATCGAAATATCGATACCTGAATATATTGAATATCGATATATTGAAATATCGATATATCGAAATATTGAAATATTGTTATATTGAAATATTAAAATATTGAAATATCGAAATATTGAAATATCGATATATCGAAGCTTTACCGTATGATACAACTATATTCTTAATTGAAGTTTATACCAACTATGGCAAAATAATTCATATTTGCAGTGCAGCGTTTATCATATTTTAGGACAATTTCTCAGATTATTCACATTTCTTTCTTATCTGGCCGGTGACCCTATATTTTGGAACGGCTGTGTTATTTCTATTTAAATTTTCTTTTGAATTTCCTATCAGTTTTATGAGCAATTTAAGGCATTTATGCGATATATCAATATTTCCATACCTACATCGAAATATAATATTGTCATATATCAATATTTCGATATTTCGATATTTCGATATTTCGATATTTCGATATTTCAATATTTCAATATATCGATATTTCAATATATCGATACTTCAATATTTCGATATTTCAATATTTCAATATTTCAATATATCGATATATCGCGATATCGATATATATCGATATATAAATGATATCGATAGTCGATATCAAAATCCAGATTCGCTCCATCCCTACAATATTGTTCCAGCAGTGAATATTCGCAGAAGCATGCGATGTTATTTCGCTATCAGCAAGGTCATACGTTGTTTAATCGAACCCTCTGATTATTTTAATCTGCATAATGGCTTCGTTTTGACCTTCAAATACCAATATAGCTCCATAGAAATTCTCTTATCACATGCAATAAAAATTTAAGTAAACATATCATACAAACAACTGTTGAACCATAATCTGTAGGCACTCTGAAGGGTCGACCCCACGCTAAACTTCTAGAAAAGTTGGGTCTCAGTAAATAATCTAAAATCGTTAGAGAGTTCGCAGAAAATTTAACGTCAAGCCCGGAATCTAGTGAGTGACTGTTGACATAAACAAATAAAAAATTGGTTATTATCAACACCTGTAACAGTGGCGGGCGGTGTGATGGTATGCACCACCGCCACTGCTAACATGTATATGTATATTGTCATGTGGTGTGTAGGAGTCGTACAGTGTCGTGAGGGGCGTACCTGTCTCCTACAAGCGACAATCCGGTGCCAATATTCGCGTGACCAACCACACATTGTAGGGGACATTACAGCTCGGGTCAGAGGTGACGATGTACAGGAATCTGGCTTTGTTCGTGATGATTACCGTGAGATGACGATGATGATGATGATGATGATGATGATGATGATGATGATGATGATGATGACGACGATGACGACGATGACGACGATGACGACGATGACGACGATGACGACGATGACGACGATGACGACGATGACGACGATGACGACGATGACGACGATGACGACGATGACGACGATGACGACGATGACGACGATGACGACGATGACGACGATGACGACGATGACGACGATGACGACGATGACGACGATGACGACGATGACGACGATGACGACGATGACGATGAGGACGACGACGACGACGATGATGATTATTGGCAAGCGAAGGTTAACAACTCTCCTTTTTAGAGTACGCCAATTATTTTTTAGTTTATTTTTTATGTGTTTTAGTTCGCTGAGTTTTGTGATTTCGTTCAAAATTTTGCTCTCATATTTGATGAAGTCAGGGTAGGAGGAGAGATTTCATAAAATAACGGATAATAGTCAGGATCAGGCTGAAACTATTCTCTCCTGAGGAGTCAAATGATCTTTCATAATGGAAAATCATCCCTTGATTCCTCTCTTCCTAATTATTATGTATCTATATCTGGGAGTTCTTTATCATCATTCAAAGTTGAATGCCTAATTAAACTGTATGTACTGAAAGATGTCCAACCCTGCATCAACAGTTTTGAACACAATTGTGTGGGTAATATAAGATGGATGGGAATACAATATTATACTTGAGATATATTTAGGTTAAAACATGTAATATTCAGACATTCATCCTTGAGCTCATGATATTGAGTCCCAAAGAGAAAAACTGATACTTGTAATTCAGGGATTTAGATTAACAAGTATAAAACTAAGCTGAAATAATTCCATTGATCGAATTTCAAATGCAAAAGGAAACATGAGCCTGACGGTTTTCATTACAAATGTATTTCTATAATTCCATCCAAAGGTCACACATGTGAGTGTTTCCTGGCAACGGATACGACTGGTCATATGAACTGCATGGATAAGTTGCAGTGTGATCATGAGTCGCATATGGTTTCGTAATGATCGAAGAATTATATTAAACTCATTGTCACTGTCACGGAAACGAGAGTGAAGTCATAGATTTGTTTGCAATGCAAATTTAGTTCTCTTCGACCACAATTCCGATTACCTCATTTCAAATCTGTGATAAATAACCACAATTGAAAGGCCAACAACAAATCTTGCCAAGATTAGTACAAAGCATAGGATAAGTTGTACTGGGTATAAGTATTCAAATACGATTTATTTTATTATTTATCAACAGTCGAGAATAGCCCCATGCTACGATGCAATTTTTTCGATGTGTACGCCAAGAATTATTGTTCGTTTTTATTCACCATTATAAGAAAAATTAAAGCCTACTAGAAGATTTCTGTCAAGTGCTGTTATAAACTTTCTTTGTACTACCTCTACCACTAGAGAAGGTGAATATTCTACAAAAAAAGGTATCCATTTGTATAGTTGACGTCTGGTAACAACTATGTACGGGGAGTACAGCAAATTACAAATAAAAACAATGCACTATTAGAAAAAGAAAAAATCAAATTCGAACCACATATATTATTTTGTCCAAAAGATTTCGCTATTTTCTATAATTTTTTTAACAATCTTGTAACAATTTGATTTTTTTTCTAATAGTGCATTGAGACAGAGATAATCAACATTATCTCTGTCACAAGATCGTTACAAAATTATAGTTCTGTCACAAGATCGTTTCAAAATTAGCGAAAATATCGAAATATTTTGGACAAAATATGACGTGTGGTAGCGTTTTATAGAGAAAGTGTGTAATTTGAACGATATATTTCAGAGCCCACTGTTGCATTACTTTCGGCACCGCACACCGCACCGCATGAAAACAAGTGAGAAATCACAATGAGACTAAAAGTGAGAAAATGAGTTTTGACCAATGTCGCAGCTGGTTTGTTTCTTCTCTTCTCTCGCATATTTCCCGACTAAATGTGATCTAGATTGCGTGATGGGATCTCTAGGCGACCGCGTTCTCTGCTGCGATTGCGATCAGATCTGCATACGCCTCCTAGACGTCGTGTCTGCATGATCTATGTGCAGCGAGCTCGATCTAGATGGCCGTGCCATGTCCTCACAGGTCACATCGCGACCACTGCCTCCTAGACGCCGTGTCTGCATGATCTATGTGCAGCGAGCTCGATCTAGATGGCCGTGCCATGTCCTCGCAGGTCACATCGCGACCACTGCCTCCTAGACGCCGTGTCTGCATGATCTATGTGCAGCCAGCTCGATCTAGATGGCCGTGCCATGTCCTCGCAGGTCACATCGCGACCACTGCCTCCTAGACGCCGTGTCTGCATGATCTATGTGCAGCGAGCTCGATCTAGATGGCCGTGCCATGTCCTCGCAGGTCACATCGCGACCACTGCCTCCTAGACGCCGTGTCTGCATGATCTATGTGCAGCGAGCTCGATCTAGATGGCCGTGCCATGTCCTCACAGGTCACATCGCGACCACTGCCTCCTAGACGCCGTGTCTGCATGATCTATGTGCAGCGAGCTCGATCTAGATGGCCGTGCCATGTCCTCGCAGGTCACATCGCGACCACTGCCTCCTAGACACCGTGTCTGCATGATCTATGTGCAGCGAGCTCGATCTAGATGGCCGTGCCATGTCCTCGCAGGTCACATCGCGACCACTGCCTCCTAGACGCCGTGTCTGCATGATCTATGTGCAGCCAGCTCGATCTAGATGGCCGTGCCATGTCCTCGCAGGTCACATCGCGACCACTGCCTCCTAGACGCCGTGTCTGCATGATCTATGTGCAGCCAGCTCGATCTAGATGGCCGTGCCATGTCCTCGCAGGTCACATCGCGACCACTGCCTCCTAGACGCCGTGTCTGCATGATCTATGTGCAGCCAGCTCGATCTAGATGGCCGTGCCATGTCCTCGCAGGTCACATCGCGACCACTGCCTCCTAGACGCCGTGTCTGCATGATCTATGTGCAGCGAGCTCGATCTAGATGGCCGTGCCATGTCCTCGCAGGTCACATCGCGACCACTGCCTCCTAGACGCCGTGTCTGCATGATCTATGTGCAGCGAGCTCAATCTAGATGGCCGTGCCATGTCCTCGCAGGTCACATCGCGACCACTGCCTCCTAGACGCCGTGTCTGCATGATCTATGTGCAGCGAGCTCGATCTAGATGGCCGTGCCATGTCCTCGCAGGTCACATTGCGACCACTGCCTCCTAGACGCCGTGTCTGCATGATCTATGTGCAGCGAGCTCGATCTAGATGGCCGTGCCATGTCCTCGCAGGTCACATCGCGACCACTGCCTCCTAGACGCCGTGTCTGCATGATCTATGTGCAGCGAGCTCGATCTAGATGGCCGTGCCATGTCCTCGCAGGTCACATCGCGACCACTGCCTCCTAGACGCCGTGTCTGCATGATCTATGTGCAGCCAGCTCGATCTAGATGGCCGTGCTATGTCCTCGCAGGTCACATCGCGACCACTGCCTCCTAGACGTCGTGTCTGCATGATCTATGTGCAGCGAGCTCGATCTAGATGGCCGTGCCATGTCCTCACAGGTCACATCGCGACCACTGCCTCCTAGACGCCGTGTCTGCATGATCTATGTGCAGCGAGCTCGATCTAGATGGCCGTGCCATGTCCTCACAGGTCACATCGCGACCACTGCCTCCTAGACGCCGTGTCTGCATGATCTATGTGCAGCCAGCTCGATCTAGATGGCCGTGCCATGTCCTCACAGGTCACATCGCGACCACTGCCTCCTAGACGCCGTGTCTGCATGATCTATGTGCAGCGAGCTCGATCTAGATGGCCGTGCCATGTCCTCACAGGTCACATCGCGACCACTGCCTCCTAGACGCCGTGTCTGCATGATCTATGTGCAGCGACCTCGATCTAGATAGCCGTGCCATGTCCTCACAGGTCAGCAGGTCATCGGTCATCGCAACCACTGCCTCCTAGACGCCGTGTCTGCATGATCTATGTGCAGCCAGCTCGATCTAGATGGCCGTGCCATGTCCTCGCAGGTCACATCGCGACCACTGCCTCCTAGACGCCGTGTCTGCATGATCTATGTGCAGCGAGCTCGATCTAGATGGCCGTGCCATGTCCTCGCAGGTCACATCGCGACCACTGCCTCCTAGACGCCGTGTCTGCATGATCTATGTGCAGCGAGCTCGATCTAGATGGCCGTGCTATGTCCTCACAGGTCAGCAGGTCATCGGTCATCGCGACCACTGCCTCCTAGACGCCGTGTCTGCATGATCTATGTGCAGCCAGCTCGATCTAGATGGCCGTGCCATGTCCTCGCAGGTCACATCGCGACCACTGCCTCCTAGACGCCGTGTCTGCATGATCTATGTGCAGCGAGCTCGATCTAGATGGCCGTGCCATGTCCTCGCAGGTCACATCGCGACCACTGCCTCCTAGACGCCGTGTCTGCATGATCTATGTGCAGCGAGCTCGATCTAGATGGCCGTGCCATGTCCTCGCAGGTCACATCGCGACCACTGCCTCCTAGACGCCGTGTCTGCATGATCTATGTGCAGCCAGCTCGATCTAGATGGCCGTGCCATGTCCTCGCAGGTCACATCGCGACCACTGCCTCCTAGACGCCGTGTCTGCATGATCTATGTGCAGCCAGCTCGATCTAGATGGCCGTGCATGTCCTCGCAGGTCACATCGCGACCACTGCCTCCTAGACGCCGTGTCTGCATGATCTTTGTGCAGCCAGCTCGATCTAGATGGCCGTGCCATGTCCTCGCAGGTCACATCGCGACCACTGCCTCCTAGACGCCGTGTCTGCATGATCTTTGTGCAGCCAGCTCGATCTAGATGGCCGTGCCATGTCCTCACAGGTCACATCGCGACCACTGCCTCCTAGACGCCGTGTCTGCATGATCTATGTGCAGCCAGCTCGATCTAGATGGCCGTGCCATGTCCTCACAGGTCACATCGCGACCACTGCCTCCTAGACGCCGTGTCTGCATGATCTATGTGCAGCGAGCTCGATCTAGATGGCCGTGCCATGTCCTCGCAGGTCACATCGCGACCACTGCCTCCTAGACGCCGTGTCTGCATGATCTATGTGCAGCGAGCTCGACTAGATGGCCGTGCCATGTCCTCGCAGGTCACATCGCGACCACTGCCTCCTAGACGCCGTGTCTGCATGATCTATGTGCAGCGAGCTCGATCTAGATGGCCGTGCCATGTCCTCGCAGGTCACATCGCGACCACTGCCTCCTAGACGCCGTGTCTGCATGATCTATGTGCAGCGAGCTCGATCTAGATGGCCGTGCCATGTCCTCACAGGTCACATCGCGACCACTGCCTCCTAGACGCCGTGTCTGCATGATCTATGTGCAGCGAGCTCGATCTAGATGGCCGTGCCATGTCCTCACAGGTCACATCGCGACCACTGCCTCCTAGACGCCGTGTCTGCATGATCTATGTGCAGCGAGCTCGATCTAGATGGCCGTGCCATGTCCTCGCAGGTCACATCGCGACCACTGCCTCCTAGACGCCGTGTCTGCATGATCTATGTGCAGCCAGCTCGATCTAGATGGCCGTGCCATGTCCTCGCAGGTCACATCGCGACCACTGCCTCCTAGACGCCGTGTCTGCATGATCTATGTGCAGCCAGCTCGATCTAGATGGCCGTGCCATGTCCTCGCAGGTCACATCGCGACCACTGCCTCCTAGACGCCGTGTCTGCATGATCTATGTGCAGCCAGCTCGATCTAGATGGCCGTGCCATGTCCTCGCAGGCAGTGGCGGCTATTACAGTGTGCAAGGTCTGACAATTGCACACCTGATCATCCAAGAAAATTATTAAAAATTGCTTCCGTTTAGTAAAAATTGTAGGCAAGCTACGATGCAGTGTATGCGTGGGTGTGAATCTTACTGTGTATGATTTATGCTTACAGATATATTGACAGGTAAGACCATTAAAATGTAATTCAGAAATTCTTACATTTCACAATGTGACCATTGAGGCTGCTCCCACCAAATGTAACAAACAATCGCCTATAAGTAATCCAGGAAGTAGGAAGTTAAATGTTTTGTCTAATAATTTTGCTCTCCAAAACACGTAAAAATGCATCAATTTCAAACTAGATACAAAAAAATCCGGGGCTATGCGCCCCGGACCCGCATGTGCTGGGGGGCCCTTCCCCCAGACCCCCATTGTACTTTCTTCTACGTCCTCCTATGAAATTGCACACCTGTTGTAAAGCCAAATAGCCGCCACTGCTCGCAGGTCAGCAGGTCATCGGTCATCGCCACCACTGGGCCGTGACACTGAGACAGTTTCACTCCGCGCTGGGGGGCGGAAAGTAGGGTTAGGTGCGACCAATCAGACGCTTGGTTTCTAGCGAACTGCTGGAATAGAGGTCTGTGATTGGTGGAACCGAAACTTGCGTACTTTGTCATTGCGACAAGTTGGTTCTCGCATATTCATAAAAAGTATTTGATGTAACGTAAATTTTTCTATATAAAAATTAAAAATGTTTTAACCCGTGTTTAAAAAATATACCCGAGATTCAGTGCTTTAACAGATCCGGTACTTCCTCCAGATGAAGAAGTTTGACATCTCAAGTTACTTCCTTGTATATATACCGACTTGGTCCAAGTTTTTATCATACTTCTGCAAGCTTTATGATGTTCTGAATTGTTTAGCAGTCAAGTTGCTCGAAAGAAATAATGAAATTGACGTCATTTAATTTCAAGACATATGTTCAAGCGATGTACCCGTCTTCCATCCAACCACATTGTCATTTTAATCATGTCGTTTAACGTCGCACCGCTCTACAACTAGGATAATGGCGACGGATGAATGATTATGATATGATGAATAAGAGGAAGGATGGAAAGGGGGAAGGAATCTGTCGAGGCCTATTATAGGAGGCAGGCACCTTCCCAGCATTTGCCTTTCGACTAAGAGAAACCATGAATAACCATGAAAACCATGAATACGTAGTGCAAGTTAGGGGCCATATTACCATTAGTTTAATCTTCAGTTTAGTTAAACTCCACTTCGGGAAATGTGGTGTATCACTATTATACACTGCGACATAGCTTAAAAACTGTCGTCAATGTAGTCTGAGGTGAATTTTAACTTAGGAATAATGATAATATCAATATGTGATATTATTGTTTTCGCCCAACATTATTTTTCGGCGAAAAGGTAGCCATTTTGCGAAATTAAACCGAAAGCGAACTGAAATCGAAGTATGGGAACCCAGCTTAAGATTACCGGCCCTTAAAGCAAGTCTACTCCTTCGATATAGTCTTCAATGAAACATTCTGGATGTGAAAAATATCGCTCAAATCAAAACACGCGTTTCCAAATGAGCCTTGCGAGAGGTCATCTTGATCGGTTCACAATGGCCCACTCTCTTGACCACGTTGTACCGTGTAACATACTGATTGTATTGACCTTTAGATAAGAGATCCACGACCTTGTGTGTTCATTCATAGATAACACTGACCAGGCCGATCGTGTCATTCGCTCCACTGCTTGCTATTCATTCACAACCAGGAACACGGAGAAGCGAACAGAAGGCCTCGTATGTGACTTCACGGATACATTGGGAGGGGGCAAATAGTTTGCAGAATCACCAGCGTATCTGTCGAAATTAATATGGTAGAAGTTCGTCGTAAAAGTTTTGGTGCTGTTTCAGAAATTTAATAATTTTTCAAATTATATTGAATTTTTACATAATAACTTTTTGTAATGTCATAATTTACACATGTCTTTTTATTGTGGTGGTGGGAAGGAGGGGGGGGGGGGGGGGGGGGAGTATACAATATTGAATAATACATTTTGTGTAAATTGGGCAAATAAAAATCCACAATAAAATACTCCAGGAAGCGGATCCACAAAGAGAGATTCTACAGAATCCCAGAGATTTTGATTGAGATTTTGTTTAAAGTCTGGGTTAATTAAGGTAGTACCTTCATTATACATATATATAAAAAAAAAATCTTGAAATTACAAGTTCAGAAAACGTTTTCCTACATTTCAACTATATTTAAGTATAAATGAATCATAAAATGTCATTTTACTTGCAACCCCTGTCGTATAGCGAGGTTTCAATTTATTGCCTTCCGAGAATGAACAAAGCTGTAACACAGGAGGTATAGGGAAATCATTTAGTTTTTGGTTGATAACTTTTAAAATAGCACACGTTGGTATTGTTTTCAATTTTTTCCTAATAGAATGTCCAACCATCTATCTAGAAATCAGTTTTTTGAAAAAACGTTGAACCTCAGTAAAATTCAAAACTCAAAAATAGCATGGAAATCGTCATAATTTTAATGGCCCCCATAAGACTACATGTTAAAAATAGGAATTTATAACTACAATATCTCAAAATCTAGACACGAGAAGTTGTTCATATTTTACAGTATCGTGTAAATAGTGATTATTGATACCTCTGCCAAAAATAGGCTTATTTGGAAGATATGAGATATCAGTTGTGCTACCTTAAACAAAATCTCAATCAAAATCGTACCTATCGTATGAAAATAGTATATTCCGTAATTTAAATCTCTGGGATTCTGTAGAGTCTCTCTTTGTCGATCCGCTCCCAGCTATAAGTCTCCTAATTAGAAAAGTTCAACACTGGAAAGGGGTGGAATAAAAATAATGTAGTGGCAAAATTAACAGTCAGAAAAATTGCATCTTGTGTAGTTACTTGTAGTAGTTAGTTGGCCAAAATCATCATCCATGTTTCTCCAAATGCTGATGCCCTGTTGTTGTTATTCATAGTCACAGAAAGAACACCGATGACAATATCTAAAAAAAACTATTATCAAAGATAGGTATTTTCATTAAAAAACATTGAATAATTGTCCCGATCTTGTCGCCAGCTTTCTCCAACATAAGTTCTGATCATATTGCGGTCTTGTAACAAGCTCAACAACCCGATCCCCGTATCTCGTGTCCTCATGGAATGCGCTTACACCTATCACTGTCCGTGCCAGCACAGCAACACCGATGTAGATACAAGAATCAATCGTAGCCCTGCGACCTTGCTTACATAATACCAGCTCGTACAAGAGTTATGACAGTGAGATACCACAGTGTCACCGCTTTGTAAAGATCCCATCGTGGTAGGTAGGTTTCATAGATGTACTTCATCACACCATTGAAAGGGGATAGTATGAAGATGACAGAGAAATATTGGAAGGTTTTTCTATTGGAACATCAATCATTGGATTATTTATTATGAGCGATGGTGAAGATTATTGTAATCGTAATAGTTATTTCTTTTTCTGTTGAGTTAGAAATGATTTGAGAGGCTAGACGGGTTCGTTAGGTTAAAAAGTTAGGTTATGGAACGTCAAAATTGATTAACCTACTGAAATTTCAATGGTCCAGCCAGCCAACATTCCAGACTTGTTAGATAGAGAGACACTTAAAATAAAAACATGTCTCAATAACATGTTATCATGTGGGAAAGGGGGCAATCCCCTTAAATTTTTTGAATTAATAAAAATTTGCTCCGTTTCTAATATTTATTTTTAAACTGAAGCTTAGTTTGGAGACACCTTGTAAAAGATAGCGAGCAGTAAGCATACCCCAATTTCAATCAATTATTCTTCCCACTTTCGTTGTCCAAAAATTGTAATTTCATCTGTGTAAAAATGTCATGCGGTTCTGTGGGGCTCCCAAACATCAGATCGTGTTTTTGGGGCATCACCTCTCTAAAATTACATACTATTTTGGGGTTTGCCCCCCCCCCCCCCTCCCACCACGGCAAAGATACTCCATATTCATCGACATGTTAAAAACTCGGTGTTATGTAATTACTATTGCAATTCTGAATTATTGGTTTTCAGCTACTTTTTATCGATTGAATAGGTATTGTATGCTCTTCAAAATGTTTTTCAAATACTAGATTTTTTTTTTTACTTACTATTTTTCAAATAGGTACTTGAAAATCCTAGTAAACATGTATAGATTCGTTATCAATGTTCCTTGTTAGCAGGCCGATAATGTGAGTAATTACACTCTCTATTGATCGGTCTAATGAATCGAATCGTTGGTTCGAATTGGGCGGGGCTGGGTGGGCTATGATAGTGTCGTTTAGTGTTTGTTGGCATTCGCTAATGGCCAGGGGTTTGGTTTATTTGGATACTTAATCGAATTGACACAATCTAGTTTCAGGGAGAGCCGCGTTCAATGGACATTGATTCGATATGCTCCAAGGAAATAAGTCAACATCAAACATACGTCAAAAGTTGTCTTGAAAGATACAATTTATTTCACATGTTTGTTACTGTTTAAAATATTGAATTTTGTAGTTTGTATACCAAATTTAATGTCAATTCATTTAATTTTATAATTAGCTTGCTCCGCATTGGTCTTCTACTCCGGAGTACCACATTCGATTCCAGTGGATGACCTTCATGGCTATTATTTTGTTGGTTTCCCTCATTCGAGAGATGAATGATTGGGAAGGTTCCTTATTAATAGATCACGACCGCATATTCCCACTTTCCATCATCGCCTTTCATCATCTCTCAATCATCCTCTTTGGCATCCTCCAGACAAGTTACCTAGCTGTTAAATCGTCTATAAACTACATAAAAACATGATTTATTATTAAAACAATTCAAAGTTTTGGGGGATGAAAATTTTTTAAAGTTTTTGTCCTGAGGAAGATTTTGATATGAAATTCAAAACTGTTGACAAAAATAAATAATTTTACAAAAAAATGACGAAATATCCCAAATCTTTGAATTGTTTTAATTATTATGTTTGTCGTTAGATCTGAGCAAATGTTAAAAACGCTTTCACTATTTATTTTTTCAAAGTGAATACAAAATAGTTACAACTTTGATGACGTCTCTGGCAAAAATGGTCGAAGGAAAGAAAAATGTCTACATTGAATCTAATTGTTGGTAATATCATTGTCCATATTATCCACCCACACCCACTGACTACTGTTGATTGTAATGCGAGTGCAACAGCAATTGTCTAGTGCATCCGGTGTCCGCTGCATTGTTCAACCACTTGTGCATTCAACATGTGCACGACGACGTATGATCGCTGTCATTCGTAGCCGCCACAAATACATTCTTACGACGTGATGTCAATGGAGGAGCTAATGACCCTGATGCGGGGTGTCGATTAGACCGGCTTGTTATTGTGTCGAATAGTACTTATAGGCGCAGGTAAAGGGGGGGGGGGGGGGGGGGGTACCATATCTTGGTACCAGGATGAGGAAAATAAGTTCAGCAGATTTGCGTTTTTTATTGAAAATAGTGACAAGAATCGGCAACTCAAATCAAGTAATTATAGGATACCTTTTAGTCGGAGGTACTTTATACAAATTTACTAAAAACATTCCCAAAAAGCTAAATTTAAAATTTTAGGTAAACCAATTTCACACCCTCAAAATAATTTATTATGTGTTATAAATAGAAAATAAACTCATGTTTTCTGGGCTAGCACCTGCCCTCCACTTTCGTCTAATATTTTAAGAAGTGACTTTAAATAGTCATCTTTAAAAATTAACATACCTACAAATGTTCAAAATAGTACGTATTATATAAATTTAGTGAGTGCCCCTCTTTCTGGCAAAGATAATGAAGGAGTGTCAAAAGTTCTCTGAATATATATATTTTTTGTCTGTGGCTTAACGTCGCACTGTTTTGCAGCGAGGCTAATGGCGACGCTACTTGTAGTGTCAATGATGATGATGATGATGATGATGATGATTGGAGCTAATGACCTGTCAAAGGGGGGTGGGAGCACAAGTGTGGGCATGACGGCATCTTGCCCACACCGAGTACTAACTGAAACATGTCCGTGGAACCTACACACAACTACCATATTGTTGTCCAGCCAAGGAAGGCGCTGTTACAATAGGTGATGCTTCAGTTACGCATACGCTAAGAATCTAAATTGGAAATAACTGAATTGAACATGGAATTGAACATTTTAAGTTTAAATAAACTTGAATTACATAAATCAGTGTTTTGAATTAGTAGAGATCAAAACTTAATGAATTAGTACAGGATGTAAGAAGTAGGAACAGCAGTATCCTTGTAGAATTTCGGTTATAACATGTTATAATTATTGGTTAATAGTTCAACTCGGAGCTTGATCTTGAATCTTGAAAAAAAATGATTCGTGTAACTCTGGCGTTATTATTGAACGTGACTTGTTTACCTGGTAGAAGTATCCAACCATCTGTTATTTTAATGGACATTTACAAAAATAACAAGTAATTATAAAAACAGAAGTCAATCTATTTTTCATCACAGAATCGTATCGATGGAGCGAACTAACATTTTCATCAACCTCTTGAGTGTCGGCTATTGAGGGTTGCAAACATTGTTGAGAAAAGCAGTTTCCTTGAGGTGGGGCAAGCGCGAGCGATTTTGCCGCTTGTTGCAGCCACTTTTTTGCATACGATTGGAGACAAAGTGGGTTGACGAAATGATTTGAAACTTTAATCGTGATTAGATAAAAGACAAACTTAGGGTCGTGACTTGGTACATTCAAAAATTTTTGCTTCGTTAATTTTTTTTGTCTGGGGCTTAACGTCGCACTGTTCTGCAGCGAGGCTAATGGCGACGGATGAATGATTATGATGATGATTGGGAGATGATGGTGAAGTGTAGGTAAAGATGGAAGGTGGGAAGGATGCGGTCGTGGCCTATTAGTAGGGTACCTTCCCAGCCTTTGCCTGTCGACTGAGGGAATACCACGAAAAAAAACAGTCAGGAAGGACGGCCGTGGGAATCGAACCCGGGCCTCCGGAAAGAAGCTCAGAGCGTTAACCACTCACCCAACCTGTTCCATAATCAACTAAATTATTAGTTGATTTTTTGTGAAAAAATTTCTATTTTCTTGTCTCAATGGGTGCCGATTGAAATTTAATTTTAAAAATGTGCCAAGTGTTAACCCTAAGTTTGTCCTTTATCTAATCATGATATAAATTTGAGATCAATTGGTAAACAGGAATGGTCTCCAATCGTATCGGAAATTTCATAGTTTTGAGCGGTTTTGTCGAATAACCGGCGCCTATAACAATTTGCACGAAGCAAAAATTAAAAAGTGCTACTAATATACAATCAGACTGCATTAAAGTTACACCCACTTATAAAACAATTTTTTGTGAAAAAATTTCTATTTTCTTGTCTCAATGGGTGCCGATTGAAATTTAATTTTAAATTTAATTTTAATTTTTCTCAATTTTTCTAAAACTGCTTGGAGTATCTATAGTCACCACCCTCTGTACAACACGCCCCTGCTAGTCTCATGCTGGTGTGAACTAGCCTCGCGCTTCCTGTACACGGTGTGAACCAGCCTCATGTAGTGGGCGATTTACTTGTGCATTATGCAGTCCTACAACACGATATTTGGTCCGCACATATGACTGGTTTGACCCACACAATGCGGCGCTGCCCATGGTTCTAGTGACATGTTTTATGATGCTATCTTTCCTTTTGCATCTGCATAATTGAGCTTATATGTTGTTCCATTCTGCATCACTTTCAAGACTTTTCAAAACTCGGTTGATAATCATGGCAATCCACAATCAGGACATCCCTCGTTTCTATTTGTATTGAAATTTTACTAATAAATCGTCTACAATAATGTGTTTATTTTGACAACACAAATAGTGTGTTAATTACTACACAAAATGTGCGTTAATTTTTGCAAAATTCAGAAATCAACACATTTTTGTGTTGAAATAAACACATTTTTGTTGAACTTAACACATTATTGTGTTGAAATTAACAGATTTTTTTGTGTCGTCATAAATTAATAAATTTTGTAGAAATTTGCCTCATTATCATCAACTATTAAATACTTATTCAATTTCTGCTTCTCATTACTGTTTTTCAATTTCCCTAAAAATGGTGCTAATCTTCTAATTTTAATCTCGGTTTCAGAGAGTATTATAAAATTTAAAGTCTATCGCTTTTCTACAAAATTATTCAAATATTCGAATCTGAACATAAGTTTTTAATATTTTTCTTTATATAGGAGATTCTTTCCAATTGCCCACAGAAACCGAGTCCCAAGTATATTTGGCAGCTACCGCATGCGATGCCCTCTCCTACCTATAACAGTAAATGAGCAAAACCTCAAAATTCATTCCCAGTACACGTCTGCGCCAAGCCATGCGTGTAAAAACTCTGCGCAATCTCTGGCGAAACCATCAACTATCCAAACACAATGTGTACATAAAAAACCTGATCACATCTCCCTGATGGAATCGGTACCAACCTGAGAGAGCGATTCGAGAAGGAATCTCCACTCGTGGTGGAAGATGCGCTGTTATGCTAATAGCTGGAGTAGCGATGATCTATTGGATTGAAAACGCAGGGGTGTGAGGTGAGAGCGCTCGTAGGATTCGAGACTTGTAGGATTGGATTATTTTTTTATAAATTTGTTTTAAATCAGACAGCTATGTCATTTCCCGTTTGAGGATATTGTTGGAAGGAGGAAGTCGTGACCTAGTAGTAAGAAACTGTCGACTGAGGAAAAATATTAAAATTATCTTAATTGGAAAAGTTTTTTTAAGCGAAGTTTGGAATCGAATGTCTCAGCAAATGAGAGTCCCAGAACGTTGTCAGTTAGGGAGAATATGGGGCCCTCTTGAACTTTTAAATTCCCATTCGATTCCATGCTATGTTAAACTTAATCCATATGGCAAGGAGCCGGATTCGGGATTCCATCAGAATGGAATTGGGAAAACGTTCTGGAATAGGGCCCCTGGGCGAAATGTATTCAAAATACTCATCTATTTGAGATTTATTTTTAGCTATTTTCCTCAATAATCAAGGTGAATTCTGTAATATTTCCTAATACATATCACATAACAAATATTTCCTAACAGATACCTTTTGGTATCGTACCTGGAGGCCAATTCTAGAAAGGTTTTTCCCATTTCCATTCCTGATGGAATCCTGTCACAGCCACAAGGATTGACATAGCACCGAATCAGATTCCCCTGTTGTCAAATCCACACATTCACATACACAAATAGTTAATTAATTACTTAATTAATACGATGCCTGCAGGGGATGACCGACCACAGCAGGGTTCGAAGCCCGGTATCCATATATGATAATCCATCAACAATCTATCCCTAACGCGTAGCCAAACACAATGGCCTATCCCCATAGAAATCAGTGCCAACTTGAAAGTATTGTTATTCGGTCGTCGCATAGCTCCTTGATAGGTCGCGCCGGATTTGGTGAGACCAGATTGTCTCTGAGAATTCGGACAAAGATCCGCCGCTGCGCTGAGTTTTTGTAGACACCGCATGCGGAGTTGTTGAGCAGAAGACGCATTGTCTCACTCGCCGTTTACAGTTAGACATGTTAATGATCTGCACACTGATTAACATTGATTAGAGTTTTTGGAGGGACTGGTTCTTCTGATGATGCCGATGATTGCTGATTTTTCGTCAAATAAATTGTGTTCTCGATATTCACGATAACAGACCTATGAAAAGTAATTGCTCTAACTTGATCAAAGTTTCTTACGATGCCATAATGAATTAATCTGAATACCATAAAAACTGTTGCCAGAATGTATACGAGTCATAGGCTTCTGGAGGAAACTGTTTTCATTTTGTAATTTCTGAGAAATGACTTACTGGTAAATTTTACCACGAATTTGACATGTCTACGGAGCAAAATTTTATGCGCACGAACCAAATACGCAGCCGTAAGTAAGACGTGGAATGAAATTAATGAAAAGAATAATGAAAAACGAAACGATTTATTTTCTGAGAAGAATATTCAGAAAATAAAAAAATAGTAGAAATTGTATAACTTTCCGATAGAGCAGGATGGTAATGCATGAGAAATAGCGTGGGGTTCCACAGGGGACTGTTCTTGGTTCATTATTATTTATAATATACGTTATCTAGATATAATTAATGCGATGATGTCTGCATTACAACATTTGCCAATAACACAGTCAATCTCGTCACAATTGGGACTCGATCAAGTCATTAATAAATACATAAAATTGAAACATGTTACTGGAAAGTAGTTAAAGTAAATAGTAATTAATTTCATGAATTGATTAAGCGATTGGTAAACATGCGACCGTCCGGCATGAGACACAAGAACGATGCATCACGAGCGAGGAGTTGTTTTCCTGAGTGTTCTGAGTCACAACTCACTTCTTGCGAGCTGCCAATGAGTCACAAGCTGGAGACTTCGATGCGCGAGTAGGAGGGAAGTTTCTTGGACTCGTGCACTTGCATTTGTGCAACAACTAAGTTAGTAGTCAGATTAGCGAAGAATCTCGATATTACGCAATTACCTTGTCGTAAAGATATCGTAGTCCATTTCAGATTAAGAATGATTGAAATTGCGTCAA
This sequence comes from Leuctra nigra, assembly GCA_934045905.1. Lineage (NCBI taxonomy): Eukaryota > Metazoa > Arthropoda > Insecta > Plecoptera > Leuctridae > Leuctra > Leuctra nigra. The sequence continues at coordinate 27,977,159 of OW203766.1, forward strand.
ATATAAAACAAACATAGGTATAGCAATTATTATAGAGTTGAATAATTCAACGAAAATGTTCACTTCTACATTAACAAACCTGTAAAATCAAGCAGGAATGAACATTTCCGCTGACGGATTCAACTCTAGAATCAGCACCCTGTTTTGACTTCCGTATTAACCGCCTGTGGTTTTAGTGTGTTTTTTCAGTCGTAAGGGAAATGTGGGTATAATTTAAAAACGCTTTCCATTATTTGAACCCCATTAAAAAAAAAATGTTGTGGGGGAGAGGATGGGCGGTGTAACTTTATGACATAAATTTAAGTGAGGGCTAAAATCTAAATTAATATTTGAGCAAATGCGTCAAGGGGAGAGAAGGACGTCTAAAAGTGGGATATAACAACCCCTTTCTGCTCTCTCTAAACAGCATGCTCGTGATACAAACAGATGTGATTGATGATTGTTGTTGAGTTGAACAAGATCCGCCTTCGATCCCAGGGAGTGACATTATTGCGGAATATGCAGCATGAAACATTTCGCGATGTCGTGAGGTCGTGATCAGGAACTTCTCATTTCACGCGACTTGACACAGTAAATCAGTATATCAGACAATATACTGACAATATACCAGTAGGGAAGTATGTAAATTACACCACTTCGTTGGGCGCCAACTCCCGCGTTTCCAGGATTTACATAGAGATGAAGTGATTTAATTGCATTATTTAAATTTCAATACTCACCTAACCTATTCTACGTGAAAGTGGAAAAGAGAACACAATAACAAAAAGGATCAATTTTATGGAATATTCATGACTTACGTAAAAGAAAAAAAAAGTATTTAGGTTGGTATACAACTAAACCTAATACTGGATTTATTTTTTTACATGATTAAACGTATAAATTGACTCTATTTATGACTCTATTTATAATTAAATTTTATGTTGTTTAAGTGTTTTTGTACCGATTTAATCACCCTCAAATACAATCATCACATCCTAATTGTAGCGAAAATAACACATTGTTGCAAGGGTGTAATGTCTTAACAATGATAGTTTGACGATACAATCGAAATAAAAAGTGTACGTTATTTTCATCCCGTAATTTCCTCACATAAAATGAAGATTCCCCCTTAGCTCTCACTTCCTAAAATATATCGACTTGTATCGAAACATTCCCCTCAGATGGCAACTGTTGAACTGTGCCGGGTGTTCGACTGATAGAGACAGGATGTTTGGAGACAATTGCTCCTGTTTACTCCCCAGCCGTTGAGCCGCGCACATGACCTCACGTGATGACTCGACATGGAGGAAGATGTATTATTCCCGAAGTAGGTGTGAAGTGAGGAGGACGAATACATTCTGAACACATTTCGGTTAGGTTGACATCTCGCTATTTTAATACAAGTGATTTGTTTTTAATTCTTGATCATTTTATAATTTTTCATAATTCTTGATTTTAATCTGTATGAGATCTTCTTTATTTTTGGTTTCTTGGACATTTTTTTCTATGTTCTTCATTTCCCCCTTTCCCTCGTATCAGCGTATCAGCTAATTGGTCTCTTGGTACACTAACGGCCAAATCTGATTGGCTACCAGCAACTGACACACCCCAGCAGCGACTGACACACCCCAGCAGCAAATGACACACCCCACCGCGCTACACACCTAAACGCCTCAGTCCAAGAATATGACGTCACTCCTGTAATTAAAGTCCCAGCGTGACAGATCTTAACAATTACTAATAATTAGCCACTCATTAATTACTAGCCGTTCATACAGAGAGTGTCTATCTGACAAGATATTACAGAAATTACATAACTATTAAAAACAGTAAAAAATGTACAGTTAGTTAATTATAAAAATGTGTGCTTGCTGTCGGACTGTACTTTATAATGTCTATGGTTTATAAACACCGCAAGCGCAGTAATTCTGGGAGGTATAAGTTAGTAATTAGTAATCTAATGTTTCATTTATTACTTGCAACCAGCTAGTGTATTTGCGGAGTAGTGCAGTTGATGATTATAATCATAATATTCTTGGATTTATTGCACTGCACATGCACTGTACATGCATTTGCTTGATGCAGTCATCATATTACTTTATTTTTTATTGGGTCTGGACTCGCACTTCGGAGGTCCCGGGTTCTGTTCCCACGACGGTCTTCATGAATCAGGCTTTCATGTATTTTCCCATCATTCGGGAGGCAAATGCAGGGAGGGTGTCCTACTATTAGACCACGACACCTCCGTCCCATCGTCCCATCGTCCTTATCATCATTAGCTTAGTTGTAAAACAGCAATTTTCAGTAAAAAGTATGCTACGATACATTTCTGTTTTCATCATGTATGACGTAAAATAAAATTGCATGAAACATAAGATCACGTTTAAGACAATCAGAATAATATAAATCTATATAATTTTTTAATGAAGTTGTTGCGAACTGACTGTTAATTGTTGTTCGTGCCTTGTATAAGCTACACTCCAAGTATAGGAGGAGATGGGGGGAGGGGGGGGGGGATCAACTTGAATGATGAATAGTAAATCTTGCGATGGAATGCGATGAGCTCGAGGTCATTCGCCATTCATAATTACATGCAAGCCGCAATTAGCGTTGACTCATACATGACCCCTGCCCCCCCCCCCCCCCCCCCCCCCCCTCCTCCCAAACATCTTACAATCTCTCATCCACATGCTTTGTTGCTGGCTATGTGTCTCAAGCTAGCTAGTGAAAACTTTTTCTTCAATCTAAGCTCTCAATTTTATGGGAAATTATTATACAAAAGAACAAATTCAAAATATCAAATGTGAAATTCAAATATTCCTCCTCTCAAAGCTGTGACATTATTTACTGCAAAATGTCTGTAACTTGTCTTTTCAAATATACTTTCGTACTCTGATACGATAATTTACAAATGTAATAATAATATGACGCTTTATCTATGTTATTGGCATGATTATATTAGTATATTTTTCTCTTGTGTGCGATCCACGATTATTGTTGTAATTGCCACAGATAAGCTGAACCGACGCTGAACTTTGTGGTAGTATCTGCATAATTTGATGTCAGAGCTATTAAATGAAAAGATGAGATCATAAGTCACTACAATATCGTGGAAATGAAACCCGACAAATGCCGGGATGGTTCCACCTGCAGTCGACATTGAGCATGAGGCCACGTGATCTGATCTGGATGAATCGGAGTCGCAAGAGCGTGAAGGATGATGCAGATGAGAGGCCGAGAGAAGGATGCAGCATCATTCATCGCAACACGGAGAGAGATAGCATCATTCATCATACACAGAGATGTGTGTTGGGAAAGAGGAAGTGCAGCCTCAAGGACTGTTATATGACATTTGAACTTGCACTGCAATGCCATAATCATGCGGGGAGGGGGGGGGGGGGGGGGGGTGATATTGTTTTTTTAAATGATCAGATTAGCACTAGTTCACGTAAAATTTCTTAAAATACTAGAAAATGAAGACACATAATTATAATGTTACGGAAGAATAGTGTAAAGGCATTTTTTTTACGAATCTCAATTAATTATCTTTTAACAAATTTGTTTCTGTTTGTGTTAAAAATCCACACAAATATAATGCGGAGACCGATACTTATTGAGCAGTCCCTTTCATTGAATTTTCGTTTCATCTTGAAAAAATATCCTTGGCAGCCCCACCATCACATTATAATCATTGTATCTATAACTGTTACCTTGCTTCTATCTAATACGTTATTTGACGTAATTGACGTTATTTTACACGATTAGGTCAAATATTGCAAAATATTACAAACATTACAGACGTTTAGTGCCCGAAAATTAGTAAAATTATGGCACTAAACATCTGTTGGACAAAATAAAACTAAGTAATAACTTATTCCAAACGATGAAATTATTTTCATTGAACTGCTCTGAATAATCGTAAAAATACTTATTTTGTTAACAATTACATTGGTAAACGATATTGATAAAAATCGATTAAAAAACTCTTCAAGGCCACGCTCATTACTAAGCCCTTTAAATTACCTATAGCTGTATGCGCGGCGCCGGGTGTGTGAGACGCCGATGTAAGCGCCGCGCCAAGGACGGATTATCTCCTCCAGTTCTGTGCGATGTAAAACTCGAGCCGCAGACAAGGTCACGTGACACCTTATCAGACAGACACTCTGGTTATATATAAACCTGACCAGATCCATCAGCTACAGAATCACTTCACTCTTGACTAGTTTGTCTGGTCGCTGACGTAGAAGAACTAGTCAATACTGCAGGAGAATCATTCCTGCGTTTCATCAACACATTCTTTGATGCACATTAAACCATACACACGGCTACCTTTTAGCAATTTTCATAGGCGACATACATTTTAAGTTTAAGTAACATAGTTTGTTCATAAAATTGATACACTCAGTGAAATAACACGTTATATAATGTGCACAAAACATTTCTAAAGTAATTTTCAAAGTATTTAAGTTAAAAACTTGTAATTTTGTTGAAACGTCATAATTTTAGAATGTTCAATGTTGATCAGAGCTGCCATTTTGATTTATTCTGACACGGTCTTCTTAAAATTTTGTTGTATTCCGCACGGCTTGGATAGGTAATAGCACGGCACGCTATCATCCCTGAACACACCACACAATTTAGGAGGCAGTGATTAGACACCCGATCGCCAATGCACGGGAGTGACGATTGGTACACCAATGGACACCCGATCGAACGGGTTATGGAGAATTTTACATTGACGATTGAAGTTCGGTTGTACTACTCTTTCCAAAAATATCGAATTTTGAGAGGGAAATTTGAAATAATCGAATGTTGAGTATAATCATGAAATTTGAGATGAAATATTTAGTTGTTACAAGGTTTCTGCGCGTATGACAAGTAATCAACGACTTCAATGTTTCATTCAATTCATTGAAATAATGAATTCAATCATCATAGAAAAAATAAGACCTGTCTAAATTAACGTAGGCTTTCGCTTCAATTTCGCGTCTACACGGTTACATTCGTTGAACCAAAAGATTTAACTCAATGAATTGAATGAAACATTTACTCGTGTAGTGCATTAGAATGAATGAAATACATTTATTTCAACGTGTTTTCCTTGTCACACGTTGAGCATAAATCTCTCCGACTGCACAAATGCAATATCCTCCGCCTGCACACATGCTCTCATTGAGTTTAGTGGGAGCTCGGAGAACTGGCTGGGTGGGAGGAAGGAACCCAATCATGTAATCTTGATAAATGCCGTGCTGGTTTAATAAGGAAACAAGCGATGACGAAGCGGCCAGCATTTTGATGAGAGCAAGTGCGCATTACAATTGTCTTTATCTTCATCTTGTTCTCTCCCACTCACAGCTGCGTTTAGTGTTTTCATACACTTTGCGATTTGTTCATTAATTGAGGGATAGGAGCGCATTATCGTTTATCTTACTTTTTAAATACAAACAAAGCAATTATGGAGACAATTACATGGAATCCAGGGGCCATTCTATAATATATTTTTCATGTATTTTTTCATAAAAAAGAGTATATTTGTTAATTTTATAGAGATTAATGCAAGGGAAAATACAACCTAAAACTATCGGCTCACAAATTTTTAATATTTAACATAAAATAGAATAATAGTACCTATTAATGATGAAAAGGGACACTATTGAGTTTGAGTTGAGGTATAATAACCACCACAATTCTTAGTATTCGCTTTAATTATACTTATTTATGGTTGAAGATGAACCTGTTCAGGTATAGTAACTGTTTTAAAATGTCCATAATGACGTACTGATCGAAATTGTCAATACGTTACTTGGAATGATTTTCAAAAATCAGGTTCTGCCATTTTTTTTTTGAAATTCGGTTTAGTTCAACCTATAGTCTCTGGTTGCAAAGATTTTTCTGGGATATTTACCAAAAATATGCAAAAATAATTCTCAGTTCATTTCTTTGTTTGCCCATTGTCATTAAAACAAATTAAAAATCCAACTTTCTCGAGCCCCATATGTACTTAGCATTCCTTTAGACGCCATCGATGTGCGGCACTTGAAAAGGAATAATTGCCGTACTTACATTCTTCTTGGTATTGTTAGAACAATGCTTTTTGTCGTCTTTTTATTCCGTTGTGTCGCATCTCTGACGTCAGAATGCATTGGAATTCGATTTCAACCAACAGATGAACAGATGAACAGATGAACAGATATCTCAAGGAAGATGGCGAGAGAAATTGACACGAATGTGAGTGGAATGTCTGATTTCCATTAACTTTGAAAACATAAGCGTTTGAGATGGATTATCAGAAGCATCGTTTCGTAATAATTCATTTGGATGGAATATAATATCAAGGCTGGGTCGATCCAGTGTGGCAACCGTTTTTGAAGAGCGAACAAAAAATATAGTTAAGAAATAATAAAAAATAAAAAATTGAGAATGAACCTAATCCGAAACTTTCTTTGCTATTTTTGTCGAAATTCTATACAAAGGTCGGCGAAGCGAGCGTTTGAGTAGACCACATTATTTGTTACCAATGTTCTAGCCTACTTAATTATTTTGCTACCTCTTACCATCTCTTACCGTTCTTCCCATGACCACCCTTTAGGCTTTGTGTGAAAAATAAAACTGAATTTTAATGCGCGCAAAATGACTTGGCACTGACATGTCAAATAGTTCACCTGATCAAGCTGAAATTTGGATTGGACACCAAAAATGGGCGACGTGACGACAGACAAAATGCTCGCTAGCTCATCAACGCGTTACCAACATAGGTATTCCCCAACACAACTGTATCTAACATCTCATGTTCTCCGTGTTTCAGGATGACAACGACGCCGACGCCGACGTCGTGACGCTCGCCATGGACGTCGCGATGCACGACGAGCGGGCGGCGGGCGTCGTGCACGGCGCGGACCCGTACAAGGAGCTGGAACTCTACCTCGAGAAAGTCAATGTGAGTAGTACGACGCCATCTGGCGTCTGGCGACAGAATTCTTCATCTTTTACGTCATGATTTCTGTGAGAATCGGTTTTAGTCATAGTCCAAAACGGGAAGAAAAAAATGGAAAACGTACCTGTTATTTATTTAGTGTTAAAGGTTATGTCGTATAAGAAAGTGTGAATTAGGTGTGAATAATGTAATTGGACAAATAGGTACAAAAATTGTGACTTCTAATTTTGAAATTTTAAAATCGAAATTATTCTCAAAATTACATTGCAATTTACAATTTCAGAATCATTAATACCAAAATAATCTTTGTTTTCTTGACCCTTTTAACAATTAATCTTTAAACATATCACTAAACCTAGATATTTAAAAAAAAAAAACATTTCAAAACGTTCCAAAAACTTTTAACCTGTTCGATGAACTACTTGACCGGCATCGCCGCGTCTCGTCGTCTCGGTCGGTAACCCACTAAGTTCCCCGTCTCGCCGCCGGTTGCGCTGTGGCGGCGTACAGTGGCGCTACCTGACGACAGTGTACCGAAGCTCGCCACGTGTTTACGATTACATATTCCACACATGTCGCCTTCATATCGTCATCATCACATCATCAGCACCTCGTCTCAGCCGAACCTGTTTCATGGATCCTGTTGCTGGCGAGATCAACTTACAGAGCAGCAACAGATATTGATTATGAAAATACAGGAATTTTGACCTGATGGATAGTTCCAAGAAAATTATTCGATAAGGTGATACAAGCGCTCGGCCGTTTTAGAAAATTGAGAGAGAAAAATTGTTTCATAAGTGAGTGTAACTTTTACAGGACGTTCACATGATCAGTCTGATTATATATTAGTAGCACTATTTCATTTTTGCTTATTGCATCGTTAATTAGGCGCCGGTAATTCAACAAAACCGCGCAAAACGATGAAATTTGCGATACGATTGGAGACCAAACCCGTTAACCAATTGATCTCAAATTTTAATCATGATTAGATGAAAGACAAACTTAGGGTTATCCCTTGGCACATTTTTGAAATTTAATTTTATACGGCGCCCAGGGAGACAAGAAAATAGCTCATTTTCACCCAAAATCCACTAATTATTACTAATTAACGAAGCAAAAAATTAAAAATGTACCAAGGGATAACCCTAAGTTTGTCTTTTATCTAATCACGATTAAAATTTCAAATAATTTGGTCTACCCATTTCGTCTCCAATCGTATCGCAAAAAGTGTCTACAAAAAGCAGCAAATCGCTCGCGCTTGCAGCACCATAATATGTTACTCCCAAGGAAGTTTTAATAATTGAAACCTCATTTGTTACTACTGCTCTAAACAGTTTTGAACGTCGAACTTTTGAACTTTGCCTACGAAAATAATGAATATTTTTTTGTCAAAACAATGTTTATTTTTATGATCTCGTAAGGACTAACTGTATTGATTGGGACATTTTTTTAATTTGGGAATCGATTTGGTACAATTCTATTCGATTTGAACTAATTTATTTTTCAAAAAGTATTTCTTCAACTGGAGAGAAATTTCCAGCTCCCCTGCTGCCACGCCCCTATTCATGAATACAAATTGTAGATATTTTTATTATAATCTTTTTTAATTCGCATTGTTCTTCAAGTATAGACTAAATGACGATTGACGAATGATGAAGAAGATGACGATGGAGGTGACGATTAGCTAAATATGGACGGTGCGAAGGAGGCGTTCGTGGCATATTAGTAGGAAACAAACTTCAGGCAGGACGGCCACGGGAATCAAACCCGCTTCCAGATTCATTGATTCTGTCAAATATTTAAAAAAAAAATGACAGTTCAAGAAGAATTTCTTCAAACTACAATGTAACGATTTTTCCTCGCATTATTTTCTTTGTGCTAAAAGAATCTTCCGCCCATTGATTCTGATATGACATGAACGAGCAATGAATGTTCTATGACAGTTCGACGCCAGCTGGGCTCTGTATTGAATGCTCGAGATCCAACGGGAATGTAGACTTCTGGTTCACATCTCTGGAAAGATATTCTGTAACAGAATAACAGCATTCCTCTCGGGAAGAAATTCGCAATCACTGCTCCAGATTTTATACGTCTTCTGTTCTGACAAATAACGCGCTTTGTTTTTGTTACAACATCATTGTATCAGCGTTTCAACGGGAATTGCGACGATTTGATTTTTAGAAGCGTAAATGTTGGAATGTATCATCGATTCAAGCTGCATTACAGTTGAGTTTCGTCACTACCATTTACCGATTTATTCTAACCACTTTTTAATATAAAAGTTTTGGCCAAATATGGAAAACTCGTTTCTAATGTGGAAAATACAAAGAAAAAACGAATAAGACGAAAAGATTGGGTTTTCTGACCAGCACAATTCCTTTTCGTAGAATTTCTGAATGAAATAATGGAACTATAGATTATAAAACCCTGTCACCGATGAACCTGACATGACATAGCAACTTGCTCAGCAGTAACGTTCTGAACTTGCACTTGGGTTCCCAGGTTCGATTCCCGAAACCATTCTGCCGGAGAGCTTTTTCGTAGCTTTTCTCAAGAAGCAAATGATGAGAAGGTTCCCTACTAATGGGCCACGACCGCCTCCTTTCCGCCATCCATCCTAATCTTCATCAACAACTCCCTAATATCAACAAAATCATTCATGCGTCACCATTAGCATATAGTTGCAGTACGACTTAGGACATGGGAAGAATATTACTGTTTTTGATAGTTCCACTATGCGACTTAGGGCAGGTATTTGAATTATTACATTCAACATTTTTTACCGTTTTGAAATATCAGAATGTCTGTTAAATTGGGGAGTCATTTTAACCCTGACGGATTGTGTAAAATTTTCCCAAAATACCTAATCTCCCCAAGGCTCATTATTTACTCCACTGTTATGCAACTTTGGTAGGTAGTTTCGATACCCATTTTCTCACAAAAGAAACATTTAAAGAAAAAAAGTGTATTAATTTCTCAAATTTCTCAATAGTATTCCGAGAAAATGGGTATCAACAAAACGACCTCCCAAAGTTGCATAACAGTGGAGTAAATAATGAGATGGGAGACTTAGGTATTTTGGGAAAATTAATAGTGGTCCCCAGGACTCTTAACTTTGGTAATACCACATAGAAAATCTGTCCTACGAGATGATTATTTTGGCCACGAGCCCGCGAAATAAGTGAGCCATCTATGAGCTGTGTCATAGATTAAGCTGTGGTCAACTGTCCTGGGTCAAGCGAGGTCAGCTTGGAGCCACCACAACACCCACAGACCCATGTTCGAGTCCAACTCTCGCTGTTTCCGAGAACACCAACAGATATCATGTCTTCCAGCCATGATCTATGAGTAGCGAATAGTCGAGTCTTTCTTTTCGCAGAATACGTTTTCGAATTCGTTTTCCTTGTCTAAATAATTAATAATGTATTATCTGCCGCGTGCACTTGCTATGCCAATGGCGGGTTTTCACCAAATACGACTTGTATCTTTTGTTTTGTGAAGTGCGTTTGATTATTTCAACTAGATTACTGAGAAAACACCCGCGGAGACGGAGACAAACCCAATCAGTGGCGTACCGAGCATGGCGTATTTGTGCCCCCCTTCACGAGAAAGAGCGGGTAGTAGAACATACCGCCACTTGTACACCATTTAAAAAAACATCTATTTCACAACACCAACTGTAATCCTACAACTGTTTTTGCAAGACAGTCCATTTTATTTATAATTTTAAAAAATGGCCCTTGTACTCCATTTTGGTTTTTATCCTCCCCAATCTCCACGCCACTGTCACCCCCAAAAACCCACACATCCTCTTCACATATACTCTCTTTTTACAAGACATGCCATTTGCTTTATATATTTTTTAAAAATGTCGCTGGTACACCATTTTGTTTTTCCACCATTTCACCACGCCACTGTCACCCCCAAAACCCACACATCATCTTCACATCTTATCTCTTTTTACAAGACAGGCATTCTCTTTATATTTTTAAAAAAATGTCGCTTGTCCTGTACACTATTTTGTTTTTCATCCTCCCCAATCTCCACGCCACTGTCCCCCACAAAACCAACACATCCTCTCCACATCTTCTCTCTTTTTACAAGACAGGTAATTTTCTTTATAATTTTAAAAAATGTCGCTGGTACACCATTTTGTTTTTCATCCATTTCACCACGCCACTGTCACCCAACAAAACCCACACATCCTCTTCACATCTTCTCTCTGTTTACAAGACAGGAAATTTTCTTTATAATTTTAAAAAATGTCGCTGGTACACCATTTTGTTTTTCATACATTCCACCACGCCACTGTCACCCAACAAAACCCACACATCCTCTTCACATCTTCTCTCTGTTTACAAGACAGGACATTTTCTTTATAATTTTAAAAAATGTCGCTGGTACACCATTTTGTTTTTCATCCATTTCACCACGCCACTGTCACCCAACAAAACCCACACATCCTCTTCACATCTTCTCTCTGTTTACAAGACAGGAAATTTTCTTTATAATTTTAAAAAATGTCGCTGGTACACCATTTTGTTTTTCATCCATTCCACCACGCCACTGTCACCCAACAAAACCCACACATCAAGTCACACATCTCTCTTCACCTCTCAATCCCCCATGCGACTGTACTTGAAATAATTACTTCCATTGTCTTGACTTGCCCTGCGATTACCATAATGCCCCCCCCCCCCCCCCCCTCTCTACGCAGCATCAATAAGATCCTCTCCCCTCCCATCCCACAAGGCTGGTATCAAACTGCCATCTGATCTCGACCACGGTCAGTCCAAGAGAAACACTTTGCATTTAGAGTAGTGTTCTTGTGTGAGTGTGTGTGTGTGTGTGTGCGTTCACCGGGATACGAACCAAAGGTAGGTTGATCTTTATGACACGTCCAATGGGGGTATTGTTGACGGGACTATTGTTTCAACAGACAATGGGTGATGTTTTGATGTGTTGTGTCATTTTGATGGGATTCGACATTATGGATGTTGTTTTTGTGGTTGCCGTTACATGGGACATGGGTCATAAAAAGTAACATAATTTTGAAAATGATTTTAGAGAGAAAAAATAAAATGTTGATATTTGTTCATGTACTGCTTCGTATAAAGCAGATAAAACTGAAATGCCAGTAAAATCACAGAGGGCGTTGGTTCACTTATTAAATTCATAATTGTGGACTTTTCATATTATTTCTTGTAAAAAGTGTTAGGTATTTGAAAAAATCGATAGAGGGTTAATTGGAGGGGGGGGGGGGGGGGAGGGGAGGAGGCAATGGCCAGTACAGGTCCAATACGCCCCAGTATTGTGACTCTTATGGGACAATATTAACTCTTCGTTATTGTCCCCCCGTATAATTATCATGATTGGGATTAATTGGGGTTTATACCCATGACAGTGCTAAGTACACAAATATGTTCCGCTGCCCAAAATTCGTCTGCAGACCCACGGGTTTGCTGTTGGCATGCGTTCTCTTTTTACATTTTGAAAACACAAACCAAATCGAAATAACGTATTTTTACAAGATTACATGCATAAGATCAGCCACAGATCATCTTCAACCTTCCTCAGTAATACCTTTGGCTCTAAATCCTCAAGTCAATAAGTTTTAAAGACTTTATAGAGTTTTATATAATGCATTGCAAGGCTTCATCATCAGTATTTTTGCCTCTAAATACCCAGCTTATCTACAAAGTTGACGAAATACTTTTGTTTACTTTTTCTTGCCACATCCATAGTTCGAAGTTGGTGATGTCATAAATTCACAGCGATCAAAATCTTCATTTCATCTTCAGAGCGGATTTGTTCTGTTTTCTTCTTGACACTTCATAGACAAATGAAGATGATCAGAAATAAACAAGGAATTATTGTATCATGGTTGACTTGACTCAACAAAATCACCAGTATCATCCAGAATACCCATGATTATAGAACTATTCAGGGATTGTGATCATTGCGAAATGAAATGCTAATAATTTGAATAAGAATGAAAAATTTGAAATGTGAACACACAACGAAATTATGTGATAACGAAATGAAATGCTAAACGTCATGATAATAGGAATGTGACCAATTCTAAGTGAAATGCTGTTACGATAACAAACAAAGTGTACCTATACGAAACAAAATGCTAATATATTGTGATTCCGAAATTAAATGCTAAAAGGAAGTGAATGCTAATATATTGTGAATAATAATGAAAAATGCTAATATCTAAATAATATAGTAATTTGAAAATACGCAACGAATTGATTAAAATGTGATCAATTCGAAACGAAATGCTAATATGTGAACAGGAATGTGATTAGGAATTAATACGCTATAATGTGGTGACTTCTAACGGGACTTGTAAATGCACATGATTCTACTTGCATCTATGCAACACGTTCTATACGTGTAAATCAGCCCTAATGCACAGTCTTGACACCTCATCAGATTCTACGTGATTGCCATCCTGAACCGATACCCAGTTTAATAGCTTGGTTAAAATTAGATGCCGATTTTAAGAGTATTGAATACTTACAGAGATTTCAATATACTCACTGGTGTTGTAGGAATTGTGGAGGGGGTGGTCGGGGTGGGAGGGCAACCCCCCTTGACGAATTTCATTAACTACCAAAACGATTTTTGGGCTCGGCCATAACTTGGAATTTTACGGGATTTGAAGACAAATAATCGTTTTCTCATGATTTATTTTCAAAGTGTTTTAAAAATTAAATATGCCCCTGCGGTGTGCCTGAAGGGCTCTGCCCCCCTCCCCCTCCTACCCTCGAAGGGTTTTATGATCACTTTTCCATCCCCAAAAAGAGAAATCCCTTGGACGACTATGTAATATAATTATATTATGTGGCAATCCAATTATATGCTCTCATGATTTTTCTAAAATGTTATTAAAAGTTGTAAAGTTAAATAGAGTAATTATTAATTATAATAATGTTATGAACACTAACTCAATTTGAACAGATTTTTAAAGCAGACCGCACCATGAACAGACCGGAAAATTATTTACATTATACTAATTATGTATCACCGGAGAAGAAAGGGGAATAGAATCTTCATAAATGGGCTCCATTGAGGCATATACAAAAGTCCATCTTTTCAGCCCAATAAACCTCATAAAGATGCACTTTTTTGCATATAAAAGTGAACTTTTGTCAAGTTCAAAACTAGTCTGCGTGTAACCTCTAAAAATGATGCATATTTATGTAGCTTATTTTCCACTTTTGCCTTAATAGTAACAGAGTCCAAGTAGTTCTGTCCTTGGTACTTGTTACTTTGATTATCGATAAATTCAAAAGTGCACATGTTTTGATCAGGTGTATGCAACACCCTTAATACATGTTTAAAACTTCGTTTTTAATCAGCCTCCATGAAGAGTGGATCAAGTGACCAAGTAATTAGCCAAGAATCGCGGGCAATGCCTTATAAGACCATACTCCGCCGTCTCTCGAGACCAATCATGTTTCTTTTTTCTCTCATCGAGTGACATTCCGTTTCTTGTGGCAAAGTAAGTGTTAATTGTGCGCGAGTGATTCGGTGATTGGTGAGGTGATTATCGGTCTGGTAGCAACGGGGGCGATTGTTAGACGAACATCTGGCAGTGTAATTATATATTGACTGGTTGTTGTCGGTTGGTTTGTGAGGTGGCCATGACATGGACTGACATCGCGGCTTCGGCGTGGGCTTCGTGGCTGAATAGCACATGGTGGAATGCATGGTGAAAACATGGTGGAAAAGATGGTCAAAATCATGAGACGTTACATGGTCGAAGTTATCGTCCGAATAGTCACTATCTTGGTCATGGATGGGGGGGGGGGGGATACTCGATTTAGGATTTTGAAAATAAATTTAGCAAAATGTTGAAAATGCAAAAAGTCGTATCCCCTCCCCCACCCCAACCACCGTCCCACTCATGTAATCTTGGTCATAATTCTGGTCTAAAACTGGGGAAAACTGGATAGAAATTATGTTTAGATAAATTGATAGCTTATATACTTCGTTATTTGTTATTTGTTACCTCTAAATTGATTAAATTGGTTTTGTTCAAACTAAATGTCATCGGGGAATGACAAAAGAAGCATTAGAGCTTTGTATAAGCTCTGCAAAATCGCTTTATAACCTGCTCGTATCAACCTAAATGTCAAATAAAGTTAGTGCGCTGTATTTTACGTTTTGGAACGAATTGATGTGATGCTCGAATTGAAACAGCGCGCGGTACGAAACGAACAAACTGCGAGTAATTTTCATGACGTCAGTGAAGCGTTGGAAAACACACGGCTTTTCCGCTTTCCTCATCGCCAGTTGTGTTCAAATCTCGATGCAAATGTAACTCCTACTTTACAATGTACCGAGAATAATTGAGACATAATGATAATTGGCTTTGAATCCATTCGCCATGCAAGAAAGTTGCAGGCTTGATTTGACACCAACACGTCGGACAGCGGTTTTGCACAAAGAACGTATTAAAATAGCAAAAAGGAATCAATGAATATAGCATTACAACAGAGTTTACTTTACTGGAATAGGCGTTTCCAAAGAAAATATTGTAATGTTTTTTCTACTTACTTATACAATACTTGGACTCATTCCTAATTATTATTCAAGGAGTTTGTTGTGGCTCACAGAAGGTGATACGAGGATCTTGTTGTGGTTGGTACAGGAGGCGGTAACGAAAGTGTAGTTTTGACTTTGAAGATACGTTTCTGTGGAGCTTGTTGTGCCTGGTACAGAGGGTGATGGAGCAAGGATCTCGTTGAGGTTGGTACAGAGGATATGAAGCAAGGATCTCGTTGTGGTTGACACAGAGGATATGAAGCAAGGATCTCGTTGTGCCTGGTACAGAGGGTGATGAAGCAAGGATCTCGTTGTTGTTGGTACAGAGGATATGAAGTTAGGATCTCGTTGTGCCTGGTACAGAGAGGGTGATGAAGCAAGGATCTCGTTGTGGTTGGTACAGAGGATATGATGTAAGGATCTCGTTGTGCCTCGTACAGAGAGGGTGATGAAGCAAGGATCTCGTTGTGGTTGGTACAGAGGATATGAAGCAAGGATCTCGTTGTGCCTGGTACGGAGGGTGATGAAGCATGGATCTCGGTGTGTCTGTTACAGAGGTTGATGAAGCAAGGATCTCGCTGTGGTTGGTTCAGGAGTAGGTGATGAGAGTGATGATATAAAGATAAATCTGCATAATTTCTGTGGAGATCGTTGTGCCTAGTAAAGAGGGTACGGTAAAGCGAGGATCTCGCTGTTAACATGAGTTTTTTTTAGCTTGGCCAAGTGTATACGAATCGAGGACTGTACCTAGCTGGTCGTCGTAGCTTGCATACTGGAGTTGTGAACGTCTGAAGGAGACGAGTGTCTACAGGAGCTCGTCGTACAGGAAGTCGTGTCTGACGTCTCGGAATGGAACAACGCCGAACAGGAGGTCGCGCCTGACGTCTCGGAATGGAACAACGTCGTACAACGTCTCGCTATGGAACAACGTCGTACAGGAGGTCGTGTCTGACGTCTCGGAATGGAACAACGTCTCGGAATGGAACAACGCCGTCCAGGATATCGTGTCTGACGTCTCAGAACAGAATAACGTCGTACATGAGGTCGTCTCGGAATGGAACAACGCGGTACAGGAGGTCGGGTCTGACGTCTCGGAATGGAACAACGTCTCGGAATGGAACAACGCCGTACAGGAAGTCGTGTCTGACGTCTCGGAATGGAACAACGCCGAACAGGAGGTCGCGCCTGACGTCTCGGAATGTGGCCGGGTGTCGAACTCATGACCGCTGTCTCATCTATTAGCATATTGCGTCATGAATCTTAAGATCACTTGACCCCTCTAATAGGCCGAGTCCAGCTGACATACCAACTGGACGGCTACCGGAAACCCAACAGTCTTATGCTCGCCCGCCACGCATGTTTATTGCGTATTGTTAGGATTGTTTACAGTTAGCTGTGCGTGCGATTGCCCTCATTTACCTGAACAAAGAAGATTTTGTCAGTCGCAGACGCAGTTGTAGGTTTTCAATCAATCGATTGATACATTGATCCTAAAAGTGATTCTTTTTGTTGCTAATATTATAACAAAACAGATTGTTATGAAAAGTGTTGCCTCTTCTATAAATCATTTATGAAGAGGATCATTATTCTAATAATATGCATAAGACAAATATAATCTATAAATATCTTCAAGAATTTGGCAAAATACAGGAGTATACGTAGTTTTAAGATATTTGGTTGGACATCAAATTGACAGTGTTATCACAGTGTAAAGTCTGTACACAAAATGGCAACAGCAGTGAGCGCCTAAATACAGTAATATCGTTGGAAACTTATTTGCTTATTGTAAAACCGCACAGTGTGCCGAATTTTAGCAACCTCTCTTCCCCCTACACTATAACTAATTAGTGTGGTATTTGGCTGTTCGCATTAACTTTATACATCGATAACATAGGTACTCCTTGCTTTTAGCCCAATTTACACGGTGCAATATCTTGTTCAACTTCTATGCCACACTTCTGTGTCACACTTCTTGGTAGAAATGATAGAACATGTTCAAAATTTTATAAAAGTTGAGCTCAAGTTCTGAGTGACATGAAGTTCCTTCGTGTAAATACAAAATTGTATGATTTGACACAGAAGTTATTCAAGAAATTGTATTGTGTAAATTGGGTTTTAAGCTAGGTCGAACCTCGAGTCGAACTCGAACCCTTTATGATTGTCCATCTTCGGGCATATCCGAATACAGAGATAGTTCCCTCTACTGGCCACGAGATGAGATGCATGTTCGCGGTACAGCGCAGCATCCCAACCTTGTGATCTCCGTCAAGTGAAACCGCCAACAGATGCGGTCTTTATGTGTGAGATCATGAGAGAAGATGTAATCTCTCGCAGCTTCACTCCTTGACCATGTGTTTCTCATCCTCTTCCTCCAGCTTCCTTTAGAATCACATCGCATTCACCGCTGGACCAAACTCATCAGATGTGAGTGGCTTTTATGTCAAACTCGCCAACATCACATACACTCGAGAGAGATTTCTTTCAGTCCGAATTATTTTTTGCGTTCTTCCCGAAGAATATGCCATCTCCTTCCTTCTCATAATATTTTGCAATTCTTCTTTCATTCATTTATCACCGTCTACTCTTGCGATCTGAATATTGATAAGGTTGAAGCTTAGAAGGGAAGAAAAGCGCTACTCTCCCAACCGGATCATGAAATTAAAACGTACCCCAGATGTAGAATTTGGGTATTCATTCATAAAATGAATTCTCTCCATAAATGTTGTCCAATGTTTATTATTAGCCCCGCGGGCAAGCAATCTCTGTTGTTTTAGCTGAGCTACTGAACTTGTTTGGTTACAAAAATGTAGATCTGTTTAAAGACAACATTGGAATTTGCCCCTCTCTCTTAAATTGTGTTCTTGGATATATCTTTATTCAGAGAAATAAAGTCTGCCTTATTAACAAAGGTTGTACAAACACAGAATAACTATCAATATAAAATACATGAAATTAATTATGAAGTTGTTTAAAATTAAATTCAAAATTAAAAGGTTATACAGAAAATTAAAATTACCATAATTGAAAAATACTACCTAATATACTATAACTAACAACTATACGGTATTATATAACCATTAATCCTAAAAATTTGGATCGAACCTTTGAGGGCCAACAAAACTATACTATAAATTATCTTCCTATTTTACTTAAAACGTATACAAAAACTAACAAAGAAATCAGAAATAGTATCTAGTAATATAATAGTACACTGGCACTGCTTATTTTCATCTTCGCCATTCGCAATATAACCGTCAGAACAGTGCAGTATAACATCCGACAAAATAAACTGATCAATTAACATGACTTGTTCTGCTCACCTTCTTGAGAGTGTACCTACAATCTGTCCCGTGTAACGTGTGCTCTGGATCCGGTAAAGTGAGTGTAATGAGCCAATATTCCGTCCAACGCCCAAGATGATGGATCGCTGACCCCCGGCCCAGCATCCATCTCTTCAACCCACTGTCGTGGACTCAATTCGATCTCGATCTGGGCGTGTTCCCACCCAGAGCTCGAGTATTTCAGGAAAAACAATAATATAAATCTTGCCTTCACTGGTAGAAACATAATCAAGGAATCAAATGTGCTAAAACTTAATTTTGCGAAGGGCACAGCCATGAGGTCCGTATGTATACCACAACATTTTAACGGCACTTCCCAGAATATTACATTTCCGTACTGTAATGAGACGGCATACTAATTTTAAATGTCATGGATTAGCTGAAAACTTAGAAAATAGTATATTATGCTTCGGTGCACAAAACTTTGGCTTTTAGATCCACATTTCTCGGGGGCATCGTACCCAAACCCCTCATTCGCAACAAATAGTACAATTTAAAATGCCTAAACGCTTTAGTTCCTTTGAAATTTGTTCCTGTGTACGCCACTGATATGATGAAAATAATATTTATCAATTAGCCATGAAATCCGAAGAAAATTATACTGTTGCTCCGCCTGCCACTTTTCTCTCTGGGAGGGCTAATCGATGTGGTAGAACTGTACAAATTACCCACGCTCTTTTGGCAAGAAAACATGTATAGACATAAACTATAACCTCCCCACAATTTAATTTTGAGAAGGGTACAACTTAAGGTAGAACCACCATAACCTCAATGTTTCCGATTTACTTGAAATTTTGGTGACTTATTAATAATCATGCAATACACAATCCATGAAAAAATGAAACACTTCTCGTGTCCAGTTTCTGAGATAAATTGATTTGTCTCCCCCATGTTATCTTATGGCGGAAAAAGAAAATCGTGTCATTTTAGGCTAAAATGAAGATCTATTTTTTTTGTCTCGATAGATTTGAGCAAAAAACTTTTTTTATGGTAGACATATGGACATACTATCAGGAAAAAAATTGAAAACAATACCAACGTGTGCTATTTTAAAAGTTATATACCAAATTCGAAATGATTTTCCTATACCTCCCATGTTAAAGTTTTGTTCATCCTCTGTTAACATAAAATTGAAAACTCATTGTTGGACTAGAGTTGCAAACTACAGAACATTAAATGAGTCTGTTGTACTTAAATATAGTTGAAATGTAGGAAAACGTTTTTTGAACTTGTAATTTCAAGAATAATTTTTTTTTGTATATGTCGATCGATTGCTCCCCCTTAAGAATGTGCAAAATGTGTGAATTTGACTCCCCAATGTCAGCCCCCCACTGCGTTAACGCCCACCATCACGGCCCTGATCGCAAAGACCACGGAAACATCGCTATTCTCCTCTTATCAACATCTGCAATCACAGCTGCAGAGACCCTGATCCTATCAAATGTGAATAATTGTCAACAATGCTTCCTCCTCGGACATTGCGTCATGTATTGTTGTCCAGCAGTACGCATGTCTGTGGGCGGACAACAATGTACCAAGATCTTCGGGAGATAACTGAAGTTATACAACGCGCTTTGGTTTGTAGTAGAGGATGTTGCCAAATCAACAGAAAAAAATAAGAGGCGTTGAATTATAAAGTAAATTTCCCAATGTCAACAATGCCTTGATGTATAAGCGTTTGCTTACGAAATGAAGGTACACCCGCGGGCAGAAGAATCGACGGTGAGGCTACGTTGAAGTTTGAATTACCGTCAATATTTGTTGAATGGAGAGATAATTATTATGTATGAGGTGGTTGGTTGGTTCTTATAATCACACCCTCCCAACCCCATCATCATAACGCCATCTGCATTTACCTCTGTCATCGTCTAGAAGATCAATCATGTTTCGAAAAATGACTTCGACATTTTGCAAGCAATATATGAATCCGCGGGTGTGCCACGAGTAGAAGAATCGGCACAAAAGTCTGAATATCTTGGAGACAAAATGGGTTTTGACAAGTCGACAAAAGTTCATTTTAAAGTCAGGGAACCAGATTAATCGAGCGTTTATATTTTAGTGGAAAATGCATCAAAATCAGAAGAAATTGAACCTTTTTTGTAGATTCTTTTCCCATCTCTCGTTGCACATTTCTGCACGAGGCAAGGAAGTAGCCATTTTTATATAAAGTAATTATGTTATTTGAAACACAGGACGTGATAAATTTGATTAGAAAAGTTGTTACAATTAATTTTATTTAAAGTAAAACTAAATCTATGTGCAAATAAATGTATTGTGCATTTGCGCACGAGCCAGTACCTGGTATATTCGATTAGAGAAGTTTTTTAAATTAATTTTTGAAACTCAAAATTCTGAGAAGTATAGAAAAACTTCTGTGCAATAAATTTGTTCAAGTTTTAACTTTTGGTTTGGTGGCACGTGTAGGTATTGACAATGCCATCGTGAACATTGCATTTTACAGCATAAGCTATCAAAAAGAGTCCATAAACGCCCGCAAACAATGTTGTATCTGTCTTTTGACAACATAAAAAGCTCTGATAATGACATCAGTTTCTCAAGAAATGGAGCCTCTTTGTGTGGATTCTGTAACTATCCCGTCACACCTCCGCCATGTAATTCTCCGAGGTACAGCATCACGATGACGATGACGGATGATGCTGGACCAACATGGTATGATTTGAGTGACGCAAGGCGCCTTGCTTTGGGTTCGTCTTCTCAAGATCTAATTGGTTCCAGGCCGAGATGAAATCATAGCGTGCTTACGTCATCATGAGCGATGAGTAGACCAAACGACTGCTCTGCTTTAATAGTTAGATCGAACATAATATTTCATCATTGCAGGTATTTGTAATTTATTTTTGAAAACACGTTTCTGCAGTATTACTTACTTTGTTGGAGTGAAGTCCAATATATTTTGCAATATTGTGAACGTTTTAAAATTAATTTTAGTTTGTTTAAATGCGCGGCGTTTTTTTCTCTCTCAAAAGGTCAATTTTATTAATATCTCTCTGATTTACGTCGTTTCCCATCCGATAGATTGCGAAATATGGAGCAAAGAAGATGCAATTCATGAAACATGTATTTATTTTAACCCTGTTTAGCGTTATATTGTTGTATTGTGGAATTTATATACTTTTTTAACCTGCTATTTTGACTCCTTGACAGCATTTATACATTAAAATTTTTGGTTGATGTGTAATAATGACTTTTAGCTGTCTTGGTCGGTGACGAGAAAAAAGATGTCTCTCCTTTCAATATGTGGGTTAAAAACAAAATCTCTGCTGTCGTGTCAGAATAGGAATGGCATGGTTTTCCTTTTTATCTCAGATCCATGCCAAGTGTGGTTGTTTCTAGGGAACTCAAGTATATCACATTTTTTTGCAATGACGATGATTTTAATATCTTCAGTTCGCCTGACGTCATTTCACCGGGATATGATATAACTAGGAAAACGCTCTGAGTAACGCGTTGATGAGCGAGCACGGATACACGCAACACCTCGAACCGAAATTATGTTTATCGAAAATGTCATTAAAAGCCAATAATTCTTGAATTTCGTCACAGACTTGTATAAATATCTCCAAAATTTCCAAAAATATTGGTCCCAATAACCTTGCTAAGTTTTAAGTTGATCGATTAAACCTTTGATTGAACGGTTCCTTGTTAAGTTTCAAAAATCACAGGATATCTTTCAAACAATATACCTGGGACCACTCATATGATATGATATTACTGTGGACACAATATCAGATCAATCTGTTAAACGGTCATTATTAGTTTCATTTCGTTTGAAACTTTCTGCTCTAACTACCTTGCCTTGAACTAAAGATTCGATGTCGCCGTGAATTTGACAGCCAACACACAAAATGCCCCTATAATTACAAAAACTTTTGAAAATAACTACAAATTAGACTGAAAATTGGCAAAAATACCTTAAATGTTGCTACCAATTACCATGCGAAGTTTTTAGTTGGTCGGTCAATCGGCAAAACCCGCTGCACGAGAGCGGGTATTGCGTTGATTGTTTGAGTATCTCCTTGCAGCAGTCTGGTCGGGGGTCTCTTTGCTCCTTGATGCTTTATTATTAACGACATTTTGTTTCAACCTTTTAGATTTAGCTTCGTCAGTTTCTTGATCTTCAATTTCACGCAGACGCTTTTTCGCCTTTATGGCTTTCATTCTAGCAGAAGTCTTTCCATTTTTCGGCATGTTTAAATAGGGATAAGATAGGTAATGAAAAAGTAAGAAGTAGAGTACCTACCTAATTAAAGTACAATAATATTTGTGTGATCAATGTTTGAAATGCACGAAATGTGTGCTCAAAGACGTAATGTATTCAATGTCGTAATGTTACGAAATGAATCTTGAACAAAACTTCGCAAATATGAAAATAAAGTAATCACCTTTCAACTAATAAGCGAAAGGAATCAAAGTTCCACACAAAAAACCAATCAGGTAAAATAGTAACTACCTAGTTTAGAAACGGAATGAATCCAACGTTCCACAATTAAAATAAGACAACGTAATGTTTTGAACTGAATGAATCAAAACTTTCAAAAAAAAATAGCAACCTTCAAGGAAATGTCAGGCTAGACAGAAGCTCAGAAACGGAATAAATCCAACGTTTCCAAGAAGAAAATAATTTGAAATAATCAATCCCCTGGACAAAAACTGTAGATACCTAATATCTATGCTTTAAAAGCGATTCAATTTTACTAATACCTTCACAAAGTACACCAAATTGCCAAAATTATCAACGAAAAGAAGCAAAATGCAGGAGAGATTTGGAATGACGTGTGAACGCTAGAAGAGAACAAACGCCACTCAATGATATTATTGAAATGTGAGCTTATGTTTCTAATCCCTCCTGGATGCAAAATCAGCCAAGTAGAAACACGGGAGGCACGGCCATTAGAACTACGAATTGACGAAAAGACAATCAAGGTCCTTAAAAACTCGAAATGATTTGTTGGAAACTATGATCCAAATTGAATTATTCAAATTTGATCAACTCAATAAACATAAAAATATCTGCTTTTCACTAAAAAACTGTACATACCATCAAAACACTCTTGTACCTAAAGCAAATCAGATTCAGTTGCATTGGAAAGACATTCATTTTCAATGTTTCATTTCTGACAGCTATTAAAAATGTCAATAAGTGCATACTTTCTTGACAGATTCGGCTGAAAATTTGTAAAATAAGTGACATTGTTGGTCTTACTGACCATGCTAAATATGAGTTTGATCACATTTCTCGAAGACCATTTTCATTTTTTAGGCTATCAGGAGATACTTATTTTAACAATGAACCAATGGATGGATTTCAAAAAAAAATTGGGTCTGCAAACAGAGAAGGTTGTCTTTACATGTGTGCAAAATTTCAGGTCGATCGGTGAAACGGTGCGACTTCCATTGCTTCCTTTAGCATACAAAAACAAAAACAAAAAAAAAAACAAAAAAAAAAACAGAGGTCCGTGCTAAAAGAGCCAAATGGAGTCGCTCGCTTCGCTCGCTCAAAAAAAAATCGTTGTAGAATAAGTTTTTTGTTGCAAAAATGAGCTGTATTCGAAAGATGAAGTCTTCTATCAAATTGCGTCTCCAACAAAGTTATGGCAGTAGTAAAGTTACGGAAATATGTTCTTTTAGATTGTCAATTTGACACTTATGTAATCACGCTATAAGGGTGAATTTCTTGCAACTTATTATAACAATTTCAACCTTATGTTGAAACTCAATCAGGACGTGTTACCGTGGGCACAAATCTTATAATTTTATTGCACTAGTAAATAGTTATGATATGAATTGGATCAAACCATCTGTATTATTAATAATGACTGCAATAATATTCCTACCTACATGCCAATGCAATTGCAATAATACAGGCCCTGGAGTCAAGGTTTCCAGATGCTGATTCTCATTGGGCCGTAGGCGTCACTGCAACATACATTATTTAGTCGCTGGAATGAAATGTCATTGCAGTGGATATGCTCAATGGGGACACAATTCGGTCAACAGGCTTTTTGTCAACTTCATTTACAAGCAACTAGGTCAATTAATTAACATCAGCCCGTTTGTTACGCGTTTTTCGAGGGAATCGAGGAAAAAAATATAAACGAAAAGTCCTGGACACCTATTCTGAAAAGTATAGACATGTCGTGAGCTAGGACAAAATGCCTTAATTTGACATGATATTTTTGATAATTATATGACTATTCCTTGATTCATTATCTCCATGTTGGATGCACATTGAACGATTGTCTAAATCAAGAAATGTTTTGGTGGTTTTGAAGTCAACGTGTTACGTGATTAACTAGTGGTCCCGGCGTTGCCCGGGTGATGGTGAGAAGCCCCTCTGAGCGCTATGCACCTCATGATACGTTGGTGTTGTGCAGGTGGCCGTTCTTTACGGCGTAGTCCGAAACAATTCTTGACTTTGGAGAGGGAATCTTGCCGTAAGAGTTGTGCCGGCTCCTGAGGAGTAACTATGCCAAATTTGGTTTAGATCGGTATTCGGTATGTTTGTATAGAAAACATGCTAATGATATAGTAGAATTAATTAAGTTTTTTGTCTTGTTCAGGAGGAGATCGGCGAAGTGTTTGATCGGTGGTGCGTCGCTCCTCCGCCTCCGCCTCCCCGCGTCGAGTCGAGATCGACGCCGACGTCGAGGAGGACGCCGACGCCGCGACGCCTCAAGCGGGACGTCGTGACGGAGTGGTCGGACACGCTGTTGGCGGAGTTCAACAGCATAATCGAGCGCGAACTCAGCGTCCTGCAGGATCAGGATCAGGAACAGAACCAGGATCAGGATCAGGACATGAGGATCAAGTCGAGCAGCGACAACTATGACCTCGCCGAGCAGGTCGACTCTCAGGCCGGTGAGTTCACCAATTCAAATTATGTAAAACTTCTTTTAAATGTATGTATACTTATTTGGGTTTATTTCTTGTGTAGGCTAATTTTCATTTTGTGTTGTATCTTCATTTGTAAAATTTCGGTCGTGGATTGCACCCTTTCAAAGAATTATAGAAGAAATAGAACACGAAATGGGTCATCTTGTTAACGCTCAGACAAGATATTGCTGTGAACTGATATTGTCTACATTTAATTGTCTTCTACCCCCAGAGTTCCGTGTGCATCGTTTCTATCATATCAATCACTCAACATCACTTTTTAAAGAACTTTTTTACTCCAGTTTTGATTACAGACAATATCTGGTGATGTTATAAAACCCTCTTAGTTCTCTGAATCTGTAGAAGGCATCGGTAAAGCATGAAATATGAACTTTCAATGCCAAGCAAGATGAAAATTCCAAGAAAACGTAGGGGTGTGGGAGGGAGGGTGAGGGGCGGGGGGGGGGGAGTTAAAGAGGCGTAATTCGATCGTCAAACAGAAGAAGAGAAGAATTTTTGTTAAAGGCAACTTTGATTTTCCATTTTCCATTTTTGTTAACGAGACAGCCTTTTTTAACATATTACTTACATTTTCGCAAAGTTTTAAGCCATCCGTAAATTTCTCACAGTAATTGGTGTTCAATAATTGGTTAATGCAGACGGTTCAAGATTTTTCTTTTTTAATTATTTGTGTTCTAGAGTGCGATTTGGTTTGACAATTTGTGTTTTTCTTCTTGTCAGCAGGCACTCCCCCCGCCTCCTCCCCCTCGAGCTCCCCATGCCTCCACCAGCGCTCCTCCAAGCTCGCTCGCATGCTGCGGAAACATCGCACCCAGCTCCCCCCGGGGGAGACGTCGGCCAGCGCCGCGGTGCTCGTCCGCGTCTCCTCTCTGCCCGACGCCGATGTCTTCCGCGAGATCGCCGCCGCCAACCGTCTCGACATTGTCCCTCGGCCGAGGAACGCTCACTCCTTCAGCGAGCACCGCATGCCGGCGGTCAGCGCCCCCGAGATCCGACTGCCAACAACACCCGAGCTGCCCGTCAAAGTACAGGAGCTACCACTCATGAGCGGCTCGCGGACATTGCCGACGAGTAAAGCAGAGAGGATCGTCGCGAAACACAACATCATCCACGCGTTGCCGTTCAGCAACATCGCCCTCCCGGAGGCGAGGAAGGAACAAGCTGAATGTAGTCGAGGCGATGAGATGACATCACCACGCCCTCTCCCCGCCGCGCTTCACAACTTCCTCACGCGAATTCGTCCGGCCAAGAAGAGTCCTCCGACCGGACGCGTCTGTCTCGTCGACGGCTCCCTCAGCCCCGTCGATGCGGGAACTCAAACCTCCCCGGCGTTGTCCCGCAGCTCGTCCTTCACTTGGGTGTCCGACTGTTCCTCACTGCTACTTCACTCCCCGGACTCTGACACTCTCGACGACGACAACCGTTCGTCGTCGTCGTCGTCCTCGTCGGCCCAGCAGCACCTCGACGACTTCAGCTCGCGGGACTCGTTGTTGTCGTCGTCGCCGCCGGGGTCGACGGAGCGCGACGACGAGAGCGGCATCGGGACGGCGTCGCCTCCACGGCAAGCGAGTAAAGCACGTCGGAAGGAGACTTGGGAGAGGCTGAGGAAGCGGCCGCTTGGACGACCTCCTCGCGCGCCAAGTCAGGAGGTGTGGATCAGGAGGGAGAACGTGGAGACGCAGACGAGTGAGGACGCCGGCAGTCTCGAGGAGGTTGACTCGTCGAGTGGCCGCGATGAGACGACCACGCCGGACGGGCTGGACTCCGATGTCGGCGGCTCGTTGTCGCTGCCCAGACAAAGGCCGGTGAGTCTCCCACCCTCTTCTTCCCTCTACGTGCTACCTTTTTCTAAACCCCAAATATTGACAATTTTGCAATTCAGAAACTCCATTGAATGAAATACAATCTTGAATAGTTTTCTTCAATATAATCAATGTTACGAACGTATTCTGAATGGAAACAAGTTTATGACAATGAAGGAACAAGCCTGATTTTTTGGCATTACTTTGGAATGACTAATTAGTCATTTTATTCATAATAATTTGGCCTCAATAAGAGAACTGTCTACAATATCTGCATAATTATTAGTACTCATTTGTTGAATTCACGTTTAAAGTGAGATGTAACAAATAAATTACATTTTGGTAAAACCTGAATTTCAGGGTCAGTTTTTTAAAGACTCTATCAAGTCTTAAATCAAACTTTTTACTTAATTCTTCAAGAGTAATATGGGTTTCAATCCAATTATATTATAATAAATATCAACTGCAATGTGAAAAGATTTTCCTCGAGTGGGACTCGAACCCACGACCTTCCGATATCCAGTCAGATGTCGACAGATGCAGTCAGATAATTGTTTTACTTGTGTTTGTGCTTTTATTTGATAAATAATGACTCACTAGTAATCTATAGCATGTGTTGCCTCCAGCCTCGACCACAGTGCTTGGCGGTGACACCTCAGCACAGCAGCCACCCGGCCGACCACCCCTCACCCTCCACCGCCTCGCTGACGGCGACCCCCTTGCCCGCGGAGTTGGCAGCAAGTAGTAATCTAGCATGTGTTGCCTCCAGCCTCGACCACAGTGCTTGGCTGTGACACCTCAGCACAGCAGCCACCCCGCCGACCACCCCTCACCCTCCACCGCCTCGCTGACGGCGACCACGTTGCCCGCGGAGTTGGCAGCAAGTAGTAATCTAGCATGTGTTGCCTCCAGCCTCGACCACAGTGCTTGGCGGTGACACCTCAGCACAGCAGCCACCCCGCCGACCACCCCTCACCCTCCACCGCCTCGCTGAAGCTGACGGCGACCCCACTGCCCGCGGAGCTCGCCAGCAAGTCCTCCTCGGCTCCGCTGCTCGTCAAGCAGCCGGCACTGCAGGGCGGTAGCCCCTCGCAGCCAGGCTGTCACAGGGTGAGTTCCATGTCCTGCCATGTACTACTTACGAGTCGTTTTTATATGCTTACATAATTTTTGTGATTTTTACATGCTTGCCTACTTTTACAAAATTATCAATCTTTCCATTAAAAATCTTAATTTTCAAAGTTTTCTACATTAGTTTCTGCGTAACGTTCCTCGTATTTTATATCAACCATTTTACAATTGTTATAATATTAATCAGAAACGTTGATATTTAAATAAGAAAAACGTTATGCAGAAATAAATGTAGAAAACTTCCAAAGATTTTTTTTTAAATTTGTTAGGATGACGCGCCATCCTAACTGATTAGTATAGGTGGTGTAATGTATTTGCTTATATGAATTCATGAGAAAAATACTACATATATTTTATACCTCTCTCTTGTAAGCTGGCCAGACAGGCAGATATAGCTTAGCAGCAAAGTAAGCAGATTTTGTTGAATTCAACGTCTAAATGTACACAAAAAGCAAGTTCAAAGTCATCATTACCACTGTTTCAGTTAATTAAACTTACTAATTAAAAAAATTTAAACCCAGTTCGTTGATGGCACGGACATAATTACAACATCTCGCGAAAAGCCGCGTTTTCTATTTTGAATATCAGTTTGGAACGTTTAGAAGCAAATAACAGACTCGAACTTGTAAAACGAAACCGAGCTATTTAATGAGCGACAGAGAAGGCTAGCGACTTGCAACTGGCAAGGTGACGGATTATTAATTGCTTCTTGTCCTCTCATTTGATCCGATCAACCGCTCACGGCAAACCTGATGGATTATTCTGCCGTGTGGAATTCATTTCAATAGATTTAGAAGCAAGTTAGCAGCAAAAACTAGTTTAATATTGTATAATATGACAAGCGGCACTGTGGATTGCATAATGTGTTAATAATTAAGTATTTAGAGTAGCATAAGGGTGTGTTTAGGATTCTGTAACATGATCTCTTCACCCTTATGGTGAATGTGCTACTTAATTACTGGCATGATAATATTGAGACATTACAAGAACAAGCTGATAATTGCATACGTATACTTAGACATAATTGGAAGGAAAATGATGATTTAACAATTTGTATGAATTGAAGATGCCAAATGAAGATTGCAAACGTGGAAGGATATAATTGAATTGTGCTTTGTATCAGTTAGTTTGAATTTATATTGAATTATATGAGACATGCCTTTAGGATATTAGAAAACCAATTGTTTTATGAAATTAAACACATCTACTTATTTCTCGACGTATTTCTACTTGGCAACTCTTGTTTCAGAGCCCGACGCAGCCAAGGTCACAGTCAGAGAGACATCTAGCGGGTAAGTTTCAAACTAACTACACTTCAATTATCTTCCAAATCAATCCGTTTTTCACTAGTGGAGAGGACAATGTTATGTTATTAGATTGCATATTTATATTACGTTTCATTTGCAAAATAAAATTCAAAAGTGTACGTCAGTTTATTTTTAATTCTGTTGAGCGATGTGAAGCTTGGCCCTGCATTGATGACGTATTCTTTACAACGGCCTCATTAAATCGAACGTTTTGACGTCCAACGCGGCATAAACGACCAACTTTGCTGAATCAATATTCACTGTTATACTCGATGACATTAACTGAATACCGTCTGAGTTTGGGTTTCGTTTATCCGCTGGGGTTTTGTTTTCCTCCTAATTACTTCCTCGGAGGATGAAATCTGGAAACTTCATCAAACTTCATCTCATTATTCATTAACATCGTCGATCTTTGTCATAAAACTCGACTATCTCTTTCTCTTGCTCTCTCCTTTCTACTTGTTATTACTTTGTTTCTACAAATGTCTTGATTCTGGTGCACAGCTTGTGAATACAGCGACTTTGTGAATAAAACGACTTAGCTTCTTCGCGTTACCTTACTCTTCTTATCCCTGAAGTAATTAACGGCAATACACGTAAGTGCTTTGCTTTCAATAGCAGATAGTTTAACTTTATGTAATTTGACACATGTGCATTGGATAATTGTGATTATTAAATACATATAATTAGAGAGCATTATGTTTACATTTCATTACATAATTAATTTAGGCAAATTAATGTTTATTAAAGTTTGCTAGAATCGAATGCAATTTCTCTCGTTGATTTTGTTCGCTACTTTTCTCGATGTACACTTGGCCAAACAAAACTTGAACGTTCAATAAATCTGATAGGCTAATAAATATAAGATCGCACCATCAGAAGTCAGTAGCTAAGCGATCTCATTGTCTCACTCTAGTAGGTGACCTCACATTTCAATGATAATAACAAGCTTTGATTGGTTATGGGACATGACCAGCTGTCATTCATATTTGGTCAACATTCAAGTTTTGTTTGGCCGAGTGTACCTATGATAGTTTATTGAGTGTGTGAGCTAGGTATAAAAGTCGGATCTAAATTTATAATGTTTGTTAGCATATTTATGGAATGAACGTCAGTCAATCCAGACACTGGTGGAATAATTATGTAATAATTGACTGACGTTTGTTGTTGCTTTTTTAGATTTAAAACTAGCTTTACTTTATTTAAAATTCAGTTTTGCCGGTAAAATAAGTTAATATTCAAACGGGCTCAATGCCCTCTGTCTGTGCTTTTGGGAAAACACATTTAACGTGGCTATAAGCAATTGCATCAAATGTGTGTAAGAGTACCATATTGATGCGCATTAGTTAATCCTGGTTAATCTATTGAATTGAGTGAAAAGCACCCATCCCGAACATTCACAACTCCACAGCACATCAAGTTATTGATACAATTTGTCAATGCGGTCAACCACTAGCCGCAATGTTCTCTGTATCATCCCGAACATTGACGAGTATTCTATGAATAATTAATCCCACGGGATCATCTCCCCGTTTCGGAGTTGGGATAATCCCTGGATTGAAACTTGTGAAGCCTCCAGGTGGAGTCTTCCCTCTTCCCGAGTAAACAGCGATAACTTGACGCGACGAGAATAATTGAAGTTTACACAGGAACGTCCTGAAATAAAAGAACGAAACTTTGTTTTATTTTGTAACTTTAATGGCTATGAAAACAATTGTAATGAAATAATCACTTAGGGGCAGATGTTCGTCTGGTTTTAGGAACCAGAGAAGGTCTGAATAAACTTCATGAGAAACGTACAGATCGTTCAAAATAACTTGACACTGATATTATTTCTTATCGACGTCATTAATTCACTCATCAACGTTAACTATAGATCAGAGCAAGGTTAGTCACAATTATTAATTAACAAATTCGTGACGAAATATTGTAATCAAAACGCAAAGAATTGTCCTAGAATAATGCTCGAGTACCAAATCCATCAAGCATTCAAGTAAGACTGTCGTTTTGAAGACAATTTAAAAAGCTTATAGAAGTTTTTTTTAGGGATAACGCTTGCTATTTAATTAAAAATTATTGATATAACACAGGAATGCAAATCCGTTTTCGTAATTATTTTTTGTTCTCTGTAGATCTAAACAGTTTATTTAGACAGTTTATCAAGCCACCAACTTGTATATGATGAATACATAATTTGAAACCGATTCTCGTACCACATCCACAGATCCTTCTCGAACTCTTCAGACATTGACTTGAGTGACACAACCTTATCATTCCACCCTCTTTGATCCTTCGCGCCATGGGAATGACGTCATCAGCTGGCTCTTGGGAATCCCGCTGCGCTGTGCTGAGTGTGACAATGTGCTCAGCACAGACTTGTTGGTGTCCTTTGGTTCAAGCATGCCAAAGACAGGAATGGCGCTAGGGGTGGGCGCGGGTGGGCGCGCCTGCCTAAAACTCTCTCCTACCCACCCTCTCCTGCCCACCCTCTCCCACCCAAAAATAATCAAAGATTCATTTATTATATTATTTTAATTTGAGTGTTTTGGTGTAATTTAATTAAATAATCCAATAACACCGATAGAATAATTTTCGAGAAAATTATCTTAAAATATTACACCGCATTCCTTCTGTACGTTCATTTAAGATCTAACCTGTATTTGGTAACTTTCAATACTATTTCCTCCTATTTACTATTTTATGTTATTTCAAACACTATTTTTACCCCAAAGTGATCATTTCAGTTTTCCAAATACGTTTCTATTGATTTAGAAATACAAAAAACGCCCTGTGGGGCATCGATTTCTTTAAATCGAACAACGATACTTTTTGCGGATTTTTTTTGTGCCCACCCTAAATAATTTCTCGCCGCTCGTTGCCGACCCTTGCGCAAAACTTCCTGGCACCGTCCATGCGACAGATAGGAATTATATTTGCTTTACTGCATCAACCAATCAGCATAAAAATCACATAAAACTCAATAAAACAAGCAAGTTAGATTAGAGATAACGCTCTAAATTTAGGTCCCTGGTTCGTTGTAAATGACTTCTTTCCTGACTTCAATGGGGAAGGTTGAGAAGGCCACCATCCATCCCATGCATATTCTACATCAGAATCATTCGTTCGTCGGCGTCCCCATTGTAGCCTGTAATAGAAAAGTGCGATCAAACACCACTAAACACTTTCGTCACACACTTTTCTTTTACCTGATTCAGTGGATTCGTGAGTAAATTGTTCCATGGAGTTACATGGACCAATTTCTTGTTCAACTTCTGCGTCACACTTCTTGATGAAAATTAAAACGTGTTCTAAACGAGAGAAATGTTTAGCTCAAGTTCTAGGTGACAAAAAGATGAAGTTAAACATGAAATTGTCTCTCTGGAACTGCTTGTGAGAAACGATACAACGCCAAACGTATAGGTTATGTTGTAGGAACTCTCCTAGCATTGTTGCGAACTCCCACCACCACAGCGCTGCCGCCACTGCTCGCAGCGCTCCTGGCGGCTAAACGGTGTAATTGAATGAACGCGGACAGAGCTGCACTTTGGCGTGCGTCTCCTTGTCATCATTGTATTATTATAATTATCACTGACAAGGCCTGGCATGTAATTAACAGGGACATTGTCGAGGGCTCTGGAGAGCATTAAGGGCACTTCTGCTGAGTGCATGTTGGGGTGTTCGAGTGGTAGATACGAGCTTGTTGTATTGGTAGTTGTGAAGAGCATTAGTTTCATTATCTGCGTGGCGTCCGTTGTACGTATGGAAAACTAGGTGAAAACTACTGGAAAACTAGGTGAAAAAAGTACTATAGAAAACTAATCTATAGGTGAAACTAATAGCCAACATAGTAGAGTGTATTCCGAACGATGACAAACTAAAACGGCTGCATATTGAGACAAACAGATTTTTGACTTGCATTTTGTAAACTTTTTCAGATAAATTTGAGCGAAAATTAATATTTGAAAAAAATTGGGCCATTTTGGTTCTACGTGTGTCACGCTATTTGTAGTTATGACAATATATACCACCATGGTGTTGACAGTGTAGGGGAAATTTTTGCTTTGCAAAACGCATATTATACCAAGCGTCCCAAGTGATACCCGATGAGTAGAGATCCGATTATATGGTGATCGCGACATTTTCGAAGTGTTGTAAATGACTCATATTTCTCAATATAAATGCGTTTCCATATGTTTCTGACCCAAAAACACTTGAATCTAATCGCGACAAAACGCGAAAAAATTTCGCGAAAAAATTCGCGAAAAAATTTGTAAATTTCGTAGTTGCTTTTCTAATTTTTCTCAAAATCACCAAGGTAAAACCCAATATTTAACCTATTATATTTCTAAATACATTCAGTGACCCTCCCCTATTCACCTAAATGACAGAAGAGCTCTGACTTTGTAGAAAACTACTTGGGGTTGCTTAGTGGGAGGGACAGTGACCTCGCATTATCACGTGAAAATAAAGTTGACATATGTCTTTTACAGTCGCAATACATAAACAAACAGCATGGAACAGCTTATAATAATTTTATTTTTGATTTAGCATTGTAAAAACCAAGGTGGACAGTCACATGCTGCACTGGCTTACCTAAGTTGAAGTGATTTTTGAGTTCGAATTCTTTTCATTTAGATAGACCCTCTTAGATCGCAAGAAAATTTACATACCTAACAACATTGCCCTGGTAGGTATATGAATAGAAGAGTAAATGGTGATAATATTATGAAAGTCCCAGCACTTGTTGGTACACTATTTAATTTTTATTACCTATTCTTCAATGGAAATTCTAATTTCATAATCTGAAATTTATCTATATTTTTTAAAAACATAAAACGCGAAAATGACAATTCTTAAAACCCCAAAACGCGAAATTTCCAATTCCAAAAACGAAATTGTGAAGTTTTTAAAACCATATAATCGGATCTCTACCCATGAGTCCCATAGTTACTCGCGCTGTCCCAAGCGTCCCATAGTTATACTCGCTCTGTCCCAAGAGTCCCATAGTCACCCGTTCCGTTTGTTATATAGCCCAGTTTTATGGTACCACATTTCCAATTTCCTATAAAATTATGTTATTATTCAAGCATGGAGTTATTTAATTTCCTAATTGTTTTTGTACTCTCGACGTAATTTTGTGTAAAATTTTATTATGTAATTAGGAAAGACTGTTTTCTGCGGACGCTCGAGAACACGTGCCTCATCGATTGCTTTTCCTAAAGATAATTCAACTATAAGTACACATTATTATTCCAGCTTCTCATTATTAATTTTTTCATTAAAAATACGAATAAAGCCATTATTACGATCCGAAGAGAAAGTTAACCACCGTGCAACTAATTGCTGTAATACCTGCACAATGGAAGAGTTGCAGGAAGAACAAAGCCCCCCCCCCCCCCCCCCCCCCCCCCCCCCCCCCGCCTCATATCAATCATGGCCGTATTCTCTCGTGATGTGGTAATTACATTGCCGGCCAATTAGCGACGTCTTAGCGTCGACGTCGTTCTTGTTGTCGGCGTCGCTTTGTCAGATTCTCGGTACGGCGTCGTTCCACTTCGCCACATCTGACATACGAAGTTTCAAATTATACCGATAGAGGTTTTGTCAATTCTGTTTGTTCGTTTGTTTGTTTGTTTGTTTGTTTGTTTGTTTGTTTGTTGCTTTGTTGTAAAATTATTAATAATAAGTAATTACCTCTTACTTGACACATCAAGGGTGTCATTCCTGTACGTGTTTTTCACTCTCTAATCGTTAATTTTTACGGTTGTTAACATAATAGAAAACTAGCTGACCTGCCCGGCGTTGCTCGTGCTGGAGTGAGGGGGGGGGGGGGGGGCGGGGTACATGAGAGTAGAAAATTCGGAAGATTGTTTTGTAAGTTTTATTACCTACACCTGTCACAAAGTGAAATTATTTCTGGTACATTCTGCCTTCAAGCTGAATTTCTTCAATTAGGGGTGGTTTGGGGGAGGGGGTGAGTAGCCTGAAATGTGGACAGGTTAACAAATTACATGTGTGCAAAATTTTATTGATGTTGGTCAATGGTGTAGGAGTATATGGCCAAAAGTGTCAATGTAATTTTTTTCAATAGGGGTTTTTTTTTCAATAAGGGGTGGTTTGGCGATGGGGGTAAGTACCCTACGTTCGCAGGACCCCATAGAAGCTCCATGCTAAGTTTGGTGGAGATCGGTCAAAGGGTGTAAAAATGTATGAAGAACATACCTATACACATACAAACATACAGACATACAGGCAGACATTCTTCTTTATAGTAAAAACGTGCTGGAATAACCCCACGTTATACTTTATTTAATTATACAAATTTTGAATTATTATTACTCATTACTCAACATTTGTCACTTAAATCAACATTTTTACGGTCACAGTAAAAACGTCGTTTATTTGTAGCTTTGTATTTGCATATTCGCGAATGCTGAGATAATAAAAAAAAGAACCGTCCAAAATGCTGTTTCAACGATGTCAATTTAATTACTGGATGTGATGTGCTGAAATTAGCGACAATTTCGCACGTCTTGCCACATCATTGTTGTTCAATGGAGACTGTTGCTGACGGCTCTGACATTAGTGATAGGCTCTGGGTTGACAATTACTTGAAGCAATGTACACGATGCTGCGAGCGAAGTGTCCAGCCACAAACAAACTGTTCCAAACGATTTTCTGTCCGAACTCCAGCCGCCAAATGCCGTTTCAAACGCATTCCAGGACTTTGACAGTTACAGCAATTTTCATGCTTAGTGTGTAGGAAGGGGAGGGGGGGGGCAAAAAATATATAATGTAGATATACATACATAATATAAATACATCCCATTATGAATTGCAATATAATCTACACAATCGACAAGATTATGTTTTTCGTTGTAACGGAGAATAGCCATCTATAGACTTTGGTACCTATATAAAACAATCCAGAAAACACACATTGAAAAATGTCAATAAGTGCATAAGTTATCTAATGATTGGGCTGAAAACTTGTAAAATAATCGAAATGGTAGTCTTAATGTCCATGCAAAATTTGAACTTAATCGGAGCATTTTGATTTTCGGCCCATCGGGAGATATTTTAATTTTTGAACCAATCAAAGGTCAGCTCTCAAAAACTATACACAATAAAGTTAGAATGATAAAATTTCAGCTGGATCGGAAAAAATTGTGGCCTGTGCCGTCGGGCCAAACACAAAATAAACAGAGAAAGTGTCCAAAAGTGCAGAGTGGAGACGCTCGCTACGATCGCTCAAAGACTCTGCGAAAAGATCCAGTGTATTAAAAAGTTTTAATATCGGTAATGCAATTCCTTTTAATTATTGGAGAGCGAATCAATTTCATTTATTACTTACATTTAGGTCGATTTTTCAATATTAAAGTGTGTAAAGAAGTTTTCAAACATTCTGTTCATTACTTTATCTACTTTATCATGCTTTTTCTCTTTATTAGGAACTCGCTTCTGCTGGGCAAACATTGGTATAATGTTTAAAATCGCTGCAGAAAGCGATTATGTAACTTTCATTTTGCACAATATTTGAAAACTCCACCGTCTCTTGGCATACGTCTCATTTCACTCCTATCTGTAGATATTGTGAAGATCTACATCTAAAAATGGAAGTTACACAATTGCCCTTCTGGACGAGACTTAGAAATGTGACGCTGCCGCAGCCAAACCTCGATCGTTAATTTTTGTAATCCGAAACCGCATTTTTACCTCGTGGAAAACGAATATAACGTCATTTGCGAGATAATGATATATTCATCCCCTATAACGAAGCCAATAGGGAATTAAAATCATAAAATTGACACAATGTATCTTAAGGATGGATGAAAATACCCTTGATCGCATAAAATTCCCTTATGGATGCTTTTTGATGGACATATTGGCATTTTCCTCTACCATCAAAATAATTTCAGGGACAACCAAAAGTTACTTAGTGTAAATTATTCCGATACCACGTGACACCAATTTTAAATATGATGATGACCTCACGCTTGTGTACATTTTCTTAATTCTATAGTTGATTCTAAATTTTTGAATTTGATACCATTTTCCCGTTCAATATTTTGCCAATTACTGGAAGAAATAGCACATTTATTAATGTCTCTAAAATGCCTAATGATGGGTTTTCATCCTGATTTTCACCTGATTATCATCCTGATTTTTATCCTGATGATGGCCGATACCGTTGATTTTAATTAAGTATTGTACAGAACTAACAGCAATTCTTTGTCATTTAATAATGTCACGTTATAAAAAAAGTTACCAACTAGAACAGCCTTAAAGTTTACGACTGAAAGTCAAACAAGTAATGTAATGGCATTTTCAATATATTATTATCTCGTATCTATTAATTCATTAATTAGAACTCAATAAAGAAACCCCACAGAATCAGTGGGAACCGGAGTGCGCGCGCATTCTTATGGTAATTAACCTACCTGCAAAGCAATATTTCACACCTACACAAGTACCGACATAATATTATCGCGAGAATCAATCCATTCAGCGCTAGAGGTATTATAGAGGTGCATAGAGGTAGAAAATAATCCCTTTCTTTGTCAGTCGTTTGTTCGGCATTGGGGGGGGGGGGGGGGGGGGGGGCATATTTTGGGGACACTACGGCAATTTTTTTGGGTCTCTCGAAAGGTGGCCCATAATTCTGGGTTGAATTGTATTGTATTGTATACCACTCCTTTGAGAGGAAAACTTTGCGTAATTAAAACAAAATTTTGGGGAGG
The DNA here is from genome assembly GCA_934045905.1 of Leuctra nigra. NCBI lineage: Eukaryota > Metazoa > Arthropoda > Insecta > Plecoptera > Leuctridae > Leuctra > Leuctra nigra. Next base: position 28,015,868 of record OW203766.1, read on the forward strand.
GCTACCTTGCCCTGTGTTTTAATCGATTTTTATCAGTATCTTTTACCAATGTAATTGTTAATAAAATAAGGCTTTGTACTTAGAGTCTTCAGAACTGTTCAATGAAAATAATTTCATAGTTTTTAATAGGTTATTAGTTATATTTTGTCCAACAGACGTTTAGTGCCATATGTTTACTCATTTCAGGCACTTAACGTCTGTAGGACAAATTAAAAATAATAAACCGTTCCAAAATATGAAATTATTTTCATTGAACTCGTACATAGCCTTATTTTATTAACAATTACACAGGTAAAAGATATTGATAACTACGAAAACGCTCTGAGTAACGCGTTGATGAGCGAGCACGGATACGCGCAATACCTCGAACCGAAATTCTGTTTATCGAAAATGTCCTTAAAAGCCAATAATTCTTGAATTTCGTCACAGACTTGTATGAAAAATCTCCAACAATTCCTAAAATATTGGTCCCAATAACCACGCAAAGTTTTAAGTTAATCGATTGAACCTTTTTGATTGAACGATTCCTTGTTAATTTACAAAAATCACAGGATCTCGTTCAAAAAATATTTAAACGGTCATATCAGTTTCATAATACGTTTGAAAGTTTCTGCTCTAACAACCTTGAAGTGAAGATTCGAAGATGCCGTGAAATGTGAAATTCGAGAAATATGACAGCCAACACGCAAAATATCCGTAACTGTCAATAACTTTTGAATTTAAACACAGTTTAGTCTGAAATTGTCAAAAATACAGATAATGTTGGACCCGATGACCATGCAAATTTTTAAGTTTATCGGTCAAACGGTTCTGGTTTAAATTTCAAAAGCACATTAAATATTTTTTTAATTTTAACCAATGGGACGATTTGGCTGAAAATTTGTAAAATAAGAGACAATGTTGGTCTTAATGACCATGCAAAATATAAGGTTGATCACATTTGTCGAAGACCATTTTATTTTATAGCCTATCAGGAGATGTTTATTTAAATTTAACCAATTGATAGATTTCAAAAAATTGGGGTCAGTAAACAGAGAAGGTTGTCTCTACATGTGTGCAAAATTTCAGATCGATCGGTGAAACGGTGCGACTACCATTGCTCCAGATAACAGCCAAAAATATAAACAAAAAAAAGCAAAAAAACAGAGGTCCGTGTCAAAAGAGTCAAAAGGAGACGCTCGCTTCGCTCGCTCAAAAATCGTTTTAAAAACTCTTCAAGGTCAAGCTCACAACTCAGCCTAGGGTGATTTTCAAATATCTCTTCGACCTTATGTCGCCACCTCAACAAGGGTAATTTCGCTGTGAAAGTATGAACGTCATCTGCGGAAGAGCGTACCGCCCGAGTGGGCGAGAATGGCGTGCATACAAGTGATGAGGAGGTGAAGGGAAGGTTGATTGAAAGCTCGAATGAGTGATTCCTCGCCGAGACAATTAAATCGGTTTAATTACAATCCAGCCGCACGCGAACTGGCATTCCCCAACACGCTCCAACAAACTTCGAGACTACAGCGCTACCGTGCCACGATCGGATGTCTTTTCTACACAGTTCAGAGCGTTTTACGGAATTAATCGAGTCAAATTGAAGTTTGAAGTTTGAATTGTGTACCTGGAATGGAAGGTTACGTGTTGTGGCTGACATTCTGGACCCAGAGTTCAAATCTTGAACGATACTTGTCGAATTTTTCTAAACCACACTCACCGATATATTCTAAACCAAAAATTTTATGGTATATTACTCAAAGGCGAATTTCCATCAATTAAGTCTAGTTATTTCGACCTTAGTGGCGAATATCAATATGTCGAATTATTCATAGGATAGGCCGACTATAGTTTCCGTATCCGCATTTTGGGTAAGAATTTGTGCTCATCCCCAAACGATGTTGAATTAGGAAAAAAGTAATAATATGTCCGAAGGAAAATCAAGGTAAAAAGATCTGAAATTAATACTGAACCATTCGACTCCGGAGATTCTGGAGTTAAACTCATCGCGATGCCCCTTGACAATTTCATGAGATGATCATTCTATTCTGGAGAATGGATTACATTCTATTGAAGTGTATTTTTGGAAAGGTTGAGAGGATTTCAACAAATGAGAACACGATCGATATCTGATGAGAAAGTTACGCAATTTAACTTTTTACTGTTTTTTACTAAAAGTTTTACGAACTTAACATGTTAAATATTTGTATGCAGTATAGTTAATAATTATCGAATAATAGTTGCACAATCATAGAAGATAACAACAACTATAGAATACAAGTGTCAATCGAACTTTTGTGTTTAATACAAGAAAACATTTATTACGCCCTATTTACGCGGTGCAATTTCTTGTACAACTTCTGTACCACACTTCTGTGTCACACTTCTTGAATGGAAATTAGAACATGTTTTAAGTTCTGTGACAGAAAGTTGCGTCATGTAAACACCAAATTGCACCGTGTAAATGGGGCTTTAGACATTATGCGACACACACAAGCTTTTCTGTAACAATATTATTGAATCAAAGTTGCACAATCACGTTTTGTGATAATATTCTCGTAACAATTATCAGTGGCGGCTATTTGGCTTTACAACATGTGTTCAATTACATAGAAGGACGTAGAAGAAAGTATTCTAAGAGGAGAGCCCCCAGCAGATGCGGGGCCGGGGCGCATAACCCCGGATTTTTTTGTATATTTAGTTTGAAATTGATGCATTTTTACGTCTTTTGGAGAGCAAAATGATTAGACAAAATATTTAACTTCCTACTTCCTGGATTAGGGAGCACTTTTAAATAATTTTCTTGGATGATCAGGTGTGCAATTGTCACACCTTGCACACTGTAATAGCCGCCACTGACAATTATCATCTTATGAAAGTTTCACAATCGAACTTTTGTGTAAAAGTTAATCAGAGACAACGATTGTTTAACGACGAGTTACATAATCGAACTAAAATCATTCCTCCATCGAAATGGCTCGCATAAACACGGATATTTCTCACATAAAAAAAGCTCCTCATAGTTCGTTGGCCGTACGAAATGAGGCCATTCTTCTTGAGTTATGATATTTGAAATAGCTGACAATGACGCGCAGTGAAACCAATGTGCACCGGCTGCGAGTAAATAAACTCCTCTCTGGGAAGTTTGCGAGCATGATTTGTGTGCTAATAAGTGGAACAATAGGGGCGCACACGCAACAGGCGCCGCGACGCCGCGCGCGGGAGCGTCCCGACGCCGGTGTAGAGACGGCAGTAGCAGCGTCGCGGCGTCGTGGAGAGGATGTCCTTGAGGAGCGACGAGCAGATTGTTTAGACGCGACGTTAGCGAGTTCAAAAGAGAAGAGGAATTGTATTTTAATTTGAAGGGTTGTTTTGGAGATTATCGTATTATGTGGCTTGTGTGTTCAAATATAATGATTATATTGAATGCGTTACTGCCTAAAAACAAAGTGAATTTACTGAAAATCTAAAATAAGTGATCGAAAGTATACAAATGGTGGACTGATGTGTTGGTGTTGATATTAAAAGTTTTATTTGTGAACTTTTCATAAACAATTAAAAATAATTTAGCGTAATTTAAATATTCCGTTCTAATATTGAACTGTGCGGAATTAAAATTAAGAGTATAACACCAAAGCATTCCGAACAAGGAGCCCTAACGAAAACATTTTCGATGATATTTGAACAAATTCCAAGCAATCGGCAAAACCAAAGTAAACTAATCTCTATAAAAAATTACGAACTTTTGATTACATCTGTAACCTAAACAATCCCAGTGAAAACAATGAAAGTTTCAATCCATTGACTCTGCACGACTGTTCCTTGGGATGTCGCAACTGAAAGAGTACCGCTTCTTCCGGAGCTTCAGCGCAAAGGTGGAGAGCTGGCCGATGCGCAAGGCAGAGCAGCTCTGGAGGCGACTGCGAGAGCGCAAGATAGCAGGTGAGTTGACTCTGCACGACTGTTGTTTGGGATGTCGCAACTGAAAGAGTACCGCTTCTTCCGGAGCTTCAGCGCAAAGGTGGAGAGCTGGCCGATGCGCAAGGCAGAGCAGCTCTGGAGGCGACTGCGAGAGCGCAAGATAGCAGGTGAGTTGACTCTGCACGCCTGTTGCTTGGGATGTCGCAACTGAAAGAGTACCGCTTCTTCCGGAGCTTCAGCTCAAAGGTGGAGAGCTGGCCGATGCGCAAGGCAGAGCAGCTCTGGAGGCGACTGCGAGAGCGCAAGATAGCAGGTGACTATACTCTGGACACTCTGGACCAGGAGTCGGTGGTTCTTGAGTCCTTGGTGGTCTTGAGGGGTCCTTGGTGGTTCTTGAATGGCTCTTTATAATTTAAATAAAGATCTGGAATAGAAAAATTAGAAAATTCGAAAAGAACGCCATGCGGGGCAACAATTGGAAGGTTATTTGATTGAGTTTGTTCATTTTAGAGTCCCAGAATCACTTAGAAATTGTTGACATTCTTTAAAAAAACGCCCTGTGGGGCAACAACAATAAGGGGGGGGGGGGAGGGGGGGGGGGGGCTTCGTCAAATTAGCAGAATAAACTAGTAATTCAATTGATTATTTTCGGTGTATTATATTTGATTGCCTCTACTGCGGCTCCCATTATTATCTAATTTATGAAATTTTTGGAAATGGGCTCCTTCACCAAAAAAAGGTTGCCGACCCCTGCTCTAGACTCTGTCACCAGCAGGTCAATGGTGTTTAACTACCCGATGAAACGGGCTCATTTGATGAGGGCGGTCAAACGGGAATCTTATTAAATGACGATGAAGTTACAAATCAAATTACACGAGCAAGTTGGCTCAAGGGCGCAAGCGGTCGAGGGCAGGGTTCGATTCACCCGGCCGTCCTTTCTGAGGTCTTTGTGGTTTTTCTTTGTTGAGAGGTCAATGTGGAAAGGTTCCCGACTATAATGCCACAACCGCATCCTTCCCACCTTCAAATCGTCTCCCAATCATCATTATAATCATTCAAACAGCTCTGCAGAAATCAAAATACAACTCCTTATGGTATCAGACATTTCCTATTGATTTATTAAAATTTACTTTTTTAATACAGATCTGCAGTGCGATTGTATAACTTCTTAGCCGAGATAATGGATCGTTATCTACACCAATTGATGAAAGTAATTTAGCCTATCAGAAGGTAAAGCAATTCAAAGTGCTTAAAGTCGACTTCCTGAGATAAATAATGTGATTATATTTCATATTCTCGTAGCTTTTGCACAATTCAAATGGTTAGCAATGATGTATACTTTCATCAATTGGTATAGATAACGATCCATTATCTCGGCTAAGAAAGTTATACAATCGCCCTGCTGGTCCAGGCATATAATTTTTCTTCTGCAATTATACTAATGGTGACGGATGAATAATTTTGAAGATGACAAAGATAGGGAAAGGATGGAACATTGGGAAGGAGGCTTTCGTGGCCGATTAGTACAACATTTCCAGCCTTACCTCTCGATCGACTACGAAAAACCTGTGAGCAATGTCGGCCCCTGGAACCGAAGCTGGGACTGTGTGTACTATACTACAACCAAAGCGTTGCCCTTAGGCAATATCGATGTTATATATTTCAAAACAGAATGTTTACATTACAGGGAAAACATTTTCAAATACTATACGGAATAACTGTATGTTTACGAACATCATACTATAATAAAAATCGAATAGCTAAGGGCATCATCCTCATGTTATTGTTCTCTAGGTATTACTTACTACCACGATGCATTATTTTTTCTTTTTTACCGTCCTATTCCAAGGACGGTGTTAAGCCCGTCTAGAGACTGATAACAGGGGGTGGGGTGTCGTTGTTACATTAACCCCCAACCACCCCATGTCTCTCTGGCTCAACGGCAGCCAGAGTTGAATGGTCACCCATCCAACCGGTGATCTAACGAGAACCGAGGTATCCATTACACCAGCCGTTGGGATACTTATTACTTATTCAATTTTGTAAACGATTTTCTATTTCTGTTAGGTTCTTTATTGATGACATTGTGTTATTAGCTTTAAAAGGTTCAATTAGAATTTTTAGGAACCACTTATATAATCTAAAATAGTTATGTTTATTTCATTTACACTATGTAGTATAATTATTAATTTTATCAATTTAATTCATTATTGTTGATTATTATTCTGATTATTTGTATACCTTGTTGCATGGCAGAGACATTAAGAAAATAAATGTTTTATATATAACACCAATTATTTTGCATAAAAATTTGACGAAAAATCGTGTTGAAATTAGTCTTGCAATAGTAAAGGTACTGTAACGCAATAAATAAATACATCATTATTATAAGTACCTATAAATAATTAAGCGAGCATATAGCGAGCGTCACTATGGTCCTCTTACGGTGCCTTATATTTTTGTTTGTTTTTTGTAGTCAATGCCACTTCCTTGGGCAATGCCCATATCACACCGTGCAACCAATCGATCTGAAATGTTGCCATACACTAATGCAAACTGTTCCAAATCAAATTCAAACTTTGCATGGTTATTGGGACCATCATTTTAGGTGTTTTTGACAATTTTCAGACAAATTGGTGAAGAATGTCATACAGACATGTTATGCGTTTAATATTTTTTAATTTCATTCAGAGAAATTTCAATTGTTACCAAGATCTACAGAGCAGCAACTATCACACAAATATTAATTCGCCGGCAAAACGATAGCTCGCTGATCCCTGCATATTCTGGAATTAATACTTGCCTTTAGCTTATAAATGGAGACGCAGTACAAAACAAAGATATATTTGATCACAATACTAGAAATAAAAATAACATAGGTACAATTAGACAGACATAGCAGGCATTATACTAAAAAAAACTCTCCGTACATAATTACAAAACTTTACAACAAATTGCCGGATAACAAACACTCGGAATTTAAAAATAAAAATAAAAAATGTTATTAGTAAAAAAGGCATACTTCTCAATAGAAGAATTTTCGATGGACAAATTAGATTAGTAAAATTTAATTTACTGATTTTGATTTCATTTAGTGTGTATTATTTTTTTTAGATTTTAGATTTTAAATAGATTATTGCTTAGTTATAATTATTATTATTGTTTTCCATATACTCCAATTTAATGTTTAATCATTAGGAGTCTATACATACCTACATGTACCTACATGTAATTGGAAATAAAATCTATCTATATCTAGACAGTTGGCTCAGTTGTCAACACGCCTATCCCCGCCACGTGTGCGGCTATGACGCCCACTGATGCACCACGTGGGCTGGCCTGTTCGCAATTGCCACAAGATGTTCCTCATCTCAGCGCTCGACCCAGTTCCAAGCGCAGCAACACTATAAATACACGTGTTTATAGCAACACGTGTGTGTTAATAGACACCTGTTCGAATCCCGTTACACTCGTTAACTCCATTCAATTGTTTCGCTAGAAAAATCGAATTTAGAGAAATCACTTTACTCGTTTTTTTAATCGGATAAACGAATATTTTCAGATCCTGTCCTGTTTTTCACGATGCATTGTTCTTTCGAAAAGCATTGTTGTCGAATAAAAGTTTATCTAAAATTGTTTATAGTAGTTTTTTTATTTTGTAAGCATGACTAGAATTCGAATGAACGACATTTAGAAGTAAATTGAGGAAATGATGTGCCGATGTCAATGTTTTGGGAAAAGAGACAACTCTCTAAATGACAATTTTATTTTGTTCTACTTTATTTGGACGATGATTCGGGGGTCCGGGACCGATAACATGATATAATTAGATGGTCAGAGTCAGGTGAGATTCTATAATTCAAAGGACCAAGTTAAGTGAAATTCTATAATTCGAAAGCCCGAGTCAGGTGAGATTCTATAATTCAAAGGACCAAGTTTAGTGAAATTCTATAATTCGAAAGTCCGAGTCAGTGGAGATTTTATAATTCAAAGGACCAAGTTTAGTGAAATTCTATAATTCGCAGGTACGAATTAGATGAGATTCTATAATTCAAATGGCCAAGTTTAGTGAAATTCTATAATTCGCATCCCCACCGATGGCTGCCACCTTAGCGCGGTGGTGGGGTTTGCGTTGGCCAATGATCCATTGCAGCTACACCGGCGAGCATATGCTCATGTGTAAGGGTTACCCATGCCGGACAGGTCAGTGGTGAGGTCCAGACAAAGAGCAGCCAGGGTCGGCCTAACCATGCCCTCCCTTGAATTTGCGGTCCCCTCCCCTCCCCTCGGGCCGGCCTTCCCCCTCGAGATGGTGATCCCCCTGAAATCGGGTTCCGCCGGCCCGAATCCTCACGCCCCCCGGTCCGTCCCCATTCCGGCCTGGCCTCCCCACCAATGTTGGACTCCCCCGGATCGGGCCCGTTAGGTCGACCCCTCCCCATGTCCACCACTTATATCAACAAAGTTAAATGCAAAAATGCAAACATTAATGTGCGCAATATAACCTCGTCGTTGACGCGCCGTTAAACCACAATAATCTAATCTAATCTAATCTATAATTCGCAGATACGCGTCAGATGAGATTCTATAATTCAAAGGTCCGGGTCCGGTGAGTCATTTAATCCGGGTCCGGGTCCGGGTCCTGTGAGTCATCTAATCCGGGTCCAGTGAGTCATCTAGTCCGGGTCCGGTGAGTCATATAATCCGGGTCCGGGTTCGGGTCCGGGTCCGGGTCCGGTGAGATGCTACAATGACATCCACCTTCTCTGCCTCCTAATGAGCTTTAGATCCCTCGCTCGCTAAAGTTCTCCCGGCTTTTGTCGCGAAGCTCTCGGGCTAATCTTGTGACGATGTGCGACGCTCGAACATGTCAGTCAGACCTGACTCGGCTAATGGCCGTCATGTCAGGCCTGGCGAGTTCCTCACTCTCTCGATCATCATTTGCATAATCGAGACGCCGACAGCGGGAAATCGCTAGATGAATTCACTCAGTCGTGGCTACTTGTGGACGGAATATCGGGAAATTAACTGATACGTACCATTTCAAAAAGTACCTCGGTGGAGGGTTTAAAAAACACTTCACAGGAAATTTGATTTCAGGATACCATTTGGCATGGGCCAACAATATCAGGAAATCTAACTGTATGTGTAATATTTTAGAAACTAGGAGGGTAAAAATTGCTCTGTGTAACGCGTTGATACCTTCGTGCATGCGAATTAATATTCGTGTGAAAGTTGCTGTTCGATAGACCTTGGAAATATATATAGGACCTAATCTTACCATGCTTCAAAGGATAGTATTAATATTTCTTTGGAATTTCTTTTTTGGAAAATTGGAAAATATTACAAAACAAGAATAAAAATTTCCGTAAATTAACAAAAACTCTTGAAGTTCTTGACAGATTATTCTCAATATTGTTAAAAACACCTAAAATCTCTAAAATTTTAGTCCCAATGACCATGCAAAGTTTGAAGTTGATCGGTCAAACGGCCCCATCTTTAATTTTCTACAAAATAAAATAATCTCGTTCAAAACTGTATGAAGGATGGACCGAGGGATAGATAACACTTTGTATCAATCTAATTTTTTGAATACAGCTATACTTTAGGTATTCCATAAATACTAATTAATTGTTACGTACCTATGTAGTCAAATCCATGTATAGCTCGCTGTTTCTGGTATACCAAGAAGTGAACATGATTCCGTACCACATTGTGACAATTCTAATTGGCGTATTGTTTTTTCAAGCATAAACTCGGTTTATTCTGCAAACGCTCTTGCGTTCCTCTCATCTCGGGTAAAAGGCTGGTCGGTGTCAAAGAGAAAAAGCGTCTGTGTGCTTACATTATCCCGTGGTGATGCATAACAAGTGCCTCAAAACTCCATTCTACCGCCTCTCTAGTCCAATCAATATCCGATAGCTGGGCTGAAACATACGTTATATTTATAACTATACTTCCAGCTATAAATCCGAGGAAGCAATCTCTTGAACCTCGAAATAGGAACACGCTCGGGATTCGCTAAACATCGATCAAATGTTATGCTTAGCGAAGTGATGTGATGAGATGGGATGTGCAGATGGGATGCTGTGAGCGTGATGTGGAATGGACCAATCGTGAGTCATAAGTCCATCAATTGGGACTTGACTTTTTTTTGCGTAAATCGAATGATTGATCGAAACATACAAATTCAGAACGTTAATTTTCATGAGGTGTCGAAGCAAACAAGAAATGAAGCCATAATTTAAATGTAAATAATACAGTGAGGGAACATTATTTTTGTATTATAACTTTGACGTGTTTCAAAATATCGGCATTGCTGATCTGTATTCGAAATAAATCAACTTCTTTTTCAGTTTTATTCACTCAAATACTCGTATTTGGAACCCTTCTTACGATTTTAACAAGTTTCCATCTTCCTCATAGAACGTTTTTGCGTTTTGCGTTTTTTGTCTCCAATCACAAGTCTGCCGTGAACGATTCTGGACCTGTGAAGAAAAATAACGGAAAACGCAAAAACATTTATGGCGTTTTCCACTGGCTGCACTGGGCTGCACCAGGGTTGCACTGAAATGACGTCACCATACAATATTCAATACAAATTTCAAACAGAGAGCAAAACTAGTGCAGCCCAGTGCAGCCAGTGGAAAACGCCATTAATAATGATTGTTCATATCTATTCAGAATGTCGTATGACTATGTAATAGAGAGCGTACGCAAGGGAAAATGTTTTAATTATCTTTAATTATTATCCCTTCCGAATTTAAACTTAAAATTATATCACTTGAGTGTGACCTACCATGTAAATCGTCATGTACAGTATGTTTACGACCGCCAGTTCGTCGTATAGACGTAATATACAACTTATTTTTTCAAGTACTTACAGCGAAATGAAGGACGTAAACTATTCACTAAAACAATGTTTAAAAATCAAACGAACTAAAATGGAAGAGATTTTGCTATTTTGGTAAACCCTTGTTCTATAATAATACAGATATTTAGTGAGGCGGTCGCCAAAGACAGCCAAGTCGATCAGTGCACCACACTCTACTAAACTGTAATAATAATAGCACATAATTATTTCTTTTTTCATCAAATTATCCGTAAAATGTTTAAGGACTTACACATAGAATACAATTATAACATATGAAAAGTGGACTGTACTTGATAGTTACCTGTCCGCAATTTCAATTCAACTTGTCATACAAAAGCGCTTCCAACGTTTGTCTGTTTTGCGAGCTCGCAGTAAAAACAGCTAATAAAGCACCTTCCTTGCTGCTACGCCCGTATGATATTACACTACGCCGATCTCAGGGGGGTTCACTTTATTATTGCAGTCGAGTTCTGCGTCGCATATACTCTGCCTGGCGGAGGTTTGGCCCGTGTGACGGTGAGCAATGTGGCACATACTCGGCCCGGCGGAGCTTGGGCCCGTGTGATGAGCTGCGTGGCATATACTCGGCCCGGCGGAGGTTTGGCCCGTGGCTATTACATAGATGTACTTAAAGGCACTCTATGTCTTCAATTTAAAATTAATAAGTGTAATTGTAACTTTGAGTTAGTGAAATAATAAATTATAATAGTATTATTAAAGGGGTTGTGAGATAATTAAAGTTAAATCATTGCGATCTGAATTTGACGCGTCCACTTCATATAAGATGTACAGTCACGGAAATATATTCGGTAAACGCTCCTTCTTTCTTCCTTGTATTTACGTTAGCTTAGACTCCTCACCCTCGACCCGTTACTCTGGCAAAGTTGTTTGAATGTGGTGGGGAGTGAATTTAGCGTTTACCGAATATATTTCCATGACTTTACGTACTTAACAGGCTTTGCACAAAGTTACGACGGGTCCTTCTAATAGGCCATGAGTTCTTTCTCCCCGACATTTTCCCTGACGCGTTTCTACGTCATCGTCTTCCAATTATCCTCAAAATCAGTTACAGGCGTGAAATTGCTCAACTGCTGAGAAGTTTAAAAACGTATTAGAAACAAATTTCAAGGGGATAGCGTACTTCAATGCAATCATAGGACAGCGTTTTGCATGGCTCATCTAAGTACCTACATATTATGTTAAATATTGTGGTAATGAATCGTTCGTAGAGAATACCGTTTCTTGAACAACTAACACACAATGCCTGTAAATAAAAGTATAATAAATAACCCATTTTGTGCACTTGTCATGAAATTGCTATAACTCGCAAAATATTATAATATACTATTTTTAAAATGTTCTTTCACATCTTTCTTAGAAGCCGATTATTGCTTGGAACAATATGTGGCCAAAAAACGTGGGCTTATTGTATCAAATGAAACAACTGTTTTCAATTTCTGTTACCTAGCTTCATCTTAGTTTTATATAAAATATAATCTTCGTCCACCACAAAAGGGTTAGTAAAGAGAAATATTGCTTCCACCGCATTCGTGATATGATCGACAAGTGTTTTCATGTATTTTGGTTATTTTCTTTTTGGAAGGTCTCACTCAATCATTACTTATTATTCATGTCATATGAAGATGATACACTTTTAGAATCAAGAAATGAAGCTCTATCAATTGTAAATAGCCTGAAGTCCACAAATACAGCTTGATTACCTTTCTAAATGAAGTGTCACCATATATATGGAGATTGAATGAGATTAGAGTTATCAGGTTTCCTGAAGATTCATTGAAATTGACACCCGCCCTATTGTATAGGCGATTCATCTCCAGAATTCGGCATTTGTAACTTGAATCTGAAGAATATCAGGTTGAAATCTCGGCGTCGCTCGCTGTTGGTTCAACTAAGACGCCGGCCGAAGCGTCGTGACGTCACTTGAGAAGCGCCGCGACGCCTATTAAAGAGGCAGTGGGAAGTTAACGACGCACGTTTCATGAGACGGCTATTTCAAGTTTTAACGATTATTGTGAGAATTATTGGAAAATGAAGATGAAGCGTAAAGAGGATGCAGGCCTCATATTATACTTGCACCTCAATATATAAAATCATAAAATTATAACCGCAACCAATATGTTGACATTTCTATCTTTTTAGCTTATTATCACTGCTGATATTGAGATATCGAACATAGGATTTTTGAAATAGCGTATCTCAAACCTTTGACTAAATTTGAATTTACCGCCTTTTCTGGTAACCTACGTCACTCCGATCGGACCAATCCCGGCCATAATTGTACCTTTCCATAATCTAACCAGGGGTGCGATCACGAAAAAATGATAACTTTCTTGTCACTGTGACAAGACTGTTTCTTGTTATGTGATATTGCACCCCTGGGAGCGTAGGATCTAGCTAAAAGGGTAATCATTTCTGCTCTTCGTGTTTCTGAAATAAAGTTTGCTATCTTACAATCATCAATATGTGTCCTTTTTCACTTGAGAATTCCAACTCCCCGGACAAAAGAAACAATGATTCATTCAAACATGTGAGCTTGAACAATATGTTTCACGTGTCCTGCATGTAATTATGTCGATAAACAAACACATCCAGGACATTGAAGCGTCCGATTGTCTTCCTTCTTTGTCATGACATGACAATGACAGTCATGTTCCAAGAGGCCCAGGGGTTTGGGTCACGAGCTTTGTGATGCTCAAGTGCCAGGGTCATCGAAATACATGCACGTTGTTTCAATGATGAGATGTGTTGCATACGAAGCATATGCTTTAAAACTTATTGTTTCACATATTAGTATTAAATGTCCGTATACAAGTACTGTAATTTGAAATATTATTTTCCTATTTATTTTGCGAACTGGAGTGGTTTAACGACCTTTAGCATGTCGTACAGACGTACAATTGCATATAATATTGTTTTTAACAATGCTCGACCATCAGAAATCGCTAGATTTTAACATTTCAAACTATGAAATTTTAAATTAATGAAGATACTAAAATGTCTAATTGATTTAATTAAAACAATTAAAAAAAAATTCCAATCAAATATTGTCACATTTGGCAGTAGCTATACAATATAAACAAAGATAGATCATAATTTTGAAATGCTTATAACTGATTTAAAAATAAGTCGTGCATAATTTGTTACCTACAAATAATAAGGTGTCCTGACATTACATCAACCTTATTCCAATACGCTGTAAGGGCGATAGTTCTACTACAATTTACTATCAAATGACCTTTACTGCATACCGCTATAAGGCTGAACACCAAAACGTATATCAAGAGTAAAATATGCATCCGTTTAAAAGAGGCGACACAATTATTAAGTCATAACTGGTATGACCCTGTATCGTCTACGCACGATGCGTTCTATAATATGTCCACACCTCCGCTCTCCCCATTGTTCTACCTCCTTATGATGTCAATGTTTGATACGATTCACTTTCAAACAATCGGTCATCTTTTCTGTCTCACTCCCACACTCTGCTATCACTTTCACCTACTTTCACGAATATATCAGCGTCTGATGACCGCTAATTAGCGTGTAATTACTAGGTGTTGGTGTTATCAGATGAGTCAGATTCAGAGTCAAGTTTACACCTCGTAAAGGTGATTATGGTGTTATTGCACTTGTAGAAAGCGAGAGAGCTATAAATAAAAACCGCGCGTCAAATAGAATAATAATTATACCTAGTCGAGTTAGAAGTACTTTATATTTTTTGTAGTGTGAAATTAAATTCGTTTATCTATTATTAATTGGTAGTATTCATTAAAACATTTTTTTTATCATAATTGCCGTAGCATAAATAAAGATTATTTATAACATTTATAATTAATTTCACATTTTTTGTTGTTTCATAAATTTAAATGTTTCTACTCTGTAAACTTACTAAATTTACAATCCTCTATTTCGAAGGAAGATTATAGCTATTATAAATCGGGAAAATTAAACCCATTTGATTATTAAAAAAAAAAAAAAAAAACGTTACAAAATTCTTCGTTATCAACATTTTCTTCTTCTAAAAACCCTCTGTATTTTAGCTTTAATGTACAATGCTAATTGCGTAAGCGTCATAATTAGTATGTACAATAACACTCATTGTTTGCGTATTTGCTGTAAAATCCCAGGTACTTTCTAGAAGTAACTAATTAAAAGTGTGTCTTATGACACATAACCTTCAAAATTTGTCATAATGTAATATTATTCATCCATATCTTTCTTTTGTATAAGAATAATCTCCGCTGGTACATATATTTTTTGCTATCTCTTGCTATATTTTTGCCGAAATCGAAAGAAGCTGAAAGATGAGAAACTAATATTTTACTATTTCAGTCATATTCATACCCTTTCCATTTCTTAGTGAAAGAAACGGTTGAAATCATATCGTCAATACATTCCATTCAAGTCACATCTCATCACTTTCAAATCATTCCAAAAATAGTAATTTCAAGTTTGAAAGAGATTAAAAGATCTGATGTTATTGATGATACCTGACTGCAAAGATCATAAAAACTCATCACTTTAGACGGGGCCCAAGTTAGAAAGTCCAACTCGAGAAAATCTACCGCCAAATTAACAAGTTCCAAATTGATTTTTTTGCGGTGGATATGAGCTCATGGCTTCTACGAAAGCTACCTTCCATTTTAGTTTCTTTGATTTCACCGCGTATGTATTTAAATTAAATTCATGACACGTGGGCCAATTGCATTAATTAAACGTTCGAATGGTTCCATTTGACACCTTTGACACTATAAATTCTGATCACTCTGCTTTTTGCCGTGCTCAGATGCAGGTTGTCCTAAATCCTGATCATACTGAAATTCGTAACTTAACAAAATAAAATAAAATAATATATTTTTGTATCTAAAAGTTTTATAAATAAATAAATAAATAAATAAATAAATAAATAAATAAAGAGTAAAAATAACACTATTTACATAAACAATCGGTTTCTCCGTGACTATAGACAATAAGAATATAGAGCCCTGGTTCGATCCCATCTTAGCTCGGGCTGGGTATCGAACCTATAGGACAACATCGACGACAGAAGCCACACTTTGCGACGAAGAAACCTTGCGATTAGAGGTCGTTGTTCAGATCATCTCCTAGTTGAGGTATTAACGATAATTGGGTTTCGTTGGGGGGGGGGGGGGGGGGGGGGGATATAGGTGTAGGTAAGTCATATCGGCTCTGCCTTTCTAAGTGCAAAATATTATGCTGAAGTTGATGTATTATAGAAAGTAATTAACTTATAGAAATGCATACTTAATTGTATGAAAACAAAACGCGTTGATTAGCGAACATTTCGTGCATACAAAATATTATGCATTGGCGTGCCGATCTCTAGAATTAGAGTAAAACTCGAATGGCGTGGTCAAATTGCTGCGTGTCAATTTTAATTCGATCAGTGGCACTGTTTGAGTGTTCACGATCGAATAACGTTAATTGAATATTTTTGATGAAGTGACATTGTGCTATCTTTCTTTTTAAGCCTTGTTTATACAGGCTCACTTTCTTGAATCAAAACGCAATTTCATTTTTTTAGTTTCCAGTCATATATTGTTTTATTGATGTGAATTTTTTGGTTGTTTTGTTTGAGCATACAACTATAACAAAGAAACACATAGAAATTGTTACCTACTGTAGAATGTGGATGTTAGATGTAGGTACATTGTTCAGTCAACCACCTAATTTGAATTCCGAGAAAAGCGTTTGAATACAGAAATCAATTTTCTCCGTCGTTTCTGCTGGTTCATTCGCAAACGTTCATATTTCCGTCTTGAATAATTTGCCTTCCGCGAATGCTCGTAATAACAGTACTGGGTGATGCGACGCCGAATAATCTTGTAATATGCTGTAATGAGGATGAGCGATGCACATGGTAATTGCCGTGATGATCTCCCTGGTAACCATAGCAACCGGCTCCTCGCCTCCTAACAGGAGCCCAGAGTCAACAAGTTCATACGCGATAATAATACCTCAGTTCTAGTCTACATAGATGAAGTAGAGATATGTATACGTTAAGTTTGAAATATTAAAGGATTAAAATGAATTAGTTAGTTGTCGGATAATTATTAATGCCGTACACACATTTCATTCACATTTTAAAGAGTATGGCGACAATTCTGAGTCAAATTGCGTACAAAAAAAATCGTTTTTTTTTGTTTTTTTATATTTTTTATGTAATTTAAGGTGATACTAGCGCTCGGCCGTTTTAGAAAATTGAGAGAGAAAAATTGTTTCATAAGTGAGTGTAACTTTTACAGGATGTTCACATGATCAGTCTGATTGTATATTAGTAGCCCTTTTTAATTTTTGCTTATTGCATCGTTAATTAGGCACCGGTTTTACAACAAAACCGCGCAAAACGATGAAATTTGCGATACGATTGGAGACCAAACCCGTAAACCAATTGATCTCAAATTTTAATCATGATTAGATGAAAGACAAACTTAGGGTTATCCCTTGGCACATTTTTGAAATTTAATTTTATACGGCGTCCAGGGACACAAGAAAATAGTTAATTTTTCACCAAAAATCCACTAATTATTACTAATTAACGAAACAAAAAATTAAAAATGTACCAAGGGATAACCCTAAGTTTGTCTTTTATCTAATCACGATTAAAATTTCAAATAATTTGGTCTACCCGTTTCGTCTCCAATCGTATCGCAAAAAGTGTCTACAAAAAGCATCAAAATCGCTTGCGCTTGCAGCACCTTAAGACATAATAATGCTCTGTACGAAAGAAACAACGTGTCCCAACTACATTAGAATACCAATAAAAATGAATGATTGATACAGTGACTCACCTAGTTATTTCAAATATTAAGCTAATTTTATTAGATAAACATAATTAACAATACATGTATTGTGTACCTACATAAAATAATATTCTTGGTAATAATATATGTACTTAATTTTGTTATTAATTATTTTCCAAATCATCAATGCAGGAGATATTTGCATTTGTCGTCAACTTTTATGTTCTTACTTTTACGATATTAAATGTTGAAATAACATTGTTCACACATTTTAATAGCGTGCCATCAAAAACTGAATAACATTTCCTACTGTTTTGATAATAAAACTATTCAATGGAATATTGCTGTGTACCGACTACTTTACAGCTTTGCATTTATAGTGCAGGTTCAAATGTAGAAAAAATGCTTTCCGCTCGATTGGAGTGCCGAAATTGATTTTTTCATAATTATCGATTGTTTACATCATTCTTAATATTACCTGACGTGCCTTCAATTTTTTTGGTGGCCATCTTGGAAAATATGGCGGAAAACGTAAATTTTACAAATTATTTAACTGTTGGTAGAGGAAAGGTTGAAAAATTATGAAATAATTCACTAAAACTAACTCAAATATGGGGACTTGAAAAAAAAATACGCCGTGAACGAATTTTTATTTTTTCATTGTTGGAATTGACCAATCACGTTTCGGTGTTTTTTTGCTCTCAATTTATTACGAAACGCGTGGACTTACACTAAAATATGTGGAATTCAAAATTGTAGGCAATTTCATTGTAAACAATATGCATTTTACACAATTTTCCTGCGACCAACAGTTTTCAGTTTAGAGCAATTATTGTGCGACCTTCCGAGTTAAGTCATCACCTCAGTAGATGCCATGGCCCCATACACGGTCAATAGTCCAGAGTCTAAGCTGCAAAAAGGGGCCTAACCCGCACCTCTGTAACGTATGAAAAGTTCTCCGAAATTAGATTAGGGTGGGTGGGCCAAAATGCCAAATTTGTCAAAAAGTCATTGTTGTCATTATCAAATAATCAAATCATATCAACCTATAGTCGAGTAGCATATCAAATGAAAGCTTATCTTTAGAACAATTATTAAAAATATATATCACCATTGTATAGTTGATACAGAGGTCAAAAGGGGTCAAAAAGTAGTCAAAATCACATTTTTCAAGTATTCCAGGAAAATGCGGTATCTTCGTCCCTAATA
Organism: Leuctra nigra; assembly: GCA_934045905.1. NCBI lineage: Eukaryota > Metazoa > Arthropoda > Insecta > Plecoptera > Leuctridae > Leuctra > Leuctra nigra. The sequence goes on from OW203766.1 coordinate 28,034,636, forward strand.
AAGATCATAACAAACTTTTTTATATTTATCGATCCGATATGAATCTGATTATAACATATTAAAAGTTATCCAAAATTGTTCTTTGAACATGAATGGGCTAATGAATCTGTCATATAGTTTATAAGGGCAATTTTTATTTTGAGTGCAAAATCTAAGATTATACCAATTTCCTAGCCACTAGGTACTTATAACTAAAGGTTTTTTGGTGTGAAACGATACAGAACAATGCTGTCTAAAACATATCAAAAGTTCTCCAAATTTTGATTAGGGTGGTTGGGCCAAATTTCAAAATTTTGATAAAACTCATTGTTGTCATTTTCAAATTATATCAACCTAGTCGAGTAGCATATCAAATGAAAGCTTATGATTAGTACAACAAATTAAAATAAATGTGACCATTAAAAAGGTCGTACAAAGGTCATGAGAGGCCAAAACATGGTAAAATGTCCCATTTTTAAGCGTCCAAGGACAATTGACATAATGTCATCGTTAATAAAAGTAAATAATATACTATTTGACACCAATTAACCCAAAATTAAATAGTTTATAACATATAAAAAATTCGCCAAAATTCTATATCCGTGGATGTGCCAATTAATTTTTTATCACAATTTCAAAATTGTGACATTTATAGTGATTAATAGACATTTATAGTCATTTATTGTTGTCATTATCCAATAATCAAATCATATCAACCTAGTCGAGTAGCATATAAAATGAAGCTTATCTTTAGAACAATTATTAAAAATATATATCACCATTGTCAAGTTGATACATAAAATGACGATTATCCGTCATTTTATACTATTCGCTAGATTTTTCTTCACTACAAATGTCACAATTTTGAAATTGAATAAAAAATTAATTGGCTCATTGACGGATTTGGATTTTTGGCGAATTTATTATATGCTATAAACTATTTAATTTTGGGTTAATTAATTGGTGTCAAATAGTATATTATTTACTTTTATTATTATTATTATTATTATTATTATTATTATTATTATTATTTCGTATGGTTTATTACAATTACAATAAAGTTACAAAAATTGGTAATATAAAACACAAATCAAAGGACATCATTATCATATTTAAAATATCAATGTAAAACATAAAAAATATTGCTTTTATTAACGATGACATAATGTCAATTGTTCTTGGACGCTTAAAAATGGGAAATTTTACCATGTTTTGGCCTCTCATGACCTTTGTATGACCTTTTAAATGGTCATATTTATTTTCATTTGTTGTACTAATCATAAGCTCTCATTTGATATGCTACTCGACTAGGTTGATATAATTTGAAAATGACAACAATGAGTTTTATCAAAATTTTGAAATTTGGCCCAACCACCCTAATCAAAAGTTGGAGAACTTTTGATATGTTTTAGCCAGCATTGTTCTGTATCGTTTCACACCAAAAAACCTTTAGTTATAAGTACCTAGTGGCTAGGAAATTGGTATAATCTTAGATTTTGCACTCAAAATAAAAACTGCCCTTATAAACTATATGACAGATTCATTAGCCCATTCATGTTCAAAGAAAAATTTTGGATAACTTTTAATATGTTATAATCAGATTCATATCGGATCGATAAATATAAAAAAGTTTGTTATGATCTTTATTAGGGACGAAGATACCGCATTTTCCTGGAATACTTAAAAAATGTGATTTTGACTACTTTTTGACCCCTTTTGACCTCTGTATCAACTTTACAATGGTGATATATATTTTTAATAATTGTTCTAAAGATAAGCTTTCATTTGATATGCTACTTGACTAGGTTGATATGATTTGATTATTTGATAATGACAACAATGACTTTTTGACAAATTTGGCATTTTGGCCCACCCACCCTAATCTAATTTCGGAGAACTTTTCATACGTTACAGAGGTGCGGGTTAGGCCCCTTTTTGCAGCTTAGACTCTGGACTATTGACCGTGTATGGGGCCATGGCATCTACTGAGGTGATGACTTAACTCGGAAGGTCGCACAATAATTGCTCTAAAATTAAAACTATTGGTCGCAGGGAAATTTTTAAAAAAGCATATTGTTCACAATGAAATTGTCTACAAATTTTAATTCCTCATATTTTAGTCTAAGTCCACTCGTTTCGTAATAAATTGAGAGCAAAAAAACACAGAAATGTGATTGGTCAATTCCAACAATGAAAAAAAATAAAATTCGTTCACGGCGTATTTTTTTTTCAAGTTCCCATATTTGAGTTAGTTTTAGTGAATTATTTCATAATTTTTCAACCTTTCCTCTACCAACAGTTAAATAATTTGTAAAATTTACGTTTTCCGCCATATTTTCCAAGATGGCCACCAAAAAAATTGAAGGCACGTCAGGTAATATTAAGAATGATGTAAACAATCGATAATTATGAAAAAATCAATTTCGGCACTCCAATCGAGCGGAATTACATTTGCTCCCCTACTATTACGTGGCGGAGATATAATATAAATGTCTAATTCCATTTTATATTATCCGTTTGCTCTATCGCCAGTAACAATGAACATTGATGGATTTATTGTCAATATTATCGTTTTAATTGTACCTAATTAATGCTGATATCACTATTTATTTACTATTTGCAAATTGAAGAAATGAAAAATATTTATAGAGTTTTATTCATATTTTCTATTTTATTGTTAAACATCAAATGTCGATCCTACCTCCTTTCTATTTTCTTTCCTGTCATAAACAAAACAAAGCATTTCAAACAGAAAAATACGTTGATATTTGAGCTTTAGTAAAAAATGGCTATCTTGAATATCAGTCGTCATCTTTGGTAGTAAAACTATCATAAAAGGTAATTGCAGTGGTCGATGTGACCTACATGAAATTAATTAGTACTTTGACAGCTATAGCTGAGGTTTGTTACTGCCAATGCAAACTGCAGTGCATCAGTGCACATGCCGGCAATCATTGGTTCGTTCGAAATGTTCCATTTACAACTCACTGCAGGAGACATTCAAATAAACGTTCGATTTAATTCCAATCCCTGGAACTTCACTGGAATTCAACACAAATACTAATAATCTCGTATTGAATTCTAATGAAAAGCCAAACGTTCTTTACGAGTTTGGGGATTTGTAGATGCTTCTAGGAAACGCTTGTTTTGTTATGTAGATTGTTAGGAATTAATTAATTTTATATTATGATGTGAAATAGACCTATCCGTATACCGTAGATAGGAGTAATGATTTGATTAGTCCAGCTTATACTATAATACAAGTATTATAGAGGGGTTCTATACTCAAGGATTATAGTATTCAAAAAAAAAAAAAAATTTAAGCATCACAATTATTAAAATTAGGCTGCATAGACTTAGCCGTAACATGGAACTTCGAAAACACAAATCCCATTGGTGCTTCTCGTTCATCGAGGTATAAAATTTGACAATATTATGTACATTTTATAAATATCACCAATTTAATATCTATTGATATTAAATCAATAGAGCAATTTTTACGGAACAGGTCGGCTGAGTGGTAACGCTCTGAACTTGTATTCCGCAGGCCCGGGTTCGATTCCCGCGGCCGTCCTTCCTGACAGGTTTTTTTTCGTGGTATTCCTTCAATCGACAGGCAAATGCTGGGAAGGTACCCTTCTAATAGGCCACGACCGCCTCCTTCCCACCTTCCATCCTTACCTACTCTTCACCATCATCTCCCAATCCTCATCATAATCATTCATCCGTCGCCATTAGCCTCGCTACAGAACAGTGCGACGTTAAGATTGAATTTTTTGTCAGTCACACGTTGTTTGTTATTATAATTTTTTAGTCAATCTTTCCCAATTTCAACATGATCATGGCCTATATCCCCCATCTATCCCCAACTGTCCATTATGTCTATCTGTCTATCTCCATCAAATCAAATCAGATCGAATTCATTCTTGACGATTTCTGTAACCACTAGAGTTCAAAGCAATGTCAACTACAGAGCAAGTGGCTCCGGATTCGATTTCCTCAGCAATCGTTCTTGTCAAGACTATTCAGTAGTTTCACGTCATCAGACCTGAGACAGGTAAATGTTGGGAAGGCCATCTCTAGTAGCACCCTTGACTTCGAACAGTTGACGGAGCTAGCATTGCAACTAGGACCCTATTCTAGAACCTTTTAAATTCCCAATTCCACTAGAATTCGATTCCATACAATGTTAATCCTTATGGTCGTAACCGAATTCCATCAGAATGGAATTGGAAATTCGTTCTGGAATAGACCTCCTGTACTACGATTCCAGCGCCCCAAGTAGGCGAGTAAGAAACTACCAAAACATGTCCCATTGGCATCTAGGGTATTTGTTAGTCAATGGTTTCAGAACATATAAAAAACATCGCAACTATATATGATGGTTAATTAATTACATGTAGTCTATTGTATTGGCTCTCTTCCTGAGGGAATAATCCTGCTGTGTGTTTAAAAAGAGACGTCGTCTGGATCCGGCCAGATGTTCCTGATGGACTGGCCGCTATTTTTAATCATGTAAGCAGGAATTGACACAGTTCTGCATTCATACTGAACCCGGAACAATCGACGTGCTGATTAGTCTGCAAATATCATCGCTGTTTGCTTGGCTTATATGCAGGAGGTCTGGGTTCAATCCTTGTCATGGGGAGACATTCTAACCATGCGGGTCAGGCGCGTAGGCACGGGATATTTAATATCGGGAATTTGATGCGGTTCTATACAATATTTGTAAACGATTTTATTTTTTTAGACAGGAATATGAACGAAAACAATTGGCAAAACTGTAGGGTATGGATATTTGAATCGGGGAGAGGGGAGGGGAACTACTTCCCCAATTCCTTCACTCCTACACACATGAACATGTTTTTTTAAATAATTTCTTTTTCCATAACTAGGGGGTCAAAATTTAAAAAATCTTCAACTTTTGTTTTGCACGATTGAAAATTAAGCAAAAAAAGTAATATCTGTTAAAGTGTTTACACACATATTTATTTATAATTTGTCGTTACCTAACAACTCTCCAGAACAACAGCAAATTGTATCTATTTTTAAAGATGTTCGTAATAATTTAAATTTTTGTACATTCTTTTCTTTTTTTCCCATTTTAATCATTAAATTTTTCAACCCATCGACATCGACGTCGTAGTCATGTATAAGATGCGCGTGAGTCGTACTCGACGTCGGCGACGCCGGTTCGCGTACGTCGGGACGCTCAAAGGTCCGGCTTAGTGAAGCGGCAGCTTGGTAACCATAGCGACGCGACGTGGACCATGTGACAGACGAGATGAAAGGGACGTATCGACAAAGGAGTGGAGAGGTGACCCCCCCCCCCCCCCCCCCCCCCCCCCCCCCGACCCCCCTGCCGGGTGTGTGATAAACGGGGGTTAGCGATGCAACGAGATCCAGTTGGAAATGTTCACAATAAACATGGATTACGACCTCGATGTGATAACAGTTTTTAACATTTTTTTTTGTGAGGGAAGTTTTTCTTTTGTGTTGAATTTGGGAGGCGAATTCCCGGTTGTTATTTTTGAAATGTTTGTATTTTTAGCTCGGATATTTAAAATTTTCTTCCTAATTGAAGCAGTTATTTTTTGTAGACAAACTTGTCAATATTTTCGAAATATGAATATATTTTATAATAATACAGTTTGGGTCGTATATTGAGTTTATTCCAGCGAGTGACTTTCCTGGCTCGGTTTTTCGTGTTTTTTCCCACAATCAATAAAAAATGCTCTGGCACGGAATAGGTATATAGAGTTGTACAAACTTCAGTTCAAACAAAATTAAAAGGTTGTTTTTAAATAACTTTGGAATCTATTCGAAAATTCGTCCATCTATTGGCCATTCAACCCTCCACCTTATCCCCTTGGCTTATCGCATTACACACATCATTCTGACATTTTCCTCATTTTATTTCCCGCCCAATCGTCCGTAAATATGTCATTGATAAATCAATCAGACGGAGCACATTTTCCAATAAGTTGGCTGTAACTGCCGCTTCGTAAGCAATCCATCATGAAATCGTATGAAATCAAACTGCGGAAAACAGGGGTGGGCTAAGTGCTTTCCAAAGCCCAATTTATATGAGCTGGGCACTAGAATTAGATTTTTGACGGATGGGAAAAGAAATTCCCATTCTGACAATTTTAATTTATTTTTTCTTTCAATCAACCAAACTCAAGCAAAACTCAAGATTCAAGCAAACTGGGCTTAATTATTTTGACCACTAAAACGCATTTTTACGATTTTAGGTGATAATTTATATCTCAGATGTAGCAGCCCGAAGACCATTTTCGCGATTTTGCGTTGAGTGCTTTTGGAATCATATAATCTATTCTCTATCAATTGCAATTTGACTAAGTCACATTATAGTTATGAAGTATTCTCTTACAATGTGACCGGTGTCAGTATTTTTACCAAGTATTACTACACACATTATTGAAAGACAGAGCGAGACAGAGTAACTGTTTTTTGCCTCCAGAATCTTTGAAATTTACTTCTGTAGAATTATTTTATATTGCTCCCCAACTTGTAATAAGGAGATTTCTTACCACACAAGTGCCAGAGAACTCATAAAATGTGCCGACCAGTCTGCTGGTTGCTTCCTTGTCATGGAAAACCCCAGGTTCACACCTCTTCCATCAGCGAATATTTACAAAGCAATATCCAGACCTTTTGAATATCGAGTTCCCTCGCTGAACTCTGTACTCCAGAGTTCAGTGAGTGCTCCACCCCTGAATGAAGCGGTGAAGAATTGAATTGTGGCGAACACATTCATGTGTGAACTACGTATTTGTTGGCGTGGAAGACCCTGGGGGGGGGGGGGGAGGAGGGGGAGTGTCGAGGTTATTGACGTGCTGTTTTCGTGAGACTGAATTTACGTAATATTTCGCTGTATTGGATATTTTTCAATCTGTAATCTGTAAATTGGTGTTACGAACTGGAGTTGTTACAGGTTGTTACGTCCTCTGTTCTTCGTAAAATGGTAATTACATTTTTTAATGATTCCTGTTAAAAAATATATTTAGGTCTGGACATTATTATCTGGTTTTCGAGAAATGAGTTATAATCGGCGAGGTTTTGCAGAAGTTTGATATTATATGGCATGAATATGATTGCATATAATCTTGATAACTATAGTAACAGTGATGGATAGAAGTGAGGTCAACAGAGATATCAACAGAGTGAATCATTTCTAGCGAAGCTGTGTAGATATCTTCTTGGCAACTCCAACATTGGTATAATTTGTAAGATAGAAATCATAAATATTTTATTTATTACATTTTAAATCTAAAAATCATTATATTTTGTCTGTATTTTTGGTGTAAAAATAAATAGGTACATATGTATTTTATACGTAGGATCGTATAGTTTTGAAATAAATTATTTTTTTCAAAGGTTTTCTAAGCCTAAGGTATTCTGTATTCTGTAAAGGTATCCTGTTTTTCTATCAGAATGCTATTTGAACGGTAGCAAAGTTATGCCATCAATAATTCTTGCCCATAACGACGTGCACTCTTGAGGTCCTGGGTTCTATTCTCGCAGACCTCCTTCTGACTGAGGTTTATTCACGTTGTTCTCAGTCGACTTAAGAGGCAAATGCTGGGAAGGTGTACCTACTATTAAATCACGACCGCCTCTTTCCCACCGTCCAAGTCGCAGAAACATGTCTTCGGAACCCATGATGGATATTGCTGCCCGGCGAGGGGTGGGTGGAGGGGAGTGGCCCCCAGGGCTGTTCCGCGACCTTGCCAAGGCCTTCTCCGAGCCCTAGACCCTACCCGCCGCGCACAAAGGGATGAGCTATACCTGTTGCACACACAATGCCCCAGCTCTTGACACTCGGCGGCAAAAGACACGTGACTTAGTCGCATTCCACATACCCTTATTCTTCTTGATAATCGTTAGCTGTTGGACGATAATGGCGTGTGTGTTTAGTTTATTAGGAGGATGTGAAGGGAATAGTGTCTTGCCTCGATAGGACGAACTCTTTCAGCATTTGTGTGTGCACGTAGTTTTGATGACATGGGAATATTCAGGACTCTTTTCAGGGAGCTGGTGGCACGAAAGTATAGGGGTCTGGAGAGATAAGGACCCCATCCAGTCTGCTCTTTATCATGACAATTATTTTCGAATGGGATGCTCAATGAATTTTTAAGTAAATATCCTGAAAATGGGAGTTATGGTGAAAAAGAACACAATAATTTGTGAATTTAATTTTTCTACCTTTGAGTTTGAATCAATTATTTTAGTACAAAGAAGCGTTTGGTTTCTTTGAGTTCAATTATTTCACGGGCAACGAACCCAGAGTTTGGTAGTTGAGGAAGGGGTGGCGCCTCCCTCGCCCCCAATACCTAGCAGTGTCACGTGTCTTGACATTCCAGCGGCATTATCACAGCATCCTGGCGCCATTGCGACAACATCTTTACCTGAGACCTCTTCGCCCACATCCAGTTCGACACCGAACATTCTCTTGACATCGAAATCCAGCATTTGGTTCGCGATCAATCATAGTTGCGACTTTTGTGAATTCAGAAAACTTTGGCTTTTTGCTATGGTGGGAAAATGTGAAACGTTGACCGCTCAGAAAATTCTCCACGCCTTTTACACTAAAAATAGATAAATATACCAGGTTTTAATTACATTCTTTCTGAAAATAGTACCGCTATTGACGCAACGTGGGAAATAGTTTCTGTAGACAAGGGGTGCTTTGATGATCAGTTTCTGGTAGGCGTTTGATTTGTATTCTGCAGAAGAGGTCGAAGGAATGAACGCCAGTATGTCTGGCATGTACGCAACCTCCTAGAAATTGAGGCAAGGTTGAGACTTGTTCAGTGCAGAGCAATGCAGACTTTCTCAGAAGCGAGATTCACTGTAATCGAAGGTTGTTTCGACGTGTTTTAACGGGAAGTCGGCGATTTAGATGTGATGACTGACTGACAGAGCAAATAACTTCAATAAGACGAGTCGTAAATACATCCTAGTCAAGTCTTTACTGAGTCTTTACGACATTTCTCAAGAATAATACAGTTTTATTGATATTAGACGGTAATTTAATAATATATTTAATGGTCTGGTCAGTACTGTAAAATTATTTATCCGTACGAATCGCTTGTGTACTTATATGTTCCTTTTTTGGGATTACGTAATGTTGTAAAATTGCAGTCAGGAGCAATTATTTCTTATAATTATTCGTGTTTTTTCTGATAATAGTCTTGAAAAGAGAGGAATATCATTAAAAATAAAAAGCACCCACCTACACATATATTTGCTAAGAACAACACTCCAGAGCCGCTATCCTCGCTCTGCCTCCCCCTCATATTCCAACACACCTGCCCCACCTCTACCCACCGCCTGTGTGAAGTCACCACAACATCAAGAGAGCCTTGCCTCGCCTTCCACCAACCAACTCAACCTCCTCACTCACTCACTCAGTTGAGCTCCAGTCGTCGTCACTCGAGGTTCAACGCTCTCTGCGCTCGTGTGTCAAACGCAAGTGCTGTGTGTGTGTGAATACAGTTTTAATCATGTTTCGGTGAACTAGCAAAGGATTATAACGATTCTAATTGAAAGGTAGGTTACTGGAGTGATTTTCTTCAAGCACGTAATTCTTTTCAACGAGTGACAGAAAACGACCACGTATAGGAATCTTAGGCCTTGAAACCTGCTGAGTCGATAGATACCTCAGCTGAATAGTTCATTCATTTAATTCAATACACATCTTCGTTCGCACATTTTCACTCAACTCGCACATTTTCCCGCGTTCGTAGATACAAATCTTGAACTTCCTTTCCAACTGACGTCATTTTGAAATCGTTTTCTTTTCGAAATGTTTAAATTTGTTCTTCCCTTCTGTCTCAATTCATTCCATTCGTGACAATGGACATTTTATCAATGTCGCCTCGATAAATAATTGTCATTCCAGAGATGTGAAGGTCGGATTGACACTTACAGTTTATGCAAACATTACGCTAAAAGCAGACGGACATTGAAGTGGTGTCCAGTGTCAATGACTATTACAGTAATGTTTATGCACTTGATATTATACATTGAAGTTAATTGAGCACGTTCAAGCCTCGCGTTCTAATTACTCCAGCCTTTTTGAGACAATGAAAAGCGCCTGTCAAAAGATATCCAATTATTTTTCATGAATAACGTAATTGAAGTTGTTTGAGTTTTTGTCTGTGAATTTTTTTCTTGTAATGAGTTTGACTCGATGTCCCAGTTCGCTCTGGGAGGTGCTTCACAGAGCAGCACGTGCCTTGTCTTGCTTTGCCCCACACTGCCTTTTGACTCGACTCGATACTCCATGCCAAATAACTTCCAGTTGACCCGTGGCAAGCAGTAGATAGTCATTGCATGATTCATGAGTGTATCATACATAATTACCTTTTGTACCTACTTGTATAGGCATCACAACCACGATTGTATATCTAATGCAATTACAATTGAGTCATTTCGTTGTCTCTCTTTTCAATTCCACGTGTAAAATGCACCTTATTCGCATTACTGAACAATAACGTGTACAAAATGACATTACAAAACGAATTGCTGTTGAAATTATACTCGTTTCATTTCCGTGCGAAAACACATTTTGTCTAGTTTTCACAAATTTACTTATCACTTTCTAGCTACTGGTGACTTACACATTTTCTTTTTCATAACATCTTCGGGCTTCTTTTGGGTTATTACTTATTAGATAGATCTCTATTGCAAGAAATCTACAATAAGGATTTTTATTGTCCCGTTTATGATGACAATGTAAATTGATGTTGATGTTAGTAAATCTTTCATCTTGAAATGTTAACAATGTAATTGGATATCCTCGCCCGCGAACCAAATGTCACTGCTAATGACTTTATGGCACCGCCAGCCTTGTGGGGAAGAAAGTTTATGTGATTAGGTTTCGAGCAACATGCGATGATTTTGACTGGAGAAGTACCTACCAGGTGATTTGTAAGCGTAACTGTGACATGAGTTACACACAGCCCAGCTCATCAAGTGGGATTGTGTTTTGGTTTGGAGAAGGAAGAATGCAGGCCAGTTTGATTATTCTCCTTAGAATTTATCGGTTTTCAAACATCATCAGCTGCTCTCCTTTGATTCTTCACCGGCACCGATGAACCTAACATTTAGACTTGTAGCCTTGAGGCTTGTAGGTTTCGAGTTACCCCTCCCCATCTCATATGTCACATTCAAACATATAAAACAGACACTATTCATTTAAAGTGGGTAATATTTTTTGTAATGAACATAGTTCACAAAAATGGGCAATATGTGAAAGACGGTGGCTAACGGCTGTAGTAATCATAATCCCTCCCCTCTTGCTGATGTATTCAAAGTGTCACAAAGTTCTGAGGTGACTTCAAGTGTAAACGTACTCTTCCCTCGTGTTTCCCTCTCATCACCATCACCCAATAATCATCCTCGTCATCACCAAAACCTAATCACAACCTCGACTCTGGACACTGCACAGAGCGTCGGGACAACAAATAAATACCGACCTATTTCAAGTATCCCCCGCCTATATTAGGCTCGAGGCAGACTGCACTGCATGCAAGTATCTGTCGTGCCGCTGCCAAGTACAACAGCACGGCGTCTGGAGAGTGTAGACGGCGTCGTTCACAGCTGGCCGGCCACGTGGCAGGCGGCGTAGACGTCGCGGCGTCTGGAGAGCGTCGTCTGTCACGAGCGTCGCAGGCGTCGTAGAGCGGACGGATCTAATTAGAACTGTCATCTGTAGGGTTTCACGAGCTATTGGCGGATATATGCTTTTCTTTGAACTTGAAATCTATAAATTAACCAAACGCTTCTAATATATTTAAAATCTAGACAAATTAACTTTGTAGGCGACAGAGCAAGCTGGCTCAGACGGTAACGCTCTAGGGGCGATCCCGTGGCCGACCTTCCCACAGAGACAACCGCCTCATCCCCACCTTCTCCTCCCCCTTCATCACAATCATTCATTCGGCACCATTGCGTAGTTGCGGAACAGTGCGACGTTAAACAAAATGAAAACCCTACTTTCATTTACATACAGTGAATTCGCAGCGAGGGCTTCCAGAAAAGTTCCACTGAGACAGATTTTGCAATTATAAAACTGCGACGAAGTTGGCACTTAAGACAATTTAAAACGTCAAGTGATATTTTTTAACTTCTTTGTGTACACTCTTCACTTGTCGCAATGTCATAAATTGTGTCCATCAAAAGCACTTTTTTCTTTCCTGTTCGCAACCACGAGAGGTTTCCAACGTTTTGTACAAGTTTGTAGACAATTCTGGAAAAATCTTGGATTACAAGATCTTGTAAAGATTTTTCAGGCGGGAGAAACTGAAATTATTCCAAAAGTCAATCTTCAACTAGACGTAGGTATACATCTCAAACTTTCTTCAATAACTTTGAATAATCACTGGCAATATTCAAACGAATCTTATTATTCACGAAAACGTCTGCCAATACGTCATCATGAGTGCCAAACTTTCGTAAAGCGGCAGTTTCCTGTTTAAATGTCTTATTACTACGTTTGTGCTTAGCCGATACACGGTGGCAAATGAAATCAAGTACAATCATAATGGCTGATTTCTCTGAATTAAACAGAACATAATAATAAGACATAAAACATGCACTTTACGATATGTAATAAATATCCCAGAAAAAACACTCCGTGTAAAAATACCAGCCAAGTCTCTTTAACTATAAAAAAAAATAGAAGAAATCTAAAAATTCAGCACTGAAAAGGAGTGATATCAAAAAAGGAGCCAAGTCAACGAATTTTCCAAATTTTAATCGTACCATTGAAATAAAAATATCAACCCCCGAGAAATACTTAAAAAAAGGACTTGGCGCATCGTTTTTTTAAAGACACTTTTCTATCCTAAAAGTATAGGAAGAACTCTACAAGTATATTTTCCTGAGTATATCACATTCATTATCGACGAATCATACTACGTTTTAATATAACTAGTACTCTTACCTACTGGCAGTTTTGGTATTTTGTCAATATTCAGAGGAAATAAACGGATAAACGAATAACGAATAAACGGAAGCGGCCTAGTCTATTCGTTATTGCCACTATTTCTAGGGTCATATTAATCAATCATACTTCTCAATATCGTGACTGAGGGAAATAGCGAAAGCGCTCATTACAAGAAGGCCGTCAATGAGATTTGTATAAGTGACTAGTGCACTGAGCCATGCTGCTCAAATAATTACTGACTAGATTTTTATCTAAAGTAATACGTTATCCCATAAAAAACACTCCGTGTAAAAATACCAGCCAAGTCTCTTCAACTAAAAAAAAATAGAAGAAATCTAAAAATTCAGCACTGAAAAGTAGTGATATCAAAAAAGGAGCCAAGTCAATGACATTTCCAAATATTTAATCGTACCTTGAAATAACAAATGTAAGCCACCAGAGAAATACTTAAAAAAAGGACTTGGCGCATCGTTTTTTTAAAGATATTTTCCTATTCCAAAGCTTATGTCACTCACTAGTTACCTCAATATAGAAATGCCTTGAATAATAATGACACAACAATACAATTGAATATTAAACATCTAGTAAACTATTTTCTATTTCTTGTTCATGAAACTTATTATCTTTGTTTGCAATAAATACAGAATACTCATGTTTATGCAGTGAAGTCATATTGAGTTTCTACTCAAATTTAAAATTTCATGCATCAATTTTTTACCCTAACAATGAGAGCATATCTTGTTACTTAGGGGTCACTGCAAAACAAATGTATTTACTTATGAATTGATTTGTTATGTAATTGGAAATAAACTTGAAACTTGAAACTTCAAAATTGAATTAACGGGTTCCAATAGATAGTTAGTACTATTTGACCAAGTTGGCTCAGTCTACAACCCTCTAAACGTGCACGCCCGTGTTAGATAGCATTGACGACCTTCTTGTATGGGCACGGAATATTCTATGTGTATGGTTCGTGATTTCACTCAGTCAAGATGCAACTTCTGAGAATATACTTTACTAATATGACCATATGGGAACATTAACATGTGAACATACGAGCCCTCTTCCATGTTATTGATTCAATCCGCAATTGAAATTACTTATCTACTACCTACACCAAGAAATATTTCTTCTTGACAAAATGACAAAACAGTCATTAGTAAGAGCATAGCGTTAATATTGAGTATAGGTATCATATAAAGAAGCATGATTCATCGATAGACTCTAGTAGACAGATGAATATATTCTTCTCGCATACCTAGTTGTTTCTACTTTTATGATAGGAAAATATCTTTAAAAAAACGATGCGCCAAGTCCTTTTTTTAAGTATTTCTCTGGTGGCTTACATTTGTTATTTCAAGGTACGATTAAATATTTGGAAATGTCATTGACTTGGCTCCTTTTTTGATATCACTACTTTTCAGTGCTGAATCTTTAGATTTCTTCTATTTTTTTTTTAGTTGAAGAGACTTGGCTGGTATTTTTACACGGAGTGTTTTTTATGGGATATCATTCCTTTTTTCAGTTTATTCTTACAATTTGTAGCATATATTGTGGAACCAAAGACTATAATTCCTTTAAAAAAATACGCCTTTTTGATTTGGTTGCTAAGAAAGTTGTGCTTGTTACTATGTATATGCCATAAATGATATGCTATAAAGTATAGCGCAAGTTTCGTTCCAATTGGTCCAGCCGTTCTCGAGTTATGGCATCACTTCCGGTTTTCAAAATGGCGGCTGACTTCACTGCCACCTAAAATTTGTGTCTTTAAATGCTATGTAACATTATAAGCCTTCTGAATATGTAGTTATTGTTATAAGAGATGATTTCATTCAAATTTGGCATTTTTATGACGTCATTTCCGGTTTCGGTAAAAGTACATTTCTATTTTGACTGTTGATATTTCATTGAGAAGACCATCCGAATCGTTTGGCGCTAGTTTCGTCCCAATTGGTCCATCAGTTTTTAAGATATGACGTCACTTCCGGTTTCAAAATGGTGGCACAAAAAATTCGTAAGGACAAGGTATCATCAGACGCCAAAAGTGCATATATGGTAAAAATTTCAGATCGATCGGCTCAGCCGTTTAGGCTGTGGCGCTGTCAACAGTGTTTCCTGATATCATCAGAATCATCATCTTCAGAATCAGAAAGTGGTGTAATTTTACATATTTCACGGCCCTCTAGCACGAAAATGACATACCCTATTGTTCCCAAATTCGGTATATGGGGTGGGATGGGCCATAGCTCGAAATTAAGATATTTTGCAACAATGTGAGATTTTCCAATTTTAAGATCCAGTAGGCCGAAAATGCCATGTTGTTGCTTACAGTAAAAGTGGTTGGTCTGCTCCTCAGTTTATTAGGCATTTACGGTATGTTGAGTGAGTGTGAGTGTACGGTACGACTTGGCTGGGTGGAGCGACCGCTCCACTAGATGTAATTTATGAATTTTTTTGGTATAAAATGTTAATTAATAGCAATTAATTACACGGCGAGAAGGTTCAAAGTATAATGCTGTAGTAGGTATGTTGATGTACCCACAAAACTATAGGTACCTACCAATCACAAACACAACTGTTCTGTATTTATTGCTTGTAAGACAATGCTATGTTTCTTTGCGTACTTATATTTAAATTTAAAATATTTTACAGAATGTTCAATATTTAATTTGAAAGTTTTGTCCCAATTTTTCTAGGCATTTCTGAACTACGTAGTATGTGAGTGGCATAAGCTTAAGAATAGAAAAATGTCTTTAAAAAAACGATGCGCCAAGTCCTTTTTTTAAGTATTTCTCGGGGGTTGATATTTTTATTTCAATGGTACGATTAAAATTTGGAAAATTCGTTGACTTGGCTCCTTTTTTGATATCACTCCTTTTCAGTGCTGAATTTTTAGATTTCTTCTATTTTTTTTTATAGTTAAAGAGACTTGGCTGGTATTTTTACACGGAGTGTTTTTTCTGGGATATCACTTCTTTTGTTAGTTTATTCATACAGCTTGTAGCACATGTCCGAGCAGGGACTAATTTCTTTAAAAAAATACGCCTCAACCGATTTGGTTACTATGAAAAGTTGCGTTTGGTATAAGATGAAAATGATTATCCAAGAAGAATAGCTTAAGTTTCGTTATAATCGATCCAGCCGTTTTCGATACATGACGTCACTTCCGGTTTTGAAATAGCGGCCGAATTCCGGTATAGGTAATAAGAAAACAATCTAGTTTTATCTAGTTGATACCTTCATGAACGACCATCTGAATTCCTAATCCCTATATTTCCGTAAAATCGGTCATGCCGTTTGTAATATATGACGTCACTTCCGGTTTCATTTAGTGGTTCCTGCCGCCATTTCCGGTACCATTAATTTATTTATTCATTTTTCACAATTGATTTTTCAAATAAATAGCAGAATGAATACGCAGGAGCTAGTTCAGTTGCAATCGGTACAGGCGTTTTAGATATATGACGTCACTTCCGGTTTCAGGAATGGCGGCCGAGAACACTGCTACCTTGAATATATAAATTGTATTGTCTATGTTACAATGTAAGTTAATTATGTACGTATTTTAAGTATAATTTGTTGAAATAAGTTAAATATTGCGTATTTATGACGTCACTTCCGGTTTAGAAAATAAGAAAATATTTTATTGATACTTCATATAGATGACCATCTAAATCGAATGGCGCTAATTTCGTTCTAATCGGTCCAGACGTTTTTGAGTTATGACGTCACTTCCGGTTTCAAAATGGCGGCTTCCGGTTGGTTTTATAAAAAGGCACCTCAGACGCCAAAAGTGCACATGTGGTAAAAATTTCAGGTCGATCGGTTCAGCCGTTTAGGCTGTGGCGGTGATAGCGACGTTTCGTGATATCATCAGAATCATCATCATCTTCAGAATCAGAAAGTGGTGTAATTTCACTGTTTTCTCGGTCCTCTAGCGCGCAAATGGCATAACCTATTGTTCCCAAATTTGGTATATGTAGTGGGGTGGGCCATAGCTCGAAATTAAGATATTTCGCAACAATGTGAGATTTACCAATTTTGAGATCCAGTAGGCCGAAAATGCCATGTTGTTGCTTACAGTAAAAGTGTTTGGTCTGCTCCTCAGTTTATTAGGCATTTACGGTATGTTGAGTGACTGTGAGTGTATAGTACGACTTGGCTGGGTGGAGCGACCGCTCCACTAGATTTCTAATAAAGCTTCCATTCAATAGTAATGTTATTTTATGAGGGACGTCTTTGTATGGGATTTCAAGTGGCAGTGTAGCCAGATGTGTGGTACAGTATTAGAGGCTGTCGAGGCCATCTTTTAGTGGCTGATTAGAACCCAGCTATTACTGAGAATTAAAGAAAATATCGTTCATTTTTCTCTTGGCAGCTTATAAAAGCCTGTAATTTATAACGTATGATACATTGCGTTGCGGCTTCCTTCTTCACAACTGCGTGTCACTATAAACTATTCCTGATCTTTTCAAGTCTTTGGAGGACGCTGGAAGGTGAAAATAGTTGGGAGATATTTCAAGTCGGTTGAAATATAGTTGCCTACTTCTCGATGTAAATGTTGCTATCGTAAATACGATATGTCCACGACGAACAATTGTAACGATGACCATTTTTTGTCTTCTAGATAAAATTTTATAAAAGTGAAAGCTAATTTTTAGGAGTCTTGAAAAGCCTATCGTCTTGACTTTGTTGAAAGAAACTAAGTTTGCTGATAATATTTTACCTACAAACAAAATATGTGTGAGAAGTAGTAGGGAAATAATTAATGCTTTTACAGCAAAACCACATTAGACGTTTCCCTAGTGATATGGTTCCTAAATGGCTTTTACTTGTTATAGTCTGCTGAAAGTAGCCTAACATAGATTAATAGTTTGTTGCTACCTAGCTTCAGCAACATATTTTCACATGTCACTAACCTTTTAAGTATTTCATCAAATTTCTATTTTGTTTCTGAGATCTTCAGAGCGTATTGTCTTATTCCGTAAAGAATGAGCATGGATAACGACGAGAACTTGTTGATAAGCGAGCATTTTTGGGTCATTCTTCTTACAATGCAGTTTGGGGTTTGAAAATTATAGGACTACCTACCTACATTACATTATTACTTGCAGCGTACATAAATCAGTCACAATTTTAATTTGATCAATCAAAACTAGAAGCGATGAAGATGAATTTCAACTTCGAACCAATACCGATATTCTGAAATTGATTTCAGTGTGATCCCTTCAGCGCTGATGAAAAAGTGTCAATTGCAGACACAAGCAATTAATTCTACAGACAAGTGTCGTAAATTTGGACGAGAATTCATCTCACGGCTCTCTTATTTACCTATACTTCCTCGAGCGCCGTCACAGCTGTCTCGTAGCTGAGGCATCTTCCGGAAGCTTTGAATAGTTGGCAGCGTGGATGTCAACACTCACCATGCATGTTATGACACTGGAAAGCCAAGGCGTCGGTAGATTGAGATGCATTCGTGCAGAGATCCGGGGCGTGTGCGATCTCTGTTGCATTCGCATCTGCTTTGCGTCATTTCTTGCCGGCTGTCGATATTGTCGATATATATAGAGGTTTCATGCCCCATCTGCCCTGACGTGACTCTATAATGAGATTATGAGATCATTTCTACGTCCTTCAATCATGACTTCTAGAGATGACTTCTACTTTCGAACCGTTATATCAATCTTTATAATAATTGTACACGAATACTTTCGTATAATTAGAGGATAATGAAAATGATTGATAGTCAACAGAAAGGTAAAAAGTATCAAAACTATACGAGGAATAGATTTGACCTTGAGATCAAGCATGTACGTTTACAAACACTAGTCAAGTACAGAGCGCGCGCTTCTATTGGTTAGTTGTTTTGGCGCTCAATTCAAATACCCAGACTCAACCTTGATACTAAGGAACGTTGCATACATTTTAAATAAAGTCTGTAACAGAATATATGAGGGGTGTATTAAATTTCCATCGACGCGAGGATTATTTTCTGTAAGCTCACATGCCAGTGGCTTGTGACGAGACATGTTGTTATTATTCCCTGCTTGTGCTCTGTGATGGCTTCTTGGCTTTGTGGCCGCCGCCGCTCTCTAGCTGTGACGTCACATGTTCAATCCCCCTCTCTCTCGCACGCACTGCTCGTCGTGAATATTAACTTGATGAACACGTGACCTCGGCATGAAGTGCAGTGGTTAGCGCGTGAGCTACCCATCTTTCTAGAGCTTTACTTTACACTTTGATAGCGATCAAGAGATTAGGATTAGATTGCTTATACTTTTAGATAGGTACGAATTTTCGGTTACCTCCCATTTCCAAAAATATACACTCGTCAAAACGCTGTTCAGTGTCTTCTTAAATCAACCTATAAAACGATAGAAATTATGAAAAGTAGTTATAATCCTATTTAGGCACATAACAATTTTGTTAGATAGTTACATGTGAGCCGATTTCGAAAACCCGACCATGTGGCATTTTCTCATCCTTCCTAAATAAAACGCTCAACAAATAGGTACCTAGTCTCTAATATAACGATTAATTAGGTACCGTGTTCTTATAAGGTACCTAATGATCGTTTGATAGCAAATATAAATTTATTAAATTTAGACAAGTTGTTTAATTTATTTAATAGTTTTCGTGGCCTACTATGCGGTGGTCCGGTCTTGGTGAAACAATACATCCGGCTATGCTTAACCCGGACTAGAATCAATTACTAGACCTCTAATGCCAGGTTTTTACAAACAATTTCACGGAGCTGTTAGTGAACTATTTTTAGTCTTATTTCCCGCAGCATATAATTTCGTCTTTGTGTTGTTATAATTAAAGTAAGTGGATGGTATCGGAGGTTTAGAGGTCTCTATGTACCCAAGGGGGATTGTGTCGACAAAACGCTGCCATTATCGTGCCTTTGTTACAAACTTGCTTGATTGAAAACCGTCACTCCAAATTATCGCATTATAGAGTTGATTTGTAGTTTTGTGCTGCAGTTTTTCACCCAGGGCTAGAAAGGCGTAAACATGGTAACAGGATGAGCCATGCATTTCACAAGAAAACAGAATGGTTACGTAAAATGGAATCAAATTAGTTACGGCCTATACTCCGGGCACAGTTGCAAATGACATTGACACTGCTCTCTTAGCATAAAGCTAAAAGGTGCCTCCTATCAGTCTTGTGAAATAATGTAATAGGCAACCATTGAAAAGAGAGGGCCAGGCCCAGGACCATTTTTTCCGAAGGGATTGTACGCTCAAACCAATAAAAATTGGTACTCGAAAAGAAAAGAAATGGGTGAGTTGAGTTGAGTGCATGCAGATGCTTTTTAGTTTGAGCATAGAAAATAATAAGGAGTCATATGTTCTTATGTTCAAAAATACTAGGGAGCCTAGATTGTTTAAAAATACAATTTAATTTTGAATTTTTATGATAAAATGATGATTATGTCTATTTGTAACAAATTTTGTGCATGAATTGGTACAGTGTATGAAAAATACTGTATCAAAAGTTGTTTTTTGATAAGTTTCTGAATGTTCCCTTATTTTATTCAGTTTTCTAGCATATCTGCAGATCTTTTCTTCTTTGGTGTCTGGCTCGTGTGAATTTACATTTGTTTCGTTTCTTACAATTTTTTTCAAGAAAAATGTTTCTACAAAAACTCCCATAATATAATATGATATAATCACGAGTGCTATTAATGAATCTCGTGTAAAACGCACTTCCATCCTCGGTGGTCTCTCAGCTCACTGCCACTCTGTCTGCCACAAACACTCTCTCCTCTCTCTTACCTCTTACCTCACCAGCGCCTTCTAGGGCAGAAGCAGGCGCAAGGTTTCGCAACACACGGCCTTGTGGCCTCCTCACTGCGTGCTGGCACTGTTATTGTTGTTATGTTTACACACCTGGACTCTATGTTAATGAACTGTGGAATGGTTTGGAACGTCACTTTGGCGTGAAGGCTTGGCTGGTTTTTTATTTGACTGTTTTATGTGGTTACGTGGTGTCGCAATCTGGTGGACAATTATGGAACTAGAAATGTTATTTTAAAAAACGTTCGTTTTTATGAGAAATTTCTGCGGTTATTTATAATGTTTAACTTTTGATTTCTTTTTTATTCATAATATAACGAAATATTTACCTTTTGCTAAATTAACCATGTGATACAACTGGTTAGAGGATTGTGTAAAAGTCGTAAGGAGAGCTCCATAAGAACTAACTAGTTTTTATTAGGTCTCTAAGGACTTTAGCCTTATACTGCTGAATTTTATGAAAATATCGCTTCGTCTGCAAAATTTCAACTCCTACTTTTAAAATGCCCAATAAATAGAGTAATTTACGGCGTCTCTGAAGTTGGTGGGATAAATTATGTTATTTGTCCATAAATAAAATTAACGTCTTATATAAGGAGATATACTAATTCTCTCCATCTTGTGGATTTATTTTACTTTTTGATAAGAGCGTTATTAAATTTGTGTTGAAAGTGACAGCCACATTTTCATTTACTAGGCTACACCCACGCACACTGTCGTTGACGAGGAAAACACTCAATTTTTGTGTCCGTGGGCTTATAACTATAATATAATAACGTGGATATTGCCTCTCCTCTGTGATGAATGAAGAATATTCCCCATTATTGAAAGCCAATAACGAAAAATAATTTAAAATTATATATCATCCAATTTCAGCGACATTTTCGCATCATCTCTCTCGCTCGTTTTTCTTTCTTTATGCTTACTTTCATTTCCTCGTTGACCCATTTCGGATCACGATCCATTTTATGCAAACATCAAGTAGCAAAATTGCAATTTCCACTTCTAAAATAACCGCGAATTTCCTACTCAAACAAACGCAGTTTTTCTGCCCACCTCGCCATTTCTTCCAAACCATCCTCTGGATTTCGTGAACGTCTGCAGATCTTGCGACAGGGGGAGGGGTGGGTTCACGGTTGAATCACCCTAATGTTCTATTTGAAAGCCTGCGTTGTAAAACAAATGTTTGGCATCTTTGACTGAAGGGCACGTCGAAGTGATGCCATTGTCCTGAACGACAATAATCCAGGACAGGATGGAGTTTAATGAGGCCTGGCGCCAAGGATTATAGGCGCCGTGTCATTACCTGCACTCTAAAAACAGACACTCAAAGGCACGCAGTTTTAGCGCGCTTCATTGAACGAGGGAGTTCGGGGATTTTTAAGCCGTTGTAAAATTGTTATTTCAAAAAGTAGAGAGAACAATTCTTTTCTGAAATCTTTTGTTTGATGCTACATTTTATCTAGAGTACCCAATCCCTCAGAGTTCATTGTTGTTAAGGCTTAAGGCACTACAAGTAAACAAACCTTAATTACTTACCTTCCGGTATTAGATGTCCAGAAAAATGTGTGAGCCAGATTCTCTGTAAAAAAGATATTCAGTGTAAAATAAAAATTTCCATATAAAGAAGTGTCAAAATAATTTAATTTTAAGAATTTAAAAAAGGTAAAAAGATTGTGGTGTTCTTTGTGCAATTTGTTACAGGTATCAGTGCAACTCAATGACGGAAGTTGCAAATATAGACCCTGAAGGATTAGGAAGAAAACGGTTTCCGATTCTAACGAGTGTTCTATTGTTTTCTTGCAGAAATCGAAGCTGGCGAAGCCTGTAAGTGGCTGCGGGCGGCCGGATTCCCGCAGTATGCCCAGATGTATGAGGGTGAGTAGGATTCTGCAGTACACCATTTCTAACTGACATGTTCTGTAAGAGGAGAGGTGAAAAGGCCGAGTGTATGACTTATTATTAGACTTATGGATTTAATATTCAAAGGACTTATACTTGAAACTTCATGCTTGACTTACACTTAGGTATATCTTTTTGTGAATTAAAATTTTCTTTGATGTTGACTTGCGTAACATGCTAATAATAAAAAGCCACATAATCGTACAACCCTTCCGACGACTCGTCCATCTGTTAAAATGTTTGACCTTCCCTCGTTGGTAGCATTCTGCAGTACACCATTCTGCTTGAGAACTAACTGACGATCTGGAAATTCTGTACGTGACCTTAGCTAAAGATTCGAGTAGCAACTTTGCTGACGTAAAAATATGGTTCCACTAATCAATAACATTACACCCGTCATAATAACGTCTCGCTATCGGTCAAACGGAAGGGAAAGTTACAGATGAAACCAGAAAGTTTACCTGGAACTTGCTCAAAGTTGATATTATTTAGAAAATGATGTGGAGTCAAGAAATATGAAAGAGTTCATTAAAAGTTTGACTAACTTCATTACAGTTTAATGTTGCGAATGCTGGCCAATCAGAGGCCTTATTCTTCTGGATCTCAAGCACGATCCTAAGAGAAAACAAATGTCTCAACATGCGTTTCTGTTTGAATGATGCAATTCAATTATTTTACCAATGTGACCTTGAATAATCAAGATGTAAATGAAAGGGAGGCAATAGACATCGTCTCAAATATTTCAATTTGTACCCCAGGAGCATAGCATGCATTGATTGTGATCAAGTCAACTGAGGGGCTTGTTTCGTTTATTTGAGGAAACACACGTATGGAAATTATGAAAACCTGAAAATACTCCATATTTAGATAACATCAAACTATCTCAACTAACGTAATTATTTTGTATCTGTAGAGATTATGACCTTCAATAACTATTATTATGTGTGTAGAAATTACACAGTAAAAATTATTTTGAACATTGTATAAAGGAGAAAAAAATTGACCTTGAGTGGCCATTTTAAGATAAAAATATATCATTTTTGTTTTACTTGATATAAAGGGCTTGTATTACCACTAGATAACATTTGGGATTGAATCCAACAATTTCAATAATTTTGAAGTATCTATGAGACTATGGGTGATGGCTGTGAGCAGCAAATTTAATCCGGGAGTTCGTTCTAACCGCCGCCTCCGCTCTAGCTGCAGCAATGCCCTCAACATGTGTTGATGTTGCAGACCTGCAGTTCCCCGTGGACGTGAGCGGGGTGCAGAAGGACCACCCCTTCCTCGACAGCGACTCCCTGCAGTCCCTCTACCGCCGCCTCCGCTGTAGCTACCGCAATGTCCTCAACATGTGTTGATGTTGCAGACCTGCAGTTCCCCGTGGACGTGAGCGGGGTGCAGAAGGACCACCCCTTCCTCGACAGCGACTCCCTGCAGTCCCTCTACCGCCGCCTCCGCTGTAGCTACCGCAATGTCCTCAACATGTGTTGATGTTGCAGACCTGCAGTTCCCCGTGGACGTGAGCGGGGTGCAGAAGGACCACCCCTTCCTCGACAGCGACTCCCTGCAGTCCCTCTACCGCCGCCTCCGCTCTAGCTGCAGCAATGCCCTCAACATGTGTTGATGTTGCAGACCTGCAG
The DNA here is from genome assembly GCA_934045905.1 of Leuctra nigra. Classification (NCBI taxonomy): domain Eukaryota; kingdom Metazoa; phylum Arthropoda; class Insecta; order Plecoptera; family Leuctridae; genus Leuctra; species Leuctra nigra. Next base: position 28,058,941 of record OW203766.1, read on the forward strand.
TTCCCCGTGGACGTGAGCGGGGTGCAGAAGGACCACCCCTTCCTCGACAGCGACTCCCTGCAGTCCCTCTACCGCCGCCTCCGCTGTAGCTACCGCAATGTCCTCAACATGTGTTGATGTTGCAGACCTGCAGTTCCCCGTGGACGTGAGCGGGGTGCAGAAGGACCACCCCTTCCTCGACAGCGACTCCCTGCAGTCCCTCTACCGCCGCCTCCGCTGTAGCTACCGCAATGTCCTCAACATGTGTTGATGTTGCAGACCTGCAGTTCCCCGTGGACGTGAGCGGGGTGCAGAAGGACCACCCCTTCCTCGACAGCGACTCCCTGCAGTCCCTCTACCGCCGCCTCCGCTCTAGCTGCAGCAATGCCCTCAACATGTGTTGATGTTGCAGACCTGCAGTTCCCCGTGGACGTGAGCGGGGTGCAGAAGGACCACCCCTTCCTCGACAGCGACTCCCTGCAGTCCCTCTACCGCCGCCTCCGCTGTAGCTACAGCAATGTCCTCAACATGTGCTGATGTTGCAGACCTGCAGTTCCCCGTGGACGTGAGCGGGGTGCAGAAGGACCACCCCTTCCTCGACAGCGACTCCCTGCAGTCCCTCTACCGCCGCCTCCGCTGTAGCTACAGCAATGTCCTCAACATGTGTTGATGTTGCAGACCTGCAGTTCCCCGTGGACGTGAGCGGGGTGCAGAAGGACCACCCCTTCCTCGACAGCGACTCCCTGCAGTCCCTCTACCGCCGCCTCCGCTGTAGCTCCAGCAATGTCCTCAACATGTGTTGATGTTGCAGACCTGCAGTTCCCCGTGGACGTGAGCGGGGTGCAGAAGGACCACCCCTTCCTCGACAGCGACTCCCTGCAGTCCCTCTACCGCCGCCTCCGCTGTAGCTACAGCAATGTCCTCAACATGTGCTGATGTTGCAGACCTGCAGTTCCCCGTGGACGTGAGCGGGGTGCAGAAGGACCACCCCTTCCTCGACAGCGACTCCCTGCAGTCCCTCTACCGCCGCCTCCGCTGTAGCTCCAGCAATGTCCTCAACATGTGTTGATGTTGCAGACCTGCAGTTCCCCGTGGACGTGAGCGGCGTGCAGAAGGACCACCCCTTCCTCGACAGCGACTCCTGCAGTCCCTCTGCCTCCGCTGTAGCTACCGCAATGTCCTCAACATGTGTTGATGTTGCAGACCTGCAGTTCCCCGTGGACGTGAGCGGCGTGCAGAAGGACCACCCCTTCCTCGACAGCGACTCCCTGCAGTCCCTCTACCGCCGCCTCCGCTGTAGCTCCAGCAATGTCCTCAACATGTGTTGATGTTGCAGACCTGCAGTTCCCCGTGGACGTGAGCGGGGTGCAGAAGGACCACCCCTTCCTCGACAGCGACTCCTGCAGTCCCTCTACCGCCGCCTCCGCTGTAGCTACCGCAATGTCCTCAACATGTGTTGATGTTGCAGACCTGCAGTTCCCCGTGGACGTGAGCGGGGTGCAGAAGGACCACCCCTTCCTCGACAGCGACTCCCTGCAGTCCCTCTACCGCCGCCTCCGCTGTAGCTCCAGCAATGTCCTCAACATGTGTTGATGTTGCAGACCTGCAGTTCCCCGTGGACGTGAGCGGGGTGCAGAAGGACCACCCCTTCCTCGACAGCGACTCCTGCAGTCCCTCTACCGCCGCCTCCGCTGTAGCTACCGCAATGTCCTCAACATGTGTTGATGTTGCAGACCTGCAGTTCCCCGTGGACGTGAGCGGGGTGCAGAAGGACCACCCCTTCCTCGACAGCGACTCCCTGCAGTCCCTCTACCGCCGCCTCCGCTGTAGCTCCAGCAATGTCCTCAACATGTGTTGATGTTGCAGACCTGCAGTTCCCCGTGGACGTGAGCGGCGTGCAGAAGGACCACCCCTTCCTCGACAGCGACTCCTGCAGTCCCTCTACCGCCGCCTCCGCTGTAGCTACCGCAATGTCCTCAACATGTGTTGATGTTGCAGACCTGCAGTTCCCCGTGGACGTGAGCGGAGTGCAGAAGGACCACCCCTTCCTCGACAGCGACTCCCTGCAGTCCCTCTACCGCCGCCTCAGCGCGCTGAACCGCTGCGCCAAGATGAAGCTGGAGCAGCAGAAGCCGTGCGACGACAGCGACGACGACGAGGACAACTGCTGCGCGCTCAGCGAGAACTGGACCTTCCAGCCGGACTCCAGGCGGTGGTCGAGAGTGTGCGAGGTGACGCAGATGCACGCATTGCCCGGTAGGTCAGGGGGGTGGTCAGGGGAGTGGTCAGGGAACGGTCAGGAGGTGGTCGAGAGTGTGCGAGGTGACGCAGATGCACGCGTTGCCGGGTAGGTTAGGGGGGTGGTCAGGGAGGGTCAGGAGGTGGTCGAGAGTGTGCGAGGTGACGCAGATGCACGCGTTGCCGGGTAGGTTAGGGGGGTGGTCAGGGAGGGTGAGGAGGTGGTCGAGAGTGTGCGAGGTGACGCAGATGCACGCGTTGCCGGGTAGGTCAGGGGGGTGGTCAGGGGAGGGTCGGCATGATACATTCCCTCACTGCCAACAGGCTCCAGATTAAATTTTGTTGATCGCATGGAAGTCATGGGAGGGGTTGACCACGGTCCAAAGAGGACCCGGATTGTCTGATCGCGAATTCGAGGGAGAGCATGGGTAGGTCGACCCTGGCTGATTTTAGTCTGCGAGCCTCACCGATGAAATACCATTTTTACTAAATTTTCAGAAAAAGTGTTCACTATCCTAGTAATTTAATGGCTACTATAAGACCAACCTTTTTAAAAATCTTGAAAAAAAATTTAGTTATTTTTCAAGTTATTTTGCTGATCCAATTTATAGAACGTCGGTATACAACAACAAGGATGACGCAATGCAGCATTGGCAAAGATAGTTAAGGGTATCGGTTACATAATGAATTTTAATCTTTATGTGAAACGTTTTAAAGATAACAAATTTACAGTGTAGGAGACATCCAGCAGTTTATTTGCCCGCACCAACAAAATATTGGCACGCTATTTTATAGCATAGAAGATCAGAAACAACCACAATTTGAAACATATTGTCAATTGTTATTATAATTAGTTCATTTACCCACACTTTTAAAAATAACTTGGTTTCGTCACCCGCTTCCTTCCATTGTGATCATTTGGAATAATTCCGAGTTTCCAATCCATCATTCAGTTTCTCTTGACGCATTGAATTTTGAGCCGCTATTCAAGAAATCAATGTAAAGGAGACGCACATTCTCCAGCAGTTTCTCGGCATGCCCGCCAGCTATTACCCTACCTTATTCAACTCTCCAAGAGAGAGAGGGAGAGAGAGCCTTTTGTGATTGAATTAAAATCTGTGATGAGAATCTATTTCACTGAAAGCTTTTACCTAATGCGTGGGTGAAATGCGATTTTTGGGAGGCTTTTCACGTAACTCGTTTAGTTATATTTTGCTTTTGAGAGAACAGTGAAGAATGACCTTCCCATGTTTTAGATGTCAGACAGTAACATAATATCTACAACAACATTACACAATTCTCCAACCAGAAGGAAGTGTACATAAAAAACTAATTACGGCAAGTAAATGAAATCATGGTTTGAAGTTCATGCTAATTTGCTTTATTATTACATTTCCTGTACCTATCTTCTTTATGGCAGCTTTTGATAACTTGGCTACTGAAGGTGATATTACGTAAAATAATCACGTTTTCAAGTACCTAGAAAGATAAATTTAGAATGAAACTTGTTTGTATGTCATAGATACAGGAGAATCTGTGCGAAGATAATAAATATACAATTCAAAAGCAATGACCACTGGGGAGGGCAAGATGGCTTTTGTCCCCCTGGAATTCCCCAAACAACGAAAAATATGGAAAATAATTGAAAACATCTGAATCATTTGAGGGTTCAGTAAGTTTTGTTTGCCTTTTTTTCAGGAAAATGAATAGATTTCTCAAGTCTCCTTATTTTGTGAATTGTGATACTAATTTAATGAGTGATGCAATCATTTTGTTCATTTGGCAAATTTATGCATTTATGCAAATTTATGCAGCTTGGGAATCACACTTATTATCTTAACATAAGATAAAGTTTCAAATTCCAGTGGCAATTCTTTATTATTTCAATTTGTTAGTAAACTTTGATTTTAAGTAGGTAATATGAAATATTTAAATTTAGCTCAAAGAGCCAGTCTTTCAATACTCTGCTAACTTTTGAACAGTTGTTTAGAACTCTTATGTCATGGCAACAACCAATGTTATTCCTAGAATGACTGTTAACTTATTAGCAGAGTACCTATGAAAAACTGGACCTACGTAGACAAATACGGCACAAATTGAATACATTATTTTTTTGTTTTTTTGTTCTGTAAGGCAAGGGGCCTACCTACATTTGATTACACAGATCAAAAGTGTACAAAATACTTGCTAATTTTTCTTTTATAACATACCTCTGATTATGTTTTCACTCGAGGATGTAAAACTGTGACTAACAATGATCTTGGATTCCAGCTGCCAGCCGCGTGGGCCGATGTTCCCAGTCCGAGGAACTTGACGAGGAGGATGAGGAGGAGGAAGAGGGTCTGTCGCACATCCCGGTGATATCCCCGCTGAGATACGGCAGTCTACCGCCGGGCAACCAGGCGGCCGGCGACGCCGACCTCATGGCGGTCAGGTTCAGGCGCACCGGAAGCGAGCGCCTACGCGACGGTGCCAAGGTACGTGACTACATAGACGAGATAGATTGAGTTACTACATATTGTATGCTACGTCATAATTTTGCTTATTAAAATAACCAATACAATATACAAAGTTAAACAATAGGCAAACAAAGTTTCAACGAAATCAACATTTATGACAAAGTGTGGTCACATTGAGAACGAAAATAAATTGCCAATAGTACCTAATCTGAAATAACTAGAATGCACAAGTCTTTTAAGGATGTGAATGCTCAAAAGAAATGGATAATTATGGATAATTGAGCGAGCGAAGCGAGCGTCTCCATTTGGCTTTTTTGGCACGGACCTCTGTTTTTTTTTTTTTTTTTTTTTGTTTTTGGCGGCTAATAGCCGATACACAGACAGGTCGCACCGTTTCACCGATCGCTCTGAAATTTTGCACACATGTAAAACCAACCTTCTTTGTTTGCAGACCCTAATTTTTTTGAAATCCATTCATTGGTTGAAATTTAATTAAACATCTCCTGATAGGCTGAAAAATGAAAATGGACTTCGACAAATGCGATCAACCTTATATTTTGCATGGTCATTAGGACCAACATTGTCTCTTATTTTACAAATTTTCAGCCAAATCCTCCCATTGGTTAAAATTTAAAAAAATATTTCATGTGCTTTTTGAAATTTAATCCAGAACCGTTTGACCGATCAACTTAAAATTTTGTATGGTCATCGGGTCCAACATTATCTGTATTTTTGACAATTTTCAGACTCAACTGTGTTTAAATTCAAAAGTTATCGACAGTTTACGGATATTTTGCGTGTTGGCTATCATATTTCTCGAATTTCATATTTCACGGAATCTTCGAATCTTCACTTCAAGGTTGTTAGAGCAGAAACTTTCAAACGTATTATGAAACTGATATGACCGTTTAACATTTTTTTGAACGATATCCTGTGATTTTTGGAAATTAACAAGGAATCGTTCAATCATAAAGGTTCAATCGATCAACTTAAAACTTTGCGTGGTTATTGGGACCAATATTTTAGGAATTGTTGGAGATTTTCATACAAGTCTGTGACGAAATTCAAGAATTATTGGCTTTTAAGGACATTTTCGATAAACATAATTTCGGTTCGAGGTGTTGCGCGTATCCGTGCACGCTCATCAACGCGTTACTCAGAGCGTTTTCCTAGTTAGGTATTTAATATGGCTCTTACACACTAATTGTTTAAAGTAATACTTGTTCTGACAGAAGTCTGCAACTGCAAATAAAAATTGTAGTTCTCCGCCAAACTCACTGTTGGTAAAATAAAATCGTATATTGTGTAATTTACATATTGACAGATCTCACAGCAAATACTCTGTCATGGCCACCTGTGGTAAATAAATAGCAGAGATTGTAGAGTGTTGTACAACTGTATTGTAAATGAAGTGAACGACAAAGTCAAGGCCACATAAAGTGGTTGACTCAATTATTGTACCATTAAAGTCAGAAAGATCTTCTCAGTTGAGTGAAAAATACTATAAAACATTATTTAGTGTGTGTTTAACGATTACTCATCATCAGGCACTGCTACGTCGCATGGAGAGCCTGAAGTCGCGCCGACGGAAACGTCTGAACCGCGAGGGCATCGTGATCGGGGAGCCGCACGTCTGCGACGAGACGTCGATGAACCAGCGCATGCGCGACATGAACTGCGTGGACGTGTCTCCCACGTCGGAGACCCCGCCCCTTGTCGCCGAAGCCACGCCCCTCGAGGCCACGCCCAGGAGAGCCAGGTCCAAGACGAGGCGGGAGGAGACGCTCTCGGACTCGGAGATACAGAGGCAGCCGTCGTGGAGGCAGCAGTACATGAAGGATGCCAACAGCAATCATACCAAGGTAGCACATTGACACTTAGTTCGTGTAGGCATGATACAGTGAGAAGGGCCATTTAACAATTGTTTTATACCCCTCTCATATGCTCTGATAAGCAAGTACTTTGTATTGACAATTTGTGCATGAGTTACCACTGATCCATTAAGTCTTTAGTGAAGACCATGCCAAATTTCAGCATGATAAGACAAATGCTTCAATTTCAGTCATCAACCAATCGGAAGGAACCAACATTTTGCTGAGAAACTGTATTTGTTTTATTTATTTATTTATTTATTACTCTCAGCTTTGGAATTGTTAAATTACCCGTGTATGTATTTGTTACTGGGCGCTTGTATGATGTTAGTGTATTCGCAAATTTTCTGATCGTTTGGTCATTTGTGTGATCGGTTTGGTGCAGGCACCGCAAAACTAAAACACACAATCGGAGGAGGAGGCTTTGTATTAAATCTACTATTTGTCGTCGCAGGTTCTGGAGTTCGTCGACGGACGTAGCAGAGGAACGAAGGATCGAGAGCCTCGAGCACAGACTCGTAGCGGCAGTTTGAACCTGGGTCGAGACAGTCAGCGCTATCGAGAGAAATATCACCAGCACAGTCTTAGACGAGGTGAGTTCGAGAGCTTACATTTCATTCTACATTTCATTCCATTGCATTAAATATTGCAAAGGAAAAATAATATGCTCCTAACTTCAGAGACAATTGTTTGACAGAAGAGTTGTAAATATTGCAAAGGAAAAATAATATGCTCCTAACTTCGGAGACAATTGTTTGACAGAAGAGTTGTTTGTTGCAGAACGAGATCGAAGAGAGTCAAACACCCAAGCGGACAGCGACCTAGATGACAGCCAAGTAACACTGCGTAACAAGTAAGTGTTTGCATTCTGTTTGCATTTGAAAAAGTCTTGATAAGAATGATCATCCCCACTACTAACCTGTTGTCTCGCCACCCTGTACAGATCGTCGGTGGTTCGATGGCACAGTTTCCAGCGTGGCTCTCTGCGTCCCGCTTCCTGCCTGCTTCGCGCCGCTCCCGGCACGCCGCCGATGTCGTCGCTGAGCTGCGGCCAGCTCCTTGTGCTGCGCAAGCTCGCGCTTCTCAAACTCACGTCATGCATGGAGCGGTTCTGTCCGACACATCGCACCGGCTGGACCTGGGAGCTGCCCAAGTTCATTCGCAAGATTAAAGCTCCGGACTACAAAGGTAACGCAATAAGTAGGAAGTTTAGGTGAAAGATCAATGTTAAATGTTGAACTTTTTAGCTGAGGAAGGGAAGTATCCCATAAGTAACTAGACTAACTGAATGTAGCATTTTTTGAGTAGTATATTTTAAAATTAAAGAAATATGGGAAATAGCATTTATAGCACAGATTACCTAGAAGCATCAACTATTCAACATTTGGTGTCAAAGCAATAAGCAGGACGAAGGACAAAAATAATTCCTGAAACAGCTATTTGTAGAAAGTTCAGAGCTAATGAATCAATAGGAAGTTTAGTGACTTGATTGGCTTATGAAAGTGCCAATTAATTCTCATTTGTGGTCTTAATATTGGTCTAACATGTGTCTTCAGATAAGACGGTGTTCGGTGTTCCACTGTTGGTATCCCTGCAACGTTCCGGCCAGTCCCTGCCGGCGTGCATCCAGGCTGCGCTGCGTTGGCTGCGTGGGAATGCGCTCGACCAAGTGGGCCTGTTCCGCAAGTCGGGCGTGAGGTCGCGCATACAACGACTCAAACTCATGACGGAGACTCACGGTGCAGACATCAGCTACGATCAACAACAGGCAAGCGCACGAAGGGTTCAAACACTATCTGGTCATGTTAGGGTTTTATCTAATATTCAAGGTGTCAATATTGCTGGGTCATTGGAGATCTCTGAAAGTGATATAATGACAATGTTAAGTGTCTTGCTTCATTGATGGAATATTTTCTTGATCAGTCGGATTGTTATTAAAACACAGAAGAGATACCAGTAAGTACTGAGATATACCAGTAACGTTGGGTATAATGACTATACCTATAAAAACACTCCATGTAAAAATACCAGCCAAGTCTCTTCACAGGAAATCTAAAAATTCAGCATTGAAAAGTAGTAATTTCAAAAATTGGGCCAAGTCAACACATTATTTTAAAAAAGAGCAATCAAATATACCTACCTACGTACTTACCTACCAATAATTCACTAAAAACGATGAAAGGAACATGAAAAATCAATTATAATTGTGTGTTTCCCTATTTGTCCATAATCAAACCCAAAGAGGAAAGTAGGTACATAAAAACAGCAGAGTTTACAGCGCTTGATATGTCCTTATTATTATATAGATGTTCGAATCTTGAAGGCAATTCCCTGCTAACATCCCTGTGCATCAACAGGCGTACGACGTAGCCGACATGGTGAAGCAGTACTTCCGCGAGCTGCCCGAGGCCCTCCTGACCAACAAGCTGTCCGAGACCTTCATCGCCATCTTCCAGCACGTGCCCGCGCCGCTGCGCCACGAGGCCGTGCAGTGCGCGCTGCTCTTGCTGCCCGACGAACATCGCGAGGCGCTGCACACGCTGCTAGACTTCCTGGGGTAGGTGGATTGTAAAAGATGAAAAGACACTACCAGGTTTTATATCCTTGCAATGACTAACTTGTTAAAACTCTTCTTCTGCAGACAAGTGGCTGCCCAAGCCGGTCAGAACCAGATGACGGCCTCCAACTTGGCCGTGTGTCTAGCTCCGTCTCTCTTCCACCTCCACCACGCCCCGCGCTCGGCGTCGGCCTCGCCGCGACGCAAGACCGCCGGCTCGCCAGACCCTCGGGAGCTCGGCGAGAACAGAGCCGCGCACGACTGTCTGCTCTACCTTATCAAGGAGCACAGAAACCTCTTCATGGTCAGTCCAGCTAGTATTGCCACGTGACCATTTGATTTCAACTTATGAGAATGAAATAAATATAACAATTAATAGAAGTCAGAAATCGACAAAAAATTATAATCAGCTTTTGATTAAATTTAAACGTTCCACATTTTACCTACATAATTAGGTTGGTACCTGCGTAAATAAAGAGGTTGATTCAAGCTTGGTTTTAGCAACTATAATTGCAGACATTTTAAATTAACCGTCGCTAGCTAGCTAACAACATTTTTTTTACCTGTTGATAAAAGGTGTGGCTTGTTTTTAATGGTCTTGAATTTCAAATATTTTACTGGAAAAGCATCTAGAGAATATGTAATGAAAATGCTCAATAGTTAGTCAATACTAGGTAGTGTGTTTTGGCGACATAATGCTCTCAAATTTCAAAAACGACGCAACAGCGAAATGGAGATACAAATATGAAGTCTTAAGTCTTCTTCTGGTGCAGGTTGTGGAGGACTTGATGAACCAGTGCCACTTCAGCTACATGGAGCAGAGCGTGCCGGTGGCGCTGGAGGAGTTGGGAGCGGAGTTCCAGCAAGACTGGCGCGGGTATCTTTACGCTTGCACCACGGCGCTGCTCAAGGAGGCCAGAGAAAAGTGAGACTATCTTTCTTCTCATCTACTTGCTTGTGCATGTTTTTGTAATACTTGCAGATTAGGTAGATTTATTTTGTTTGTGAACATTTTCATGGTATAACACGTCAATTACAATCTAATATCATAATAAAGCATTCTAGTCATAGCCAATGTGTATAAAAATCATCTGAAACTTATTTTAAAACTAATAGAATTGCATTTGAATTAACTTTTACTAATTTCAATTAGTAAATTTGCTCAAACATGATAGTATAATGGTATAACTATTGTTTTAGTAGTATTAAAGGTGGGCAGATGTTTTTAATATGGTTAAAGAAAGGGAGTGATCAAATGCTTCATATTTTGAGGTGTATTCAAACAAGAAGCAAACCATTAAACCAGCAGTATAGATACTGATACGGATGATGGTACAGATAGTAGATCCAATAAATATCCTATCAGTAATTTAGAAATTGTTAAGAGATAAATACATGATCAGAATTAAATACGTAAATGCTACAAGGAACCCTGAAGTTGATTGATGTTTGTAAATGTGACTAATCTGGGACGATGTCATCAGGAACCGCGGCTGGATGTCTGTGGCGTGCAACGACAACCTCGTGGACATGAGCTACCGCAAGGTGGGCGACGGCCACCCGCTGCGCCTATGGCGAGTGTCGACCGAGGTGGAGGCGCCGCCTCTGGAGCTGCTGCATCGCGTGCTGCGCGAGCGCCACGTTTGGGACCACAGTCTGCTCAAGTGGCGCATCGTGCAGCCGCTAGACCAACAAGTGGAGGTGTTCCAGTACGTCTGCGCCAACATGCAGCCCAGTCCGGCCAGGGACTTCTGCGTCATCAGGTAACTGCTCAAACTTATTAGTGATAGAGGCGATGAAAATAAAATATATGTGTTTTTAAAGATATCTTTACGTTTCGAGAGAATCTGAGCTCGTTGCTATGATTTTTATTTTTACAATACGTATAGGAAATGAGAAAAGTGTTTTTTCAGTGAAATTGTGTTACAAAACCCAGGGACATTATTAAAGAAACTATTTTTTTAGTATTTATATATTATTTTCAACGTAGTAATTACATGAATATGTGATACAAATATTGGCAATATTGACAATTAACAAATTGTGTGGAAGATCAACAATTGACTTGATATTTACCTTAAAGCAGATGATGGAGGCAAAGTGGGAGGAGGGTAGGGATATGTACATGGTATTTCTGGACCTGCAAAAGGCATACGACTCGCTACCTCGACAGACGGTATGGCAATGCCTGGAGAGGAAAGGAGTGTATCCTGAGCTGATAGAACGGGTCCAAAGCACATACAGTAACAGCCGCAGCATGGTCCAGACAGCAGTCGGAAGATCCGGGTGGTTCAACATCAACACAGGTCTCCGACAAGGCAGTGCACTCTCACCAATGTTATTTAACATCGTCATGGATGAGATGATAAGAGAAGTGGAACGGGAAGAGAGCGACCAGTCAACAACTCTTGTGTTTGCCGACGACATCATGGTGTGGGGAGAATGTGCACAGGACGTCCAAGAGAAGATCGACAGATGGGATGTAGTAACTCGGGAATACGGGCTCAGGATAAGCAGAGAAAAGAGTGAGGCCATGGTGATGAGTAGGGATAAGAAAGCCCAAAATACTAACATCCAGCTACAAGGAGAAGTACTCGAAGTAAAGCAGGAGTTCAAATATCTAGGAAGCATAGTGACCAATGAGGCTAGGATGGGAGCAGAGATATCTAGGCGGATACACCTTGCCAGTGGATTCTACCAGTCAGTCAGAAAGCTTCTGTGGAACGAAGACATGCCAACCAAATGCAAGATGCTACTCTACAAGACGTACTTCATACCAATACTAACTTATGGTGCAGTTACATGGACATTGACCAACAAAGAAGCAGGAAATGTCCAGGCGGCCGAGATGAAATTCCTCAGAAGCATCGCTGGAGTATCGAAGATGGAAAAGCAAAGAAGTACTGACATAAGGAAGAAGCTAGGTGTTGAGAGCCTCAACTATAAGATAGGAAGAGACAGACTACGCTGGTATGGTCATCTTAGAAGAATGAATCCCAAGAGAATACCGAAGAGAGAATTTGAAAGAGCGAGAGACCGGGAAAGCAGAAGGGGTAGACCGAGAGTGAAGTGGGAGGACCAGGTGAAGTGGGATGTAGAGGAAAGAGGTGAGGAGTGGGGAACAGTGACTGCAGAAAGATTGTGGGAGGACAGAGAGAGGTGGAGAGTCATGGTGGAGCGGCAGCAACCAGAATACGAAGAGGAGGAGGAAGAAGAAGAGTGTGATGTGTCAGGACCGGCCACCCGACATCACTGAAGCAAAGGCCCAAGATGGATGGTGGAATTCCACCCCCCGACCCGACATTGTGTTGGAAACGGGAGACAGATATTTATTATTAACAAATTTATTGATTTCAAAATATTGGAGCTACATACCTACTTTTACAAGAGAAGGAAAATATAATCTGTGAAAGTTTCATTCCAGTTTTACCAGATTTCGTAGTGGACGACACAAATAAAAAGTTGTAAAACTCACATTTACTGGAAGCGAAATCCCCGACATCTAATCCTATTGTCAATCACCAGGTCTTGGCGGTCTGACTTGCCGAAGGGCGCGTGCGTGATCGTGGAGACGTCTGTGGAGCATCCCGACGGCGCGGTGATGCTCGGCGGCGTGCGCGGCATCGTGCTGGCCTCGCGCTACCTCATCGAACCCTGCGGCTCCGGGCGGTCGCGCGTCATGCACCTCTCCCGCGTCGACACCAAGTACGTTCACGTTGCTAGCTCTGTGTTCCAGCAGCTTGTGTGCAGTTGCTACCACAAACAACCAACGAGAGAGACCAAGGAGTTGCACTCCATTTCTCTTTCATGTCTGCCAAAGTTACAATTTATTCATTATTTATACAAAAAATCAAAGGTTTTCAAAAATAAATTACCTTTATTTAATGAAATTGAATGAACTTCATCAGTTATATTACAATTCTTCGAAACTTGAATAGTTTATTATTTAATATTAAAATCAAAGCAGAACCAATACTCATTTTGGTTCAGCCACCATCTCCTCACTTAAAAGCTGTTATTTTTATTGTTGGGTACCTTACTATTATTGGAACTCTATCTTGGAATATCAAAATTGAACGTTCAAAATTGATCACGAACACTCACTGTGTCAGACTTGTAAGTGTTGTCTGTTTGTTCAGGGGTCGAACGCCCGAGTGGTACAACAAGAGCTACGGACACATCTGCGCTCTGCACCTGTCTCGGATCCGAGACTCGTTCAAACACACGGCCGACGGGCCGGAGAGCAAGGTTTGACTCCCGCTCGACCAGCGATACCAAGAGATACACGAAACATAACCATCACTGCGGTGCTTATTGACCAAGGGGCCAATAGACTCTGTTAGCTGCAGGCATAGTTTGAACATTCGAAACCATCGAAATCAAAATATTGTCTGTGTATACAATAAATTATATAGAATATATAATATATATTATCTGCTTGACTAAATAAAGCATATTTTAAGTGTACTTATCCACTTCTGTTTTATTTATTTGTATCGCAGCCTACTCACTCTGCAAGTCTTCAAATCCTATTTGGTAAATTAGAATTTCTAGCTTTTTCCTAAATTTCCTCAGTAGGTACAGTACACCCAGTGAGCGTAGAGAAAGTTCACCAAACGCTGTGCAAAATTCAACAATGCGCTTAGCTTGTAATCCGGAGTGTTTTGACGCGTGTCCGGTTGTAAATATCTCTCAACCACTGCAGGTAATCGGGAAAGGGTTGTTTTGTTGTGGTGCCAAATATCTTTCAATGCAGTTGGCTTTTAAAATTCCAGGAAAGTTGTTTAAAATGGCAACAGTGTAGGTGGAAGGGGTGGCAGGTCATAAAAAGAGTTGTATCTTGTCAGAGCTGAACTGTCGAACAAGGGTCGAACAATACTGCTCATCTTATGAAAGGAGTTTCTCCACGCTCGCTGGCCGTACTATACAACCGTGGCAAATAGTCCCTATCATCCTCCTCTTCACCTCTTCTCCTCTTCCGCCACATTCAAACAATATTTCCTGTGATAAGGGTCGAGGTGGAGGAACCTATAAACTAAGGTAAATAATGGAAAGGGAAGAAGGAGGGTGACAGACACTAAATACTGGCACTGTACTGCCATTCAAATTTTATATTATTTATTTATAATTAGATTTAAGGGGTCATATGAAAATGTATTTCCCCCCTCTCAAATACAATTCCCCTCCCTGAGTTTTTGCTCACTTCCTGTGAGGACAAAATATTTAAAGTAGCTATATCCTACACATATTTTTAAGAAGAACGAAGCAGAAAAGCGCCTAATTCATAATGAAATTGCTAATTTTTATGCCAGATCATGTGAACATCATAATATGGAGAAAATGGTATTAGGTCTGTTCGTTGACCCTGCTAAATCCTGCCACCACGAATACCTACACCTCATTGGGATGATGTGTAGAAAGTGGCAGTTTGAGGCAAGTTTTGGCAGCGTAAACGAACATACACCTAATGACGCGAACAGGATTCGATGCCACACTTTCTAAATACATTACCGGTTGAGCGTCAGTTTTGAAATATCAAAATGGAACATTACGAATGAGTTCAGAGTTTTATTTGTTTTCAGTATGATTGGATAAATAGATTTGGTGTAGGTTTTGAAAATTGATTGGTTTTGAATTGGAATATAATTTGATAATTTAAAATGTCAGAATTAGCTATCATTGAAAATCTTTATTATGTAATGAACCTTAAAGAAATAATACAACAAAATTCTTACAAACACTGCTTGACACAATCTGACGTAAGAATTCCAAATACTGCCGAGTTGACACGAGTTGAACCGAACTTGCCGGAGAGCGACGTCACCACACCGCACACTTCGTCTCGGGATTCATGGGGCTGCCGAGCTTGCACGAGTAGGCCTCGGCAAAGTCCACCGAGTTGGAGAGCGTGCCGATGACGCGGTACTTGCCCGGGGCGTGAACCGCGGTCTTCAGGTTGTTGCGCGCAGTCTCTGGACGGGTCGAGCTGCACCACACCTGAGACGCAGGCGCAGACAAAAACATTCCCATTGCAAATCCAGTGAAATATATTATTTCGACGACAGCCAATCAAAATTAAGGGCGAGTGAGGAGTCGGCTGATAATAAGTGACTAGAGGGTTGTTATCTTATTATTTAACATCCCTTTGCTTCTCTACCCTATCATAACAATAATTATTCTCCTTACCTGTCTCAACTTTTAACAATATATTTGCCATTGCAGTTACACGTGACGACGCCACACATTGTGGGGTGGCCATTTTGTTGGCTTTATTAGATAAGCGGTGAATATGTGCTCTAAGTATTATATTGATGATATTTCCGACTGCTAGTGAAATTGTTCGCTGCAAAGGAACTCTTACAGGAATGAGAATTTTTGTACCATTTCTGCCACCATTTGTGAAATTGTATATTTCCTGTATTAAAATTATCGTTGTGGAACTCAACTCACTCAGATGATCAAGTTATTCACAGTATCATTGCATTTGTGCAAATTGTGGAGAAACTACCAGCGTTCATAATATTATGTTGCCAGCTCACCTGGGCGAAGTTGAGGAAGAAGAGTTGATCAGGTGTGGCCGTGATTCCTGGCAGACACTCATCCTCCTGATCATGTGCATCCAGCCAGCCGTGGTAGGCGCGATACGCCTGCTTGATGCCGCCGTTGTCCGCGATGTTCTCGCCCTGTGTGTTCGTGCCGTCCACCAGCATGTTCACCTCCTGTACAGACAAGCACCGCCTCCTTGACGTGATCATGACAGCCGTGGTAGGCGCGATACGCCTGCTTGATGCCGCCGTTGTCCGCGATGTTCTCGCCCTGTGTGTTCGTGCCGTCCACCAGCATGTTCACCTCCTGTACAGACAAGCACCGCCTCCTTGACGTGATCATGACAGCCGTGGTAGGCGCGATACGCCTGCTTGATGCCGCCGTTGTCCGCGATGTTCTCGCCCTGTGTGTTCGTGCCGTCCACCAGCATGTTCACCTCCTGTACAGACAAGCACCGCCTCCTTGACGTGATCATGACAGCTGTGGTAGGCGCCCCATGAGGTCAACGACGACCAACTACATACCTTGACGACGTAGTGGCTGTACTGGTCGATGAGGCACTTGGCACGCTTGTGGAAGTCGTCGACGGCGGCGTCGCTCCACCAGCGATGGAGGTTGCCGTGCTGGTCGAAGAGTCTGCCCTTGTCGTCGAACCCATGGGTGATCTCGTGGCCGATCACCACGCCGATGCCGCCGAAGTTCAGTGACTGAAGGAAGTTAAAAGGGGTCAAAATAGGACTCGGGCAATTATTTATTGCTACTCCCTTTCTAAAAGTGAATTAATTACTAACCCAGACGAATGATAGTTGGTAATGAAATGTATCCTCTTTTTAAATTAAAGAGATCAATCGTATTTTGGTACATCGCAGAATATCCGACACAACAGTTTTTAAAAAAGATTTTAGGCCTACTGCGTTTGCTGACAAGAGTTCATCACTAATTTTAACACAATTTTATAACAATTCACACAATTTAGATAAAATATTTCCGAGATTTTCGATGTTAAAAAATTTAATTTTTTTTCAGCTTGTCGCGATCAAATAAATAGCTTGCAAAATTCTAAGTATTTTTCAAAACTTGATTAGCAAGACGAAAACACGGGGGTAAATGGAGATTTCGAGCACTTGGGGTTGGAGGGTTTGTTTAAAAGAACCAACCAACTACATCATACCTAATTATTATTATTCCATTAAACAAATATTGACAGTAAATTGAGCTCCAACTTAGAAGTTTACCGTCAATTTTTCTGACCGTGGGTGTACATCATCCTTTTTTCAAATAGTAAATGTGTATCGACTTTAAAAACGCAAATGATTAGTTCTGGAGGAAGCTCTGATGGTTCGAGTGACGCACCTTTGGGAAGAACAAATCTTTTTTTTACTTTTTTCAAATAGTAAATGTGTATCGACTTTAAAAACGCAAATGATTATTTCTGGAGGAAGCTCTGATGGTTCGAGTGACGCACCTTTGGCAAGAAGAAATCTTTTTTTTACTTTTTTCAAATAGTAAATGTGTATCGACTTTAAAAACGCAAATGATTAGTTCTGGAGGAAGCTCTGATGGTTCGAGTGACGCACCTTTGGGAAGAACAAATCTTTTTTTCACTTTTTTCAAATAGTAAATGTGTATCGACTTTAAAAACGCAAATGATTATTTCTGGAGGAAGCTCTGATGGTTCGAGTGACGCACCTTTGGGAAGAACAAATCTTTTTTTTACTTTTTTCAAATAGTAAATGTGTATCGACTTTAAAACCGCAAATGATTAGTTCTGGAGGAAGTTCTGAGGGTTCGAGTGACGTACCTTGGGGAAGAACCTGTGGTAGAACGGCGGCTGCAGGATGCAGGCCGGGAACATGATCTGGTTCTTGTTGCGACTGTAGTACCCGTTGACGACTGTCGGCGCCGTGTCCCACTGCGTCTTGTTGACGACGCGCCGCTGGATGTGCTCCTGCTCCAGCCGAGTGCGATGACGCAGGAAGTTCAGCGTGTTCTCGAAGTAGCGGTCGCCGAGCACGGTGACATCCTCGTAGCGCTCGTTCAACATCGCAGGGTCGAGGATGAAGTTGGGGTAGCCGATGCGCAGAAGCATCGTGTCCACCTGCGCAAGGTTATGTTGAAGGACAAACTATTTTACCGACCGCTCGGACCGAAATTGAAAATTCATCTCTATAGATAATGCATTACAGCTCCACAAGAATTGTGGGCCCCTCACTTTGGGGCATCACTTTCCAACCTTTTTATAAATAAAGTAAAAAAACGTACGCATTTTAACGTATATGTTATACAGTTTGGCTGGCGTGGAACGACCGCTTCTCTAGATTAAGAGAAAAAGAGCATAGTTTTAGACAATTTTAGAAATCTAAACCCTGTTATGTGGGGACTTTGACCCTCTCCCAGCCAATAAAAAATCCGTCGAATTTATATGAAAATGCAGTACTACTAATTTCAGTGATACATTATTTGAATGTGTGTGGTATAGATTTCATGTAATGATAACAACCGATGGTGAATGGTCTGCTCTGATTGGTCGATCTGTTATCAGTGGCACCACGTGACCACACCAGTTGCTGTCAGTCAGCTGTGAGTCAGTGCAGTGGTCAGTCTCATTGCGTCAACGTCAGAAGGATCCAGCTTCTCTCACTACGTCTCGCTGCATTCATCCCGAAGACAAGAGTAAGTCATTTCACATTACTTACGTCTGTACCTCCAGAGCTCTGCTCCAGAGAGGGCGGAACCCCATTTCAATGATTCTTGAGGTGAACGCGACCTCCTTGGTAAGCTGTGCATGATCGCCTCCGTCATCTGCAGGGTGTCGTTCTTGCTGAACTCGTCGAAGTATCTCTTGACGAACATGTAGCGAGGTTCCTGTACTGACCTTGAGGAACGCGACCTCCTTGGTCTTGTCGTCGATCCACGTGGTCAGGTCGAGCAGCTGGCGGAAGCTGTGCATGATCGCCTCCGTCATCTGCAGGGTGTCGTTCTTGCTGAACTCGTCGAAGTATCTCTTGACAAACATGGCGCCCAGAGCCATCCCCATGTTGCTGTTCACCTGCAAGTCGAGACACATCAGGGTGTTACACTGTTCCATTTTTATTGTAAAATTTGTTTGAAGCAAAGATTTAATCAAGGGAAAATTTTACAATGTAAATAGGGCTTTATGCTGCAATCTAAATATCGGTTTGAAAATAATCAGTGAAAATGAAACCTAATTTGAAGCGATTGCTTTAGTTTTCTTGACGACTGGTTTGAACAGAATATCACATACATTTTGAAGATCTGGTAACCGTGTCCCATTACGTCACTGGGTTCTGTGCGGATGGCTCCTTGTTCTTTTTGATGGACTGCGATTTGATTTGATGTCTTGTTGACGACTTTTCGGCTGGGTTCGACCAGCCATCTTTAGGTCACAAAAAGAACAACGAGCCATCACCGCAGAATCCAAGAATGTAAAAAATATACAAACATTTTAAAATAAATCCTTACTCCTGTTCACGGAATTGGAATAACGCTACGTCTATGAAAGAATGTACACTGCAAGGACAGTGAGTGAAATGATCTACCTGCGTGACGCAGCTCTTCCATCTCGGAGGGACTTTCTCCCTGCCGTAGAGGATGTAGTCGAACCGCGTGTTGGCGGCGCGGAATCTGTCGTCCAGGTTGTTGACGCGATGTTGCACGAACCTCCACAGCAAGTAGTTCGCCACCGTCTGATGCGGGGTGTCCGCCAGCAGGTTCAACAGGTCCTGCAACAAGTGTGCAGGTTGTTGACGCGATGTGGCACGAACCTCCACAGCAAGTAGTTCGCCACCGTCTGATGCGGGGTGTCCGCCAGCAGGTTCAACAGGTCCTGCAACAAGTGTGCAGGTTGTTGACCCGATGTTGCACGAACCTCCACAGCAAGTAGTTCGCCACCGTCTGATGCGGGGTGTCCGCCAGCAGGTTCAACAGGTCCTGCAACAAGTGTGCAGGTTGTTGACCCGATGTTGCACGAACCTCCACAGCAAGTAGTTCGCCACCGTCTGATGCGGGGTGTCCGCCAGCAAGTTCAACAGGTCCTGCAACAAGTGTGCAGGTTGTTGACCCGATGTTGCACGAACCTCCACAGCAAGTAGTTCGCCACCGTCTGATGCGGGGTGTCCGCCAGCAGGTTCAACAGGTCCTGCAACAAGTGTGCAGGTTGTTGACCCGATGTTGCACGAACCTCCACAGCAAGTAGTTCGCCACCGTCTGATGCGGGGTGTCCGCCAGCAGGTTCAACAGGTCCTGCAACAAGTGTGCAGGTTGTTGACGCGATGTTGCACGAACCTCCACAGCAAGTAGTTCGCCACCGTCTGATGCGGGGTGTCCGCCAGCAGGTTCAACAGGTCCTGCAACAAGTGTGCAGGTTGTTGACGCGATGTTGCACGAACCTCCACAGCAAGTAGTTCGCCACCGTCTGATGCGGGGTGTCCGCCAGCAGGTTCAACAGGTCCTGCAACAAGTGTCCAGGTTGTTGACGCGATGTGGCACGAACCTCCACAGCAAGTAGTTCGCCACCGTCTGATGCGGGGTGTCCGCCAGCAGGTTCAACAGGTCCTGCAACAAGTGTGCAGGTTGTTGACGCGATGTTGCACGAACCTCCACAGCAAGTAGTTCGCCACCGTCTGATGCGGGGTGTCCGCCAGCAGGTTCAACAGGTCCTGCAACAAGTGTCCAGGTTGTTGACGCGATGTTGCACGAACCTCCACAGCAAGTAGTTCGCCACCGTCTGATGCGGGGTGTCCGCCAGCAGGTTCAACAGGTCCTGCAACAAGTGTCCAGGTTGTTGACGCAGGTTGCACGAACCTCCACAGCAAGTAGTTCGCCACCGTCTGATGCGGGGTGTCCGCCAGCAGGTTCAACAGGTCCTGCAACAAGTGTCCAGAGTACCTTCAATTGCAGCCTTTCCGATGACACAACCCTAACCAAACTGGCACCACTCTGATTGTAATAGTCAACCCTCATCCAGTGTGAGCATGGATGCTGAATATGTTCTCCTGTATAACGAGATCCACGAGATGGTCACGACTTCAGAAGATTCTCCATTCTCCAAGAAGGACAACCGGCTGTTCGAGACATTCAGGTTGGTAGGCGATGATGCTTATTCTTATTCTTGTATTCTTATTCGCATTGCACCACGTACCTGGAAGTACTTCATGGCGAACACCACCAGCTTCTCCTTGACGGCGACAGGTCGCGCCAGGACCGTGGCGAGGTACTGGTACCAGTCTATCTGCGGCACCCACCGCCGGAGTTCGCCGACGCTCAGGCGCTGGCAGAGGACGCTGATGTTCCGACGCTCGTCGGAGGCCGACGTGATGCGCGCCAGCTTGATCTCGAACTGGACCATCTCGTTGGCTGCAGACAGAGAGAGTGAGTCAAACTGATGCGATTACAAGAAGAGCTGCTGGTAGGGTGGGGGGAATACCTGTCTAACAATCCCCTGTGAGGTAAACTACTGGCAGGTAACAACCCCAGACTCCTGACAGG
The DNA here is from genome assembly GCA_934045905.1 of Leuctra nigra. Taxonomy (NCBI): domain Eukaryota; kingdom Metazoa; phylum Arthropoda; class Insecta; order Plecoptera; family Leuctridae; genus Leuctra; species Leuctra nigra. The sequence goes on from OW203766.1 coordinate 28,080,099, forward strand.
TTTCACATTCCGAACCCCCATAATAGAAAATATTCTTACGAGACGAGGCTTCTTTTTACCACTGAATGGGACCCTCGGGTCCCGTTGCCAATAAATAAATTAATAATTAGATTTTCGGGATAAAAATTAAGTGTCTTTGGTTTGTCCAATAGTTATGGTTAGCCACTTGGCTATCATTTCAATATGAGCCACACGTTCCAATTGAGACTCCGACCGGGTAGCTCAGTTGGTAGAGCTCTCGCCCGGCAAGTGAGAGGTCCCGGGTTCGAGCCCCGGTTCGGTCGGATATTTTTCACAACGCACATCCCTTCAGATCTGTTCTTCTATACCCGTATGAATGCACACTTACAGTCTGTTTTTTACTGTATGAACTCTCACCAGATGGAGCCACAGTCAGTTGTTCTGCTAGGCCGAGAAAGACTTCATTGTGCGCTCACCTTGCAATGTTGTCTTTCTCGGCCTAACAGAACAACTGACGGTGTCTCGGTCTGTAGAGAGTTCAAACATAGGAAAAACGAACTGTATCTTCTACCTTGTATGGTGGCGCTCTCTAGAGGCGCTCCCAGCAGCGTGGCTATTTGCACGACGTAGTTGGTGTAGGCTGTCAGGTACATCTGGTTCGCTGGTTGAAGGAAGTCTTCCCGGGTCAACAATCCCAAGCTCGCCTGATCCAACTGGATCACGTACTCGTCGGAGTTGTTGATGTCCGGAGCGACGCGGACCTGCAACGAACACTTGTTGAATGTGGATGTATTCGGAACTGCAGTTGCTTGGTGATTGACGTGGGTCCCATCTAGGAAGGATGAAGTGCACCAACGAAACATTGCGAGAACGATCCTTGGAACAAAATCATTGAAATTGCATAGATTTACTGAGCGCCTCCTTTCAAAACCTTGGCACACGCACCGTTGACGGCGTTTGAACAGACAAAATGTGGTAATCATTTCATAATCTTGGTCGAATATCATCTGTTTAAAGTGTGTTCGGACAGGACCTTTCAGCGCCTGAGGGCAAATGTCTAAATACAATCGCCAATAAAATGCTGTATACACCTCAGAAATGTGGTTTTTCTTTGCTCCTCTATTGTTAAAGGGTGAGGTGGAGGTAGTGTACGAAAAATATCCAAAATAAGCGTGTATAATTGGAATTTCAAGCAGAAAATAGTTTTTCCGCTAATGAACCGTCTGACCGATATAGTTTTAATTTGGAAGGTTAAAATATGTGATCTAGAACTGAGGAATTGAAATCTGGAAACTTTGCAATGCTTTCTACCAAACTAATACGTCTACCTTGACATACGTTAACGAAGCTTTAGCTATGTACTAGATATCTGAAGCTTCCAGTTCGGCATTCTAAACTGAAATGAATGAAGACATTTTGTCGTGTATCAACTCGATCCGAGGGATTTCCTACATTAGTGCCAGAAAACATTCATCGATAGTCAACGAATTTGACACAGAAGTATTTACCGCAATCAGGACGCCGTTGTTGTAGAGCCTCAACCTCGCCACTTGTCTCAACCAGTCGAACTTCTCCGGCTCCCACGTGGGCCTCAAGAACGGCCAGCCGCCGAAGTCGTCGAGGAGGTCCAGCAGCGGCTTCTCTGCCCTCTTCTTCAGCACGTCGTAGTTCATGCAGGACTGGTAGAGCAGCTTCGCCTTCATGACGGCGTCGGGAGGGTCGTTGCAGGTGCGCACGTCGCACGGCGGCTCGGACAGGAGGTTCTTCAGGACGCGGTCCAGGGACTCGCGGAGGAGCTCGAATGTGCCGTAGCCGTTCTTGTCCTGCGTGGTGACAACAACATTGACACGGGGTCGCTACAAGTAGACTGAGTGAACCCGATGACAAGGATCCAGAAAATGCTGATAGTAAGTCGAGAATAAATTGAAACTGTTGACACTAGAGAGAAACGACAAAAACTTGCACATGGTGGACCTAAAGATGGAGGAAGACCTCTAGTGTGAAATATTTTGTGATAACAAAGGTAACCGAGGTTGGCATGAAATGACATAGAATCTGAAGCAACCGGCTACTGTTGTATGCTCTATTCCCGCTACCAGCAAAACACTGTACTATTCATTTGACTTGAATACTCAAAGGAGTATTGTCAAATTTTTGTCAGTGATCTAAACGAAGAAATTTCTAAAACCCCATTTACACGGTGCAATTTCTTGAACAACTTCTGTGTCACAAAAGTTCTGCACATGTGCAGATTCCCTTTATCATCTCAAAAGTGATACTGCGCACGAGCAGAACCTCTGTGTCACAGAAGTTGTTCAAGAAATTGCACCGTGTAAATGGGGCTTAAAACATTTATGAACTAAAAACTGGAAACGCATGAAATTCCCCAAAAATGTTTTTTTTATATCGATTCTATTCCCCTTCTCTCGTTTCTCTCCACCAGTTCTCACCAGAGGTATGGGATTGTGCGACGCCCAGTTCCCGCAGGCGTACTGGTAAAAGTCCGTGCAGGGGTCGGTGTTGTTGTCGATGTAGCTGAGCATGATGTTGGCTTGACGAGTCCGTATCGTCGTCTTGTCGGAGTCGACGCTCCAGAAGGCGTGGAAGTCCTCCTCGCCCGACGACGTCCCGCTCTCGGCGACGTCCTCGTCACCCTCCACGTCGTCCTGCCACGGCTTGCACGGCGGCTCGCTACCGGGGCTCGAACTCTGGCTCTCTTGATGCCAGCGTTGGCGTGGTGGCGCTTCGTACGAGCCTGAAACAGCGCCAAGATGTCTTGAGTCGATAATACTTGATGACATCCATGTTCATGAAGCACAAAAAGGCGGCCCCTACTTTTTTCTAAACGGCTTTACCGATGTCTTCAAATTTCCACAGATTATTTATAAATAAAGAGTAGATCGATCTGTGTCTCCAGGGGCCAAAAAGTGTTATTTTTTGTTTAGTTTTTTCAGGGCAGAGGTGCCAAAAAGACCCATAATACCTATTGCCTATGTTACCCGAAAATTTTTTATTATTTATTTGAATCACTAGAAACACTGCGATTTACTCTTTATCTCTATGATACTAGGAAAACGCTCTGTGTAACGCGTTGAATGAGCGAGCACGACACGTGCGCAAACATTAACCGAATATGCGTTCGTTAACACACAGAAAACATTATTTTAAGTCAAACTGAAAGCAAACTACGATCCACTGAATCAATATAAAACAATGTGTCATTGTATGACCACCATTAATGTGTAATCCGAGATATACCTAACCTTCAAGGAAATGTCAGGCTAGACAGAAGCTCAGAAACGGAATAAATCCAACGTTTCCAAGAAGAAAATAATTTGAAATAATCAATCCCCTGGACAAAAACTGTAGATACCTAATATCTATGCTTTAAAAGCGATTCAATTTTACTAATACCTTCACAAAGTACACCAAATTGCCAAAATTATCAACGAAAAGAAGCACAATGCAGGAGAGATTTGGAATGACGTGTGAACGCTAGAAGAGAACAAACGCCACTCAATGATATTATTGAAATGTGAGCTTATGTTTCTAATCCCTCCTGGTTGCAAAATCAGCCAAGTAGAAACACGGGAGGCACGGCCATCAGAACTACGAATTGACGAAAAGACAATCAAGGTCCTTAAAAACTCGAAATGATTTGTTGGAAACTATGATCCAAATTGAATTATTCAAATTTGATCAACTCAATACACATAAAAATATCTGCTTTTCACTAAAAAAGTGTACATACCATCAAAGCACTCTTGTACCTAAAGCAAATCAGATTCAGTTGCATTGGAAAGACATTCATTTTCAATGTTTCATTTCTGACAGCTATTAAAAATGTCAATAAGTGCATACTTTCTTGACAGATTCGGCTGAAAATTGGTAAAATAAGTGACATTGTTGGTCTTACTGACCATGCTAAATATGAGTTTGATCACATTTCTCGAAGACCATTTTCATTTTTTAGGCTATCAGGAGATACTTATTTTAACAATGAACCAATGGATGGATTTCAAAAAAAAATTGGGTCTGCAAACAGAGAAGGTTGTCTTTACATGTGTGCAAAATTTCAGGTCGATCGGTGAAACGGTGCGACTTCTATTGCTTCCTTTAGCATACAAAAACAAAAACAAAAAAAAAACAAAAAAAAAACAGAGGTCCGTGCTAAAAGAGCCAAATGGAGTCGCTCGCTTCGCTCGCTCAATTAAATTTTGAAGACAATCGATCCAGCCGTTATAAGAAAAAGTAGGGGCCGCCTTTTTATGTTTTTTTGTGGTTTTCAATAGATTTGAATTAAAATAATTTACTTCACAGAAGTAGGTATATATGCAACACACGATTAAATGTACAAATGTCACGTACAACCCATTAGCTAGGTAATGCATTTTCATGCATTTCAATGATTTTTTTTAACATCAGAATCGGAAATTTCTGCGAGTATTATCGACTCATTTTATTTTTGTAATTATTTTTGTATGATTACATCCGATGCTATAGTACTCTGATCGGGCCTTGTCTCAAATCTTCATTAATTTTTGTTCCAACTCATCCACGATCAATACAGGATCAATCCATGCACAATTTTAACGAATTAACGGCCCATGAGCAAAATGTTATGATACGGTTACTGTGTATGAGCTTGACTTCGTAAGCCTTCAAATGAATTAATGTGCCTCATTGAAAGTTGAATGAAACTGTATTATGAGTTGGGTTGAATATTTGACTACATGAATCTGTTTATAACCTCGACGAGGTGCAAGGAAATGCCAATGTGGATCGCGAACATCGACCCCTGCAGACAATGACACGTATTTTTATTTGACTAACACCTCGCCAATCGAAGAAAACTAAATATGAAGAGTTTATTTCACTGAAGGCATCCTATTACCTGTGTCGTTTGTTAAAATTATATATTAACATAGTGCAAGCGCGAGCGATTATGCCGCTTGTTGCAGACACTTTTTTGGATACGATTGGCACAAAATGGGTTCACAATATAGAACAATATCACAATATATTTCATTTGATCGATCACCGTTGTAGCCTACATAGTACTCGGATGAAGGATCAAAATACAATTAATTTACCTATTGATTGCTTTGATGATTTCTGGTGGCCCCTCTGGTAGCTTAACCTGCTGACATTCTGACAGCTGTCATTAAAAGATCAAAATAACAATATACTAAACTTCCATTGCCTTGTAACGTCGCACTGTTGTACAACTAAGATAATGTTATGCTAATTATGCTAATTTTCCCACTAATGAGTCCATAAGAAACCATTTGTCCATCGACTGAGGGAATCCACGACAAATATCAGTCAGGAAGGACTTCGTTTTGCAAGTCCAGAGCGCCTGAACCAACTTGGTTGAGTGTTTACCTGCCATGAAACTGGTCTGCATTTCCTCTGTCTGACGGGCATCACTGTGCGTTGGAGTGTGGTCGAGATCGTGGTAGAAGAAGTCCAGAGGGTCGAGATATCTGGCGTCGTGTCCAGTCTGTTGTCCAGACTGAACCAACTTGCTCACTGTGTTTACCTGCCATGAAACTGGTCTGCATTTCCTCTGTCTGACGGGCATCACTGTGCGTTGGAGTGTGGTCGAGATCGTGGTAGAAGAAGTCCAGAGGGTCGAGATATCTGGCGTCGTGTCCAGTCTGTTGTCCAGACTGAACCAACTTGCTCACTGTGTTTACCTGCCATGAAACTGGTCTGCATTTCCTCTGTCTGACGGGCATCACTGTGCGTTGGAGTGTGGTCGAGATCGTGGTAGAAGAAGTCCAGAGGGTCGAGATATCTGGCGTCGTGTCCAGTCTGTTGTCCAGACTGAACCAACTTGCTCACTGTGTTTACCTGCCATGAAACTGGTCTGCATTTCCTCTGTCTGACGGGCATCACTGTGCGTTGGAGTGTGGTCGAGATCGTGGTAGAAGAAGTCCAGAGGGTCGAGATATCTGGCGTCGTGTCCAGTCTGTTGTCCAGACTGAACCAACTTGCTCACTGTGTTTACCTGCCATGAAACTGGTCTGCATTTCCTCTGTCTGACGGGCATCACTGTGCGTTGGAGTGTGGTCGAGATCGTGGTAGAAGAAGTCCAGAGGGTCGAGATATCTGGCGTCGTGTCCAGTCTGTTGTCCAGACTGAACCAACTTGCTCACTGTGTTTACCTGCCATGAAACTGGTCTGCATTTCCTCTGTCTGACGGGCATCACTGTGCGTTGGAGTGTGGTCGAGATCGTGGTAGAAGAAGTCCAGAGGGTCGAGATATCTGGCGTCGTGTCCAGTCTGTTGTCCAGACTGAACCAACTTGCTCACTGTGTTTACCTGCCATGAAACTGGTCTGCATTTCCTCTGTCTGACGGGCATCACTGTGCGTTGGAGTGTGGTCGAGATCGTGGTAGAAGAAGTCCAGAGGGTCGAGATATCTGGCGTCGTGTCCAGTCTGTTGTCCAGACTGAACCAACTTGCTCACTGTGTTTACCTGCCATGAAACTGGTCTGCATTTCCTCTGTCTGACGGGCATCACTGTGCGTTGGAGTGTGGTCGAGATCGTGGTAGAAGAAGTCCAGAGGGTCGAGATATCTGGCGTCGTGTCCAGTCTGTTGTGTCCGACATTTGACCGGGATCAAGACTAGTACAAGCCACCCGATATGAACCATAGAGAACTAATACTAAATCACAAGGTAATCAACTAATAAATACCATCACATTACAACCTCTTCGTTCGGGCATAGATTTTTGTTTTCTCAACCCATTCAAGAAGCAGTGTTTTCAAAAGTCAAAGACATAATATTTAAATCTTGATTAATATTCGATTAAATGAATCACTATGTGTTTGTACCGTTCAATTTATACAGTTGGGACAATGACACTAAAACATTGTCGTTGACCTATTTTAATTTGCAGGAAGCACACGTGTTAGGGGAAACTGCCATTATTTATTGTTTGGAAGTAATCTGCAATGTCAATTATGTCAGAGCAGTCAGTATTTGGATGTCCGTCAAATATTTGTATTGTTGATTATTCACCGACAAAAAAGGAGACAACTTTATTTTGTAAAACGATTTTTCAATGCTCTGCTAAATTTTAAATAAGGACTATATTGCTATGACAACAACCAATAACACAGTGGCGGCTATTTGGCTATACAACAGGTGTTCAATTACATAGAAGGACGTAGAAGAAAGTACTCTAAGAGGAGAGCCCCCAGCAGATGCGGGGCCGGGGCGCATAACCCCGGATTTTTTTGTATCTTTAGTTTGAAATTGATGCATTTTTACGTCTTTTGGAGAGCAAAATGATTAGACAATATATTTAACTTCCTACTTCCTGGATTAGGGAGCACTTTTAAATAATTTTCTTGGATGATCAGGTGTGCAATTGTCACACCTTGCACACTGTAATAGCCGCCACTGCAATAGCATTCCTTAAATGACCACCTAACTTAACTATTTAGGTACCTACTGGTTTTGATATAGCATTGAAATCTGTTCCTCTGATGACGAATTTAAAGGGACAGCCTACAGTGTCGATACCTTCTTCTTCCTCAGGTGATCCAATTCATAACAACCAAGAACAAATTCTTTTCAAAACATAATTCATGTGTAAAATTAATTTTCTAGGTGTAAAATTTAAATAACCAAATTTTTAAATCATCATGTACAATTATTCCATTGTTCTGTCCATTACGTTCAGTTTGCCCGGCATGATTGGCAAGTCATATAGTGGAGCGGTCGTTCCACCCAGCCAAGTCATACTGTACACTCACACTCACTCAACATACCGTAAATGCCTAATAAACTGAGGAGCAGACCAAACACTTTTAAGCCGGGTCCACATAGACCGTTTTTGAGTTTTCCGTGTTCCGTTTTTTTTCTATAAACCAATCACAAGTCTGCCGTGAGCGATGCCGTGAGAATAAAACGAGGCGCCAAGTCCTTTTGAATAAAGTATTTCTCGTTGTTTATACTTTAATTTCAAAGATACGATTAAATATTTTGAAATGCCATTGACTTGGTTCCTTTTTTGATATCACTCCTTTTCGGCGTTTATTTTTTTTTAAAGTAAAGAGACTTGGCTGCCTTTCTTACACGAATGGTTTTTTCTGGGATAAAGTATTCTATGGGTACAATAAATGAAGACGTATCACACAACTTTTCTTTAAGCATTTGAAAGATGTGTAGCTGTCATTTTGCATGGCTCACATCCTAATGATGTCGGGGAAGAGGGAATTGTCGTCCCGCATATTGTGAGCTCAACGAGCCGAAAAGAGAACAGTTCTCGTGGATTCATTGCTTATGATCTCATCTTAGCATTGCGAGCAAATGTCGTTGACTGATGATAAAGTTTTATAGGAGATATTCAAGTCGAATGCTTTTCACTCGACTGCTTAATTAATTGAGGTTAGTCAAGAAGATATCAGGTCTTATTTTAGAATATGGAGATAGGAAATGATAGCTGTGATTTGCGTTTGGTTGAGCAGCTGTAAGGAAGAAGAATAAGAAAATCAGGGACATAGTGTCATGATTTATGCTAGATTTAAGCGTAATGATCACTGTTTTTTTACATACTTAAAAGAACGACGCTAAGTTGACAAACGGCAACTCTTGTTGGGAACTTAGTCATGACTTAAATATTAGAAACCATCAATTGAAAGCGAAGACAGGGAAATTGGAGACAAAATTCAAATTAATTTTATTTTCATCACTTAAGTACGTTACGTATACAATTTCATGAATAATCTAAGCTGCATCATTTGTATCGTTTCAAGTAATTATTGAGCTTGACACGCTGACGACGCTGCTCGACGCCCAGACGCTTGGCGTCGAAAAGAGCAGCAAAGACGCCTGTCAGGAAATACAGCCTCCTTCACTTCAACATGTGTATGAAAAAGATACATCAATAAACACGTTTATGTAAAGCATATGAATCTGTTGTACCATAAGCTATGGGAAAATTGCAGCAGTGAAGAGAAGTCATGTCCGTGTGAAATCCTTTCGAAATAAAAAGAAAATTAACAAAGAGAGAAATTATATACATGATGAAGTGCATGCCCAAATGTTTGATATTGAAAAGTTCCAAAACATAATTACCTGTAAAAGTATTGGAAGGAAAGTAGTTGATCTGCAAAAATATCGAAGCCCGGGAAACAGCGTGTGTAGCAACCAACACCGCAGTACAGTCAGCAACACACTAAAACAGAATTCACTCAAAAAGCGTCGAAGAGCTACGGTTCAAACAACAGCGTTGTTCGGGGGGGGGGGGGGGGGGGGGGGGGGGTTCCACGATTTGTGACATAGTCACAAGGGAAGAAGGCCAAGTGACTACACTGTGGCACCGTATTATCAACACACTCCACTGACATCGTGTTCATCGTGCAGTCGAAGAGCTACGGTTCAAACAACAGAGCTGTAGACTCTGCGCCACCGTATTATCAACACACTCCACTGACATCGTGTTCATCGTGCAGTCGAAGAGCTACGGTTCTAACAACAGCGTTGTTCAGGGGGGGGGGGGGGGTCACGATTTGTGACATAGTCACAAGGGAAGAGTGACTACACTATGGCACCGTATTATCAATACACTCGCACTGACATCGTGTTCATCGTGCAGTCGAAGAGCTACGGTTCTAACAACAGCGTTGTTCAGGGTAGGGGGGGGGGGGGGGGGGGGGGGTTCACGATTTGTGACATAGTCACAAGAGAAGAAGGCCAAGTGACTACACTGTGGCACCGTATTATCAACCACACTCCACTGACATCGTGTTCATCGTGCAGTCAAAAAGCTACGGTTCAAACAACAGAGCTGTAGACTCTGCGCCACCGTATTATCAACACACTCCACTGACATCGTGTTCATCGTGCAGTCGAAAAGCTACGGTTGTAACAACGGCGTTGTTTAGGGGAGAAGGGGGGGGAGGGGGGTTTCACGATTTGTGACATAGTCACAAGGGAAGAAGGCCAAGTGCCTACACTGTGGCACCGTATTATCAACCACACTCCACTGACATCGTGTTCATCGTGCAGTCAAAAAGCTACGGTTCAAACAACAGATCTGTAGACTCTGCGCCACCGTATTATCAACACACTCCACTGACATCGTGTTCATCGTGCAGTCGAAAAGCTACGGTTGTAACAACGGCGTTGTTTAGGGGAGGGGGGGGGGGAGGGAGGTTTCACGATTTGTGACATAGTCACAAGGGAAGAAGGCCAAGTGACTACACTGTGGCACCGTATTATCAACACACTCCACTGACATCGTGTTCATCGTGCAGTCGAAAAGCTACGGTTCTAACAACAGCGTTGTTCACTGCAACGATCAGACAGCTTACGTAACTGCGAAGTATTAAGACGGGACAACATCTGGAAGAGGAGAAACACCAGGATGTGACGACCATCGAGGATGAGAGACGGAACACTGCAGGGGCTCGACCCGCTGTCCTGAAGCAGCAGTTGACCAACCAGGATCATCTGGAACAATGGAGAAACACTTTGTTATTTCCTGTTATTTCATGCACTGTTTGTTTAAATGTAATAAAGTTTTTGGGCATGCACTTCAATAAAACACAATTCAATATATCTAAAATATTATCTTCAATTCAATAAGAAAGCAAGACCGCCAAGAACTTTGTTTGGGCAGAAGCATGAGCTCGAACGAGTAAATTTGTTCGATGTTCTCTTCGGGGCGAAACTGTTATTCCACTGGTTTACCCTGTGATGGAAATTGGTTAAAAGTGGTGCAGTATTGGTCCCATCAAGTGTAGTGACAGCTGAAGAATCTGTGAACATTTTCTTTTAGTTCGATAAGATATTTTGAAATACCGGATTGACGTTAATACTCTAGACACTGAACTGGTGTTGAAGTGTGGACTCTTGAATCTCAGGTTGTCTTCACTTGTGTCTGCAATCCATCTCCATCATTCTGTGTCCAATGTCTAGCTGAGGCGAGATGGCTTCTGTACAGATGTTCAAATCATATCCTACAACAGCTTTTTCATATCGTTACAAACATTTTGACTGCGATATTTTATTTCCGATTTAGTTGTTATAGTTACATGGCAATCATTGTATGCTCGTAATTTTTTTACTTTGTCGTGACCTTCTTTGTTGTAACAATGACCAGTGGCAACTTACTTTTAAAATGTATCGGTGTTACAGTTACAGTTACTTGTCCAATATTCTAACAGTGATACAGTTACTTGATTTTATAAGTAACACTGATACAGTTTCAATTACTTTCACAGTAACTTTATTTAAAAAAAAAAGAAAATCTGAGAACCTGTTACGCCATAAATAATACACAAATAAATGTGGAATTACCCACATTTTGAAATTATTCACTCTAATAAGAATGAGGGTTAAGCTACACATTTTGTAAGCCTTTTCAAACTGTAGTTGTGAAGTGATAACATTTCACCCATGTTACTGTTCCCAAAGCTACACTACTAACATTGACTTAATTTTACACGAAAGAATCCTTCAACATGATGAATGTGAATCATCAAAAGACAAAAGAGACTTTTAAAATAAACCTATTGCTAGCTATTGGTTTTGCACAGAGCACGTAATTATCCAATCTACGAACCCACAATTCCGTATTTCAAAGACAAATTTGGTCAAGGTACGGTTAAGACTATAAGTCATTGCATTGGCACTCGAGGAACAATTCCACTGTTTCTTATATGAATGTTATAAAACATTTTAAATACCATTATTTTGTTCTGTTTATAATCATCTACATTATTAGTATTTCGTAGTTTTTTTTTATTTCTTTAGTTATTTATAGCTTAGTAATACGGGTAATACGATACTCGTAGGAGGGGAATGAATACTTTTGATCCCCTCAAAAATTCTGGTAATAATCTAATCGTAGGTAATCATAACTTACTTAGTACGATGAACATAGGCGTGCGCACGGGGGGGGGGCCGGGGGGGCCTTGGCCCCCCCTAATGGATCAGCCTCAACTAAAAAATTATAAAATGTGGTCCTCGTATTGTCAAAATTTTGTTTTAAATGGGTTTAAACAACAAAAAATCTCCCTGCGGGGCAGACTGGAGTTGCTCAAATCACTAGACTCAAGTACTGGGCTGATCAAAAACTCAAAATTTTGGAAAACAATGCCTATAAAGTACCTTCCAAAAACACAATTTTTCATGAATTTCTAGGTTTTTCCATAAAAATGTATTTCTAATATGCCTCAAAATTGCTCTAATATGATGTATGACCTTCAGAAAATATTTTCTCGGGGGCTTCGCCCCCGAACACCCTTTAAAACGTCTCAGATTCATTTTGATGTGCCCAAAATACTAAAACGCTCTGCCGGACCAGGTTTTGGGGCATGCCCCCTCACCTTATTGTAGTGAAAAGGTTTGTGAAATTTAAAAAAAAAATGTAAAGAAAATGCTCCTCAGATGTCTCAAAACTGATTTCAAAGTGTAAAAAAACCAAAAACGCCCTGCGGGGCAAGGTGGGGGGCGCGCCCCCCACACCCCCCTTAACCCGTGGCATTTTTTTTCCCTTGGACTTAACCCCCCTGTCATTAATCCTGCCGGCGCCCATGTTGGCCCCCCCTAATGATTTCTCCTGCGCACGCCTATGACGATGAAGATATTTGAAATACTACCGGATTGACGTCCTGTACTCTGGGACTGAACTGGTGTCGAACTGCAGCCTCTTAAATGAAATTTGACTCTCCAAACATTAGTGTCTATCGTAGTTTTATACCATTCGTGTAAAATGTTTGGACAAACCATGGACCAGGGACATGTTTTGTATAAACTGCTCCGAATCACAACGAATCTGTTTTAGGTTTTAGATCGTCTTCCAATAGTATTGCTATGGTTACAATACAAGAATGGTGTTCATTTGGGCATTTTTGGTACCAAATACAACCATTACATTTTCTCTGTTGTATATATAAAATGATTTCTCCATTGTCTTCCGAGTTCTGAATTCAACCTGCATGATGCAAGTTTGACCAAGAAATGTTGAAAAGTGAAAAAACTAATTCACTAACGTCAATTTATAGAAAATGTGTATGTTTCCGTTGTATGCAAAAGATTTTCTTTGTGTGGTGGAGCGGGAGGGGAGGGGGGGGGGGGTAGATGGCGAACTAAATACTTTACATTCTACCCCACCACAAGATAAGAATCTCTCTCAATATTCAGCTAAACATGAGATTTAAGATGGCTGAGTAGTGAGCGTGGCCTTGAAAAGTTTTTTAATCGATTTTTATCAAAATCCTTTACCAATGTAATTTTTAATAAAATAAGGCTTTGTACGAGTCTTCAGAAAAGTTCAATGAAAATAATTTCATAGCTTGGAATGATTTATTAGTTTTATATTGTCTTGTCCTATAGACGTTTAGTGCCTGAAAATTAGTAAAAATATGGCACTAAACGTCTGTAGAACGAAATAAATAGAATAATTCCCATTTAAACCAAGAAATTATTTTCATTGAACAGTTCTGAAGACTCGTACAAAGCCTGATTTTGAGAGGTCCCGGGTTCGAGCCCCGGTTCGGTCGGATATTTTTCACAACACACATCCCTTCATATCATCCTGACTCCATGGAAGTTTTCCAAAGTAACCTACATTCTTATAATATTGGTAAAAGATATTGATAAAAATCGCTTAAAAAATCTTCAAGGCCACGCTTACTACTCAGACGACTTAATTCAGTGTATTACTATCAGTCTATCACAAGGGCGTATCCAGGATTAAATTTCGGGGGGGGGGGAGGGGCGGACATTACTAATATTTTGAAAATCACAGTGTAAAACCAGGGGTTTGGGGGCGCAGCCCCGAGAAAATTTTGGATCAAGATCATTCATTTAGGTGAAATTTTGAATCGCACTGTATAGCTATTTTGGTAAATTATAAATTACAAAGTATCAAAAAATTGGAAATTTTTTGGAATTTTAGCTCAATTTTAACCATTTTGGAACGTTTTTGACATGACCTGTCTGTTTGTAAGTGTTTTTTCCCATATTATTTTAAATGTGCTTATTTTCTTAGATGAAACCCTGATTTCGGGGGGGGGGGGGGGGGGGCATGGCCCCCCCCCACGCCCCCCCCCCCCCCCCCCCCCCCCCCCCCTGTATACGCCCTTGGTCTATCACATGCCTCGTCAGGCATTGCGTGCTCTGTAAGTTGGCACGAAGCAAAAAATTAAAAAGTGCTACTAATATACAGTCAGACTGATCATGTGAACATCCTATCAAAGTTACACCCACTTATCAAACAAATTTTCTCTCTCAATTTGCTTAAACGGCCGAGCGCTTGATTCGAGCATGCGTAATTCGTTTAATTTAAGAAGTGAGAGGGAAACGCAATCTACGAACCCACAATTCCGCATTTCAAAGACAAATTTAGGGAAGTTACGGTGACGATAAGTTATTTCATTGGCACTCGAGGAACAATTCCGCTGTTTTTATATGATTGTCAAATGTATTGATTGTATTGCTATTGTGTATCTGTATCTGTATATCTATTGATTGTATAGATTGTCAAATTTTTTATATCATTTTGTTCTGTTAGTTTCGATTGGTTGAAAGTTTCGTAATCATCCACATTAGGAGCAATTCGCAGTTTTTGTAATTTTTTATTTCTTTGGTTATTTATTGCTTAGTTATGTTTACGATACTCGTAGGAGGGGAATAAGCTTTTTTGATCCTCTCAAAAACTCTGGTAATAATCTAATCGTAGGTAACCATAACTTAGTATACGATGAAGATATTTGAAATACTACCGGATTGACGTCCTGTACTCTGGACTGAACTGGTGTCGAACTGCAGACTTTAAATGAAATTTGACTCTCCAAACAAGTGTCTTCGTAGTTTTATCATTCGAGTAAAATGTTTGGGCCATGGACCAGGGACATGCTCGATGTTCTGTATAAACTGTTCCGAATCATAAAGGAATCTGTTTCAGGCAGTTCGTCTTCCAATAGTATTGCTATGGTTACAAGAATATGATGTTACTTTACGGAATTTTTGGTATCAAAACAATTATTACTTTTTCTCTGTTGTAAACAATGCTTACTCCATTGTCCTCCGAATTCTGAATGATACAATTTTGACCAAGAAATGTTGAAAAGTGAAAACGACTAATTCACTACATCAATTTGTAGTATAGAAAATGTGTCGGTTTTCCGTTGTATGCAAAAGATTTTCTTTGTGTGGTGAAGGGGGGAGGGGAGCTGGCGAACTAAATACTTTGCATTCTACCTACCCGACTCATGACTTGATCACTAGCGCGCAGGCATTGCGTGCGCCATGCAGCTTTGTACTCCGTGTCTCCAGAAGTCGGAGAAAACTCCAGGCAATAAAACTGAGGGTTGATTGATCTGTGCATTGAGGGGGGGGGGGGGGATTAATAACGGTGCGAATTCGTCTCGCTTGATACGAGGCTCTATTTTGATTGCTCGCCATGAAACAGTTTTTCAGCTAAATACAACCATAAAAAACACTCCGTGTAAAAATACCAGCCAAGTCTCTTCAATAAAAATAGAAGAAATCTAAAAATTCAATATCAAAAAATGGGTTAAGTCAAAACTTAATTTTAAAAACCAAAATATACTTGGCGCATCGTGCATATAGATAGTTTAGAAGTATAGGCCAGATGTGTAATATACATAAAATCTGCCCAGCCTATAATGCCGTAAAAACGATGCGCCAAGTATATTTTGGTTTTTAAAATTAAGTTTTGACTTGGCCCATTTTTTGATATCACTACTTTTCAGTGCTGAATTTTTAGATTTCTTCTATTTTTTATAGTTGAAGAGACTTGGCTGGTATTTTTACACGGAGTGTTTTTTATGGGGATATCACTACTTTTTGTCAGTTTATTCTTACAACTTGTAACATATATTGTGGCAACAAAGACTATAATTCCTTTAAAAAATATGCCATTTTGATTTGGTTGCTAAGAAAGGTTGTGCTTGTTACTATGTATGCTATAAATAATATGCTATGAAGTATAGCGAAAGTTTCGTTCCAACCGGTCCAGCCGTTCTTAAGTGATGGCATCACTTCCGGTTTTCAAAATGGCGACTGACATCACTGCCACCTAAACTTTGTATCTAATACATGTTATGTAACATTATAAGCCTTCTGAATATGTAGTAATTGTTATAAGAAATGATTTTAGTCTGATTTGGCATTTTTATGACGTCATTTCCGGTTCCGGTAATAGTATATTTCTATTTCGACTATAGATATTTTATAAAGATGGCCGTCCGAATCGTTTGGCGCTTGTTTCGTCCCGATCGGTCCATCCGTTTTTGAGATATGACGTCACTTTTGGTTTCAAAATGGCGACTACAGGTTGGTTTTATAAAAAGGCACCTCAGACGCCAAAAGTGCACATGTGGTAAAAATTTCAGAGCGATCGGTTCAGCCGTTTAGGCTGTGGCCCTGTCAATAGGGTTTCCTGATATCATCTGAAGAAGAAGAAGAAGAAGAAAAAGTGGTGTAATTTCAGTGTTTTCACGGCCCTCTGGCTCGCAAATAGCATAACCTGTTGTTCCCAAATTTGGTATATGGGGTGGGGTGGGCCATAGCTCGAAATTTAGATATTTCGCAACAATGTGAGATTTTCCAATTTTAAGATCCAGTAGGCCGAAAATGCCATGTTGTTGCTTACAGTAAAAGTGGTTGGTCTGCTCCTCAGTTTATTAGGCATTTACGGTATGTTGAGTGAGTGTGAGTGTACAGTACGACTTGGCTGGGTGGAGCGACCGCTCCACTAGATTCCCCATAATTCCCATGTCAGAAATAATATCAATCTATAGCTATGTTTTAAATGATTAAAAATGTCTATCGGTGTACTGAAAGGACAAAAGGAGAAGTGACTTGAATTTTACAGGAAATGTATTATTTTGAAGTACCTTTCGCAGGTATGCCACCATAAAACAAACTACCGATTCAGTTATAATATTCAAAACTGTACACTTGGTGCGCAAGCGCGAGCGATTTTGCCGCTTGTTGCAGGCACTTTTTTGGATACGATTTGAGACAAAATGGCTTGAAGAAATTATTTGAAATTTTATTCATGATTTGATAAAAAGACAAACTTAGGGTTATCACTTGTTACATTTTTCATTTTAATTAGTAATTCGTTTGTTAATTAGTAATAGTGAGTTGATTTTTGGTGAAAAATTGTCTATTTTCTTGTCTCGCTGGGTGCCGTATGATATTTAATTTTAAAAATGTGCCAAGTGATAACCCTAAGTTTGTCTTTTATCCAATCACGATTAAAATTTGAGATCAATTGGTTAACGGGTCTGGTCTCCAATCGTATCGGAAATTTCATAGTTTTGTTAAATACCCGCGCCTAATTAACAAGAAACGAATCAAACATGAAAGAGTGCTACTGATATACAATCAGACTGATCATGTGAACATCCTATCAAAGTTACACCCATCTTATGACACAATTTTCTCTCTCTCAATTTGCTAAAACGTCCGAGCGCTTGTATCACCTTAATTTGAAATGGCATACACTAGATAGATATCCTATCAACACAATCAAACTTGCCAATGTATCACACAATCACCCATATGATTGCTTATGAGCAAGAGGGGGAAGCGATGCTTGTGCACGAGCTTCTTGATCTGTTGAACTTGAACAATCACGCGACACCATGATCACTATACCTGGCTACAGGACTCGAACTCAGTACTCCTGTGTGTAATGATGCACTTGGTGACGTCAGATTCTGGTCCATGGCGCAGCATCTCGATGTCACGTTCAAGGAGATGATCCAGAAGATCGCAGCACCAATATGAATCTTCTTGTAGTTACAACCAGAGTTGCAATGAATCGATTCAACAAGTCGAAGATTCAAGAATAATTTCTATATCTCTCAATGAAATGTGGCTTACTTATTAATGTTTAAAAAGTTTAAAATAATATTAAATGATTTGTCAGAGAAAATTTGAAGCGTCTGATATTGAAAGTAACGAATTATTTTGTTACCATAGATATTATTGGATACAATAATATCGTTACAACAAACAAAGTTTTTAATTTTAATTTTTAATAATCAATTGTTTGAAAATTTTATGTTCCGTTGTTGGCGATAATGAAACTGACCGAGTTTAAATTTTGCATTTATTTGTAAAAAAAAATCACGTCCTTTTTTACGGTGTATGCATTTTATCATTTTAACAAAGTACTTTAATTAATTGGTTACATTTAAGAAAATTCTGTTGACTGAAAATCTAAATATTGTTCCAATCAAGATTAAAATTGCAAGGTCATGTGTATCGAATAGTAATTGATCTGATTTAGCTTTTGGTCCAGAGTGTTATTAATATGTTCTCGAAGGAATAGGGGGGGGGGGGGGGGGGGGGCGATGAAAAACGAAAAACGATGCGACAAGTTTTTTATTTTATTTTTTAAATAGTTTTGACTTGGCCCATTTTTTTGATATCACTACTTTTCAGTGCTGAATTTTAGATTTATTTAATATTTTTCTTGTTGAAGAGATTTGGCTGCCTTTTAACAAGGAGTATTTTTTCCTGGTTATAGAATAGATGAAATTACAAGCGTCAGCTACTTGTTCAGCATCAGTATCAGTTTAGTATCGTCTAATTGAAGACATCTTGAAACATACTTTGGTCGTAACTGATCACCGACTTGGTGTGTTGCAGCGGACTTCTGATATTCTTCCTGCGCTCAGCGACCAATCACAATCTCCGAGAGAAGCTGGAAGTTGGAGGGATGTTCAGTCAGCTGTCACATTTCATTAACATGGTCGTCTATCGGTTCTTCAGGCAAGCGAAGACGTTTCTGTTCTAAATCCGAATCCCTGTTCCAAAACATACTCAAGAAAACCTACTTTCTTTCACATGACCAAACGTAGTGAACAATATCTGTACCTTAGAGGTAGAAGGACTCAAGTCTATATCAATGATTCTTTAGGTGATTCTTTAGGTTCAAATACTTCAAAGTGCAATACAAGTATTTGTTGACATCAGACAAAAGACAATTGATAGAATTTTCAAATGTCAAAAGTATCATTTCAAAAGTGTGCAACGCAAAATTGATAAAAAGGAATTCCGCCCTTCTACTTCTGAGGTGCAGATATATTGTTCGAATAGTTGTTCGCCGCAACTAAAGCCCCATTTACACGTTGCAATTTCTTGAACAACTTCTGTGTCACATTCCCATTTGTCATACAATTTTGTATTTACACGACGCAACTTTCTGTCACAGAACTTAAAACATGTTCTAATTTCCATTCAAGAAGTGTGACACAGAAGCACCATAAGAGTTCCACGTTTATTTCATAAAATAATATGAATTATGTCCAAGTGACTCCCTTTCACACGAAGGCGAAGTTTTGATATTTTAACTTTCATCAAGCGTCACTACGGGACACTTTCTGTTTTTTCGTTCGATTGTTTTTTATTTGTGTTTTTGTAGACAAATACTCATGTCAAACCTTTCAACCAAAAACCACTGAATGATATGAAATTTTACACGTTATAAGAGAGCTCACAGTTATAATTTTTACACGAGATCCTGTGTTTGGTTGAAAATAAAAAATTGAATCGTTTTTCCGGTTTGGGGACCAACATTCGAGGTGTTTTGGACAATTTTTAGAAAGTCGGTGAAAATTTGGTTGTATTTGAAATTTGATTGACAGTTTATGATGTTTTTGAAATATCTGTCTGTGACACTCTTCCTTCTTCCTAGGAGCCTTCACTTATCTTCAGCGGTTAACATTTAGTTCGGAATATTTTACACGAGTTCATGAAAAGTTGCATAACTTTGCCTAATATCAAGTCGAAAGTTATGCATAACCGTGTCATTCTTCTTTTCTTCACGTGATCGAAATGTGCCACGACTAAATACCTGTTGATTGTCTTAACATTCATATTGACGTATTGTTCCTACCAGCTCTTGCGTCAAGGTCATAATATGATAATGCGGAAATTAAGTATATAAGTAAAAATGCATTTCTTTTATTCAGTTTTCGGCCAGTGTCATGCATCGATTGATGTTGTTGGTTGATTGAAAAGCGGAAGGCGACTTTCATTTGATCATTGCAGGTGAGTGAGGTTAGGGAAGCTGATGCTGGACCACGATGTTAGGTCTCCATCTTGATTCGTGCGGCACTTTCTCTGTTTGTGTGAATTTTTTCCATCAACCCAGTCAGTAACATTCAACGTCGACCTGATATTTTCCGCATACTTTTACTTCATACTAGAGTTCAGTTCAGTTCAGTTCAGTTTTATTTCCATTTGGACCTATAGCTTTTTTCTTTTTAGAAAGATCCGTCCATAAAAGAAAATCATGTTTTCCCATTAAAGATGGAGTATACTATGACATTGATGGGTTTGAGGATCTGTTGCGATCTCTCGATGCTTCCCAGTGTTTAATCCCAGATGAAAGAGAAGGTGCAGCAGGTTTCTAGGTTTCTAACTTCAAATTATTTCCAAAGTGGATTTATTTTCTTTAAAGTTTATGCTCTTTGTTATTACTGTTATTATTTGACCATTGATTGCAAATTTTTTAATTTTGTTCTTTTCATTCTGTTAGTTTCTAAAGTATCTGTTAGTATACTGAAGTAGGTGTTAGTGTTCTGTTAGTATGACTTTCAGTGAGATCTAGATAAAATGTTGTATTTGTCAAATAAAAGAATTGAGAAAGAGTCAAAATGTTATATCCCAATTGAAATCTCAATTCAAAAACTGAAATTACAAAGTTGCAATGAAAAGCAGTGTGCTGTTATATTTTATAGATTGAGTGGATCGTGCATAGATTTTAGTTGTTTTTATTGCAGTGTTTTAGGGAAGTTTGGTTCGAGGTGTTGCACGTACCGGTGCTCGCTTAACGCGTTACACCGAGCGTTTTCCTAGTTATGAAGTCTTATCAGGGTAGTAGGGAGAACAATGTACTCTTAATAAATGTTTAGATAAATTACAAGAAGACGATTGCAAGATAGATTGCAAGATGCAAGAATAATAACTAACAAAAAAATAACTATTATTTTTGCCAGTAGGTACAATCTCTTTATTATTAGGGGTCTGTCAGTAACAATTCTAAATTAATTTATGTCAAACTATGCTCGGACGGCCACCGATATTCATCCCGAATGATCAAATTTTATGTAGTTTTTTTAATTTTATTATTATAGTGTTGAACGTCGTACAGTTCTGCATCTAGGCTAATAGCGACGGATGAATATTATGGTGGTGATGATCTGGAGATGTTGATAAATAATATGTAATGGTGGACGGTGGGATGGAGGCGGTCGTAGCCCACTAGCGAAAACCTTCCAATCATTTGCCACGATTAAGGGAAACCAATAGAAAGCCTCAGTCAGGAAGGACGGCCGTTTCTCGTGAGCCATTCGTGATTATTTCCATGTTTGTGTGTGCAGCGATGTCTCCAGACGACAACCTCACCTCCAAGTCTGTCGACGATGACGCCGCGACGCTGTCCCGGGAATGGGAGACGTGTCACGAGGACGTCGACGACGCCGCGACGCGAGCCGGCGCCTGGCTGGCGTCGCCGCCTCCAGGCGAGGAGGTCGTCGTCAGCGGTCTCGCCGGAGTCTTTCCCGACGCCGATAACGTCTACCAACTCCGTGACAACCTCATGAACAAGGTCGACATGATCACCGAGGACAACAGACGGTGGAATGTGGAAGGTAAATAGTTTCCCGGCTAAACGACCCACAGACCATTGACTCATTAACATGATCGGATATCAGATTGATATCTGTGTTGTTTAGAGCTGATGGTCTGGTGTTCGGTTATGTTGGGTCTGTAGGGTGGGATGGTTTTATTTACGTATATGTTTCTCCCGTCCGTGGCCGTCAGGCTTGAAAAAGACAGCCGAAGCGCTGCGGAAATATTGCTCTCCGTGTTTTAATTTGTGTTTTTATTGAGTTGGTACCGGTGTTGTCCAGAGTAGGAGTTTTAACATGAACAAATGGATCACGACAAAGAGGTCAAGTAGATGGTCTTTCTAACTCATGGAATACAAAGAAGTGCGTTTATTGGAGTAAACCTTTCCAAATGTTACTAAATATGCCCACAAAAGTTAACAAAGCGAGTAACTTCAAATTCAAAAGATCGACCGTCAAATTGAAAAATGCAGAATATTTTCATTTACAAATTACAATACTATCCTATCTGAGGGCATCGGAAATAAACACATTTATAGTTCAAAATACGCATCATTATTGAAAGAATTAAATATTCAATGGTATCACTTACATTCGAAATCTAATTAATTTTATATTTTCAATTGCCGTATGGATAGCACGGTTATTTCGAAAGTGAATTATATGATTATGGCTGGAAGATGATAATGACGTCAGGAGAAGGCTGACATTGTGTTAGTTAGGATCCTAATACGAAGACTGTAACAATTCCGATCTCAATAAGATGTGTCTGTGTCAGATTTCCCTGACGCTCCTGCACGGTCCGGCAAGATCAACTGCCTCACGAAGTTTGACTGCGCTTTCTTCGGCATCCATCCGAACCAAGCCGATGTCATGGACCCGATGTGCCGCATCCTTCTCGAGAAGACGTATGAGGCGATCGTCGACGCAGGTAAGATCATGTCAAGAAGTAAACCGAAGCTACTGTACTTCAACAGGTGTTGAGAGGGGACAATGTATATTACTATATACTGACTATGATTGGTTCAAGGCATGAACCCTGCGGAGCTGCGAGGTACGAAGACAGGAGTGTTCATCGGATGTTGTCTGGCAGAGAGTGAGCTGAAATTCCTTCTCAATCCGACGGAGCTTCAGTACGGAATACTCACGTCAGGTCGCATGGCATTCGCTCAGCGCATTGCATTCTGGCTTCAGATCAATGGTGAGTTTATTTGAACTTGTCAACAACTTAGGTATCAACTTATCAAATAATTGGTTTTTAACTGTAACTGTCTGAATCGCTCGGGTTCCTACAGGTCCAGCATACATGGTCGACACAGCTTGCAGTTCCGGTTCATACGTCATCGACCACGCATATCAGGCCATCCGGGACGGTCATTGCGAACACGCCATTGTTGCTGGTTGCACTCTGGACACGGCTTCGGAGACCACAGTGCAGTTCTGGAACCTCGGAGTCCTCAACAGTGATGGAAAGTGCTTGACATTCGATGACGAAGGTACGGATTCATTATTACCCGTTTTAAAACAATACGCACGTTGTTGCATTATGGTGGTTGTTTGCTACCATTTCTCTGTTTTTTTTCCTAAGATGACTTCAGTGGATGAAAGAACGTGATTTCTTAACATTTCAGCGAAGGGTTACGTCCGCAGCGAGGCCATCGTAGTGACCTTCCTCCAGAAGGCGCGCAATGCACGACGCAACTACGCCACAATAGTTCACTCAAAGACAAACTGTGACGGATACAAGGAGAAGGGCATCACGTATCCATCCAAAGAGATGCAGGAGAAACTAATGGTGGATTTCTACAGGGAATGTCAGGAAGATCCCTTGAATGTTGCTTGGATAGAGGCCCATGGAACAGGAACAACGGTTTGTCAACTAAATTGATATTTATGAAAGGTCCTACATACTGCCCCTTACTGCCCCTCATTCCCAGGCTTTGTGTAGGTGGTGGCATATATACTTTTTCATTTAGTCCAGGACTAGTCTCGAAATGTTATTGTTGCAACCGGACTCACTATGACCGAACTAGATAGAGTTTGTGTAATTTTTAACAATGGTTTTAAACGACGATCTGTTCGGCAGCTAATCTAACTGCATGAATGTGACAATTAAAATGATAAAAGGTAAGATGGAAGGTACTAGGTAGACAGGAAGCAGTCGTGGCCTATTAGTATATCTATTATATGAAGAAATCAAGTTAAATTATTTGTTTTTTCAAATCTAAAGTAGCTGAATCCAATTGTGCAGTGACACATTTCCGCATGACGAACATTTTCAACTAACTCGAGAATTGGCCCCCAGGGTCTTCAAGTCTTAATCCCGAGTGTTACTTTCTGAGCTTGTGTAAGGGTCAATCATGATTGTTTCCGCAGGTCGGTGATCCGGAAGAGTGTGCTGCGATTGACGCCGTGTTCTGCAGGAATCGCAAAACTCCGCTGGCAGTCGGATCCGTCAAGTCCAACCTGGGACATTCGGAGCCGGCGGCGAGCTTCAACTCGCTGTCCAAGGTCATCATCGCCATGGAGACGGGCGTTATTCCTCCAAATCTACACTACAAAACACCGAAGAGGTCGATTCCATCTCTTATAAGCGGCAGACTTCAAGTAAGTCAGAATGACATTGTTTTCAGGTAAGATGTAATGCGCTATTGAGGAGGACAGATAACCATGTCTCTTCAAGGTCCGAGGTTTCAGAACTAAGATAGAATTGAACACGTTTTCACTTTTCCCGGCTAATTTTGAAATTAATTCCAACAACATGATGCCAAATATTTCAGTGAGTGTAGCTTGTAATATAAATGACCACTTTGCCTTTCATTAACACCCTATCTGTACTTTGTAAAGGTAATGCGTAATGTGCATATTAGGTAACTAGTCTGACTTTATCAATAGGAATGATCTAATGTTGCATTATCCCTACAGGTGATTACAGAAGCTCTGCCTTGGGACGGAGGACTCGTGGGATTCAACTCGTTTGGATTCGGAGGGGCGAATTGTCACACGCTGGTCAAGTCGAACGAGAAGGAGAAAGTGAACGGAGGTTTACCTTCGGACGGCATTCCTCGCCTAGTTGCTGTCTCTGGTCGCACAGAACTCGCAGTTAGGCAGATTCTAGACGACGTGAGTGATAGTTTCCCAGTAACTTTCTTAAACTTTCACGCCTCCTAGAATAACCTTCACCTTAAATATATCTAAAGCATTCATGAAGTTCCTACAACAGCTATTTTGTAAAACGGATACTTGTCATAGAGACTAGATACACTACAAGGATATTTTTCTGAATCCAGCTTTCCGAGCGCCCTCTGGATGCTGAATATGTTCGCCTGTATCACGAGATCCACGCTACGCCGATTGAAGGTCACTACTTCAGGGGATTCACCATCCTCCAAGAAGGACAACCGGCTGTTCGAGACATTCAGGTTGTTGGCGATGATGCCGAACCGAAATAATTACAATAAAACACACGCTTACAATTTTCCTTCTATTTGAATGAAATATTGTCGATTAGCATTTGGTTAGGTCATCCACCAGCAGACCAGATTCAAACTAATTCCAAACATGATAAAAACCCTACTCTGGACGAACGCCGGTACTATATTATAAAAACACATTTTTTTTTAATTTTTTTTATTGTAATTCCAAACATATTGAGAATTAAAGTTGAAATGATATTTATCACAAGAAACCGGAAAAAATTAACTTTAGTGCTTGAAATGTAATACAAAGTATGACCTCGACAACATACCTTTCAGCAGCAATTTAAAGATGAATAATATGTACTTGACATAATTTGCTGTCCAGTAAGTAGGTTGGGTTGGGTCGACCTGCCTTGCCGGTGACGTAATGACCGTGTCTTGGTTGACCAGTATGTAGACAGAGTCAGCCGGTCTACGTGGGTGATGCTCTCGGGCCTGAGCAGCGAGTGGAACAAGATCGGCAGCGCCCTCGCGGTGTTCCCTGCGTTCGGCAGAACCCTGGCGGCGTGTCATCGGGCTCTGCAGCCTCACGGCCAGGACCTGAACAGAATCCTCGAGATGAACTACCCACAGAACCTCGCGCAGAGATTCATCTCCGCAACAGCAACGCAGGTGATGACAAAATTTTTGTTAGTAACACGATTTCCGTTTTCCCTCAAGGACATAAAAATGTATGAAGTAATCAATATAAACCTAGTATATTTTGTTGAATTGTTGAAATTCTATTTCTCTAGATTGGACTTGTGGAAGTCCTACGCTCTGTGGGAGTCACTGCTGACGGTTTCATCGGTACATCTGTCGGTGAAGTGGCTGCCGCTTTTGCCGACGGTTGTCTGACCTTGGAACAGGCGATTGTGACGTCATACTTCCTCGGAAAGGAGCTGCAAGATGTCAATTCAGGCAGAGGAGCTATGGAACGTATAGGTAAATAAAATCAGTTAGTAAAACCCAATCAGCTTCAATCAGATAAACTGTAAATGACTTCTAGATTAAGTAACATGAATATTTTGTCACATTAATTTGTCATAATGGAAACCAAATTTGGTAGCACTCGATACAGTCACCCACAGTTACAACGGCCCTCAAGCTTCATAAAGTGAATTCAGTAGAACCATAGACATTTATAAGCGGTTCCCGAGATATGCATGAAGGTGGCGCGCGCGCGTCAGAGGCTTGCCCAGACTAGCCCCAGGCTCTTCGACCTTGAACTGGCACGGTGGCTCAACGGCGGCCATCTTGGACCCGTTTTGTTTTGGTTATGCTGTCAGGTTATGGTCTGGTGGTGATGATTTCGCACGAAATCTTCCTTCAAGTTTATTTTATTTACTTAATTTCCAAGAAAGATAATGAAAAGCAAATACCAGAAAGGTTAGTATCCTATTGGCATTCAATGAACATAAAATATGGATTATATCATTCCGTACATGATTGCAATTCGTGATTTTAAGGTTATAATTTGTGTTGACTGTTTACAGACTTGACAGAATTGATGCACAACACATTCCTGAATTATTCAAAACAATTCTGTAGCAATTCATTAATACTTGAGTACGAGGAAGAAGACATGGAAACATGGGTGTCAACATGCAGTTTTCTCATGAAAATTAAAAAAGCAGACCAGTTTTGGGCAGAGTCCCATAAACTTCGACTAAATGATGAAAAAATGACCTCCCTAGAAAACATGATGGAAAGTATTTTGGTAAGTAAGGTATTTTGTGTGGGACAGAGATGGTTTACAAATAAATAAGCTAATATTCAGTTTTATCAACATTCAAATTCATTCATGTCAATTATATTTATTTGTTTACATACAATTCAATTCAATATGCATTTCTAGATCAAAATTTGACAACATTGCACTGAACTTATTGATTTTCTTACTTATTTACAGTCAACATCAGAGACATCGCAACCAGGTGAAGCGCAAGCATCCACTTCCACACCACGCTTGTCAACAAGCTTCCAGAGTCAGCGAGCATGTCGGATGTTCTTGGAGAGTATTTTAATTCATAAGAAGAAACAGACAACGGCATCAGAAAATGCTAAAAAAAATGTCCCTTCCAACAATCAGCAACATGAGAAGAAAAAACACCCTGCTCACCGACACTTCTTAGGTTCTTTGCTTCGTAATTTAACGGGGACATTTGGATATTCAAATTTGAAAAATTTCTACATCGATCGCAAGGCAGCGATTGCAAATTCAAATATTCCAAGCATTACGTGGACACAATCTCTGGACAGGGGCGGTTTGTTATATTGCACCTTTGAGTTTTATGACTTCTTTGAAAGGTTTTTACCCATTGAAGATATGTATTTAGAATCCCACAAGAATCGGAACACGAAAGAGCTACGCGAAAGCTTATCGAACAATGAAACACGTAAAAAGAAATGGAAATCGATTTGGAAAGGATCGGACGACAAATGTGAACCTACCTACCGTGAAGCTGTGAAGCTTCACATCAATGGCAGGATGCGAGCGTTTGTGTCGTACGTGAAGGACAGCATTAAAACTAAAGCTCGCATAGCACGTAACACTACCAAGTTCTTAAAGAATAAGAAATTAGCTGCTTCAGGAAGTAAGAAACCTCTTCGCAATCAACTTGCCAACTTGGGGACCAATGGACAGACTTAGGTAATCCAATTCAGCGTCGGGTAACGTTACCCTGGCCAGCGTACGTGATTTCCTTCTTGGCGATCTTCATCGACTTAAGTTTAGCAGCGTTGTCTCCGTATCTGAAAAAAGTACATTGAACCATGTATGATTTTCATTTCTAATTTGACAGATTCAAGTTTTATGGAATTTATTGTTGAAAGGGCTGTGTATTAAGTAAGAAATATTTTTATTATTGTCATTAATCTGAAGATAACTGAATTAATCTGTGATGGACGATGGTAAATTTACATGGAATCTTATATTGAAATGGCTGTGTATGAGTAGCATTAATTTAAGTTGGGTCACTATCAGACCAGAACTGAATTGATCTGTGATTGTATCTACCTTTTTCTGGATTTTTTTAAGAGGCTGTGTATGTGTGTCATTAATTTTATTTGGGTCATATTTGGACAAGAACTGAATTGATCTGTGATGTTGCTAAGAATGTATTCTCTCTTTATTTTTCTCTTATTTTCTAGGTGCTATTCATTTCATATATGTTGTAAAATATGTCAGGAATTTATTTGTTCTTTGTACTGATTAGGGATTGGGAATTAATAGACACATTTTTAGTACAAAAAATTATTTGGAACCATAACTGTTCTGGTTGATTACTGTGCTTGTTCTGTGGCAGAGAGCATCAGAGAGTAATAATTTAATACAGGAGACAGAAAATGCTGATCTGTTTCATCTAATAAAAATTAATAACCTTTATCTGCATGGATTGTTTCCATTATTTATAGTATTATAAAATGAAGAGATATGTACCTAGTATTTTTAAATAAAAATGTTGATAATTACCTCATTACGTTTGGATTTGTATTGCACCCCCCAGCACCCCTCTGCTTTGAAAATTCAAGTTCAACTGGATCTTGATTAAATTTATTAGTCAAGATAAATGACGCTCCTTTTGCCAGCATAAACCTAGTCATGTCTGCCACCGAATGAGCTGAAACATGAAAATAAACAATTTAATTTTTGTACAAAAATTAAGCACGGGGAAGAAAAATATGAGGAAGTAATTTGACTGTAGTTACCTGTGATTTTAAGCCCCTCTATGGTAGCTCGACTCAGGAGCATCTTTGAACGCTGACTCTTTGTGAAGGTCCCAGGCCGCTCTTGAACTTCTTTCTCCCACGTTTCCAAATAGTCGATGAATGTTCCCGTGAGCCAGGAAAGTCGTTCATCCTCAGCGCTGGTGTATGCCTTCATGTTTTCGTTTCTTGTGCGAGAGCCTTCTCGGAGATTTCTTGTGTTCAATATGTCGAACCACTTATTAAAAATCTCTATGAATTCCACAGTCTCCGTCATCGACTCTGACTTCAAGTCTCGGACGGCGATGGCCATTCTGCGGGAGAGAACTTGCGCCGCAAGCTTCACTTTCATGAGTGAACACGCGTTGAGTGTAATGTGCTCATCTGTTATGTGGTACAGTTTCCTTATTCCATCTGATAAATCGGCTTTATAAGCATCGACAATGTGTGACCACTGAATAAACTTGTTGTTCTTCCACAACAGTCTTGTATTTTTATGCCATCCACTGTTGGAAAAACAATTTCGTATACAGTTTTTAGGAGGTGGGGCACATCGCATACAAAGTAGATATTGCAGGTCTTATTGTACAGATTTTTCGTATACCAACTTGTACAGTTCACTTTGTCCAACTGACACAGTTTATAGAATGAACGGTTGGCTGCCGCACCGTCGGAAACAAAGGCCAACACATGAATTGCATTTGTTTCCAGCAGTTCTACTGCCTGCCACATGATTGTGTACAGGTTGTTGGCGCTTAAAGATTTAGTCGGGAAGTAGGCAAACGTGGAGAGTATTGATGTTGAAATGCCCCGCACCATGATTTGTAGTACATGTGTGGCTAGCGACTCTTACGTTCTTGGCAATCCGTTCACCTCAGCCTCAATCTCCGACAAGAGTTGATCGACGTTGCTGAGGTGAACGAACCCAATTATCTCATTGGTCGAAGCTTTATAGACGAGGTCCTCCTGGATCTTCATCTCATCATAGAGCAGCGAGCAAAATCTCTGGTGGGGTTCATCTCCTGCTGCACGGAATTCTTTGACGATTTCTGCCAGCACATCGTCCTGGAAACCCGGCCTGATGTGCGTCAAAGCTTGTATTTCATACAAGCGTTTCTCGGATGGAAGCGTAATTACCTTCCTCAAGGCCGAGTAAGTCGATGATGATTTAGCTTTTAAATATAAGCACCATTTTAGCATCAGGGGATGCCACCTATGCCCTTTCGGAGATTTAGCCCTTGCAGCTTTCAACTGTTCATCGAAGAACAATTGAGTGAAATTCGTTTTGCCGTCGTCCTTCTCAGAAGCTGCAGAGCTTAATATCTCCATGAAATCACCATTGTCCATCGTGCCTAGAGCAACGCCCTTGCTGTTGATTAGATGACGAAGACGCTTCCGCATCCGCTCGGTCTTCCTCTTCTGTAGAACAAGTGCGCGTCTCGCCTTACGAACACTGTTCTGTGCTTCTTCTTGAGTCATATTTTTCACATTAGAACTTGGGTGCGGATGCTTCCAAGCTTCCTCTTCAGATTTCTCATCTTGGGCTTGCAGTTCTTGCAGACAGTATCTTTCGATAAAAGCAAGCACTGACTTACATAATCTATTGCCTGTGTTGCATCATTGCTTGGCAAACCAGAGCCATTCGGGAACTCATCTTGAAATTTCTTTGCAACATGAGCCCGATACTGTGAATGACAAACATTCCAAGTTGTATGTGCAAGTTTGAAATAAGAAATGTCATTTAAACACAATTTATGAGAAATAGTTTCCCATATTTGGTGATCAGGAGGTATAACTTGGTCAAATACTTTTACTTGCAATTCCAATGTACGGTCAATTTGGAAACTCAATCCGTCTTTAACTAATACATTTACAACCTCCTCATCAAATTGAACACACAAATTGTTCATCAATATATTCTTGGCAACACTTGCCAACATACTCTCAGATTGCACTTCGCATTGAACATAACTGTGATCACTTCTTGAATGCTCATTCTTGGCTATATTTAATGGCTCTGCCACTACTGAATCTGCCTCGAAGTTCTTGGAGTTGTTGGCTTCCGACGAGTGGCTCTCGGTGTTGTTGGTAGACTCGGCGTTGTTGGCTTCTGAAGAGTGGCTCTCGGTGTTGTTGGTAGACTCGGTGTTGTTGGCTTCTGAAGAGTGGCTCTCGGTGTTGGTAGACTCGAGAGTGATCTTCCTTTTCTTCGGATAATGAAGAATTCGCTCTGCTGGACATTTCCGGGTAGAACTCCGGGCTCGGTCCTAAAATATTCAGTGATTATAAGTAATAGGTACTACCTAGGTACTTATTATAAAAGGTAGGTACTAGGTCTACAATTTCTTGTGCAGATAGCTATGAGGTAGTTTTAGTTAGGTACACTCGGCCAAACAAAACTTGAACGTTGACCAAATTTGAATGACTGCTGGTCATGTCCCATAAGTCCAATCAAAGCTTGTTATTATCACCTACTAAGGTCTAGTAGGTAAGGTCACCTACTAGAGTGAGACAATCACTTAGACTGACTTCTTATGGTGCGATCTTACATTTATCAGCCTATCAGATTTATTGAACGTTCAAGTTTTGTTTGGCCAAGTGTAGGTACCTATTAAGTAGTACTCACAGCCCTGGCCAAAATCTATATTTAAAATATGAATAAACTAGCTATTGTAAAATTGTCTGTGAACCAGTGAAATAAACAAAACAGAGTCAGAGGCTGGTAGAAACCAGGTGATAGCAGTTGCAAGTACTACCTAGGTAGGTAGGTACCTTAGGTCCTACTCTTTAATTATGCATTTGTACATACACATTCAGCAAGATAGGTACTTACAACAAGATGTTCCGGTGTGTCAGCTGGAATTGGGTCTGGGTTCTCTTCAGTAGGGCCAGATATATCATAAAAATGTTTGGTACAAATATAAGTTTTTGATGAAATGTCCAAAAGTGTTAGTTTTCTGTCGGCACGTTTGCACAAATGTAGCCACCTTTGGGCTTTGCTACACTGTTGACACTGTTTGGCATTGTGAAGTAAACTGGGATTCATTAAATTATTATAAAAACTGGCACAAGGTTTCGTGAACGGAATTAAAAAAACGTTGTCTTCGTGATGTCTGGTATTGTTTGTGCACACGCCATATGAACAATAAACACTTTTCTTCCAGCTCTTCTTTGCGTAACTTGCTTTCCCAATCATCATAGAAAGCTATTACTATACACTTATTATAATAAACTACATAATAAACGCCTATTGATTCAACAAATACATCAATAATTATCCGAAATTCGCAATTTATAACATTCACACTACGCACTGACAGCTACGTTGGACGAACGAATGGATCCAAGATGGTGGATTTCCCAGCATGCAATGTTCTTCATGAGCAGGACTGACGTCACGGCGAGCGTCAGAGCTGTGTCCGCGCGCGCATCGTGTACATGCATATCTCATGGTAGAACCTCACTGAACCTCAATTATATTTCAAGGTCTGATCTGCGAGACAGCTGAAGCGTCTTTAAACCCGGAAGTGGATGTCGCGTCACGTGAGAATACCGGAAGCAGTGTCTTCAGTGGACCAACTAATGACGTCACTATTGGGGTGGACTTCATGGGCAACATTGCAATCAAGTCCACTCAAACGGCAAAAAGTGGTCTTCACAGCAAATGCGTCCAGGCAACCAGAAGTTCGCTCATTCAACGACTCAAGCAGGTTGGTAGTTGTTCGTTCAATGTTGCCTGTACCAAGTTGGTAGATATTCTATAGGTCTTAGATCTTCATGTCGGGTGGTCTGCTCAGATCATCAACCTTCTTAGTTATTTCACACGAATCTATAGATAACGATTCTTCTATTTATAAAGGTACTATTCTTTTGCCTTTCCATATTATTCTAGCCTCCACCAATGCTCGATCTTTATTTTCTACCATACTACCCAACAGTACTTCTTTTCGGTTTTTCCGTCTAATACTGTTTTACACTCTTAGTCCAGGATCAAAACGTCGAAAATGATAGTCCCGTGGAGCTTTTAGTTAGATATGTGGGCACCATGAAATTATTGTTCCTTAGGTCCTAGAGTGTCTAAATCGCGTTGGTGCCAAAGCCGAATACGCGTCGGGGGTTGCAGGGGGGTGGCGGGGGTGGAAAATCATTTATAATTATTTGCATCCAAACGGTTAGAGATACAGAAATTTCGTAAGTGAACAAAAGTTGCGTAATAATATAAGGAAGAAAACGTCTCCTTACAACTTTCTCACCAGATAAATTTTTTGGGTTCTATTACCCAAAAATCAGATATTTTTCAAAAATTATCAGTTTAAGTGTTAAATTGAATTAACACTGATAATTTCGCACTGAACGATTGATTTATTAAGTTTTATATACTACATATACACGATTATTAATTATCAAGTGTGCTATGTGTCATAGTTGGTCAGAAAGTAATAAAAATGTCCGACTGCGCAGTGGTCCCGCGCCCTTGGCTCCGCCTATAGCTTATACCTATGGTATACAGCCATTGTGAGGCATGGTGTTTAAAATCAGTGCGTTTAGTGAAACTAACGTGAATATTGGTACCCTTACTAATTCGAGTATGAGAAATCCAAAAATCGATATCCCCAAGCTGAGTCATTAATATCTTCTGAGTAATTGGCATAATTGACAAAATTAATAAAATATAGAAAAATATATTATATATTATTATAAATTGGTAATTATGGGTATCAATTAAAAGTAACTCATATCCAAAATGAATATTAATAGTAAAACCATATTGGTTGACATTCACATAGGTAATTAACCGACTTATTAATTAATTTAATAAAAATTAGCAATCAATCTAAAGGTTTAAAGGCCTACTCCGATTAAAATAAAGCTTAGTATGATCGGTAACAAGTCCAAATTAACACATACGTATTTTTTGGTATGCCAATTTACTGAGTACTTTTAGGGTTAAAGCCCTCAAAAAATCAAAATTTTGGTTTCCTACAAGACCTTAATGTTAATTAACTTTTCCACGTTCAACTCAGAAGCTTCGTCTCTTTTAAGATTTGTAGACTTATTACTTATTAGACTTTTAGAAATCTCGGTATGGTCATTTAAGGGCAGAAAGCTCAAAATTTTGACTCCAAAAAGGCACAATGACAAAAACAATTTCTTTCATTTTTCAACCTATTATGGTAAACCATTGCTAGTACTCGAGAAAGGTTTTTTTTCACCAATAATAGATCTCATGAAACCTTTTTATGGACTATTGGTTGGGGGGGGGGGGGGGGGGGGGGGGAGGGGGGCAATGGCGGATCCAGATTCATTTCTTTGGGAGGAGGGAGGATTTACCAAACAATCAGGGTTAACATGTTACATGGGTGACCAAATAGCAATTATTTTTGTCCCTATAGACATGCGATCAAAAGAAAACAATGGGGGTACCCCCCCCCCCCCCCCCCCCTCCCGTCATGCTGGTCCACGACATGTAAATTTCTGATACAGATTTAATTGAGTCCAATGATATCCTGTCGGAAAACCAGAACTATGCCCCCTCCCTTTATGTATAAGGGTGTAAGGTGGGAAGGTGGCGGCAGTGACATATAGTAGGGAACCGTCCAATCATTCGACTATTGAGCCACTGCACAATGTATTCAGTTACTTTATCATTGATAAAATAAAATTGTTCACTTAATTTTGCATAGTCGAACATGCACATGCGGTTTCGATTCGAGAATAGACCCCCTGGAAACGCATTTCCTGACTGAGAACAAGGTCGTGGATGTTCTCAGTCCAATGGAGAATGAAGGGAAGGTTCCCTACTAATAGGCCATGACTGCCTCCTTCCCAATCAACATCCTCAAGTCCTCAGCTCAGACCTTGTTTGACTGGGGTTTATGAAACCTATTTACTATCACTGCCCCGGGTAAAATCCCTTATCACGGTTAATCGTTTTATTTATTTTAGTATCCCTCAATTCATTAAGCATGGCTTTTGCAGGGCTACCTGCAAAGTCCTCACCATAGGCCAAAGAGAATACAACTATCACGAGGTGTTTTATGATTCGAGGCTTATGTCGGTACCTACAACAAAACTACTCATAGACCACACTGAATGTTTGGAAAGTGTAAAATAATTACCTAATAGATATTTTTCAATAGTTACTAATTAGCACGTTATCACTAGGAGTTACGCCTGCTGCCATTATCGCATTAGTAAAAATGTTTAAATGTGTGTGTAAAATTATAAAAATCCAACAGCAAAGAAGCATGATGCAAGCGCAGACTTATAAACTTGATTTAAACTCTGTATAAATGCTCTGACAAGGAATATCCCTTTGAATAATGACGAATCGCTTAAAGTGGGGTGGGGGAAGAGTATGAATACAGCATGATTATATTAATAATCAAGAAATTATAGTTAACTTACTTGTTTTGGCGTAATATTAAGTCACAAGAGTTGCTGAATGCATGCAAAGCCTGTGTTATGCATATGGCTGGGCTCTAGGCGGACCAAGGGCGCGGGACCACTGCGCGGTCGGATATTTTTGTTACTTACTGACCAACTATGATACATAAAACACTTGATAATTAATAAGCATGTATATGTAGTGTATAGAACTTAATATATCAATCGTGCAGTGCGAAATTATCAGTGTTAATTGAAATTAATACTTAAATCGATAATTTTGGAAAAATACCTGCTTTTTGGGAAATAGAACCCAAAATATTCATCTGGTGAGAAAGTTGTAAGAAGATGTTTTCTTCCTTATATTATTACGCAACTTTTATTCCCTTACAAAATTTCTGTATCTCTAACCGTTTGGATACAAATAATTATAAATTATTTTCCACCCCCGTCACCCCCCTGCAACCCCCGACGCGTATTCGGCTTTGGCACCAACGCGATTTAGATACTCTAGGACCCAAGGAACAATAATTTCATGGTGCCCACATATCTAACTAAAAGCTCCACGGGAATACGTTTTGATACTGGACTATCTTGTCTTCTATTATAATGCAACAAGTGGCTTTTCGGTACACGCTCTATGATGTTTTTGTGATGTTGGCCCCCAAAAGGGCCGTTTGTCACTATCAGTCTTCACCTGAAGATGGCAGCTCTACGACTGCCGAAACGTAGTGACAAACGACCCTTTTGGGGCCAACATCACAAAAACATCAGAGAGCGTGTACCGAAAAGCCACTAGTTGCATATTACTATAGCTCTCAGACCCTCAGTCAACTCTATTATAATCCCACTTGAAATGCAGTGTTTTTTCATCAACAGGTGATCTCTTCTCCCAAGGCTCGCTCTTCCTCATTGACAAGAAGTTCATCTTTATCGCCTAAGATGGCATCTCCAGAATATTTCTTCGACGCTCTCTTCGGTCCAGTGATGCTCGAAGACACGCTACGGATGTTGCCGAAAGACTCGCTTCTGGTCAACATTTCCCCGGAGCCACGCTTGACCGAAGTCCTCCGGAGATTTCCGAACTTGACGTCACAAGTGTCTCTGGTGCACAAGGAGGATGATGCTGTGAGGCAGCTGCTACAAGCACTTGGAGAGTGAGCGAATTTATTTAAAATTCAAAATCTTGAAGTGTCTGTCAAAATATTTATTTGTTTGTCCTAACGAGGTAACTTCACCCAACCCAATAAACCCAACCCAATAACCTTATCTTGGAGACAACTGGTTACCAATAAGAGTTAAAAGTGTATCCATTGAATAGATACACTTGGCCAAATAAAAAATGATCGGTTGCTTGGACTTTTGATGTTGCTTTAACATTTTTAAGTCAATCACATTTATGAAGCGATCATCTTCAGTTGTGCCAAGTGTGCATAGCTGGTATTAACATGGGGTGAATGCTATTTATCTCGGATTCATCAACTGTTTCTTATATCCCCTTGTACTTCCAGTATGTACTTGTGCGGAGTGACACCGCATCTCGCTGCCCTCTACCCTGACGTCGAGTTCCCCGTGAGTCGCGGCACCCCGATGATCTCGCCGCTGATTGGCTGGGACCACTCACGTGACATGGACGTGTTCCTGAACCACATTGTTGCGTCCATCAGGAGCAGCTGCACATTCGCGGAGATCGACATGATCAAAGCGGCGAACCTCTTCTACACGGGTCACGTGATCGATGGGAGGAACCTCTTCCCGGCTACCGGATACGTCGTGAGTTGAAGGATTGAATGATGAAGTGCGTACAAAGGCGTAACTAGGCAACGAATGGGCCCTGGCAAAATATTTATGTTACCCCCCCCCCCCCCCCCCCCCCTGAAGGTCTTCTTGCGCACATTTTCCGAGTGTATTTCTCGCAAAATGAATCATTTCAACCCCATTCACATATGAATAAAATTAATTGCACATTATGTCAAATCTGAGTGGTGCCCTCCAAATGCCAAGGGCCCCTGCATGGCCCAGCCACCCGGTAGTTACGCCACTGAGTGCATATATGGGCGAGTGAAAGATCGCTGGTGAAAGTCTGTCTTATAAAAGTTCATGTTTGAGAAACTCTCAAATAATATATTTTACAGTATTTTCTTCTAACCTCCGTAAAGACAATACATTAAATTACAGCTATAATGCTCCACTATGAGACGATTTTTTATGTTTCGCAGTGGCTGGTGGCAGAAGCATTCGCATATATTAACGACACAAAAATTCACCGAATGGTTTTCGAAGACATCAAATTTCTACGAGCAACGAATATACCCAAGGATGGTAAGTGTACATTTGTGTCTCATCCCTACAGATATCAATGTGTCACATTTTCTCTCACCTTTTTATGATTATCAAATCATAATGAATAGCTTCTTTCACTAGGTGTGGTGCAGTTCAACATATCGATACAGAAAGTCACTGGTCAGTTCGAAGTGGTCGAGAGTGGTGCTACGGTCGTCAGTGGTCACGTGCACATTCCTGCTGACGTCAACCAGGAAGTCGACCTGGAGGCCCGGGTGTCCGAACAGGACGTCGACGGCGTTCTTCTGAATACACGCGACATCTACAAAGAGCTGCGTTTGAGAGGTTACAACTACAGCGGACTCTTCAAGAGCATTGTCTCGTCCACGATCAGAGGTGAGCATATTATCTAACACATTTTCCAGTGCAGTGCACAGTTAAAAATCCGCCATATACTCCAGTCAACGTTGAAGTACACTCAATAAAACGATATTCGAAATAAACGAATTGGCTGAAAAAGATTTGATGGCATCATCCGATGAAGTCTATGCTAACACTTCTACTCTAGTATGTGAGCTCTGATTTCATTGATATTAACCATGATTGATTGGCAAGAAACCTGACCAGCAGCCAATCCGTTATTTTAAAATGCCGTTTTATGTTTTGTTGAGTGTACATTTTACCGCTTGGATGATTATATTTCTACTTTCTATGGCTTACAGGACTTGCATAGTCCTATTCCTCCTCAAGAACCTTTCTCCATTTTGGACGGTCCAACCATGTCCAACGCTCCTCTCCTCCAATCAAGCATTCTGAAGCTACGTTGACGTTTAGCGCTTCGGCCCTGGCCAATGAGATGGCGCAACGCCGAGTGCTGGGCGTTCAAGGTCAAAAGATAAACCATGTTCACCTTCCAGCGATGAGCGCCGAACGTCGAACGTCAGCGCGCGCATCAACGGCGAACTGCAAACTAATCCTGCTATACTCATAGTCGACCGATATGGTTGGTCGTGTTTCAGGTGAGCGAGCGAAGATCCGCTGGTCGAACAATTGGCCGGCTTTCATGGACAACATGCTGCAGCTACAGATCCTGGCTACAGACTCCAGAGGTCTGTTTGTGCCGACTTCCATCGACAGACTTTCAATCAACAAGGACCTGCACGACGATCTCGTGGAAAGCAAGAAAGTCGACGGTGAAGACTCGGGTAATTATCTCTTGTTCATCATTCAACCCTCAAATAATCTTTCCAATTTCAACTCGCAGGTACAGGTACACTCATAGGTACTTTCTTACTTACTTCAATTTTTCTTGGAGGTGGAGAGATTTTTGCATGATGATGAAGCATTCAAAAGAGGCAGCATCTGAATTCTAATTCTCCATTTAGTGCTCGAGGTGATCGTGAACCACGACTCTAAAGTGATCCGGTCTGGAGGCGTCGAGATCCGAGGACTGCGAGCTTCGGCTATCAGCCGTCGCAAGCCGTTGGGGGAGCCGGTACTGGAGCGATATCAACTGGTGCCCTACTGTCCAAGTTAGTTCCTTACTAGTTCAATAGCTTGTGGCTGTATCTTAATGTTCGTTTTGACCTAGAAATTAAAGGAAGTAAGCTGGAACAATGTCGTCATCATAGTGCTCGGTTACATTTTCAGCAGAAGTTTCACGAAAATTAAAAATATATGAACATCTACCATTTTAAAAGCTGAAAGATTTTATACACCTACACGCAATTAAACATTACAGACGAATTATGTAACAATAGCAAACACCAGTTTTCTCCTCTAGACAGGAAAGAGCATGCATTGCATTTGGACGATGCCCTTCGAGTCCTGATCCATGTGGCACTGGAGAACAACTTCTCACTGAAGGTGAAAGCAGTTGAGGTAGTTGACGAGGAGACGAGACCGAAACCGCTGCTAGCGGCCCAACTTCCAAACATACTCGGCGATTTGCCGCTCATGCAGGTAAAGCTATGCCGTAATATCAAGAAAATCTTGTGCAAAGTGCATCTCACTATAGCCCAACCCATCTAGAAGCATTATAAACTAAGATTCGCGAGCTCTTGAAGCAAAAAGATTTATTTAGTTTTATGTCCTCTCTGTCCCAGCCTGACGTTATTGTTTTGTCGCCCCCGGGTCATCCGCTGACGACAGACCTTGGTCCAGAGATCTCCGTGAAGAGTTCGGAACTTTCAGAAGAAGAGAACTGTATGCTCGTGTTGGGCACGAACTTGCTCGGGCGTCCTCGGATCCTGCAGACGGCTCTCTCGTGTATTGGACACAAGGGCTTCCTGATATCACGTGAGACGGTTGACGCTGTTGTCAATGACGACGACGAACTCCAAATCCTCAACGAGTACCGCATCGGTGACGAGAGATTACTTCTGCTGAGGAAGGTCGGTCTAGTATGACCGATCAAAGTCTTTGATAGTTGGTATTACCGGTAGTTCACCTGTAGTTTAAGTTAACAAAAGCATCGGGCAGAATTAGAAGGCAAATTAGTTAAAATCATGGATCCAATCATTCCTCGAACATAATAAGTATATTTTTCCCTACAAAGGTCGTCGTCACAACATCACCTTCCGTGATGCACATTACTGAGTCAAACTTTGAATGGATTAAGGATCTTCAGAGCGTCCTCAAGAGTCAGGAAGCATCTACTCGCACGGTGTTAGTTTCACAAGGAGAACCGACGAACGGCATTGTTGGATTGTTCAACTGCCTATGCAAAGAGCCAGGCGGCGACACTCTTAGGTAGTGTGTGATAATTGAGTTCTGTATGGAATTTAGAGCATGCATCTCGTGCATGTGACATGCACACTCAGACAAAGTAAAAACGGTATTCAAAAGTAAAGATTGGCCGATAAAGATTTAATGGCATTGTCCGAAAATGTCCATATCAAGGGCTATCAAAGTTGATCCCTGCTTTTATTGATAGCATTCATTGATTGTCAAGTAACCTGACCAGCAGCATCACTTTCGTCCAAATACCGTTTTTACTTTGGCCAAGTGTACCTCTTTAAAATGTCTTTACTGCACCTTAAGCCATTCAATGTAAATTGATTAGACATGCAACTCGAATTAAAATATAATTATCACGTGCAGGTGCTTCTTCATTTTGGATGCCGCTGCACCTGCGTTTGACCTTGAGCTGCCGGTGTACAAGACGCAGGTGGCAAAAGACCTGGCTGTAAACGTGTACAAAGATGGCAGCTGGGGCAGCTATCGTCACCTCCGTCTCCCTGACAAACCCCTGATAACAACGCAACACGCATATTCCAACAATCTAATCCGTGGTGACCTCGCCAGTCTCAGCTGGATTGAAGGGACCATCGACCCCAACATGTAAGTTCTTTCATGAAGGATGGATTTAAATTGACAACAATTATGCTAACAAACAAGCAAGCTTTATATGTACTTCAAATTCTTTACCTTGACACATCAATCGGTTCTCCTGCTGTCATCTTCTATCCTCATTAAAAAACACTCCGTGTAAAAATACCAGCCAAGTCTCTTCAACTATAAAAAAATAGAATAAATCTAAAAATTCAGCACTGAAAAGTAGTGATATCAAAAAATGAGCCAAGTCAAAACTTAATTTTAAAAACCAAAATATACTTGGCGCATCGTGTATATAAATAGTATAGAAGCATATGCCAAAAATCAAATGT
Source organism: Leuctra nigra (assembly GCA_934045905.1). NCBI lineage: Eukaryota > Metazoa > Arthropoda > Insecta > Plecoptera > Leuctridae > Leuctra > Leuctra nigra. The sequence continues at coordinate 28,121,210 of OW203766.1, forward strand.
ACCTACCTAATTATATATAATATACCTATAATGCCCTTAAAAACGATGCACCAAGTATATTTTGGTTTTTAAAATTAAGTTTTGACTTGGCTCATTTTTTGATATCACTACTTTTCAGTGCTGAATTTTTAGATTTATTCTATTTTTTTTATAGTTGAAGAGACTTGGCTGGTATTTTTACACGGAGTGTTTTTTTATGGGGATATCACTTATTTTTTTAGTTTATTTACACAACTTGTAACACACATCGGAGCAACAATGACTAAATACTTTTAAAAAATACGTTATTTCCGAATTGGTTAATACGAAAAATTGTGTTTGGTGCTCAATATACCTAAGCTTAAAGTGATATTCCATGAAGAATTGCGAAAGCTTCGTTCCAATCAGTCCAGCCGTTTTCGAGATATGGTATCACTTCCGGTTTTCAAAATGGCGACTGAAATAACTGCCACCTAGAATTTATTTCTATAAATGTTATGTATCATTATAAGCCTTCTGAATATGTAGTTATTGTAGTAAGAGGTCATTAAAATCTAGATCTTCATTTTCATGACGTCATTTCCGGTTTCGGTAATAGTACATCTCTACTTTAACTACTGATATTCCATATAGACGACCGTCTGAATCATTTGGCGCTAGTTTCATTCCGATCGGTTTAGCCGTTTTCGAGATATGACGTCACTTCCGGTTTCAAAATGGCGACTACCGGTTGGTTTTATAAAAAGGCACCTCAGACGCCAAAAGTGCACATGTGGTAAAAATTTCAGATCGATCGGCTAAGCCGTTTAGGCTGTGGCGGTGATAGCGGTGTTTCCTGATATCATGAATCATCATCTAAAGATCAAAGTGGTGTAATTTTACTGTTTTCTCGGCCCTCTAGCTCGCAAATGGTATAGCCTATTGTTCCCAAATTTGGTATATGTGGTGGGGTGGGCCATAGCTCGAAATTAAGATATTTTACAACAATGTGAGATTTTCCAATTTTATGATCCAGTAGGCCGAAAATGCCATGTTGTTGCTTACAGTAAAAGTAGTTGGTCTGGCTCCTCATTTTATTAGGCATTTACGGTATGTTGAGTGAGTGTGAGTGTACAGTACGACTTGGCTGGGTGGAGCGACCGCTCCACTAGATCCCTAATACTATTCACATCTAAGTACTTCTTGCCTCTATCTTCATACACAAAAGCCTCTCTTCAACATCGACCAACTTAAAATGGAAAACACATTCTTGTTTGACTATTGAGACTGTAATCTCAGTTATTTTTCAGTGTTTGCTCTGAACCTGACCACGAGTATGTTCATGTTTATTATTCTGCGATAAACTTCCGAGATGTTATGATCGCCACTGGCAAGTTGGCGGGCGAAGTCATCACCATGGACAGGCAAAAGCAGGTGAGATCAAGAAATATTACAAGACGGTCCATGTATATTGTCCTGTCAATATCCACGACTATAGCTTCAATGGCATTGTATAACTGAAGGAAGTTTCTTTTGCTCCAGGAATGCCAGCTAGGGTTCGAGTACTCAGGACGCACATCAACTGGAAAGCGAGTCATGGGAATGACTGATTCCAAGGCTTTAACTAACTTGTTGTGCTTGGATATGAACAGTTTCTGCTGGGAGATACCAGATGAATGGTCATTGGAGGACGCAGCAACTGTTCCAGTAGTCTACTCCACCGTAAGTAAATGATTGATGAAAGAATTATCCTCCGAAACAACTAGTCACGTCTTGATGCTGAAGTGATATTACAGGCTTACGATGCACTCTTTCGAGTTGGTCGGATGGCTCGGGGTGACTATGTTTTGATCCATGCTGGTTCTGGTGGGGTTGGTCAAGCTGCCATCAACATCGCCCTGCACGAGGGCTGCACGGTGTTCACCACTGTAGGCACTCAGGAGAAGCGCGACTTCATCAAACAGAGATTCCCGCAGGTAAGTTCCAATCTTGTCAGCAAACATACCCACAATCAAATTACACGTCTAATACTTGTTGTATGCTCAGTTGACGGATCGACACATCGGGAATTCTCGGGACACTTCGTTCGAGCAGCTGGTTATGGAGGAGACGAACGGCCGTGGTGTGGACTTGGTGTTGAACTCTTTGGCTGAGGAGAAACTCCAGGCTTCAGTGCGATGTCTGGCAGTTGGAGGAAGATTCCTGGAGATTGGAAAGTTCGATCTGGCGCTCAATAACACTCTGGGTAGCAAAAACAGCAGTTATAATACGATACTGTAATAAATGAGTGTTGTGTTTGTTATATTTATATCGCAATGTCCCCAGGCATGGACATTTTCTTGAAGGAATCGAGTTTCCACGGAGTGATGTTGGATAACTTTTTCCAAGCATCCAATGAAGTGAAGCAGCCTATAATCCAAATGATTAAAGAAGGCATTCAAACTGGTGCGATTCGTCCGTTGACGCGAACGGTTTTCTCCAGTGCTGAAGTTGAGAAAGCGTTTAGGTGAGTTCCTTTACCATGCATTAATTTGATAGCATCAGAAGTAGTTGCTTTATCTCAACCATATGCTTTTAGTCATTTCATATATCATCACTCTATTACTTATAGCGCTTATAGTTCATCTAATGTCTTGATCGTAAAATTGTTGTCTTGATCGTAAAATGCACGATCAACCGTCGAACTATATTTGTAAATTTGTTCTCACAGGTTCATGGGAGCCGGAAAACACATAGGCAAGGTTTTGATCAATATTCGACAGGAAGAGGAATACAAAATAGCAGTCCCAAATGAGCTGAGGATGAATGCACTGCCACGGTTTTCATGCAAACCAAAATGTTCATATATTATAGCAGGTAACTGCAATGATCTGTCTGTTCACAAAGCACATAGGTGTTGCGTGATTGAATATGTCGAAGTTAACTTTCACGACTAATCTTTCATATTCTACAGGTGGTTTGGGAGGTTTTGGTCTTGAACTTGCTGACTGGCTGGTTCTGCGTGGTGCTCGTAAGTTAGTGCTGACGTCACGAATTGGTGTCAGCAACGGCTATCAGAGCTCGCGAATCAGCATATGGAGGTCATACGGAGTATCTGTTGCCATATCAACTGCAGACATATCTACCAAATCTGGTGTCACTTTGCTCCTGCAAGATGCAAACAAGATGGGCCCAGTTGCCGCCATTTTTAATTTAGCAGTAGTAAGTTTCTTTTTACTTAACATATGCACCCTTTTTATTACTACACGTCTTAGCACGATTAAATCAATATAAATATTCCTTATTTTAAAAATAGTGGATGCTTTGACACATTGCAATCCTTTTCCAAGTTACAAGACGTATGACAATTTTTCTTTCGTGCAGTCTGAACAAATAAGTAATTGCTTATGAAGGTTTTAGCAGACGCCGTATTCGAGAACCAAACCCCGGAGAGTTTCGCCAAGTCCTTGGCTCCGAAAGCCACGGCTACGCGTCATCTAGACGTCCTGTCTCGTCGTCTGTGTCCGCAACTCCAGCACTTCGTCGTCTTCTCGTCGGTGTCCTGCGGGCGAGGCAACGCCGGACAGACCAACTACGGCATGGCCAACAGCGTCATGGAGAGGATCTGCGAGAAGAGGGTGGAGGAGGGATATCACGGGCTGGCGGTGCAGTGGGGGGCGGTGGGGGAGGTGGGACTTGTGGCTGAGATGCAGGAGGATAACTTGGAACTTGTCATTGGTTGGTTATATTTACAATACTCATTTTCCAAACTACCTTAAAACAAACGAATTACGAACCTTTGAGGTTTGAACAGTTCAAAAGGTTTTCTCGTTCTTTCGAAATCTTTTTTCATGTTTGAAGTAATTTCTTTCATTCTGTTTTCATCATGATTCAGTTCAAACTAATTAAGTGTAGAATGATTCCGGAATCGTTCCCATTTCAATCATCTATCCTCTTGAATGTACTAGAATGATTTTGTTTCTTCTCACTGAACCTCGCTTGTTGAAGGAGGAACACTGCAGCAGAGAATCTCGTCTTGCCTGGAAGTGCTGGATGGGTTTCTGAATCAGCCACATCCGGTTGTCGCCAGCATGGTCGTGGCGGAGAAGAAGATCGGAGGCGGAGGAGAGAACATGCTGGAGTGTGTGGCGGGAATTTTAGGTAACTCTTACAAATTAAATGGTTGGTTCGGGGATTGTTACCAAAAGGGAGTGCAGTGCCTTTCGCCCAGTATACCCTTTAGATCAAGCTAATTAAATAAGTTAGTTATGTAATATAAATAATTTGTCGAATTATTCTTAAAGGAATTCGCGATCTGAAGATCTTCATAAAAACGGTCAGCTTTCAAACCACCCTCGCCGAGATGGGCATGGACTCGATGAATGCTGTTGAGATCAAGCAGACGCTGGAGAGAGAGTACCAAGTGTTTCTCACTCCGCAAGAGATCAGATCTCTGACGTTCGCCAAGGTGATGGAGTTGAGCGAAGGTGGCGCTGTGGTCGCAACAAAATGCACAGAAGGTATGTTGAAACTCATAGCGCGAGAAACTAAAGAAATTTCAACTTTAAAGATACTGTTTTCGAGATTGTTTAACAGATTTTTACTGGTTTTCAGAACAATTTCAAAGTAATTTTATAGTTGATGGTTCTTTGGTGAAACCTTCATTAAGTTTGTGAAAAAGCAACAGGTGAAACTTCTCAATATTTTGTGCTATGCATGACGAAATGTTGAAAGTCATAGGGTCTTGTACCGAAGAACCATCAGACACATATTATATGTCTGTATTAAAAACAATGATTAATAACATTTTATTTATTCAGACCACGTTATATAAAGTCTTGATGTTATGTGTGACGTGAACAAAACAGCTGCAAATAAATGCAAAATAAAAGAGCGTCTCCAACCACCACGATGACGATCACTGCAACTAACATTGCATTGTAACCAGCTCCAGTGGACGTCGACATGGGTCTCTTGGACTTGACCTTGAAGAACATCGGCGACGAGGCGTCTGCAGACGAACCCTGCATGATCCTGACGTCACTCAACAGCGCCGCGACATCGACGCTCTTCATGCTGCCCGGCGTCGAGGGCATGGCCGTTACATTCCGTCCACTGGCCGCCATGTTGAAGTGTCGCGTCGTCGTCCTGCAGCTTGGTACTGAAGATGGCGACGATTTGCCGGAAGTTTTGGCGCAGAAACTATTGCAGGTTGGTTGTTCTTAATATCTTATTTTGTTTTTGTCTTATCTGTCTTATTTGTTTTTAATTATCTTCTCTTACGTTGTTTCTTAATTTTGTGTTTATTTTGTCTTAATTATAATATTGTTTCCTATCAATATACAATCTGTTCTCAGCACATGACAAACCAACTGGCTGCCGACGAGCCCTTCCTCCTACTCGGCTACTCGTTCGGCTCGTTGGTGGCGCTCCATCTGACACGTCTCCTGGAGGCGTCGGGACGGCAGGGGCGTCTGTTGATGGTCGACGGCGCTCCGGACTTCCTTGTTAAGATGGGAAGCGGAGACAGCGAACCCAAAGAAGCAGAAGTGTCCTTGCTGGCGAGATTCATTGCTCTTCTCAAACCGGGGGACAAGGAAGTCGCTGACAAAGTAGGTTCTTCAACCTTCAACTTGCTTCCTTAGCGCGGGTTCATCTTTGCCTGTCACCGACCATAGACATGTGTTCAAACTTACGTGAAAATGACGATGTCATAAATCCAATATTCTCTTTATAATTGACATTCAAAAGTTATATTTCAATCCATTGAACGAGAAAGCTGCTCTGGTGCCTGCTCTGCTTTGTTTTGACATATCTGAACTGAGTTTAAAGTGAAGAATGCATACTTTCTCATTGAAGTGCATACAATAGAGTCATGGCGTGTTAGTTTTAGAGCAAATGTTCTCGCCAAGCTTAAGGTAATCTAAATAAATGAAAGCATGAATCTGATCTGTCTCTATGAGCTGTCGTGAACATGTTGGTGCATGTTTGTTTCTGCAGACACGCGTGGCCTTGAGCGCGCTGGGGACGTGGCAGGAGCGACTTGACTTGTTCTTCTCGCTCGTGCCAAGCACAGGCCACAGAGAAGAGTTCCTGAAGAAAGTTCTCACCAGAGGTCTCCACCGACAACAGTCTCTCAACAAATTCACGTGGCCAGAATCAGGGGGAAAAATCAAGTCACAGGTTACGCTTCTTCGTCCCAATTATCCGGGACTGACGATTGACAAAGATTACGGCTTGATCAAGGTAAAGAGACAGTCTTGTACATGTCTACATACCTCTACAGAAACCCGTATTTATTTCAATATTTCAATAGCAGTTTCTTCTCATTTTCATTTTTCATTACAGAATATACATATACATTTTCAACACTACTTCAAACGTAGTTATTAAAACAGGAAATGTCAACCTATCTTATTTAGTATGTAATATCGGGTTTGGTTCCTTTGTAAATGAAAGATATTGCCCCCAAATGTTATAGAAAATTTTTGGTATTGTGAGTGGTTGTGTGGATGCTGCTCTTTTTAAACCCAAGAGGTGAATTTTTAAGGAAAATAATTAAGTGGAGGTATGGTACCTAATTAATGGAATTTTCAAATATATGTTTTGTTGAATTCTGATTTCTATGAAATAAGAATGCAGCGAAGATTCCGACTCGATGCCCTATGAATGCCGTGACGAATATGTTGTTTCTGTTTCAGTATTGCGAGAAGAGCGTCGATGTGGAAACATTTGAAGCGAGCCACAACTCAATCATTGAGTCGTCTCAGACCGCAGATTTCATCAACACCTTGCTTAGCAACTGATTTCATGTATAAAACAAAATATTCCTTCTGTATATTGAAAGAAAATATAACAACTAATACGTAAAAAATGCTTTGCGTATATTTTTATTCTCCACATCGCGCAAACTTTCATGACCCAAGGACCCAAGGTTCATTTGGAATGTGTTTGAATTGTTGAAAAGATCTATACCTACTAAGTTGCCCTACTAAGTTTGTTTTGAATAAATCAAATCGATTATAAGTAGAATATAATTAAAGTTCTTCTGATATAACAAAAAAAGAGAAAGAAAATATAACAACTAATACGTAAAAAATGCTTTGCGTATATTTTTATTCTCCACATCGCGCAAACTTTCATGACCCAAGGACCCAAGGTTCATTTGGAATGTTTTTGAATTGTTGAAAAGATACCTACTAAGTTGCCCTACTAAGTTTTGTTTTGAATAAATCAAATCGATTATTGAGCGAGCGTAGCGAGCGTCACCACGGTACTCTTATGGCACTTTCTCTGTGTGTTTTTTTTTTTTGTTTGTTTTTTTTTTTTTTGTGGTCACAGCCCAGGTCAAACCGCTCAAGCAATCGATCTGAAATTTTGTACACATACTAACGTAATCTATGCGGTCCCTGGGATCGTTTTTGAACGGGCTCCCGTGATTGGTTCAAATTTAAAAAAAATTATCTTTTGATTGGTTGCTTCGATCAATTTGAAATTTAGCAAAAACATTGCAACCAACATTGTACCCAATCATAAAAAGTTTCAGCCAAATCCTCCTATTGGTTAAAATTTAAAACCATTTTTCATGTGATTTTTGACATTTAAACTAGAACAGATTGACCGATCAACTTAAAACTTCGCGTGGTCATTGGTACCAACATTTTAGGTATTTTTGCCAATTTTCAGTCTAATCTGTCGTTATTTTCAAAAGTTTTGTCATTTTAAGGTCATTTTATTCCGTAATCTTGAAAAATGTATACTAAATGGTCATCCCTGCCTTCTTTAAGCTTCTGCTCCAAGGCAAGGCCTGTAGAGCAGCCAAGCTATCCACAATGTAAAGTAAAATGAAAGCATTTTTGAGCTAGCGCATAAAATCGGATGCAGTACGAAGGACAAATCCTCTAATTGGTTTAAGTTTAAATAATATCTTCTGATTGGTCGACAATCAAAATGTTCACATAAAGTTCAAATTATGCATGGTGATCAAGACCAACTAATATTAAATTTTACATATTGTAAGCCCAATCAGTCAAGTATTAATTGTAATTTTACGAATTTAGTATGGGATGTCACAAGAGATTTCTGGAGAAAGTATGTAGGTAAGACTTCACGACACAATGGATCTGTTATTCATCCAGAGTATTATGGAGATTGAAAATTTGCAGAGAAAATCGTCTTGTGCAGTGTCGTGTATCGTTACTATGGGGATGTTGCATGTTCTGTGCTCGCTCATCAACGCGTTACACTGAGCGTTTTCCTAGTAAGTAGAAAATAATTGAAGTTCTTCTGATGGGATTTGTAGACCCATCCATAATACCGAAATTACATCAAGATAGTTTAAATTTAAAATGTAGGGTTGATGTGGTCTTTCAAAGCCCCTTGTGGTATATATTTTCCCTACTTTCATTATTGCACTTGCGGTATACAGGAATGTTGATTTAAAATATGTAAAAACCGTGTCACCTTAATAAATATTGTTACTCTTGTTGTTTGTAATTAAACCATCCACTACAATGAAAGTGAACAATAATCTGACATGTACGTGCAGCAGCCAAAATTACGCAGTAGAGGGTGAATGTTCCATTTATAGCATGATAAATTGATTTTTGACTTCATTAATATACGTTTATTTGTAATGTAATTATTGTAGTCATAACACGAAAGAATTATTGTCTATTTTGTTGTATTATCCTGTTTTTGTAAGAGTTGGTGTTTTGGTTGAATTTGAAGTCGGCAAAGATATCAAATTCTGATCAAATGTGAGCTTATACTTTAGTTGTATAAGCTACTAGTAGTATAAGCTTAAAGCTTATAGTATCATAATATAGTGTTGTTTATGAATACAGTCTTCAAGAATAAGTAGAATTCGCATGAAAATGGATGTGCATATGCTTAGACTAACCAACCTCGCATATTAGACCATGAGCCAGCCGTAGTGGACCCTCCCCCCCCTGATCCATGAGATCTGAAAGTGGTTTTGGGTACCTCAAGGTACGCACATTACACTTTCACTTGTTTGACATCTGCCCGGTGGTGGAACAACCCCCCAGGGGGGCGCAAAGGGTGATTTTTGGGGTATTTTGTCACACGTTTTATTTTTTTGTGGGCTAACGGGACATGATAACTACAATCAGTTTGCATATTTGAATGAAGGTTGACATAAGTAATTATATCCATATTTGTTTGTAAGGGCAATACCCTTAAATCAAAATTTTGGATTTTTTGGAAGTCGGGGGGGAATTACCCAAAAATGTTTTTTTGGTAGTCAATCGATTCGTATTTAAAAGTTGTTCATGAATGTTTTCCATCAATTTACCAAAATTTTGTGTTTACAACCTGTTTTTACGGGATTAAGAGTCTCTTATGGGTTTATAATGTTAAATATTTGATTTTTTTGGGAGTCAAAAGTTAAAATTTTATAATTTTTTTTCCAATATTATTAATTGGTATGACATAAGTCAATATATTTATATATTTTTGTTGAAGTGAAACCATTATTTATAAAATTTTTACAATATTAACTTTTTTAATGGTAATTTTCTAAAATTTTGTAAACATTTTAAAAATAGTGGGTTTGCATTAACAAAAATATGTAAATATATTAACGTATGCTATACCAATTAATAATATTGAAAAAAAAATTATAAAATTTTACTTTTGACCCTAAAAAAAATCAAATATTTAACATTATAAGCCCATAAGAGACACTTAATCCCGTTAAAACAGGTTGTAAACACAAAATTTTGCAAAATTGATGGAATACATTCATGAACAACTTTTAAATACGAATCGATTGACTACCAAAAAAACATTTTTGGGTAATTCCCCCCTAACTTCCAAAAAATCCAAAATTTTGATTTAAGGGTATTGCCCTTACAAACAAATATGGATATATTTACTTATGTCAACCTTCATTCAAATATGCAAACTGATTGTAATTATCATGTCCCGTTAGCCCACAAAAAAACGTGTGACAAAATACCCCAAAAGTCACCCTTTGCGCCCCCCTGGGGGGTTGTTCCACCACCGGGCAGATGTCAAACAAGTGAAAGTGTAATGTGCGTACCTTGAGGTACCCAAAACCACTTTCAGACCTCATGGAGCAGGGGGGGGGGGGAGGGTCCACTACGGCTGGCTCATGGTCTATATGTATCGAGAACAATATGATGAAAATACGAAAATGATAGAAGCAATGATTTAGATCGATTTTCTCAGAAACAAACAATTTGAAAATGATTGCAGTTTGATGCAAAATCGCTGGTTGTATTAGGCACGCTCTTATTAGAGAAAAGGAATAAAGTTAATACTTCACAGAAACAAAAACTTGTACCAATACTGCCAAACACCTTCCCATTTAAAAGAGGGCCAATCATAATTTAGTTAAAACATTTTCGCACTTAATTCGTAAAATCTTTCCGTCCAGTTACTGCAGCCAAGCAATTCAATTCTTTTTATAATCATTTTATTCTTCAATTCACAAAAAATTGCAATTATACCAAAAATTCATAATTTGTGTCTGAATTTGGCATAAAAGAAGTCTCAAAATATCAGATTTTAGACATAAAAGAAAATTTAACAGATTGCAGCTGACAAAATCAAAATAATTTGAAAACAAAATAAAAAAAATAGCTTTGCGCATTGCCTCGAGAAGAGGGCATCACAAAAAGATGAAATACGAGAATAGAATAGAGATAAGATGCCACTTACCAAAATGTGTATAATTTACTTATTTAAACCATTAATATACTGTATTTAGAACTTGTTTTAGTTTTTTGTGCAATGCGATTAAAGGAAATACCATTTTCATTAGATGGATGACAATGACAGAGGTAATAAATATTTTGCATCCCATTATTTATTTACTATTCATTTCTATACACCCAACTTAGCTCAATATCCTCATTCGAATTTAAACCATAAATAACAGGCAGTAACCAACTGATGCATACATTCATATTCTTTTTCAATTTGGAATCTTACATAACTCAAAAGTGCATTGAATATTAATGAAGTCCGCCAACAGAGGGTTCTCCACAATAGAGCGGTGATTGGCATCAAACGTAGCGATCTCTGGCGGCAATTGACAGTACTGAAACAAAGGCACGAAGTTAGTTAGTCAAAAATTATCCTGTAAAATTTTAGAGCATGAAAGTAATACGGAAAATAAAGTATTACCACCCGTAATTTATGAAAAATCAGCTAGAGGCACCCTGACACAAATTACAATGTCGATTAAAAACAGAATTTATTTGGCCTGATCCGGGTTTCATCAACCTTTGTTAATCTTTCAAATGCGAAGTTAAGTTAGAAAACAAGTGAAGTCGATATCTCGTATCTCACCTTGCTCAGGCCGTAGTCCTTCTCCATGCGTAATCCCGGGTACTCGGGCCTGAGCAGCGTGAACTGAGACTTGAGTCTGAGGTCTTCGGGCCAACGGAAGTCGTCGACGCTTCGGATTCTGTTGACCGTCGAGCTACAGATTTGCGCGAGATAATCTCTGCTGTGCATGGTTTCAGGAAGTATCGATAACATCATCTCCAACCTCTCGTCCCAAGACGACAATTCACGCAAAGCAGAGCCGATCTGAAATCAAAACAACCTTGAATCAATCCCAATCCTTATACTTTGCATCGGCAAAAGAGTTGGCAGTTGTTATTGAAATTATTCATAAAATGCGAAAAAGTTAACAATTGAGAGTATTGCCTCATTTCGAAAGGCACAGAATAAACGGATCAGAAATATCTTTAAGGGACAAGGAATAACCTACTTCACTAAGCACATATACTGATACACATATCGTCAACCGGTTGAATAAAATGAACATAATAACATCCTACGTACATTATCGACAGCGCTTCTGTCTTGCTTCAGGACATCCACAATCCAAGTCAATAAGCTAATCTGTCTTGAATCATCATCGCCCTCAGCTGAAGCGTAATTTCGGGCTAGTTTTTGCATGAAATCTGGCGATCCGTCCACCAAGAAGAGTCTTCCAACTCGACCTGTTGCTTCCAGTAGCCGTGTCAGATGGAGCGCCACCAACGAGCCGAACGAGTAGCCGAGCAGGAGGAAGGGCTCGTCGGCGCCGAGTCGACTGGTCACTTCCTAGCAGAGGAAATATTAAACATAGTTAATTCGAGAGGCAAGCAAGCTGGCTCGGCATCATAATGCTCCTTGAAATGTGAAATGGATGTCGCATGACATTATTCTTCATAGAAAATTCTTTAAACTATGCTACAATATTAATATCATTCAAAGAGTGTACCAAGATATCGGCACCTATTATTATTTGGTGGATTGAAAATATTATATTACCACTTACAGGTAGAAGGGATTCAGCCATCTCTTCAAGTGTATGCAGTGTCTCCGCTTTACGATATCCTAGCTGTAGAGCTGCTGTGCGGCAACGTAAGCGGCTGGCCATTGGTTCAAATACGTTTCCATTTGTCTCAATGCCAGGAACCATAAACAGTGTTGGTGATTTAGAGTCGTTAACGAGAGACGGCAGAAACTGACATGCTGTGTTTGCAACAGACTCTTCGGCAATGTATCCATAGAATAGATCGTTGTATCCAAGGTCCTCCTCCTCCTCCTCTTCAAGAGATAGAACAAGATATTCGACGGTGAAACCAAGGGAACACACTTAGGATGCAGTAACAGATATATATTTATCACTGTATTATAAATACCTCTTTCCGTTTCTGCTGTCGCATTCGATCCCGATTGGCTTAGCTCAATGATCCTTTCAAATGTCAGAGATCTCAATTCCTTTGGAGTGAGAAACACTTGGTATTCTCTCTCCAGTATCTGCTTGATCTCCACTGCCGACATCGAATCCATTCCTTGTTCTGCCAAAGTCGCCTGAAAGCTGAACGTCTTGAGGTCGCTAATTCCTGTTGGCAAGTGTCAAGTCAAGTGATTTGTTAGAAACAAATAGTATCCACACAATAAGTATGCAATTTCTATAGCCCATCAATGCTATTTATAATTAGTGTTTGCGCCAACCCATTATGTTCGCCACGCATTCCAGTAGACTGCCTCCAAGACCAGCGCTCTTCTCGGCCACAACCATGCTGGCAACAACAGGTAGAGGTTGTCTCAGAAAACCGTCCAAAACTTGCAGACACGACGCAATCCTCTGCTGCAGCGTACCACCTAAACAGAATCTGCTGTTAATATATTGCCTATTGACTACGTTCCTATGTGTGTTGTAAAATACACCAACCAATGACGAGCTCCTTGTTCTCCTCCTGCATGTCAGCCACGAGTCCCACTTCCCCCACCGCCCCCCACTGCACCGCCAGGCCGGGATATCCCTCCTCCACCCTCTTCTCGCAGATCCTCTCCATGACGCTGTTGGCCATGCCGTAGTTTGTCTGGCCGGCGTTGCCTCGGCCGCAGGACACCGACGAGAAGACGACGAAGTGCGTCAGTTGCGGACACATGCGACGGGACAAGACGTCCAGATGACGTGTGGCGGCGGCCTTCGGAGCCAAGGACTTGGCGAAACCCTCCGGGGTTTGGTTCTCGAACAGGGCGTCGGCCAACACCTTTAATAAATTTGACATTTTGTAATTGTTCACAAGGCAGTCTAGCACATAGTTTGTACAAAAAATGGAAGGCAGATTTTATTATTAGGCAGATATATGGTTGACAAGGTGACATATATTGTTACTGCAAGACCATACCACAGCTAGGTTGAAGATGGCTGACACAGGACCCAATCGGTTGGCTGTCTGGAGGAGTGTTTTTACTCCAGACTCTGTTGTGACGTCAGCCGTTGAAACGAGAACCGTCGCTCCGTATGACCTCCATATGCTGATTCGCGAGCTCTGATAGCCGTTGCTGACACCAGTGCGTGACGTCAGCACAAGCTTGCGAGCACCGCGCAGTACCAGCCAATCAGCCAGCTCCAGACCAAACCCTCCCAAACCACCTGCAGAAGCAATATGTTAGAATGTACATGATATGACATCGATTCGAAAGGGATGAAGTAAAATCAAATAAATTGTATTACCTGCAACGATGTATGTCTGTTGCGGTTTACAGTAGAACTTTGGCAATGCTTTCATGGGCCATACTTCTGGTACAATCTTTTTGACATCTTCTTCAGGACGAATTTTAACAATTACTTTTCCCATGTGTTTGCCAGCTCCCATGTACCTTTAAAACACAAATATTTAGCTTAAAATAAATAATGAGAATGATTATCAGAATAATTTATCGGATCCTGTTGAATCCAACCTGTATGCTTGCTCCACTTCGTCTCTTTGGAAGACTGTCCTTGTCAGAGGGCGGACGGCGCCACTTCTAATTCCTCTGCTCACAACGTCATGCACTGACTTCTTTCTTTCCCTTGACGAAGCGAACAAGTCGTCAAGCATCACTCCATGAAAACTGATCTCCCTCGCGAAGGCGTTCATCCCTGGAAGTATGCCGTATTGATTAATTGGTTTCAGGCAGAACATTGTCAGACCACGAGGAGATTTCTAGAGCACCAAAATTGCTTTCATGAAAATTGGCACTATTATGATTATACTTTTCATGTTGTTGCCAAAAATGGGTTGAAGTCTATGTACACACTTAGCAGAGAACAAAACAATGCGCGTAAGAAATGGATTGGATGAAATTGGCATGCACCATGCGATGAAGTCCTCCCTCGGTATGCTGAGCTCTGATTTCATTGATTACAAGATTTAATCGGCACGGAATCACACCAGCAGCCAATCCGTTTCTTTCAAATACTATTTTTTTTGTACATACACATATAATTTTGTAATATTGGAATACTGAACCCGACTTTCTTACCTATGGTGTTATTATTCGCGAGGTCGAACTTCCCGATCTCCAGGAATCTTCCTCCAACTGCCAGACATCGCACTGAAGCCTGGAGTTTCTCCTCAGCCAAAGAGTTCAACACCAAGTCCACACCACGGCCGTTCGTCTCCTCCATAACCAGCTGTTCGAACGAAGTGTCCCGAGAATTCCCGATATGGCGATCCGTCAACTGAGCATACAACAAGGAAGTGTCAAATACATGGGGGATAATGGATACGTTTGCTGACAATGTAGGAACTTACCTGCGGGAACCTCTGTTTGATGAAGTCGCGCTTCTCCTGAGTGCCTACAGTGGTGAACACCGTGCAGCCCTCGTGCAGGGCGATGTTGATGGCAGCTTGACCAACCCCACCAGAACCCGAATGGATCAGAACCGAGTCACCCCGAGCCATCCGACCGGTCACATGAAGAGCGCAAATTGCCTGAAAACAATTTTTTAAAGTAAATAATTTGTATTGTAATGCACATAATAAAATACTAATACAGTAGTAAATTCAAGTTGGGAAATCATAAATCCAAATCCAGAATTTCCAGTCATAGACAACCTCTGACGCATCTTCCTTCATAGATTAGTCGCCTCAACAAAAAATGATTCCAGCTCATACTCCAGGGCTTTGTGATTCATGCATCACAATGAATGATCCCAATGCGGCATTGCAGAGAGTTTCGTAACCCAACCTAGAGGCACTCCGGAGTCATACAGTGATCAGGACAAATCTGTTGTAGTTAGAGCCGTTAATGGTCGAAACCAGTAGGACGGGCTGTGGGATCCTCTATTATAAGTTTATCCCAAACCGAACTGTTCATAGTCACCACTCTTCCAACCCATTATGAGACTATATTCACATAATTCTAAATTAATATTGTACACATGAAGGAACTAAGTTCCCCACTCAATTGTTAAGAAATCAAAAATTATTTACCGTTGCGTAAACTACTGGTATAGTTGCAGCATCTTCGAGCGACCAATGATCTGGAACTTCCCACATGATATCACTTTCTGCAACGACCATGTTTGAATTAGTTTGTCGAGGATTCATCCCCATGACGCGGGTTCCATTTGCAAGCCTCCCGGAGTACTCGAATCCAATAACACATTCCTGGAAGAACATTGAATTAGAGCAGTAGTATGTACTCAGGAAGAGTAAACCGTTTCTTTCTTTTCTTTGTCTTATCTGGATGTTCGGGAATGTAATATCAATTTTTTACCTGAGTTAATCTGTTTTGGTCCACCACTTCGGCTGCTAGTTTGCCAGTGGTGAGCATGACGTCACGGAAGTTCAAAGGCGAGTAGTAGATGTGGACCAGCTGCTGATGAGGGCCAGGACAGGGACTGAAATCGTAAAACAATTAAAGAACCAAAGGAACATACTTCGACTCGTAATAGTAATACACAATTATTCTCGGCAAATTGTAATAATCAGACATTGACATGTGAAAGTATAGGACGATACCTGAGGGGCCCGATCAAAATAATGGTAACAACTTCAATAATTTTCTTACTTCTTGTGGTCGATGGTCCCTTCAATCCAGCTGAGACTGGCGAGATCACCACGGATTAGATTGTTGGAATATGCGTGTTGCGCTGTAATCAGAGTTTTGTCCGGAAGACGGAGGTGACGATAGCTGCCCCAGCTGCCATCTTTGTACACGTTTACAGCCAGGTCTTTTTCCACCTGCTCCTTGTACACCGGCAGCTCAAGGTCAAACGCAGGAGCATCGGCATCCATAATGAAGAAGCATCTGACAAACATAACCCATCATAAACGACGAGAACAGACAAATTGAACTTCAGAGTTTTAGAAACGTATACAGCAATATGTAGCAATTATCCAGATCTGTAAGTTTACCTCATGTTGTCTCCACCCGGTTCTCTTCTCAAGCAATTGAACAGTCCCATAATCCCATTCATCCGATCATTTTGAGCAACCAATAGGATGCGATCTCCCGCTTTCAGAAATTTGAGTGCTGCTTGAAGCCGAGAAATCCATTCAAAATCATCGGCTTTAATTCCAAATACCAGCGGAGTTGTTTTCTTAATAATCTAATGAAAAGAGTTATAAATTATTACAGAAATGACATCGCTCCTCTAAGTATCTATCGTCATGTTAAGGAGTCTGTATGTACCGACCTTTCTCAGCAGAACCAATCTCTCGTCACCAATGCGGTACTCGTTGATGATTTGGAGTTCGTCGTCATTGACAACAGCTTCAACCGTCTCACGTGATATCAGGAAGCCCTTGTGTCCAATACACGAGAGAGCTGTCTGCAGGATCCGAGGACGCCCGAGCAAGTTCGTGCCCAACACGAGAGTACATTCCGTTTCCAAGGACAGTGACGAACTCTTCACGGCAATCTCAGAATCAAGATCAGTCGTCAGGGGGTGATTTGGTCGAGACAGTACAGACACTTCTGGCTGGAAGTAAATGACGATACAAATAAAATGACTTGACATTTTGTCTACATCAATGTAGGAAACATAGATATGAAATAAAATTATGTCTTCCAAGCCATAGATAATATTCTGGTCAACACAATTATTTAAGTTTCTACTTTCGTTTCTAATTCCGTGTAAAATAATGACGATGTACCTGCATCAAGGGAAGGTCTCCTAATATCTGCAGGAGTTGCACCGCTAGCAGTTCCTTCTCTGCGCATGTCTGATCGTCCACCAACTCCACGGCCTTGACTTTCAAGCAGGCCTGGTTCTCCAGAGCCACGTGGACGCACACGCGCAACGCCTCTGCCACGTGCATTCCGTGTGATGTGGAGACATTGCCTGTTGGGGGTGAAATCAATTGTCAAACATCTTACCATCTCGAAGAAGGAAACAATTTGTGTCTCACAACACTATTGATACTCATTGATATTTTATTAGCGTCTCATAATAAGATACATGAAAATCATGAATGGATTTAGAATAATTACATATAAGACAATGCATGACCAATGTGTAGAAGTTGAAACATACAGTTGAACATACGGAAACTGGGACTAAATGGAGATTCTCCGTACAAGAGGTTATGGCATTGCACTTTGAACAACATTCTCAAAAGGGCCGACAGTCGCTTCACCTTTTCAAAATCATGTTTATTGAAACTCTATTACTGAGACAGAGGTATGCCGACTTGATCATTATCTACCTTAAATCTAGTTGATTTTACATTATGACGTACTGTATGGTATTAGCTGGTAGGACTCCAGCACTGGTTCTCCCATCGCCTTCCTCCGACTGATCGCCGAGGCGTGCAGACCTCGGATTTCGACTCCTCCAGATCGGATCACTTTGGCGTCACGGTTTGCGATTACATCGAACACTGTAGGTAAAAATAAGATTGATTGAGGTAACTTTGCGCATCCTAAATTGCACTTTATCTCTTTTTATTATCATAAATTGAGGTCATGCGGAGGGGTCAACCAAAAGGGGAACCGGTCCGGGGGAGTTCAGACCTGGTGGGAAGGCCAGTCCGAAATGGGGACGCGCAGGTAGACGGAACGGTTCGGGCCGGTGCGACCCGATTCCGAATAATAATGAAGCTTTCAATATTACAATTAATAGAACACTCCACAACCTCAGATGAGAATGTGTACCAGAAGATCAGAATAATTCCTTAAAATGCATGGTTTCTCTAGGTCAAAAAAATGTGTTCTTACACGTGTCTTCACCGTCGACCCTCTTGCTTTCCACGAGTTCGTCGTGCAGAATCTTGTTGATAGACAATCTGGCAATGGAAGTTGGCACAAACAGACCTCTAGAGTCTGTAGCCAAGATCTGTAGCTGCAGCATGTTGTCCATGAAAGCCGGCCAATTGTTCGACCAGCGGATCTTCGCTTGCTCACCTGTACGTACATATTAGGAATTAGACATCTGGACATAACGAATGTCATAACGAATAAGAGCGCCTATTAAATACAAAAGTTTAATTGATTCTTGTAGGATTACTTATCTGTACATAAGAAGAAACGCTTTACCGTCTGTTGTTGCTGACACGATGCTTCTGAACAGTCCCTTGTAGTTGTATCCGCGCAGTCGCAATTCCTTGTAAACGTCTTTCGTTGTCATATCCAGATCTTCTTTGCCACGAAGCCGTTGGCGTGGCTCAAGGTCAACCATCTCCTTGTTGATGTCATTTGGGATGTAAACACGACCGGACACGACCAAGGTTCCACTTTCGACAACCACAAAGAGTCCGGAGATCTTTTGAATTGCAATTCGGAATACGATAGTGCCTACAACATCCAAGAGCAATCATGAAGCAGCGATTTTTGTTGTTAAAACCATTCTGAAAGATATGTGTAGGCATTCTTACCATCTTTAGGAAGATTAGTTGCCCGTAGGAATCTAATATCTTCAAATACTACCTGGTCCACATTTTCGGCTGATATGGTTCTTGCTACAGCTTCCGCAACCAGCCACTGAAACGAAGTCATAAAAATTGATTTCGAATAATCAGACTCAATCAGGTTTTCAATTCAATTATTGTACTTTATGATGCTAAACAATTGCCAATGAAACTGTCAAGTTAACAAGTACCTATGTACAATTGACTGAAGGTTTCTTACAATGTATCCAGTTGCTGGAAACAGATTTCTGCCGTCCACAACATGACCCAAGTAGAAATGGTTTTCCTCTTTCCTCAGATCGATTTCAATCATTGTGTCTCTGCTGGTATTCTCGCTGACACTGTGGTCCATGACATACATGTCGCGAGTGTGCTCCCAACTAACATGAGGTGACAACATCGGGGTTCCTCGGCTCACTGGCAAAGACACCACAGGGTAGAGTGGTGCAAGATCCAAAGTCGTTCCAGATAAATGAAGCCTGTTTGTCAGAAAAAATCAGAATACGCTCTTTATTTAGCTTAGAAATAGATCATTCATAACACGAAATTACCAATACATACTTTCCCAATGCACCAAGAAGATATTCTGTGGCGTTTCCGTCTTTGTTAAAAAATGCCACTTTCATCGGGTGCTTTGGAAGGACATCTTGTAGTATGTTATTGGGAGAGATCTCGGCAATAACGGCTTTCTTTGGCAGAGCCACTTCGCTCATATTCCCTATAAGCTGTACTGGAGCGAAAATGATGTCGGCAAAGTAGTCTGCTGATGCAATTTTGTTTTGCTTCATTATCGACTGACCCGATAAACTCATCCAGCAAACGTTGCGGGGCTCGGAGCTGGCAAGCACCTGTTGGTTGATTAAACTTCAGCCTCCTTTTTATAATATACTATTGACGCAGGATATCATGAATTTAAAAGTATTTTTTATGACTAATATTTCCAGAGTTTGGTGTACAAAGAAGACAGTCATTTTCGCTTGAGAACAGTCATTTTCCCAAGAGCTCTAGTAGAATTACCTTCATAAGTTCATTGACCACATTGTCCCTGGCAATAACGACATGTTTCTCATGAGCAGCATTTTTTCGGGTTTCCTGTTTCTCAGGAATGATGGAAATAGGCGACTCCGATGTTAATATTCCCTGGGATGAATCAAAGAAGATTCCTGAAATAGTGTAAAGTACAATGGATGATGGAAAAGTACGTTATCTTAACAGGTCGGCAGTCGGGTCGATTCTATTATGATTCACATGATGAAGAGTTGGAGATATTCAAGAGGATGTTAACTGACCGGACTGATGGCTCTTGGACTCTGCCTCATGCAGCGTCATGCCGAGGTAGTATGACGTCATCATAGCCTGCTGGAGGGTCAGGCAGTTGGCTGCGAAGGCGGCGGTCAACTCGCCCACGTGGTGTCCAATCAAACCGCTGGGCTCCACGCCGATTGTCCGCAGAATCTCCACAATTCCGATCTAGATGATTAGTCGATTAGAAACGTTGATTATAGAGATCAGATCCTCTTATTCTCGTGCCTTCTAACGAAATTTGTCGATCTTCGTTGCTATCGACTCTTTTCATGCTGTGACTGCATACTAATTCACCACCGTCACCACCATCAAATTCGGCCTTCATGAAATTGAAACCCAATTGAAGGCTAGCGGACTAAATAGAACGCATGTACTTAACGCTGAGAGGTGAAATGATCCAGTGAAGGGCGGTAAGTTGTTCGTACGTTGTATCCAGAGCAATTCCTATAAAGTAGTGTCGAATCACACACCTGAATAGCAGTGACTCCAACGCATCTCTGCAGCTGGTTCCTTGGTTTGAACTCCGCGATGATTCCTTGTGTGTCGATACCATGAGGCAGCAATGTCTGATGACAGGTCTCGATTGCCCTGGAGAATGCTGGAATGACCAGAAGATCACGGCCCACTGGACCCCACTGACTGTCCAGTCCCGAGAACATCAACCACAATGGCTGAGCTTTCTCCAAACTCTGGAAAGGCATAATGCCAAGCACAACAAATAGAGCAAAGTAGTCACCTGATTTCCGCTGTATGTAAATTTTTCAGATTGTTTATGTATCCATAATAATATTTTACGATCTTTTAGTTTAGAACAGAAAACAAACTAATTTGGAATGCATTCTTATACCATGTTGATCATGGATCATGCAGATGGATCATGGTCACGATCATGTATCGTGTAGGATCTAGCATGTAACCACTTAGTACCTGTATTTCACGTTGAATCTCCGACTCCTGAAGCAGCGTGTATCCGCGATATCTGTGACCAGGAGTTGCCTTGCGGTTCACGTCATGGATGAGACGGATGAACTCGACGTCGACTGGTCGAGAGGCGAGCTGCAATATATGTTTTCTTTTAGATTGTGGATTTCTCTTTGTCAAAGATCTGTAACCCAGTTATACTCACGTCATCAAGTATCTTCTTGACGGCAATCTCTGTACGCCCAGATACGGTTACAAGTCGTGGAATTGCGTCTGTAGGAGCCCCGCCATTATTCTTCGCCTTATCGTGCCATTTCAATAAGATGTGACAATTCGCGCCTCCGAAACCAAAAGAGTTAAAAGCGACGAGACCACCATCCCAAGGTGTCTGTTCTGTGATCACCTGAGGAAAATAAAGTATTAAGGGTAGTATCATATCATAAAGCATCATTAGGTATATTGTTCACTTCTCAACTAATTTGTACAATGTTCAATCCAGATGTATTGCAAGAAGTAATATTATTTAATGAAACGAATACTCGTTGCAGCTTTGACTTCATAGGAAGAACGCTTCACTATTAATTTGTAGTGATGTGGATTTTACCGTAAATTTTTTTCTCGGTAAATTTACCGGTAAATTTACCGTAAATTTACCGTCAGGCGGTAAATTTGTTTATTTTTGTCTAATTCAGGAATCGTGCTATTGGCTCTTGAAATAATTGTTTTAAAAGTGTTTTGGGGTGCCAAATGTGTATTAAGTGATCAGGAAATGAAGGGGATGCCGTGGTTCTTCCAAGTGATTTCTTTTTGCATCGTTTGGTCTTCACACTCCAAAATTTAATAAAATGTATTAATTGCATATAATTAAAGCTCAATAAATTAAATAATGCCATAATGGAGAACGTTACTGCCCCTGTTACACTCTCAAAACGTTGTTTATTATTATAATTAACAATATTTATTTACCTATCGAATTTAACGTTTTGAAGATGTACAATGTACCTACCTCAAGCCATAAGCTATAATATTATCTGCAAGTTTTGTTTCCACATAAATTATATGGGTGTAGACATATCCAACAATACACTTTGAAGAACCATTTGCTTCCCCTAATCTTCCCCAGGTCTCTTACAGTCATTTTCAAGTTGCAATTTAAATAATAGGTACCTTCATTTAAAACAAATCATAAAAAATTTGGATTTTTGTTTATACTTGGAATATTTGCACACTTCTCTGCTATGAAACCAAAGAAAATATATGAAGAAACACTTCTAGGGAAATCAAGTACAATTTAACAAGTACTCTAACTACAGAAAATGAAGCTAAAATGAAATAAAATAATAGATAAAATCTCGGATAAAATAAAGTTAGTATTCATGAAATAAAATGAACATTTTCTGCATATTTCTACCTACAAAATCGACATTGGTCAACATTTCACTTTGGTATAGGTAATTGAGCGAGCGTAGCGAGCGTCACCACGGTACTCTTATGGCACTTTCTCTGTGTGTTTTTTTTTTTTTTGTGGCCGCGGTCCAGGTCAAACCGCTCAAGCAATCGATCTGAAATTTTGTACACATACTAACGTAATCTAGGAGGTCCCTGGGATCGTTTTTGAACGGGATCCCGTGATTGGTTCAAATTTAAAAAAAAATATCTTTCGATTGGTTGTTCCGATCAATTTGAAGTTTAGCAAAGTCATTTTAACCAACATTTTACCCAATCATAATAAATTTTAGCCAAATCCTCCCATTGGTTCAAATTTGAAACCATTTTTACGCTGATTTTTGTAATTTAAACTAGAACCGATTGACCAACTAACTTAAAACTTCGCATGGTCATTGGTACCAAAATTTAAGGTATTTTTGCCAATTTTCAGTATAATCTGTAGTTATTTTCAAAAGTTTGTGTCATTTTAGGGACATTTTATTCCATAATCTTGAAATATTTACTACATTTTCATTTCTGCTCCAAGGCCTATAGAGCAGCCAATCAGTCCACAATTTAAAATAAAACTAGCGCTTATAAAATCGGATGCAGTTCGAAGGCCACATACTCCATTTGGTTTAAGTTTAAATAATATCTTCTGATTGGTCGACAATCAAAATGTTCCGATTTGGTTGAAATTTTGCATGGTGATCATAAGACCAACATAATCTAACATTTCACACATGTTAAGCCCAATCAGTCAATTATTAATAGTAATTTTACAAGTTTAGTATGGGTTGTCAAAAGCTGGAAAAAGTATGTAGGAAAGTCACGACACAATGGATCTGATATTCATCCAAAGTATTTATATGGAGATTGGAAAGTTGCAGAGAAAATCGTATAGTGCCGTGTCGTTTATCGTGATTGGGGATGTTGCATGTTCTGTGCTCGCTCATCAACGCGTTACACTGAGCGTTTTCCTAGTTAAAAAAACATTACAATTTCAAAGTCATAAAACTTATGAATGAACACCTACAAATCAAAATGGACTACATTTCACTTTACTGTGAGGTCTGCTTGATATCCCTGAAAGTATTTCCCTACTATGTCCTTGGTTTTACATCGGAGAATGTGTGCAATAGGTACATTGTATAATGCAACATTTTAATGATATTCACTAGATCCCTCCACTTCTCATTTAAAGTGTAAATTTCACTGTTTTCTTGACCTATGCCCTTGGCTGATTCCATAGAATATAATGATGATAATTTTGAAAATTTTACCATGGTAAAATTTATTTGGTAAATTTACGGTAAATTTACCTGACCGGTAAATTTACCTGACCGTAAATTTACCGACTCACATCACTATTAATTTGCATCCTCATTTCATCAAATGCGCTTGTGTTTTCTTCATTTGTAACAGTTTTGATATTTGAACTCTTACTTGTAACCTGCCACTGGTTAATGCAGGGACACTTTTCTTTGGCGTCTTGTAGTTGATGTGGGGCGGAATGATTCCCGTCTCCATGGCAATAATGACCTTGGCCAAGGAGCAGAGACCGGAAGCTGGCTCCGTATGCCCGATGCTCGCCTTGATGGATCCGATTGGCAGCGGAGTTGTCCGATTCTTGCAAAATACAGCGTCGAGAGCTGCACACTCTTCTGGATCTCCCACCTTAAATGGACAGAGGCTCAGTATAAATAGGATAATTCTAGTGCAGTTGCAAAATACTATATAGTATAATATCCACAGTATTTAATATTCCTACTTTGGTTCCCGTCCCATGTGCCTCAACCCAAGCCACACTGGCAGGATCAACTTGGCATTCCACATAGAATTCTTCCAGAAGCTTCTGCTGCATCTCTCCTGAAGGATACGTGATTCCTTCTTCCTTGTATCCATCACAGTTGACCTTGCAGTGGACTAGTGAAGCGTATATGCGTTTTGCTACGTTTGCCTTCTGGAGAATGATGGCCGAGATTGCCTCACTTCTGGCGTATCCTTTAGCTGAAAATAGAAGTTAGATTTCCTCGATTAACCTACCGATCGAAAAAGGTTATAACTTTCTCAAAAATATATTTTGTTTAAATAACTATTAGATAGATATTCAGTTATAATATTTGATCCTTGATTGTTTTAGATTGTTATATTATTAGGTATTTTATTGAATTGCTCCGAGCAGCTGGGATGCATTGATTGTGTTTGTTAATGTGCAGTAAATGGAGGGCTGAAGCTAGTTGGAGTAGCTCCAAGCAGGCTCAAAAAGTTCCAAACAGCAAAGAACAAACATATACATTGAAAATCATACCAATTGACACTGATTTTCGATTGTTCCTAAGAATAAAAGCATGGTTTCTTCACCTTCATCGTCAAAGGGCATGCACTTTCCCTCCATATTGAGAACTCCCAGACGCACGAACTGGCGGGTGACGCACGGGTGAGTGCACAAGTTGCTGGCAACGACGATCACTTGGTCGCAAACGCCATTCCTAATCGTCCTGTAGGCCCAGTCGATGGCATGAGAGCCGGAACTGCAGGCAGTGTCAAGCATGAAGCTGGGACCTAGCAAGGAATCAAATCTGTTTAAAATCACCAATCTACATGGTTATAACGCAGATTCTCATAACGTTGACGTACCATTAACTTTGAGCCAGAACGAAATGCGTGTGGCAAATGAGGTGCGAGACGACGTCATCATTCCGTATTCGAGGTCTGTGATTGGCTCGTGGAAGAATCTGTAGTCGCTCTCGGCGTAGCAACAGGCGACAATCACGGCAGTTCTGGTGCCTCGGAAATCGTCGGGATGGAGGCCTACACAGAATACAAAGGTTCACATTCTTATGGATGACACAAGAAAAATCGGGATTATAAGATTATAAGTCTGCTACACTCTCTGTGTTTTGTTTATAAAGACAAGGGGGAACAAAACGCCATTTGAATATTGTGCCCACGTATAGTCCAAAATAAAATTTGATCTCTCCGGAGTTACCTGCCGTCAATTGGCAGCAGCTGGACCCTTACCTAATATCGCGAAATGTTGGTGCTAAGATGGTGCCGAGTTCAAGGTCGGTGCTACTACGGGTTATTAAGATAGGGGGCTGTGCATAAAGGACGTCACGCTAAAAATGGGATATTTTGACACCCCCCCTCCCCCCTGTCACGCTGTGTCACACTTTTCGAGACCCCCCCCCCCCCTAAAAGGACGTCACAAATCTATCTCTACCCCCCCTTAAATAGAATATTTTTGACTGTAAAATGTAACAGAATTTCTCGTTTTTAGCGAAATTTCCGGTCCCGACGTATCAACTGAAATTTAAAATGCTTGAAAACATCTATATCAAAACGTGACGTCCTACTGCCACCAGTACCCCCCCCCTCCCCCTGTCACATTGTGTCCTATACTGGTGCACCCCCCCTCCCCCCCTGAAGCGTGACGTCCTTTATGCACAGCCCCTAGGTAGCACCAAGTAGCACCGTGCTAACTAGCCCCGTCCTACCATTTCGCGATATTAGGTAAGGGTCCAGGCTCTCCCCGACATTGATAATACAACCCAAGGCACTTGATTCTGTTCTCTCGTCAGTACTCGGGGGTATGTGTGGTCAATTGGTCAATTGGTTGTGACACAAAAGAATTTTTTTTTCATTGTAGCATTGTAACTTTTCAAATTGAATTGGCTATTTTGCTCCAGAGAATCAATGGGCAGATTATAATTATCGGGAACGTGATTTAGTCAAATGAATTTAGTTATTAAGTAAAGATTTATAGGAAAGGATTATCTATCAATCCTAGATAACGTAAATATCAACATGGGGATTGGCAGGCTTCTTTTAACGCTCACTATATAATTCACAGCTCACACGCCGAACTCGCCCCTATTGTGGAACGTACTCTAGGTATGTTTGTTTACCTGCATCGACGATGGCCTCGTAAGTTTTCTCCAGAATCATGCGAGCCATCGGGTCCATGATGTCTCCTTGCTTTGGATGAACTCCGAAGAACGCGGCATCGAACTTCTTGATGACGTTCAGTTTTCCAGATCGAATTGGCACGAACTTGTGTTCTGGAAATAGAGATAGGCGTCAATTATCTCGAACAGATTCAAAAGATTACCAACAAGTAGTTCTATCGAGGGGTGACAAAATGACGAAACAAAATCCTTATTTTTATTTAGTGTTTCAAAAACGTTAGTTTTATTAGGACTTGACTTCATAACGAAAGAATTCCGTTTTAATTATTTCTCTTTTAAACTCCTACTCAAGACAACTCTGGTACTTAGTAAAAACACAAATTAAAACACAGAGAGCCAGCGCTATGTCTGCCTTCTCAAGCCAACTGGTGGGAAAATAATGAATATAAATAATAACCACCTTATCGTCCGACATAACTGAAATCAGAGCTGTACATCAGCTGATGACCTGCTGTAATCTAAACCGCGCTTCGCTCTCTCTCTTACACATGGCTGCAAGCAATAACATAATCCAATTGGCAGGGAAGAGACAACTAGACTATGGCTCAACACGTTATTGTCCGTGTATGTAATGTCTCAATAAATTTACGTTCCCTACTATTACTTTCCTCATGCAATGCAGCAATGGGCCGGCTAAATCAAAATTAAAATTATTTCAATTCATGCGAGGCTACTATTACTAAAGATGTCGAAATTGTATGCGCTCTTATGTTGTCACGATGCTCTTTTATACGGACACTAAGTCCGTCCGTATACATTGTCCGTATCCTGTCCCCTTGTTCCTGCCCGACAATCGCATAACGCATTCAAACGGCCGTTTTAGACAATTGAGAGAGAAAAAATGTTTTATATAAATCGGTGTTACTTTGATAGGATGTTCACATGATCAGTCTGATTATATATTAGTGGAGAACATACCCGTGAACCATTGATCTCAAATTTTAATCATGGTTAGAAAAAAGACAAACTTAGGGTTATTACTTGGCACATTTTTTAAATTATATTTTATATGACACCCATTGAGACAAGAAAATATACAATTAATTCAAAAAAAATCAACGAATTACTAAAAAATTAAAAATGTACCAAGTGATAACCATAAGTTCGTCTTTTATCTAATCATGATTTAAATTTCAAATCAATTCGTCAACCCATTTAGTCTCCAATCGTATCCAAAAACGTGCCTGCAACAAGCGGCAAAATAACTCTTACTTTCCACGCTCCACCTCCTGTCATCCTGGGACACCATGTCGACCTTGTTCATGAGGTTGTCACGGAGTTGGTAGACGTTGTCGGAGTCTGGATAGACGCCGGAGAGACCGCTGACGACGACCTCCTCGCCTGGAGGCGGCGACGCCAGCCAGGCGCCGGCACGCGTCGCGGCGCTCATCTTGGCGTCGGCAGCCGTCGCGGCGCTCATCTTGGCGTCGGAGTCACACGGTGGCGTCTCGGTGACTTTGTCGTTTGGCCCCATGGGTCACTGAAATCACAACAGTTCATTATACTCTCATGAATACGTACACTCAACAAATGATAAAACGGTATTCGAAAGAAACGGATTGTCTGAAAAAGTGATGGCATCATCCGATGAAGTCTATGCTAACTCGTCATCTACTTCTAGTAGCTGCGCTCTGATTTCATTTATATTAATTGATTGTCAAGGAACCTGACCAGCAGCCAATCTGTTTCGTTCAATACCGTTTTATGATTTGTTGGGTGTACAATAGATAGTTCAGGCGGTAAAGTGATTGTCTTTTTTAGTAAATGAAGAGCACAGTTTTTAAGTTAAAGTAAGAGTAAGTGTGAGTTTTACTAAATGATGACATGACATAAAAAACGCTTTGTTTACGTGATACTAGCGCTCGGCCGTGGAGCAAATAAGAATGATAACAATTCCACAAATGGGTGTAATTTTGATAGAATGTTCACAATGATCAGTCTGATTGTATTACATTGGTATTTTTGTTATAGACGTCGGATTTGGTACAAAACCGTGCAATATGCTCCATCGGCAACGATTGGAGACCAAATCGTAATTTATGTGAAATTTTAATATCATGTTATTCATGTATAGGGGGAGAGTTACCTAAGACGATAAATTTCGCTCTTTTCCATGTTCCCGTGGGAGGGGGGGGGGGGGGGGGGAGGGGGGCCGAAATCTGCAGTTACGCAACTTCTTCGCTCGCCCAAAGATAGTGCAAAGTGCGTCATATAATCTCACCTCGTGACCTATACATGATAAAAATGCAAAGCAAATGACCGAACTCAGTCACTTCATAGAGAAAAAGATTCAGAGATGGTTTCCAACGAGCAAGGTAAGTTGAAACTGGCAATCGTATTCTTATACCAACTTTAGTATAATATTCTAGGGATGTCAATGGTCAATACTGTTTATTTAAAACACCCCGATTTACGACTGTACGGAAAGAGATCTTTGCAAAATGTATAATATTTAATTTTGGGCTAAGTTACTATTATCTGTAGATATTTATTATTGTAATATACAAATATTTTTTTATTCACGAATCCTTTTGTGCTATTTATCCACAGAAGGCATGCTATGGATGATTTAATATATTGTACTTTGTGTATACCTATTGATGAAATATATGAAGAAATAAATATTAATAATTCCACGGACCGAGAGAACAATAGAGTAATTCGGGGAAAGGACGACGAAAAGACCTCGACCATTTTGTATACCCCGTGACCGTCAAGTTGAAGGATACGTTGTAGAGGATGTTGTGTTGTAGTTGTATGTCGGCGAATGACAAAGTGATAGAGAATTGTTTGTGAATCGGTTGCCACTTCTTTTGAAATGTTGTTTTTTACTAAATTTAAGAGCTGTATGAGTATAGTAACATCAAGGTAGTTTATTTCAAATTCAAAAAAAAATAAATAATAATAATTAAAACAACTATTTACAAAAAGCAATAAATCATCTGCAAATTTGACACAGAGAAAATCAAATATATAAGGAGCAAGTAATAATTTTAAGGTGCTGCAAGCGCAAGCGATTTTGCTGCTTTTTGTAGACACTTTTTGCGATACGATTGGAGACGAAAAGGGTAGACCAAATTATTTGAAATTTTAATCGTGATTAGATAAAAGACAAACTTAGGGTTATCCCTTGGTACATTTTTAATTTTTTGTTTCGTTAATTAATAATTAGTAATAATTAGTGGATTTTTGATAAAAAATTTGCTATTTTCTTGTCTCCCTAGCCGCCGTATAAAATTAAATTTCAAAAATGTGCCAAGGGATACCCCTAAGTTTGTCTTTCATCTAATCATGATTAAAATATGAGATCAATTGGTTAACGGGTTTGGTCTCCAATCGTTCGCAAATTTCAGAGTTTTGCGCGGTTTTGTTGAATAACTGGCGCTTAATTAATTATGCAATAAGCAAGAATGAAAAAGTGCTACTTATATACAATCAGACTGATCATGTGAACATCCTGTAAAAGTTACACTCACTTATGAAACAATTTTTCTCTCTCAATTTTCTAAAACGGCCGAGCGCTAGTATCACCTTAAAATGACGATTTAAGTAGATTGTAGATGACATTCTAATTGGAAAATTGTTAATTTGTATTTACAAATTAAATGACGAGGAGATCTCTAACCCTCATCAGTGCGTTGTGTCGAATGGCTGACCGTCCGGCCGGGTAGCTCGGTTGGTAGAGCTCTCACCCGGCAAGTGAGAGGTCCCGGGTTCGAGCCCCGGTTCGGTCGGACATTTTTCACTTCGCACTTCCCTTCCTATCATCCTGACTCCACTGGAAGTTTTCCATAAAACCCAGTATATCATCAATCGAGCTGAAAAGCAACTCGTTAAGTCGAGTAAAAGAGGGTTGCGCACGGTTGTGCAATGAGACATGGTGACAGCATCGTCACCGGTGGTCTGACAGTTCGTAGTGGCCATTCACTACCTTCATTCCATTATCCTAGGAGAACTCTAACCCTCATCAGTGCGTTGTGTCGAATGGCTGACCGTCGGCCGGGTAGCTCGGTTGGTAGAGCTCTCACCCGGCAAGTGAGAGGTCCCGGGTTCGAGCCCCGGTTCGGTCGGACATTTTTCACTTCGCACTTCCCTTCCTATCATCCTGACTCCACTGGAAGTTTTCCATAAAACCCAGTATATCATTAATTCGTTTAAACTGACCTTAGAGCCTTTATACAGTGCGGCTTTAAAGCACTCATGATTCATGAATCGACGACTTTTTACAAGTTTTTTTTTCGGGTTCGGTGATTGCATTGTTTTGATATTTACACATTTCCACTGAAATGTATTTAAACTTCCCATTTGTAATTTTATGAGACAAACTTACGAATACGTAAGTTCATAAAATTAGATAGTCTCATAAAATTAGAGAGACGTAACATATTGTCCTTATTTCTTCCAGGCTGGCTCCTGCGCCTCCTGGTGGCTCTCCTCTGTTCGCACACGTCACATTGCCAGGAGGGAAACACTAAGCCATCCTGCACCACGGATCATTTGGATTTCCACTGCAGACACGTCAAGTCCTTCGCCTTCATCACTCCTCTGCTTCCAACACAACCTCCAGGAATCACTATGTTCAGACTCACCGACAGTCCGGATTTCCAACTCACAAGCACAGACTTCAACCACTCGGCGTTCCAGAACACGAGGGAGTTAGAATTACTGCGTTGCGACGTGCCCACAATTAATCCAGAACTCTTCACATCCTTGCCAAGACTAACAATGCTCTCAATCCTGTCAAACAATCTCACAGAGATCACTTCAAGCTCGTTCTTAGGTTTGGAACGGTTGGAGTCGATTGCACTTCATGACAACCAGATAGCGTCAGTTGCTGCTGACACTTTCACGAACTTGAGCAATCTGACGACAGTGTACTTCAGCAACAACAGCTTAGCTTTTTTAACTGATAATATGTTTAAGAATCAGAGGAAAATGAGGCATATGTACTTTGCACATAGCGAGATTGCAGTTCTGAATGACAACACATTCGAGGGTTTGGTTAAATTGCAGCACCTTAATTTAAGATACAACAGGATCGAGAGTATAAGTCCTGGAGCCTTCACTGTGTTGACTGAATTGACAACTTTGTATCTCGGTTATAACAAACTCCAGAGTATTTCTCCAGAGTTATTCCAGACCAACACACGACTTAAAGACTTGGACTTGTCAGGGAATAACCTGGCCAATCTGGCGAACTATCCTTTGAATATTCCATCTTTGATTGAAGTCACTCTGAATGATGGTAAAATACAGTCCATTCCCGTTGATTATTTTGCGAATTTGAAGAATGTGTCTACACTTAGTTTGATCAGCAATGAACTGAGTCGGTTTGAAGATGTTTCGATTGAAGGTTTGCCAGAACTCCAGTACTTGTATCTAGACTCGAATAAGTTCACGTCGTTCAAAATGACCGCTTTTAGGGAATTGTATCCAGATTTTGCAGCTATAAAAGTTGGGAGTTTCAAGGTATTGAGATTTGAGAATAATCCTTGGGACTGTTCCGAACCGGTTGTTGAAGACATGGTCAAACTTTGCAGGGGGCGGGGATTCGAATTCTGGAGGTAAACATATCAAATATTCAGATACTCATCTTTTTAGTGAATCCGTTTATTCTTTGTAATCCCAAATGTGTTGTTTCCAAGAACATTTTGCATGAATACAAAATGAAGATAATTTCAGCCCGGAATTTGTACACGATCTTTGCTATTAAAAAATGCAATTATGTATGAATTTATTACATTTTTACTATTTTTTTAAAATGTCGTGGAGTTCTTATTCTCAGATTACAAAACATGAGACAAACATTCTCAATAAATCCAGTATTGTATCTATATGTCTACATTTCGTTTCCGGTCATTCCTTAAATATATACATCAAATTTGTTTCGTAAATTCAACTTTCAAAATAACAGGTTTATATGTTATGCTTTAATGTAGATGAATTATTTATATTTTAAAATTATATTCGTAATATTCAAGATCCATTACATTATTTTCAATTCAAACTGAATTAATTCTGTTCGATGTACAGGTAAACTCCTTGCAATCTTAATTGATTTGATGAAGGTACCTAGTTAAAAACTTGAATTATTTTAATTTTGTAGTACCTACCTATTAACTCAACTCAGGTCATTATTTTATGTACTCAACAATAATGAAAATACTATATTTATAATTTATTAGATAACTAGATTGTTGAAATACATCTTTTAATATTTGTAAACTTTTAACTCAATAAGAAGTCTTCGTTACAAAAATCCCCTGTTACGTGGCACATTTGCATGGAATCTACACAAATAGGCTCCATTTAGAAGAATCTTCGCTTTAGTTAAATAGCAGACTTGCACATTATCTATAGCGGGGTGGTGGATGTATATACTACAGCTAATATTGCAATTCCTTCCATCCACCAAATCCTTTCTAATTGATCTAGCCGCAATCAGTGAACATCCACCCGCAATCTCAAAGCAAGATGTGCTTTGTGGGATCAAAAACAAGAATTATTATCCCAACAAAATATCCCAACACCTAAGGTTTAAAGATTATGTTACATTTGTCTTACCTTCAAGAGTACACTAACACACTGCCAATTCAACTGAACTTATTTAATATAATAACCCCCGTGTGATTGTTTGTAAGAGTTCGATATTTTAGCAAATTCTCACCTGGCAGAAGACACTTCCGGAGGGCTTAATCGTGAGAGCGCATTTCCATTCAAATCGCATTTCAATTCGAGGACCAATTCATTTGGGGGGTCAATGTTTCCTTAATTTGTAGCCAAATTTATGGATATCTCAAGGTCCGAAATAATAATGAGGTTTGAGATGTCAAATGTATCCCCATGAAATATACTCTGTGTAAAAAGGCAGCCAAGTCTTATCTACACAAATATCAGTGAAATCTAAAAATTCAGCATTGAAAAGTAACGAAATAAAAAAGGGGGCCATAAGTTATTTCGAAAATAATTTTTAAAATAATAAAAAAAAAAAATTGTGATTTTTTTTTTGTAGAACAATGATTGATATGATTGATATGGGGTCTCACAATACTTAGTAGAAGTTTCTTGATATGAATCAAATTATGTGCCCAAATTCACTATAATTAATGATGTGCAGAGAAATTTTAGATTTTTAAAATTTATTTTTGAATTGACGTGATGACTTATTATTTTATAAACTCCACGAGGGCAAAATGTTTAGATTCCACTCTGCT
Source organism: Leuctra nigra (assembly GCA_934045905.1). NCBI lineage: Eukaryota > Metazoa > Arthropoda > Insecta > Plecoptera > Leuctridae > Leuctra > Leuctra nigra. Next base: position 28,155,167 of record OW203766.1, read on the forward strand.
TTGGAAAGGATTCGGCTGCTGTTTCATGAAGTGTTTTATGGGGTTATCAATCATTATTAATAATTCGTTTTCCGTTCTTAAGTCTGGCTTTACATAAATAAACAAAAAATTATATATTGAACATTTCACAAACTTTATTATTATTGAATCTCTCAATTGTTTAATCATTGTTTAGCTACCTGTCAAAAACTGTAATGTCAAACTTCTGAAGAAGCCTGCAGAAGGCAGGCGAAATATTGAGAGATTCAATAATAATAAAGTTTGTGAAATGTTCCATATATAATTTATTGTTTATTTAGTTATCAATCATGTTTTCACTTAATTTATATTCATTGTGACTATTGCATTGATAGCGGTCCAACATTTTCGAGATATTGCGTCACTCCCGGGTTTAAAAATTGCAAAAAAAAATTGTTTAAAAATTGTTTTCATATAATGCTCATATCATTATACATAATTATACCTCTGAACATGTTTTAATGCTATGAATAGCTGAATTTAGTCTGATATTAAACATTTATGACGCTGTTTCCAGTTTCGGCCAAGTTTATTGATATTTCAGGTAGTATGATCTAAGCTAATAGGTCTAGAATGTTACATACATCAGAAATACATAACTTTTTCACTGTAATGTATCTTTATACATGTCGAAATTGCAGGTTTCAATTGTTGTGACGTTTTCGTATGGGCCACAATGAAGACATTTCACATAATATGAGATATTCTATAGCATTGTTCAGATATGGTTCGTTTAACGACTTGGCCGTGTGAGGCGGCCGCACAATACGAATAATAAATCAAGCGTACGTCTCAAGTGAACAAACAATACAACATTTAATCTGAATATTCGCTAAAGGTCAGGGCGTGCTTTTATTTCCAGGTTCATAAGTAAAATATAATTAATAATCATATAATTAAACAGACTTCCAAGCATTTGATTTCACCATTGCATATTTCACAACAGTACAGAAAACACCGAAAACAACAATGATCGCAACAACACATGTGGCACAGGCACGCAGGGGATCGGGTTCGATTACCTGCGTGTCCTGACCGACTCCGGTTATTTTGTGATTTCTGCCAGTCATGGTGCAAAATGCTCCCCACTGTTAGGCTACAAGTTCTCCCCCCTCTCACCGTGCAAACTAATCATGGTAATCTTCTTCATAATTATTCATCCATCGCTATAAGCCCAAGTTGCAAAACAGTGCGACGTTAAATAAACACTACTAGCATAAAATAAATATGCAAACATAGGTAAAACATTTTGAAAATGATGAAGCATTATTTTGTTGATTTTTTGTTATTGTTTGCGTTTTCAGCTAAATCGAGGAGTGCTTTCGTCAATGGGCGATGTTATTAAGGTGATACTAGCGCTCGGCCGTTTTAGAAAATTGAGAGAGAAAAATTGTTTCATAAGTGAGTGTAACTTTTACAGGATGTTCACATGAACAGTCTGATTGTATATTAGTAGCACTTTTTCATTTTTGCTTATTGCATCGTTAATTAAGCGGCGGTTATTCAATAAAACCGCGCAAAACGATGAAATTTGCGATACGATTGGAGACCGAACCCGTAAATTAATTGATCTCATATTTGAATCATGATTAGATGAAAGACAAACTTAGGGTTATCCCTTGGCATATTTTTGAAATTTAATTTTATACGGCGCCCAGGGAGACAAGAAAATAGATAATTTTTCACCAAAAATCCACTAATTATTACTAATTAACGAAACAAAAAATTAAAAATGTACCAAGGGATAACCCTAAGTTAGTCTTTTATCTAATCACGATTAAAATTTCAAATAATTTGGTCTACCCATTTCGTCTCCAATCGTATCGCAAAAAGTGTCTACAAAAAGCAGCAAAATCGCTCGCGCTTGCAGCACCTTAAGCAATATTAAAATTAGGGATGTTCAACGATAACGATATTATTGATAGTGGAACGATAGTGGAAATATTAACAATCGATACCAATTTGAACGTATAGTTTATTGTTGAAAAATCACGAATCAAAACCGCATGCGAAAATGTTCGACTATGCGAAATCAAGTGAAATAATTTGTGTTTTCAATGAAAAAGTAGCTTAATCCATTGCACAGTGGCTCATTCAGCATGGCGAACATTCTACGAATACCGATAATTAATTCCGAGTTAAATTTGACCCGTCAATGTGTTAATATATTGTCAGTTTTTAAAGAAACACCATATTTTTTATTTTTTTAATTGCTGATATAAAACATAAGAAGCTCGTACAGGCTTAGAATATTCCAAGTAAAGTTCGTTCACGTTTAGAATATCAAGCCGTAAGAGCGGCCGTGTACTACCGTAGTCAAGCTAACTTATACCTAAACATGTAAACATCAATACAATAATCAAAAAATATGTATAAGACGACTGTAGATAAAAAAATAAAAAATAAATTATTGAATTTTTATAATATTTACTACTATTAATAATTGGGTATTTGACATAATTTATACAATTTAAATAATACAAAGAAGAAAGTCTTGCCATTGATTGATTGATTGATTGATTGATGTTCATGTATGTGAACGACCAATGAACGACGTGATCGACGAAACGTCAGAAAAATTCTGACAACAGTTGGTATCACAAGTTCTGCCAGAGATATAATCATATAAAATAATTTGTCCATATAGATACCTTTTCAAAAGTAAAGTCGAAATAACTCGTAACAATTCTCAACGTTACCTCTTTGCTGAGCCACCGTGACCGAGTCAATGTTCCACCTGTACACTGAAGGTCGAGGGTTCAAAACAGGTCGGGGCAAATAAATCAAGCACTGTATTTCTTTTTATTGTCACCAAAAAGAACAAAATCATGACTTTTCTCAAGAAATTCTATGAAGCCTTCAATAATGTACCTACCCATAAAACTAAATTAACAAATGGGGTATGTCCATGGCCATGTGGTGTGACGTTCGAACAAGTTTCTCAAGATAATTCACACCGCATTATTTGCTAGCTTGTAACAAAATGTGTACAACAGATATCTGATCATACAAAGGTGTTAACTCCAATTAAATAGTTACAACCTCATAAAGTACTTATAAACATACATTTTTACTTACGTCAGTGATGTGACACAAATTGGCCACCATATTTTCAGCAATACGCTTCTTTTAGAATTGGGAACAAAATGAGTAGGGGAATGAAATGTTTCCAAAATATGAGACCTCTTTTACAATAAACCACATCAAGTACACTTGGCACATTTAAAATTGATCGTTCAATAAATCTGATTGGCTGAAAAATGTTAGATCGCACCATCAGAAGTCAGTCCAAGCGATCTCCTTGGCTCACTCTAGTAGGTGACCTCACATTTCAATGATAATAACAAGCTTTGATTGATATGGAACATGACCAGCAGTCATTCAAATTTGCTCACCGATCAATTTTAAATGTGCCAAGTGTACATTGTAATTTAATGCTCATTTGCTTTTAATTTACATCAATTTTCATTTTAAAGAGATACCTGAGAAATGAATAATTATTTCAACATTATAATTTTTTTTAAATGTGAAGACATATTATATTTAATTTATTGAAGTGTGTCATAAGTAGCTCAATAACATAACATATAACCATGAATTAATATAACATATAATAACATTCCTAATTTTGAAAAATAAATAAAATTATTTCATAAAAAAAATCGAAAAAACAGTGTTTTTGGACATTCTATTGTGGAGAGACCCAAATTCATACGAACAACTTATGGGGAACAATAAATAGATTACATATTCCTACTACATTCCTTACCATAAACAAATCGATTGAAACTACGTGTAACTATTTTCAAATTTCATGTGTTTATCACAAAAAAATAATATTCTAAAATATGAAACGATTCTTGTACAGTTCATATAAAGACAGTGCAATTTCATCCATAATTGATAATATGAAAAATGATTTACAGAGAAATCTATTAAATATTAGAATTGCATTTTTGAGGAAATTACATTGAATCACAATCACAATGAAGTAAAAACTTTGTCAAAAAAGAAATATTCGAAGGTTGACCGCAGTGTATTCGTAGAACATCTTGTTTACATTGACAAAGCCTCGGGAAATTATATTGGAAATGAAACACTTGGTGGAATCTGCAAAGTATACGGATGACAAAGTTTTCAGGATTATTCACAAATGACTCATTTCTCACTCTCTATAGCACATTATGTAAATACGTTTTTAATTATTTTATTATCAATACACTCAAACCAACAGAGTTGGGTAGTAACTTAACGAAAGTAACTAGTTACCAGTAACTAGTTACTTTCTGGGTAACTTTTGGGGTAACTAGTTACTTTTCATCCTCAGTAACTTTGTGAGTAACTAAGTTACAATTTTAGAGTAACTTGTAACTATATTTTCGTTACTTTTAAAGTTACTTTTAGGTGAAATATTAATTTGACAAACATAATATTTTAGTGGAATTTGACAGTCATCAAAGTCCCTTTCTATCTCTTGACAGAAAATCCAAATCCAAGCTGTATTTTATTTTACATATTTTATATCAGACGTATAGTATTGAAAAGTTGAAAAGTAACTTTAAAGTAACTTGAAAGTAACTTCCATTTTTTGGTAACTACTCAGTTACTTTTCAAATGAAGTAACTTACCAAGTAACTTAGTTCCTTTTGATGTCAGGTAACTTACAGAGTAACTAGTTCCATTTTACAAGTAACTTACCCAACTCTGCAAACCAATTAAAACGGTACTTTGCATAAAACGGATTGGCTGCTGGTCAGGTTCCTTGACAATAAATCCTTGTTATTATCAATGAAATAAGAGCTCACCTACTAGAGTTACATAATGCATTATCACAGACTTCATGGGATGTTGCCATCGAACCTATGATCAGCCAATCCTTTTCTTTCGAATACCTACCGTTTATTATTTGTTCGAGTGTACGTCTGGCACCAGAGTGATATTGCTACAGGTTGGAGGCGATGGCGAACGGCGTCTTCTTCGAACATCTCGAACAGGAAGAGTTCAGGAGACAGGAAGAAAAGCACACGGAGGATGTGACAAGGATAGCTCATCACTCGAAAGAGGAATGATCATTAATAAAATCAGCCACCAGAGTGTTCTCTAAGATGGAGCGGTGATTGCCGTCAAATATGACTGCCTCTGGCACCACTTGGCAGTACTGAAACAAAAATACAAAGTTATCTCTCAAGATATGGTATTCGCTTGCACAATGTTACGCATGCAATCAATGTAAGCCTTCATCAGGGTAACAGGGACGGCATCAGGAATTGTTGCAAGGGTGGGCAGCGAGCGGCGAGAAATTATTTAGGTTGGGCACAAAATAAATCCGCAAAACGTATAGTTGTCCGATTAAAAGAAATCCATGCCCCGCAGGGCGTAGTTTTCTTTCTAAATCAATAGAAACAAATTTGGAACGCTGAAATTATCACTTTTGTGGTAAATGGTGTTTGAAATAATATACAAAATAGTAGTAGTAATAGGAGGAAATAGTATTGAAAACTTGAAAGTTACCAAACACAGCTTTTTTTTAAGTATTTTATTTCTAGATTCATTTACATGAATATAACAGAAATGTGAGTCTATAGTCTACAGTAATACTACAATTTCATATAAATTATCAATTATATCCTATAAATAACATAATTAATTATAAATAATAATTAAATAATTAAATTAAATTAAATATAATTAATAATAATTTATAGTTAAATGGACGTACAGAAGGAATGCAATTAATTATATCGGAGTTATTGGAATATTTCATTAAATTACACCAAAACATTCAAATTAAAATATAATTATAAATTTATCTTCGATTATTTTTGGGTGGGCAGAGGGTGATCAGGGGATATTTTTGGGTGGGCGCGCGCCACCCCCCAAAAGTACCCCAAAAAAGTGATACCCCAAAAGTGATAATTTCAGCGTTCCAAATTTGTTTCTATTGATTTAGAAAGAAAAAAACGCCCTGCGGGGCATGGATTTCTCTTAATAGTACAATTATACGTTTTGCGGATTTTTTTGTGCCCACCCTAAATAATTTTTCGCCGCTCGCTGCCCACCCGCGCCCACCCCCAGCGCCGTCCCTGCAATGTAAGCCTGGAAAACAACCTCGTGGATTGGGTTTTCCATCGTGTATGAATGAGAGACCCGGGTCGATTGTAAAAACCAAGAGTCGTTGGTCTCCTGTTTCTCACCTTGCTCAGGCCGTAGTCCTTCTCAATGCGTAGCCCCGGGTACTCGGGCCTGAGCAGCATCAAATGGGACTTGAGTCTCAGTGCCTCGGGCCAATGGAAGTCGTCCATGAAGCGGATTCTGTTCAGGGTCGAGCTGCAGACTCGGGCGAGATAATCCTTGCTGTGTCTGGTTTCAGGAAGAATCGACAAGATCATCTCCAACCGCTCGTCCCAGGACTGCAATTCGCGCAATGCAGAGTTTATCTGTAAACAAAATTACCCTCTTGAAAAATACCAAATCCATGTTCTGCAAACCGAACAACAGCATATCAATCTTCCTTTTCCTGATAGACGTACATTATCGACAGCGCTTCTATCTTGTTTAAGGACATCCACAATCCAAGTCAATAAGCTAATCTGCCTCGTGTCGTCATCGCCTGTAGCTGAAGCGTAATTCCGAGCAATCTGTTGATCGAAATCTGGCGATCCGTCCACCAAGAACAGTCTTCCGACTCGACCTGTTGCTTCCAGGAGACGTGTCAGATGGAGCGCCACCAACGAGCCGAACGAGTAGCCGAGGAGGAGGAAGGGCTCGTCGGCGCCGAGTCGACTCGTCACTTCCTAGCAGAGGAAATTACAAATACAGATAATTCAATATATCCAAGTAAAGAGGCTTGTTCTCAGCTCCAACTACCACAAAAATATCACTGGCAAGTGGCAATATTAGAAAGTGGTTCGCATGGTCCCATTTCCAAATATTATTTCTATTGTTACATTTGTGAACAATAATGTCGTATTCCCAGTTTTGTTTCCAAAAATAGACCCCAGCCTAATATACTTTTCGACAAGAAGTATCTAAACTACATTATGTAAACCTTTTAAAGAGTTTGTCCAAAATATTAGACAATCAGACATGCACATTGAATCACAGGAAAATACAGGTACTTACAGGTAGAAGGGATTCTGCCATCTCTTCAAGTGTATGCAGTGTCTCCTCTTTACGGAATCCTAGCTGTAGAGCTGCTGTGCGGCAACGTAAGCGGCTGGCCATCGGTTCAAATACGTTTCCATTTGTCTCGATCCCAGGAACCATAAACAGTGTCGGATATTTTGAGTCGTTAACGAGAGACGGCAGAAACTGACATGCTGTGTTTGCAACAGACTCTTCGGCAATGTATCCATAGAACAGATCGTTGTATCCAAGGTCCTCTTCTACAGGAGATAGAAAAAGACGATTGTTGAGGGACCCAGAATTATTCGCCGGTGAAACTCCGGTGAAACAGAAACTCCTGAATTATTCGATGTGTATCGAAATATAGAACATTGCCACGATGTGCTACATACCATTTTCGGTTTCTGCAGTCTCCATCGTTCCCGATTGGCTCAGTTCGACGATCTTTTCAAATGTCAGAGACCTCAATTCCTTTGGAGTGAGAAACACTTGGTATTCTCTCTCCAGTATCTGTTTGATCTCCACTGCCGACATCGAATCCATTCCTTGTTCCGACAACGTCGCCTGAAAGCTGAACGTTTTGATGTCGCGAATTCCTGTAGGAACACGTAAAAGAATTAAATTTATATTATATGCCCAGTGAATGGGTCATCATAATGCTATTTATAATTAGTGTTTGCGCCAACCCATTATGTTCGCCACGCATTCCAGTAGACTGCCTCCAAGACCAGCGCTCTTTTCGGCCACAACCATGCTGGCAACAACAGGATGAGGTTGTCTCAGAAACCCGTCCAAAACTTGCAGACACGACGCAATCCTCTGCTGCAGCGTACCACCTAAACAGAATCTGCTGTCAATATATTTCCTATTGACTACGTTCCTATGTGTGTTGTAAAATACACCAACCGATGACGAGCTCCTTGTTCTCCTCCTGCATGTCAGCCACGAGGCCCACTTCCCCCACCGCCCCCCACTGCACCGCCAGGCCGGGATATCCCTCCTCCACCCTCTTCTCGCAGATCCTCTCCATGACGCTGTTGGCCATGCCGTAGTTTGTCTGGCCGGCGTTGCCTCGGCCGCAGGACACCGACGAGAAGACGACGAAGTGCGTCAGTTGCGGACACATGCGACGTGACAGAACGTCCAGATGACGCGTGGCGGCGGCTTTCGGACCCAGTGACGTCATGAAACTCTCCGGGGTTTGGTTCTCGAACAGGGCGTCGGCCAACACCTTCAATAAATTTGTAATTTTGTAATTGTTCACAAGGAAGTCTAGCACATAGTTTTTACAAAAAGTGGAAGGCACATTTTATTATTTGGCATATATATGGTTGGCAAGTGATACATATTGTTACTGCAAGACCATACCACAGCTAGGTTGAAAATGGCTGACACAGGACCCAATCGGTTGGCTGTCTGGAGGAGTGTTTTTACTCCAGACTCTGTTGTGACGTCAGCCGTTGACACGAGAACCGTCGCGCCGTATGACCTCCATATGCTGATTCGCGAGCTCTGATAGCCGTTGCTGACACCAGTGCGTGACGTTAGCACAAGCTTGCGAGCACCGCGCAGTACCAGCCAATCAGCCAGCTCCAGACCAAACCCTCCCAAACCACCTGTATAAGAGAATGGTGCAGTGTAACCGAATTCAGTGCAACAGTACACGAGCCATGCGTAACAAACCGAGCCTCTGCTGACTTCGGAATAAATTAAAAATGTTAACGCGAAACTTAAGGGGGAGCAATCGATCGATATATACAAAAAAAATATTCTTGAAATTACAAGTTCAAAAAACGTTTTCCTACATTTCAACTATATTTAAGTACAACAGACTCATTTAATGTTCTGTAGTTTGCAACTCCAGTCCAACAATGAGTTTTCAATTTTATGTTATCAGAGGATGAACAAAACTTTAACATGGGAGGTATAGGAAAATCATTTCGAATTTGGTATATAACTTTTAAAATAGCACACGTTGGTATTGTTTTCAATTTTTTTCCTGATAGTATGTCCATGTCTACTATAAAAAAAGTTTTTTGCTCAAATCTATCGAGACAAAAAAAATAGATCTTCATTTTAGCCTAAAAATGACACGATTTTCTTATTCCGCCATAAGATAACATGGGGGAGACAAATCAATTTATCTCAGAAACTGGACACGAGAAGTGTTTCATTTTTTCATGGATGGTGTATTGCATGACTATCAATAAGTCACCAAAATTTCAAGTAAATCGGAAACATTGAGGTTATGGTGGTTCTACCTTAATTATCAGGATGAACGCATGATTTGGTTCCAATTTCATTGCTCTCTGATGATAACATTAGGGATTTGCTCTCTTATTTTACACATCCAAGAACTGTGACGAGGAGAGATGGAAAGGCACAAAGTTAGATTTAAACAAGATGAAGACACAAATGTTATCAAACTGTCAATGTCAATTATAAAATAGAACATCTGCTCATTATTTTCACTTACTGTCAAGATTTTTGGGAAAATTAATGGTTTAAAAAAAAAGTTCTATCGAATTGCCCTTAGAAAAATGACACAAGGGATAATGCCCTCAGCATGTAACACATAACACGGCAATCTTGTCCAAATTTAATTTCGAATTTCTCAATTTTTTGCGCCTACATCAGTAAATATTTAGTTTATATTCCTGCTGCTTACTCCTAAAGAATACGACACTGATTCCGGAAGAATTATTTTGAATATATTACCTGCAATGATATATGTGTGCCGCGGGTTGCAGGAGTACCTTGGCAACGCTTTCATAGGCCATACTTCTGGCTCCAACATTTTCACATCTTCTTCCGGACGAATTTGTATAATAACTTTTCCAATATGTTTGCCAGCTCCCATGTACCTTTAAGTTGTAATATTTTTTTTAAATTATTGAGCGAGCGAAGCGAGCGACTCCATTTGGCTCTTTTAGCACGGACCTCTGTTTTTTTTTTGTTTTTTTTTTGTTTTTGTTTTTGTATGCTAAAGGAAGCAATAGAAGTCGCACCGTTTCACCGATCGACCTGAAATTTTGCACACATGTAAAGACAACCTTCTCTGTTTGCAGACCCAATTTTTTTTTGAAATCCATCCATTGGTTCATTGTTAAAATAAGTATCTCCTGATAGCCTAAAAAATGAAAATGGTCTTCGAGAAATGTGATCAAACTCATATTTAGCATGGTCAGTAAGACCAACAATGTCACTTATTTTACAAATTTTCAGCCGAATCTGTCAAGAAAGTATGCACTTATTGACATTTTTAATAGCTGTCAGAAATGAAACATTGAAAATGAATGTCTTTCCAATGCAACTGAATCTGATTTGCTTTAGGTACAAGAGTGTTTTGATGGTATGTACACTTTTTTAGTGAAAAGCAGATATTTTTATGTTTATTGAGTTGATCAAATTTGAATAATTCAATTTGGATCATAGTTTCCAACAAATCATTTCGAGTTTTTAAGGACCTTGATTGTCTTTTCGTCAATTCGTAGTTCTGATGGCCGTGCCTCCCGTGTTTCTACTTGGCTGATTTTGCATCCAGGAGGGATTAGAAACATAAGCTACATTTCAATAATATCATTGAGTGGCGTTTGTTCTCTTCTAGCGTTCACACGTCATTCCAAATCTCTACTGCATTTTGCTTCTTTTCGTTGATAATTTTGGCAATTTGGTGTACTTTGTGAAGGTATTAGTAAAATTGAATCGCTTTTAAAGCATAGATATTAGGTATCTACAGTTTTTGTCCAGGGGATTGATTATTTCAAATTATTTTCTTCTTGGAAACGTTGGATTTATTCCGTTTCTGAGCTTCTGTCTAGCCTGACATTTCCTTGAAGGTTGCTATTTTTTTTTGAAAGTTTTGATACATTCAGTTCAAAACATTACGTTGTCTTATTTTAATTGTAAAACGTTGGATTCATTCCGTTTCTAAACTAGGTAGTTACTATTTTACCTGATCCGTTTTTTGTGTGGAACTTTGATTCCTTTCGCTTATTAGTTGAAAGGTGTTTACTTTATTTTCATATTTGCGAAGTTTTGTTCAAGATTCATTTCGTAACATTACGACATTGAATACATTACGTCTTTGAGCACACATTTCGTGCATTTCAAACATTGATCACACAAATATTATTGTACTTTAATTAGGTAGGTACTCTACTTCTTACTTTTTCATTACCTATCTTATCCCTATTTAAACATGCCGAAAAATGGAAAGACTTCTGCTAGAATGAAAGCCATAAAGGCGAAAAAGCGTCTGCGTGAAATTGAAGATCAAGAAACTGACGAAGCTAAATCTAAAAGGTTGAAACAAAATGTCGTTAATAATAAAGCATCAAGGAGCAAAGAGACCCCCGACCAGACTGCTGCAAGGAGATACTCAAACAATCAACGCAATACCCGCTCTCGTGCAGCGGGTATTGCCGATTGACCGACCAACTAAAAACTTCGCATGGTAATTGGTAGCAACATTTAAGGTATTTTTGCCAATTTTCAGTCTAATTTGTAGTTATTTTCAAAAGTTTATCATATCATATGAGTGGTCCCAGGTATATTGTTTGAAGGATATCATGTGATTTTTGAAACTTAACAATGAACCGTTCAATCAAAGGTTTAATCGATCAACTTAAAACTTAGCAAGGTTATTGGGACCAATATTTTTGGAAATTTTGGAGATATTTATACAAGTCTGTGACGAAATTCAAGAATTATTGGCTTTTAATGACATTTTCGATAGACATAATTTCGGTTCGAGGTGTTGCGTGTATCCGTGCTCGCTCATCAACGCGTTACTCAGAGCGTTTTCCTAGTTATAATAATTATCAATTTTAGTAGCCAACCTGAATGCTTGTTCCACTTCATCCTTCTGGAAGACTGTCCTCGTTAGAGGCTGGATGGCGCCACTTCGAATTCCTCTGCTCACGATTTCGTGCATTGGCAGTTTCCTTTCCCTTGGTGCAGTAAACATGTCATCCAACATCACTCCATGGAAGCTTATCTCCCTTGAGAAGACGTTCATTCCTTGTAGATGACATGCATTGATTAATTGTTATTCAGTCAAAGCATTGTCAAAGAAAACCAGGAGACTACAAGATTACCCAAAGTACTTTCAAGAAGAACTTGCTACACGTTATATATTTGGAAGTAGGGTTGTCTAGAGAATGCACGTTCACTATTATTTTCAATTCCATTTCCAAGAACTTTCAAATTATAAAATGTTTGGTTATACTACATTCACGGCAGAGAGATATATATAGATATACACTACACTATAGGAGAGGTATTCTCACTCCACCAATGAACGTGAAGCCTTTTCGACATGAGAAATATTGGGGTATCCGGGCATCGTTAGCGCATATATCAGCACTAGTGGTAAAAATATGAACTAACTGCTAAATTTACCCATTGAGCCGTCGTTGCATTTATATGCTATGCACCATGTTCTTTTGTTTTATATCAGATATTTACATTAAACTATAAAATGAACTATAAAACCATTAAATATCGTCAAATAACAGCTATTCTGCGTGCCAGCAGGCACATCAAGTGTAAACTATGAATTAGCGGTTGAGACATCGTCAGAGATTGGTCATCAAGTAGTTCACTCTTCACGCTATAGACGTCGCTCAAATCACGGGGTCCTACCAGATTTCCCCAATTACAGGGTCTAAAAAGGCTTCACTGCGGTCAATGAGACAACCGTCTCTACTAGTATGAATGTAGTAATGATGTCCATGAATCTTGCTACATTCATACTTCGCTACAAATCTTTTTTCTTATAATCAAATGAGCATTAACCTTGGGATACATGAGTCCATTTTACCGCTAGTGATATTGTTGTTCACAATGTCAAAATTCCCGATCTCCAAAAATCTACCACAAGTTTTAATCAAATACGGGTTTTCTTTTTTAGAGTGTCTAAATAATTTTCTAATATTGGAATACTGAACCCGACTTTCTTACCTATGGTGTTGTTATTCGCCAGGTCGAACTTCCCGATCTCCAGGAATCTTCCTCCAACTGCCAGACATCGCACTGAAGCCTGGAGTTTCTCCTCAGCCAAAGAGTTCAACACCAAGTCCACACCACGGCCGTTCGTCTCCTCCATAACCAGCTGCTCGAACGAAGTGTCCCGAGAATTCCCGATGTGGCGATCCGTCAACTGAACATACAATAAGTATTAGAAGTGTAATGTGATTGTGGGTATGTTTGCTGACAAGATTGGAACTTACCTGCGGGAATCTCTGTTTGATGAAGTCGCGCTTCTCCTGTGTGCCTACTGTGGTGAACACTGTGCAGCCCTCGTGCAGGGCGATGTTGATGGCAGCTTGACCAACCCCACCAGAACCAGCATGGATCAAAACAGAGTCACCCCGAGCCATCCGACCAGTCATGTTCAGTGCGCAAATCGCCTAAAAGTGGATTAGTACTTAGAAATGTGTGGTTAGTGTATTATTGGAAATAATTTTAGTGGCAACATTTTTGAAATATATATGTAACGATCAGCACCTTCGCCGCAACAGTGTAAATTCTAATTGCACACAAAATAGAACGGGGTTGTCAATCCCTTGATCCAAATCCCAAATACTTACTGTTGCGTAAACTACTGGTATAGTTGCAGCATCATCCAGCGACCAATGATCCGGTATTTCCCACATTAAATCAGCATCTGCAACGACCATGTTCGACGTAGCTTGACGAGGATGCAGACCCATGACACGAGTTCCATCTGAAAGCCTCCCGGAGTACTCGAAACCAATAACGCACTCCTGGAAGAAAGTTTTGTCAAGTTAAAGACATAATGATTTGTGTACTCAGCTCAGCTCGAGTTGATAAATGTATTCACCTGAGTTAATCTGTTTTGATCAACCACTTCGGCTGCCAGTTTGCCAGTAGTAAGCATGATGTCACGGAAGTTCAAGGACGAGTTGTAGATGTGGACTAGATGTTGATGAGGGCCGAGACAGGGTCTGAAATCACAGTCGAATTCTCGCATTATCAAATACGGTCTAAGTCTTTGTCTTACGTTTAGGGTCATATTCTAAAGCAGTGTTCTTGACATACGGGGATCAGGTACACAAATCATTTGGATGTGACTGTGCACACATCATAGTGTGGTGTTATTGTGACACATGCGGATGAGAGTCAATGAGAAGTATGCACTTGTTCAGTTTGTTAGGCTCTAGCATACCTTTCCAGATACAGCTATACACGACAGTAATTTTCTTACTTCTTATGGTCGATGGTCCCTTCAATCCAGCTGAGACTGGCGAGGTCACCACGGATAAGATTGTTTGAATATGCGTGTTGCGTTGTTATCAGGGGTTTGTCAGGGAGACGGAGGTGACGATAGCTGCCCCAGCTGCCATCTTTGTACACATTTACAGCCAGGTCTTTTTCCACCTGCTCGTTGTACAACGGAAGCTCAAGGTCAAAAGCAGGAGCGTCGGCATCCATAATGAAGAAGCATCTGACAAACATAACCCATCATAAACGACGAGAACAGACAAATTGAACTTCAGAGTTTTAGAAACGTATACACCAATATGTAGCAATTACCCAGATCTGTAAGTTTACCTCATGTTGTCTCCACCCGGTTCTCTTCTCAAGCAATTGAACAGTCCCATAATCCCATTCATCCGATCATTTTGAGCAACCAATAGGATGCGATCTCCCGCTTTCAGGAATTTGAGTGCAGCTTGAAGCCGAGAAATCCATTCAAAATCATCGGCTTTAATTCCAAATACCAATGGAGTTGTTCTCTTAACAACCTATACATAGAAAAATCAATTGGAGTTAATGCAGAAAATACAGCCCTCCCTTTAGCTGATTATCGTCATGCGATTTACTCTGTTTCTAAGAACCTTTCTCAGCAGAACCAATCTCTCGTCACCGATGCGGTACTCGTTGAGGATTTGAAGTTCGTCGTCATTGACAACAGCTTCAACCGTCTCACGTGATATCAGGAAGCCCTTGTGTCCAATACACGAGAGAGCCGTCTGCAGGATCCGAGGACGCCCGAGCAAGTTCGTACCCAACACGAGTGTACAGTCTGTTTCCAAGGACAATGACGAACTCTTTACGGTGATCTCTGAACCAAGGTCAGTTCTCAAGGAATGGTTTGGGGGAGACAGTACAGACACTTCTGGCTGGAAGTAAATGACGATACAAAACAAATAAATCGGAGCTCTCCTACTAACTAGAAGTAGATAATGAGTTAGCGTAGACTTCATCGGATGTTGGAATCAAATGTTTTCAGCCAATCTGTTTCTTTCGAACAGCGATATTAGTTTGTATTAGTTTACGTAAGCTGAAGCAGTTTAATGTATACCTGCATCAAGGGAAGGTCTCCTAATATCTGCAGGAGTTGCACCGCTAGCAGTTCCTTCTCTGCGCATGTCTGATCGTCCACCAACTCCACGGCCTTGACTTTCAAGCAGGCCTGGTTCTCCAGAGCCACGTGGACGCACACGCGCAACGCCTCTGCCACGTTCATTCCATGTGATGTGGAGACATTGCCTGTTGGGGGTGAAATCAATTGTTAGCGTCTTTATTGTCTCTAGGTATGACCACCTCAAAGAGAATTCTCAATTAACCACTTTCGTTCTTTATTGACACCTATTGACGACCTGAACGTTGATTATTTTGTTTACAAGCGAGAAGTAAATATTCATTGTACCATTGTCAATGTATCTACTTGGTTTTACATTGTAACGTTCTGTATGGTATTAGCTGGTAGGACTCCAGCACTGGTTCTCCCATCGCCTTCCTCCGACTGATGGCCGAGGCGTGCAGACCTCGGATTTCGACGCCTCCAGATCGGATCACTTTGGCGTCACGGTTTACGATTGCTTCAAACACTGGAGGTAAAAAATGAGATGTTAATATAATGTCAGGTGTTAACCTTAGAATTGGTTTTGTAAACGTGAAGAAAAATAAAGAAGACCGAATCGGACACTCTGAAGTAGGTGTAATAGAAACAGCCTGAGTATAGTCAAATTTCCAATACGTTTTGGACTAAGATTTGGACTAAGATTATGTGTTTTACCTGGGTCTTCACCACCAACTGTCATGCTATCCACGAGTTCAAGGTGCAGAATTTTGTTGATAGACAATCTGGCGATGGAAGTCGGCACAAACAGACCTCTAGAGTCTGTAGCCAGGAGCTGTAGCTGCAGCATATTGTCCATGAAAGCCGGCCAGTTGTTCGACCAACGAATCTTCGCTTCCTCACCTGTAAATATTACGTGTACTTTAGTTAACAATATTCAACATAACTAATTAAAAAATGTTACAACCCTGAGCTTGGAAGAAGTCTTGATAAGAAAATCTCTTACCGTCTGTTGATGCTGACACGATGCTTCTAAACAGTCCCTTGTAGTTGTATCCGCGCAGTCGCAATTCCTTGTAAACGTCTTTTGTTGTCATATCCAGATCTTCTTTGCTACGAAGCCGTTGGCGTGGCTCAAGGTCAACCATCTCCTTGTTGATGTCCATTGGGATGAAAACACGACCAGACACGACCAAGGTTCCATTTTCCACCACTTCGAAACGTCCGGAGATGTTTTGAATTTCAATACGGAAGACAACAGCGCCTAAAAGACGATTCATGAATCATTTGTTGTGTCTTAAACCATTAAGACATGCGAAAACCATTCAAAAACGATCTTGTAAATATACTTACCATCTTTAGGAAGGTTCGTTGCCCGCAGAAATCTAATGTCTTCAAACACTACCTGGTCAACATGCTCGCAAGAAATAGTCCTTGCCGCTGCGTCGGCTACCAGCCACTGAAACGAAACCATAAAAATTGTCTTCAAAAATATGCACAATGGAGCCAAGTTCAATTCAATTAAGACCTCCGTATTATCCAAATATATTACTAAGTAAACTTCAAAACTAACACGAAGAAAATATGCATATTTCATTGAGATTGCATATCAAGAATCTTACAATGTATCCAGTTGCTGGAAACAGATTTCTACCATCCACAACATGGCCAGTGTAGAAACGGTTCTCCTCTTTCTTCAGATCGATTTCAATCACTGTGTCTCTGCTAGTGTTCTCGCTCACACTGGGAGGCATTAAATACATTTCTCGAGTGTGCTCCCAACCAACATGTGGCGACAACATCGGGGTTCCTCTGCTCACTGGCAAAGACACCGCAGGGTAGAGTGGTGCAAGATCCAAGGTCGTTCCAGCTAAATGAAACCTGATTGTCAGAAAAAAATCAGAATACACTCATTATTTAGTTTAGAAATAGATAATTCATAACACGAAATTACCAATACATACTTCCCCAATGCACCCAGAAGATATTCTGTGGCGTTTCCGTCTTTGTTCAATAATGCCACTTTCATTGAGTGCTTTGGAAGGACATCTTGAAGTATATTATTCGGCGATATCTCGGCAATAACGGCTTTCTTTGGCAGAGCCACTTCGCTCATTTTGCCTATAAGTTGTGTTGGAGCGAAAATGATGTCGGCAAAATAGTCTGCTGATGCAATTTTGTTTTGCTTCATTATCGACTGACCCGATAAACTCATCCAGCAAACGTTGCGGGGCTCGGAACTTGAAAGCACCTGTTGGTTGATTTAACTTTAGCCCCCTTTTTAATATACTATTGACGCAGGATATCA
Organism: Leuctra nigra; assembly: GCA_934045905.1. Taxonomy (NCBI): domain Eukaryota; kingdom Metazoa; phylum Arthropoda; class Insecta; order Plecoptera; family Leuctridae; genus Leuctra; species Leuctra nigra. Next base: position 28,172,950 of record OW203766.1, read on the forward strand.
TGAAGTTAAAAGTATTTTCCATTACTAATTAATTAGTAATTTTTCGAGAGTTTGGAGTGCAAGGAAACCATTCATTTTCCATTGAGAACCAAAAGCTAAATTAGTATTACCTTCATAAGTTCATTGACCACATTGTCCCTGGCAATTACGACATGTTTCTCATGAGAAGCATTTTTTCGGGTTCTCTGTTTCTCAGGAATGATCGAAATAGGCGACTCCGATGTTAAGATTCCCCGGGATGAATCAAAGAAGATTCCTGAAACAAAAGGCAGTTGAGGAGATCCTATCATGATTCACATGAAGGAACAGTTAGAGGCACGAAATAGGAACATCACTGACCAGACTGATGGCTCTTGGACTCTGCCTCATGCAGCGTCATGCCGAGGTAGTATGACGTCATCATAGCCTGCTGGAGGGTCAGGCAGTTGGCTGCGAAGGCGGCGGCCAACTCGCCCACGTGGTGTCCAATCAGACCGCTGGGCTCCACGCCGATGGTCCGCAGAATCTCCACAATTCCGATCTAGAAAGTTCGTCAGAAATCTATGGATGTAGAACAAAGATCATTGCACTTTGCGGAGCAGGCAAGAGTTGGTATTCTGCTCTTACAATTGTTTTAAAATTTATTTGAAATGGAGATTGTTATCCATATTCTCCCAAAAGATGTTATTCTAACTATTTGATTTCACTCACATGGTAAGAAAATATGGGGGTTTATTTCATTTTAGTCTATTGCTTAGTGTAATCCGATCTCCCATTCAGGAAATTCATCATGCACAAGAAAAATTATCGATATCGACGAACTAAGAACATAAAGTGATAACACTTTCAACCCAAAGTTGCTCTTACGTTGTATTTGGCTATTCCTATAAAGTACTAAAGTAGTGTCGTAGCTCATACCTGAATAGCAGTGACTCCAATGCATCTCTGCAGCTGGTTCCTTGGTTTGAACTCCGCGATGATTCCTTGTGTGTCGATACCATGAGGCAGCAATGTCTGATGACATACCTCGATGGCCCTGGAGAATGCTGGAATGACCAGAAGATCACGGCCCACTGGACCCCACTGACTGTCCAGTCCCGAGAACATCAACCACAATGGCTGAGCTTTCTCCACACTCTGGAAAGTTAACACAATGTTAAAAAGATGACAGCTTTTGTTGATAAATACATTTACAAGTGCCAATGAGGTACGATGGTTCCACATCGACGCCAATCATTTCGAGCAAATGAGTTTACAAACATTACCTAAGGATCATTGATTCTAAGCATCATGAATTCAACATTTTTCCTACCACCTCGTACCTGTATTTCACGTTGAATCTCCGACTCCTGCAGCAGCGTGTATCCGCGATATCTGTGACCAGGAGTTGCTTTTCGGTTCACGTCATGGATGAGACGGATGAACTCGACGTCGACTGGTCGAGAGGCGAGCTGCAATATATGTATTCTTTTAGATTGTGGATTTCTCTTTGTCAAAGATCTGTAACCCAGTTGCAATACTCACGTCATCAAGTATCTTCTTGACGGCAATCTCTGTACGCCCAGACACTGTTACAAGTCGTGGAATTGCGTCTGTAGGAGCTCCGCCATTCTTCTTCGTCTTGTCGTGCCATTTCAATAAGATGTGACAATTCGCGCCTCCGAAACCAAAAGAGTTGAAACAAGCGAGGCCTCCATCCCAAGGTTGCGGTTCTGTCACCACCTGAGGAAGTGGAATATAACGGTAGATGTAGGTATTTATTGATGCTAAACCATTGACCCACAAAGTGCAGGTTGGACCCTTGACAACTAAGGAGAACACACCTCTTCACAGTTGAATACGACTGTGTTATCTTGTTTTCCACAGCTTACATGTTTTATTGAAATACATGTTCTTTTTATCTATATAGATTTATTGTACATACAAACTCACAAAATCAACTCGATGCATAAATTAATAACCCTCAAATACAAGCAAATTTATAAACACTACACTTAGGAATTGATTGCTCACAGATCCGCAAAACTGGCATACACATCAGGTCAATTTCTGAGCTGATCTGTAGTTTGTATATAAACATAAAATAAAGAGAGTATCATTGAACTCTTACTTGTAACCTGCCACTTGCTAATGCGGGGACACTTTTCTTTGGCGTCTTGAAGTTGATGTTAGGTGGAATGATACCCGTCTCCATGGAAATGATGACTTTGGCCAAAGAGCAGAGACCGGAAGCTGGCTCCGTGTGCCCGATGCTCGCCTTGATGGATCCGATTGGCAGCGGAGTTGTCCGATTCTTGCAAAACACAGCGTCGAGAGCTGCACACTCTTCTGGATCTCCCACCTTAAATGGACAGAGGCTTAGTAAATCGGAGAACCTCGTGCAGTGGATTTAGACAAATCTGTACCAGGGCTGTGGAGAAAGTTGTAGGACTTTTATATTTGTGGGTCAAAGAATAAATTGAGTGAGATTGAGTTAAATGTGGGCACATTTTTTGATATATCAAGTTGTTACCAAATTATGAGTACAGCAGTTTGAGTCAAGCCCTATTTCGTTCGTCGGCAATTTTCCAAATTGTTGTCATAGAGTTTTCTTTATGTTTTGAATAACATAATCCCCCCCCCCCCCCCCCCCAGTCGTGACGAATGACTCGAACCTATTTTGGGAAAGAAACAACATGTTGAATGCAACCTACTTTGGTTCCCGTCCCATGGGCCTCAACCCAGGCAACACTGGCAGGATCAATTTGGCACTCCTCGTAGAATTCTTCCAGAAGCTTCTGTTGTATCTCTCCAGAAGGATACGTGATTCCTTCTTCCTTGTATCCATCACAGTTGGCCTTGCAGTGGACAAGTGAAGCGTAGATGCGTTTTGCTACGTTTGCCTTCTGGAGAATGATGGCCGAGATTGCCTCACTTCGGACATATCCTTGGGCTGGAAATAGAAATTAATCTGATTTTCTCCTAACCATCGACGAAAAGAGTCGATTTTACTAATGGTTTTAGGTCATTACCAGAAATATTAAAATTATAGATTCTTGATTAATTTAAATCGCTATAGTATTTGAAAAACACCTATTGATAAGAAATTGTTTGTTATGGAAAACTTCCATGGTGTAAGGATGAAAGAGGAAGCGATTTAATCGGGATTTAAAAACCAACGGAGATAGAATAAGCTTATTTATCCCATAGATGCACAAGATGCCTAAACTAGCTGCTTGCTCGCCAGGACAGAGGGGATAAAAAAAAGTCCCGTTCGTTATCGGGATTAATTGCTCAAATATAAAGGCGTCATTCAACAGAATTACGAGATCATTGGTCCTTATTGTCGATACCATGTAACACTAACGATTTGTGGTTGTTTTGTTGCGACAGTCCATAAGGAATTCACGGTTTATTTCTATCTTGATTTAGTCAACGGTCTAATCACCTTCATCGTCAAAAGGCATGCACTTTCCCTCCATACTGAGGACGCCGAGACGCACGAACTGGCGGGTGACGCAAGGGTTGGTACACAAGTTGCTGGCAGCGACGATCACTTGGTCGCAAACTCCATCTCTGATCGACCTGTAGGCCAAGTCGATGGCCTGCGATCCGGAACTGCAGGCAGTGTCAAGCATGAAGCTGGGTCCTGGCAAAGAACCAAATATTAATTTAAAGAAATCTAACAACATGGTTATCTGCAGTTACTCAGAACGATGAAAATCTTTACCGTTAACTTTGAGCCAGAAGGAAATGCGATTGGCAAATGATGTGCGCGATGAGCTTAACATTCCGTATTGGAAGTTTGTGATTGGCTCGTGGAAGTATCTGTAGTCGCTCTCGGCGTAGCAACAGGCGACGATCACTCCAGTTCTGGTGCCACTTAAATCGTCAGGATGGAGGCCTGTAGAGAAGACATACGTATGTACAGATGGCATAGATAGGGAAGAGGCAGGCCAGGCAAACTGGTATATTTGTAAAACTAAGAAAACACTCTATAACGCATTGAAATGAGGGCACCGAGACTTCCTCGAACTTCGGTAAACATACATAACACAAAAGACATCTGACAGCAAAACAACGTCCCCTTAAAAGCTCTAGACCCACGCCAGCCAAGTCGTATGGTACACACGCAATCTAATTGCATACCGAAAATGTTGCCATCAACGTCACAACACAACCTAATCGGCTGAAACGATCGGTCTGAAAGATTCCCAATAAAGAAACTAATACATTTTGTCAACTTCAAATCTGAGCGGAACTCATTTGCTTGCAAGACAATAATTATTGATGGGCCGATTAAAAATCCAGACGGTACATTTTTGGTAGAAATTTATTTAGTTTATATTTATCAATACTGGGAGACGTAAAAGATGTGATGAATGAAAAAATAAATACAATTACGTCAAATGGAACCTCAGAAAAAAGCTAACGTGAACGGCAAGGGACTCCCAATGTCTGTTATGTGTCTGTATAATTGTTAGTGACGGGTACAATTGGTTTACCTGCATCGACGATGGCCTCGTAAGTTTTCTCCATCAAGATGCGCGCCATGGGGTCCATGATGTCTCCTTGCTTCGGATGAACTCCGAAGAACGAATGGTCGAATTTAGTGATGACGTTCAGTTTCCCAAATCGAGCTGGTGAGAACTTATATTCTGCAAAAATATTCCCATTGAATATATTTCGCGTGAAAGCAGCGTCCAGTTAGTCACTCAAACATATTATTGTTATTTAAAACTAGGAAAACGTTTAGTTCTCCAACCAAACACGATTCACTCAATCAAAGATAGGATACTATGTGGGTGAGGTTCAAAATAGGAGCTGGTTGGGTGTGTGACGTCACCATAGGATTTACGGGTTAAATCAAACTTGCCGCGTCAACAAACGAGCTGAAACCAGTACCCATAATGCTCAAGCTCAAGAGGTCGGGCGTTGTGATCCAACATGGATGCCTGTATTTTCATTCATTCGACCACGATTCGACTCAAGGTCACGCCCAGGTGTTACGTCACAATGTTAAAAGGATAGGGAAACTGGGCGACCTGATTCAAAAAGGGTATGCACCCTCAATACTACATTATTTCTGATTTTCTTTGCAACTGTCCAATTTCCATTTAAACCACCTGGACTTTCACTACACAATGTACTTTATGATAAAACTCCTACTCTGGACAACACCAGCACTCAATAAAAACACAAATTAAAACACGGAGAGTAATATTTCCGCAGCTCTTCGGCTGCCTTCTTCAAGCCAACTGTCGGGAAGAACAATATACGTAAATAAAAACCACCCCATCCGCCCCGACATAACTGAAATCAGAGACATCAGCTGATGACCAGCTGTTATCTAAACCGCGCTTCGCTCTCTCTCTTACACATTGGCAGGGAAGAAACAATGACCTCCGATTACATATTCGAGAGTGACGATGGTACCAAGTCTTCCTGGGCGGGATCGTGTAACTTTTGTCAACAGTCGATCGAAAACTCTTATGGCAGAATGACATTGACACGTCATAGTCGATCGACTACAAAGTCGAGTCAATGCTAATCTCTCATAAGAGTTGTCGATCGTTTGTCGAACATAGTTATACGATCGCAGTGCTGATTCTTACCTTCCACATTCCATCGCCTGTTGTCCTCCGTGATCATGTCGACCTTGTTCATGAGATTGTCACGGAGTTGGTAGACGTTGTCGGAGTCGGGATAGACGCCGGAGAGACCGCTGACGACGACCTCCTCGCCTGGAGGCGGCGACGCCAGCCAGGCGCCGGCACGCGTCGCGGCGCTCATCTTGGCGTCGGCAGACGCCGCGGCGCTCATCTTGGCGTCGGCAGCCGTCGCGGCGCTTATCTTGGCGTCGGATTCACACGCTGGCGTTTCGGTGACTTTGTCGTTGGGCGCCATGGGTCACTGAATTCACTACAGTTTTGTTGCAATATTCATTTGACTAATTATTGATTATGGAAATTTAGTATCACTCACTTCTGGAATGTGTCTAATTATTTCTAATTTATAATGGGCAAATATTGCACTGGACTTTTAATGACATACGATATGTAGGTAAGTGATGAAACAGAACATAACATACCTTAAATTCAAATGAAACATTTCCCATAAATTATCTTATCTTATTTAGTCAGCTGTGGGTGGCTTTCCATAAGTTGTTGGATAAGTGGGTGTAACTTTGATAGGATGTTCACATGATTAGTCTGATTGTAAATCAGTGGCACTTTTACATTTTTGCTTCGTGACTTGTTAATTAGGCGCCCGCCGGTTATTCAACAAAACCGCGCAAAACTATGAAATTTCCGATACAATTGGAGACCAAACCCGTTAACCATGATCTCAAATTTTAAACACGATTAGATAAAAGACAAACTTAGGGTTATAACTATAAGCACATTTTTGAAATTAAACTTCATCTACGGCATCCAGCGGACCATGCTTCACCTTATCTAAATATTACTAATTACTAAAGCAAAAAATTAAAATGTACCAAGTGATAACCCTAAGTTTGTCTTTTATCTAATCATGAATAAAATTTCAAATAATTTTGTCAACCGATTTTGTCTCCAATCGTATCCAAAAAAGTGCCTGCAAAAAGCGGCAAAATCCCTTGTAGTACTTGGTACTTTTTTCCTATTAGGAATATTGTATTTTTTTTAAATATATTTTTATTTATTATAAATTAAATACATTTAAACGTAGCCCTGCTAAACCAACAATGGCTTGTCGGCAGGGCTACTAAATTCAATTATTACAAATTACAATAGAAATAAAAAACACTCTCCAATCATCATACTCATGACTGTTCAAAGTAATACACACAATTCAAAGTAATTAAGTAATACCCCTTCTACTATTTTTACTAATTATTATTTTTACTTATTTTGTTAATTGACGGCACTGATTGATGGCCGAGTATTCAAACGACCACTCCACAATCTCAAAGCAATACGACGCAATTTTGGATTGAAAACTTAATAATACCTATTTCTTAAGTTTAGGCAAAATTAAAGACGTAAATGACGTAAATTATATGGCTATAATTCCAAGTTTAAGGTCTTTGAGATACCTATTATTGTTGTATTTATTTTTCCTCGTATTTAATGAGCTTTTTAAGGCTGCGTTTCACCAAGATTCTAAACCCGGGTTAGAGGCGGTAAACCTGGTTTAAGAGCCTCTAAACCAGGTTTACTGCCTCTAACCCGGGTTAAGAATCTTGGTGAAATGCAGCCTAAGCCAGTCAAAATCATAATAAATCGCATATCATCTATTTAAAAACATCAAATTAATCACATACTTTGACCATTGACTACTGATCACAAAAACATGCAAACATATTATCTCTCGGAATTAGAGCCGATAATGAACTTCAAGTTTTAATCATTCAAGACGAAGAAACATTTAGATTATCGTTACTTACCTTCGAGCTCACTAACAAACTGCCTTCAACTGGGAGAATTCAGTGACCGCATAATTTGTTTTAATAGTAAACCACCGTGTGATTGTGTGAAAGAGTTCGAAATTGTATCACATTCTCACTGGCAGAAAACACTTCCGGAGGGCTTAATCGTGGGACTGAATTAGCACCAAATCAATTTCAATAATGTAAATTCCATTCTTGGTGGGTCAACGATTTCTTAATTCTACCTAAATTTATGGATCTCTCAAGGTCCAAAATAATAATGCAGTTTGAGATGTAAAGTTTATTAATTAATGAAGCTAGGCCCGATAGACAATAACTTGTAATAGTAGGTATACTATTTCCTGAACGTTTTGGAGGCCGGCGTATTTTTCTTTCTTTCCTATAAAATAGAATAATAATTTAACAGTTTTCAAAGCATCTCTATTTGATTATTTTCGCACTAGCCCATTTTTATTGCCTGGTTTTGACTCTCTAGTTTTGACCATCCTATTGTGTAAAAATATCGCTATTCTTCAATCGCTATTTCCATACCTACATCGAAATATAATATTGTCATATATCAATATTTCGATATTTCAATATTTCAATTTATCGATATATCGCGCTATCGATATATTAATGATATCGATAGTCGATATCAAAATCCAAGTTCGCTCCATCCCTAATTTGAGGTGTCTTATATTGGTGTTAGATAGAACTACGGGTGTCAACTAGCTGTCAAATCGCAGGTTCGTCGCGATTTATAGGAATAATTTGAATGCGTTAAGTAAACCTTGCCTTGCTTACATACATTCAGCACGTATCTATTTCAGAGCCACCTTCAACTCCACCTGTACTGGAGATCTCCAGCGACCCTGACCTCCCTGACAACCTTCTGGACGCCACCTGCACGGCACCTGCTAGCCGTCCTCCCGCTCGCATCACCTGGCACATCGGCGCCGACGCCGTCCCCGTCGCCGACGTCGCGGTGGTGGTGTCAGACGGTGGTCCTGGGACGCCGGTGAGACGAGGCAGAGGTTGAGGAGGTGGCTGAAACCCGAGGACGTCGGCAAGGAAGTCACCTGCACCTGCGGTGGTGGTGTCAGACGGTGGTCCTGGGACGCCGGTGAGACGAGGCAGAGGTTGAGGAGGTGGCTGAAACCCGAGGACGTCGGCAAGGAAGTCACATGCACGGTGTCCCATGTAGGAATGTCGCAACCCAAGAAGAGGACGAAGATGATTGGGCAACACAGTTTCCTGATTGATCCACGGATGCGTGCTGAATAGACATGATCAACTTCTTCAACTTCAACCTTTACCTATGATTTGGATTTTGCAGGGAAGCGAATGAAATTACAGTTATTTAATTATTGCTAAATTAGCTCAATGGAGACACTTTCTTCACCCACTCAAGCGTGTGCTCATGAGAATTGTTATTTATCACATTTTGTGGTAATTCAAGATCTGCTCTTACGGAAGTGGGAAAATGTGATCTTGATTGATTAAAAGTATACATGGAGATTTATAGATATTGTTACTTTGAATACTCGAGGAAATAATGCCAGAGAAATATGTCACACATGTCATCTCCACTTACTTTCAATGTGTTTCCTCAGGTATAAAAAGGTATACAATTACCTATTGTTGATGGTTCCCCCTTTAAATGATTTAAATCGTATCATTTTGATTTAGTGCATTGTTTTAGATACACAAGGGTAATATGCGTACGTAGGTAAATAAGATGATTCTTGAATAAGTATAATATTTTATTATCAGCAGAATAGCAATTTGTTTTATTGCAAAACAATATTTTCATATATATAATATTTTATTAATGTGATAAATACAAATTATGTTATTTCACTCATTGTGCAGTTATTAATTTACAGGGAAATAAATCTTTGGGAATTCCACTTCACTAAATTAAAAACAATCACACCTGTGTTCACTACTTGTCCTAAAATACGCTTATTTTCTCTACAAGCAATATCACTTAACTTTGTAGCTGCAATCACATTTTGCATATGTTTTAGTAAAGAAATAGAATAAAATTCAAACCTTTGCGAATTTTAAATTGTTTAATTTTATCAATGGTATACATTTTTATAATTTTTCTTTCAGACGATTTTCTTTCAAATTATGATTTTCATAATATTTTATTATTGAATAAAACTTTTATTATTTCTTCTTCTGGTGTGTGTTTTTTGACAACATTTAATTTCAATACTTTTGTAAGAAGTCGGTGCTGGCAGTTATGAGAAGAATGTATTGAATGCATTTTAAATTTTTTAAGTACCTAATTGTTCATACAGATGATTGACATTAATTTGAACACTTTGTGGTACGAGCAATAAAATCATATCAGACTTTCGAAATATGCTGAATATGCTATTTTTGTAAGACTTGCATTGTCGCATTTATTCATCTAATACGATTGGAAATTCATTTAACCAAAATAAACAGAGCAATTACTTCTAACTGCCTGATTTTATGATGTGCATAGCGTAATATGGTACCTGATTAATGATTATGGTACCCGACCCAAATGTTATATACAACCTCTCCTTTGTTATTAATTTATGAAATAATGATCATGACAAAAGTCAATATCTAAATGTATGAAAATACGTGGATCTCAACGCCCGAAACATTATCCTGGAGGTTGAGATTCAGTTTTGAGCTCGTTGTTAGAAAGAAGCAAGATTAATTCATGAGAAAGTAGCCCGTGAAAATGTGACATCACGAAATTGCGACTCCCAGGGTCGCTACGAGTATCTGACGTCATAGACTGAGCGAGCAGATGACTACGAGTATATGACGTCATACACAGAGCGAGGCAGATGACTACGAGTATCTGACGTCATAGACTGAGCGAGGCAGATGACTACGAGTATATGACGTCATACACAGAGCGAGGCAGATGACTACTAGGATGACTACGAGTTTATGACGTCATAGACTGAGCGAGCAGATGACTACGAGTATATGACGTCATAGACTGAGCGAGCAGATGGCGCCACTACAAGTATATGACGTTATAGACTGAGCGACGCAGATGACTACGAGTATATGACGTCGTAGACTGAGCGAGGCAGATGACTACGAGTATATGACGTCATACACTGAGCGAGGCAGATGACTACGAGTATATGCCGTCATAGACTGAGCGAGGCAGATGGCGCCACTACGAGTATATGACGTCATAGACTGAGCGACGCAGATGACTACGAGTATATGACGTCATAGACTGAGCGAGCAGATGACTACGAGTATATGACGTCATAGACTGAGCGACGCAGATGACTACGAGTATATGCCGTCATAGACTGAGCGAGGCAGATGGCGCCACTACGAGTATATGACGTCATAGACTGAGCGAGCAGATGACTACGAGTATATGACGTCACAGACTGAGCGAGCAGATGACTACGAGTATATGACGTCATAGACTGAGCGACGCAGATGACTACGAGTATATGACATCACAGACTGAGTGAGGCAGATGGCGCCACTACGAGTATATGACGTCATAGACTGAGCGAGGCAGATGGCGCCACTACGAGTATATGACATCATAGACTGAGCGAGGCAGATGGCGCCACTACGATATATGACGTCATAGACTGATCGAGGCAGATGGCGCCACTACGAGTATATGACATCTAAGACTGAGCGAGGCAATTGGCGCTACTACGAGTATATGACGTCATAGACTGAGCGAGGCAGATGGCGCCACTACGAGTATATGACGTCATACACAGAGCGAGGCAGATGGCGCCACTACGAGTATATGACGTCATAGACTGAGCTAGGCAGATGACTACGAGTATATGACGTCATAGACTGAGCGAGGCAGATGGTCGGCCACGGCAGCTTGCAGCCTCTGGCGTCCTGTGATCGGCGTGTAGCTGGACATCGGGAACGTGCGGGTGATGGCGTCGTTCAGAGAGCGCAGTGTAGAGGTCAGGTCAATCTCCTAGGCCAGAGACAAATCACGTCATACAACCATGTTCCATGCATATCCACACAAAACTATGAGCTTTCTTACGACGTGTTACATCATAAATCATTCGATCACCAAACCAGTCCTCAGCTTTGTGTGGATCAATTCCCATCATCTTCATATTCTTCATCATCCTGCCTTTCTATCATTATCATAATCATTTTTTCCGTCGCCATTTGCCGAGTTGTAGAACAGGGCGACGTTAAACAATTAAAAGTTTGTCACGTTTGGTTTGTCTCACGTTTAGTTTGTCTCACGTTTGGTTTGCCTCCCGTTTGGTTTGTCTGTCGTTTAGATTGTCTCACGTTTGGTTTGTCTCACGTTTAGTTTGTCTCACGTTTGGTTTGTCTCACGTTTAGTTTGTCTCACGTTTGGTTTGTCTCACGTTTGGTTTGTCTCACGTTTAGTTTGTCTCACGTTTGGTTTGTCTCACGTTTAGTTTGTCTCACGTTTGGTTTGTCTCACGTTTAGTTTGTCTCACGTTTTGTTTGTCATACTCACGTTTGGTTTCACGTATTGCTGCAGAGTCCTGGCAGTCTGCTCGAAATATTCCTCGCCGTACTCATAACGTAGTTCAGGACTCAGATGTTGCCAGCTGTCGCGACATTGTTGCAAGATCTCCTCGTTGCTCAGGCTTGTGCTGCCTGAGAGAGAAACAGCACAAGCTATTGTCAGTCCTGAGACTAATTGATAGGATTCTGACAAACAATTAAGGCGTGGAATACTCTAAAGTTTAAGTGTATTGAGTTTACTCATTTCTAAATTACATTCAATTGAAGGTAAAAAAGTAAACGATCTCACTTTTGGGTGACTATCAACACTAATTCAAAACTGACTTACTTTAAAATATTTATGTTACACCAAAATGATTGATAATATACTCTGTTTTATCTATACCAGTTGATAGACGACCAGAGGCGTAACTTCAGAATTCTGGTCCCACCACGCAAAATATTTTTTGGGACTTTCATACTTTTTTAGTGCCTTTACCGTAAAACTTTTAAGTTTGAAATGGTTAAAGCGCTTGCATAAAAAAGAGCATAAAACATTCACCTAAAACTTTCACATAAAAAACTCACTCAGTGAGTGAGTACGATTAATAAAGTACAAATCCGGCCACAGTTCCCGAACATCTTACTGTTCGACCGACAGTGCCAAGCTGTCCTCGAAGCCGGGTCACGTACCTGTAGTGAAATCAGCGGGCTCCACCAGCACGACGTCAACTCCCCACCTCCTCATCTCCAGACGCAGCACTTGACTGAAGCCGTGCACCGCAGCCTGCGCAGCACAATGTGCAGCGCGGTATTGCGCGGGCAGCCGACCCAGCAGGCTCACCACAGTCACCAGTCGACCTGCGCAAGGAATAGTGTTCATCCCACATATGCCACCATTTGTAACTCCCCTTCCTCATCTCCAGACGCAGCACTTGACTGAAGCCGTGCACCACAGCCTGCGCAGCACAATGCGCAGCGCGGTACTGCGCACGCAGCCGACCCAGCAGGCTCACCACAGTCACCAGTCGACCTGCGCTTGGAATAGAGTGTTCATCCCACATATGCCACCATTTGTAACTCCCCTTCCTCATCTCCAGACGCAGCACTTGACTGAAGCCGTGCACCGCAGCCTGCGCAGCACAATGTGCAGAGCGGTTCTGCGCGGGCAGCTGACCCAGCAGGCTCACCACAGTCACCAGTCGACCTGCGCATGGAATAGAGTGTTCATCCCACATATGCCACCATTTGTAACTCCCCTTCCTCATCTCCAGACGCAGCACTTGACTGACGCAGTGCACCGCAGCCTGCGCAGCACAATGCGCAGCGCGGTACTGCGCAGGCAGCCGACCCAGCAGGCTCACCACAGTCACCAGTCGACCTGCGCATGGAATAGAGTGTTCATCCCACATATGCCACCATTTGTAAAATCGAGATTTTTTTTAAAAAAGGGATGGCGGCCGTTTTTAAGCAGAGCTTCCATGGGGTAGAGGGGGGGCAAGTGGTGCTGAGACACGGGGGAATTAAGCTGACATTATCTTTAGTATTTTGTTTTATAACGGACAAGATCGGGGCTAGAACTACGGACATGTGCTACTATACATCGCATGAGAATTTGATGTGATTATTTTTAAATCTTGTCAGATAAAATCTGGTAGTAAGAAGTAATAAACAATTTTCAGTCGAAGTCAAGAAAATAAGTCATCGAATGTTGATACCTATGAACCTGCACCGTAAACAATGCAATTCTATACACAAAACAGAGTTTGCATGTCAAATCTGCATGATCATAACATAATTGAACAATTCAACATTGATGCTTAGAGGAGCGGAACCTCTTTTGACTAAAAATATTATGAAATAAGCACATCTCAATATATTGAAGAGTAACTCCGAGCATGTAATTATGAAATCAAAAATAGACTCTATTTCAATGAAACGCCAGGAATCGTTCCATTGTTTGAGCACTGATGTTGGCAAGATAAGTTTGGCTACTTCGTTCAGCAGTTGCGTCACTATTTTAAGTGTTCATTGAACTAGTTGGCCTGAAGATGATGAGATGAATGAGTCAGAGTTGTCTTTAGAGTCTTGACTTTCACGTCCGCAAACAGCTGTGTAGTGAGTGGGATGACAGGACTTCACATGATTCGCTGCATCGGTTAGGAGGCATGCAAGTGAGGAAGACGTTATAGAAATCCAGTCTTTCGTATTTTGATCATGTTGTACACTCATCAAGGGAAAAACGGTGCTCGAAAGAAACGGATTGGTTGTAAAAGATTTATAGGAACCATTCAAAGATTCTAGCTTGTCATCTAATTCTATTTGGTATATCTGATTTCATTGATATTAAAAATGTTTGATTGTTCAGCAACCTGACCAGCAGCCGATCTGTTTTCTTCGATATGGTTTTCTTTTGTAGTGTGTAGGACCTAAACATTGCTTCAACGTACATTTTGTATGATTTGTTTTCAAGTTCAATCAAACTTCTCTTACTTGTAATTTCGTAGTATTATTATTTTATTTTGTCGAAGAGAAATCATAATTTTTCCAGTAATTTTTAAATAACAGTTTTTAGCTTTCAGATTTTCTTTAAAATGGATTTTAGGATGGCTTGTGTGTTTATATTGTCATTATCCGTGATGTTGTCTTGCTCACCTTTGCTCCTCCTGAGCAGGGGCAAGAACGCTTGAGTGAGACGCACAGCTCCCAGAAGATTGACCTCCACAGCGCGTCTGAAGCCAGGGAACTGGATCCACTCCACTTCTCCGAACATCGCCACCTTCGGTTGATTCACAACAGCCCACAGTCCTGGAGAGAAACAAGACGATCACAACACAGCATCCCACAGTCCTGGACAGAAACAAGACGATCGCAACAGGGATCTCCCAAACACGTCCCTTAGTAAATCAAATGTGACGACGGTAAAGGAGAACATTGGTATGATCGTTTCAGCAAGAATATCAATATTTTGAAAGCATTTAGATAGAAATTCAATTAACCACCGGCTAATATCTACAGAAACTAAATGTTTTTAAAAACTCGACTTTGGGGCTGTGCTGTGCATAAAGGACGTCACTCTAAAAATGGGTTATTTTGAGCCCCCTCCCCCCCCCCCCTCCCGCTTGGCACGCTGTATCACACTTTTCGACCCCCTCCCCTCTAAAAGAAAGTCACAAAACTATCTCTATCTCTAATCTAATTAAAATTTCTCTGACTTTGAAATGTTTAGCGAAATTTTAGTTCCCGACTGAAATTTAAAATGCTTTCAAATGCCTACATCAAAACGTGACGTCACACTGGCTAAAGACCCCCCCCCCCCCCTCGTCACACATTTTTCCTATACTGGTGCACCCCCTCCCCCGCTGCAGCGTTACGTTCTTCATGCACATCACCTTTCAATATCTCCAAATGGCTTTTATACTCCCATACTATAGGTGTATATCTCCAATACTTCCAGTGTATTTGCTAATTAAGTTGCCCTTCGTAAACTAGCTTAGAGAATAGAATGAAAAGTTACCATTTGAATGTTCCGTGACGTACTTCAGTGCATCATGGACTTGCTTGTCGGAGGTGACATCTAGCGGCAGGATGTGAACTCTGCCTGACAACTCTGCCTTGAGACTCTTCGCTTCTTCTTGGTTCTCGTTGTAGCAGGCGAAGACCGTGAATCCCAGCTCGTCGAGTTGCCGAGTCAGTGCTGAGCCAAGCCGAGTCTCGCAGTCGATCACAAGCACGCTTTTGCCGGCAGCTGTCACCTGTACCAGATCATCAGGAGATCAAGTATAACATTAGTGAAGTGAAGTGAATCCCAGCTCGTCGAGTTGCCGAGTCAGTGCTGAGCCAAGCCGTGTCTCGCAGTCGATCACAAGCACGCTTTTGCCGGCAGCTGTCACCTGTACCAGATCATCAGGAGCTATACTCTCAGCTGATCAAGTGTAAGGGGAAGGATCATCAAGACTGTTGACAGTGAGAATGTAGGTTTCTGTGGAAAACTTCCATGGAGTCAGGATGATATGAAGGGATGTGTGTTGTGAAAAATATCCGACCGAACCGGGGCTCGAACCCGGGACCTCTCACTTGCCGGGCGAGAGCTCTACCAACTGAGCTACCCGATCGGACGGACGGACATTAGACACAACACACTGATGAGGGTTAGAGATCTCCGAGGAGAATGGAATGAAGGTAGAGAATGCTTCTACGAACTGTCATACCACCGGTGACGATGCTGTCACCATGTCTCATTGCACTGGCGTGCGCAACCCTCTTTTACTCGACTGAACGAGTTGCTTTTCAGCTCGAATGATGAGAATGTAGGTTTCTGTGGGTGTTGAATGTAGGTGGACATTCAGGAGAATGTAGGTGTTGACAGTTTTGGAATTTTGAACGCCTCAAGAAAGAGACAGAGTTGTTGATAATGCCTCTTTGTGTAACTTTATAAAAAAAAAAAAAATTATTTCCTATAACGATGAAGCAATTTCCTATAGTCATAGTCACTACAAAGCAATGTGCATGACGCATGTGGTAAGCCTACCTGAACTTATACGATACGTGCAGCACTCCTTACAATTTTAACATATAAAATTAAATGAGATGTATTAAACGAATGATAGCTCATTCTTTGATTGTTTTGTCAATTGCTACACTGTACTTTCATTATTTTATCAAAACATTTGATATTCCACGATTGTTTAAAAATCTATGATATTTTTTTGTAGATTTCACTCTACTTAATTCCATTCTAAATAGTAAA
Source organism: Leuctra nigra (assembly GCA_934045905.1). Taxonomy (NCBI): domain Eukaryota; kingdom Metazoa; phylum Arthropoda; class Insecta; order Plecoptera; family Leuctridae; genus Leuctra; species Leuctra nigra. The sequence goes on from OW203766.1 coordinate 28,189,563, forward strand.
TTTACTAGGAATAATCATGTTACAATTTTCCGGTTGACTATGCAAATGAAATCATCAACAGAAATGACATGAAATCTGTAAATGTTTGGATTGCGCGGATGTGATGTGAAAGTAGTTGTCTATTATTAAACTTGCGGGGGACATTTCTATTCGCATCCGAGCAGATGAGTGTACAGATTCTAATGGGCAAGAAGACAGCCATGGAATTTCATTGAAAGATTCAGGAATATTATCAGCATTATTATCATTTTTCACGATGGGTAGGTACACTTGGCAAAGAAAAAAATTATCGCTGAACGAATGTGAATTTAAAATAGGAATAAAAAATATACTAAAAAATCAATGCTATCAATGACATCATACCTTGATCGTGTGTAATAGGCTATCAATGACGTCATACCTTGATCGTGTGTGATAGGCCATCAATGACGTCATACCTTGATCGTGTGTGATAGGCTATCAATGACGTCATACCTTGATCGTGTGTGATAGGCTATCAATGACGTAATACCTTGATCGTGTGTGATAGGCTATCAATGACGTCATACCTTGATCGTGTGTGATAGGCTATCAATGACATCATACCTTGATCGTGTGTGATAGGCTATCAATGATGTAATACCTTGATCGTGTGTGATAGGCTATCAATGACGTCATACCTTGATCGTGTGTGATAGGCTATCAATGACATCATACCTTGATCGTGTGTGATAGGCTATCAATGATGTAATACCTTGATCGTGTGTGATAGGCTATCAATGACGTAATACCTTGATCGTGTGTGATAGGCTATCAATGACATCATACCTTGATCGTGTGTGATAGGCTATCAATGACGTAATACCTTGATCGTGTGTGATAGGCTATCAATGACGTCATACCTTGATCGTGTGTGATAGGCTATCAATGACGTAATACCTTGATCGTGTGTGATAGGCTATCATATCAATGACGTCATACCTTGATCGTGTGTGATAGGCTATCAATGACATCATACCTTGATCATGTGTGATAGGCTATCAATGACGTAATAAGTGATCGTGTTTGATTGGCTATCAATGACGTAATACCTTGATCGTGTGGTAGAACATGACGACTGACAGACTAGTGATGGCGAACAACAGGAAGAGTGTGAAAGTGGACACCTGGGAGATGCGAAGTGTGTTGAGTATGGTTGACATAATCACCGCTGCAGCGTGACTGAACACTACCGGTAGTAAACACCGGTCGAAGATGTCCCACGGCAAGTCTTGCTGCTCCGGCATTGTGACGAGCAGCTTGGAAATTACAGTTTACTCGTTCGTTCGGCACTCTTTTCACTACTGCATACACTTTTACAACGGTATCTAACTTTTACGATGCAAGTTCGTAGATTCCCTTCAAGTTCTTCTTCACTTTTTGGTATCACTTTAAAAATAATATTATTGACTTAATAGTATCAATTTTCCTTTGTGAACATAATTACACCATCTGTAAATTAAAATTATTCTATTTACACTCAGTAGATAGATACACCTTTTCACTGTAATATTGGTTGTAAGAGAAAATATTTTATACGGGTACGAATTTTACAGCCTATTTGCTAGACTCTTGTCACAATTACCGGCACCACTTGTCTGTTTACAATCTAAAGAACATTATCTGTGACATTATCGGTGTCCTCTAAGTCTGTTGAAGCTCGACTGACCTACAGAACGAATGCGAATAGCAAGTTGTATTTTTAAACACCGGCAGTCTCGAAAGAAGCCGAGGTTAAAAATAACATTGCGACGAGCTGCACTGCTTCTAACTTGCCGCTACTTTTTTGCCGTAGAATTCATGAAATCATATCTGACATCATTTTCATGAATCTTTAAGACCAAAAGAGGATATTACGTGACTTTTCTACGGAAATGCTATACACATTTTCACTTGGAAGGGTTCAGTTTAGTCCGTATTATCCCTCATCAGATAAGTTAGGACACATCTGCTGGAACTAATCTACGCAGAAAAGAACTGCGAAAATACCAGTTATGATGAATTTAGTACTTACTTGCACCTACACTCTAAATTTGAAAGAGTGAAATCCACTCAAAAAGGATGAAAGTGCACCAAATCAAGACCTGAAGTTGAAGGAAATCCAATGAGCAGCCAAGAACAGCAAACTTACTCTAATAAAAGGGCAGAGTTATCAAGGTGTTATCAATCAGTGACATTGTTACTTTCCTCATAGTATAAAGATCAGTTCACTCCTTCACTAATATGCCATGATAACATACATTCTACTTAAATATGCGTTGAATCCAAAAGCATGTTGCAATTTCAGCGCCCAGCATTGTGAGTAAAACTAAAACGCATTGCGATGCAAGACGTCTGTTACAGCTAATAGGATTGTGTTTTCTTGACTCCTCATAAAGTTTCGTTCCATATCTTTGTGATTGATATGGTCTCACCCTGACCCCTGTGTTTCATGATACAGAAAGTATAATATATTTTCTTGGTGAATGTCTTTAAATTAATACACCATGTCTATTCATTTGTAATTATTTATTAAGGATTTCACACAGGAAATTTATAGTGTATTTTGTTTTACATAAAATAGAGTATGTTCTCATTATCAACCATCTCTCTGCATGCTCTCACATATTTAAATTCATATTCATGGAACAGTGGAGTGTCCTTATTCCGAAAAAAAAGTATAAGTTTCTTCTACATAATTTCATAATTGGTTCAGGAGAAAGTTTCTGATGTCGTTTCAAAATAGACTTTCAATATTTCAGCAACCTATTGTAAATCAAGACAAAAGTAAACTTCATTCTGTAGATATTATAAACAGTATCACAGTAAGTATTTCTTCGAAATTTGTTCGACCACGAGTACGACGCCGCTAAGTGTGAAGCCAGCAGCGAAGAGCACAAGAACTGGCAGTATTTGCTCCAGTCTAACCCCGTGCAGATCCCGGTCAACATTGTCCAGTCGGTTCGGCCAGAACTCCAGACAAATATGTTTCATCACACCAGACTCCCGCATCAGGAGCACTCTGGAAGACACGAGAAATATCACAGAGCTGTTTATAACACATTTCTATGAGATTTGAAAGATAATGTATAATGTTCAAATAATATGTGTAAAGGAAATTGACAGGAAGTAATTAAAGTCTCGTGTGTATGGTCATAATCTCGACGCTAGATGTCGCTAATATGTTTCGTTAGCGCTAAAGACAGTCTGCATGCAATATCGGCAAAGTCAACTTACATGAGGTCCATAAGGTTTTTATACGGACTTTGTTTCCTTATAGCTATCGACAAAACGTCCTTTTTGAAGATTTCTCTCATTGTGACAATTTCACATGATAGTCCTGTTAAGAATGCGGTTTCAATCATGTTTCCTGCCATCCAAGCATATTTCTGCCCACTGCATATTTGCCGGATACCATCGTATCGTTTTTTATTCGTCAGATCCTTGTTAGGAAGGATTAATTTATAATATAGATCATGGAACACTTTATTTGTCTGCAATTCTTCAATCTGAAACAAAAAGTCAACAATCAACAAACTTGCCAGGAATATTTCAAGATGTGAGTGAAATTATAATAGGGAAGTGAAGTGAAATTTAGATTTTAGAATAATACATATTTTATGAAAGTTGAGATGTTGTTGAAGATAGATGTTGTATTATTTTTGTTGTGTGATGAATAGTTTTCAAGGAACGAATTAACAAAGTTTGGTAGATTGTAGCTGAAATCCATGAAACACAATTTGACGTCACACATCGAGTCGGGCCGTATAGATAATGTTAGCCAGAGCCGTTCTATGAATCCCGTAACACAGAGAACACGGCGTGTGACGTACAGCTTGTTTTTGCAGAGGAGTGAAATGTCGAAAACTAATAAATTAATTATGGGAAATAATAATAATAATCTTTAATCCTTTTTTTTCCAAATTACAGTGGGTTAAGGAGGTAAATACAAGGGCCTAATTAATGAAACCGGCTGGCCGGGCCTGACGTTTCTTCTGTATTCTCTTCATCTTCATCATCTTCTTCTCCATCTTCAACTTCTTCTCCTCCTTCCTCCTCAACTTTTTCTACAAGTCTTCTCCATATGTCCACGTCTTCCCACCACTTTTCATCTCTGATCTTCATCCACGACTCCCCTCTCTCTTCCACAGCCGCCACCACTCCATTCATCCACTTTGTTCTTGGTCTTCCTCTCTTTCTTTTCCCATCAATTGCTGCTCGCTCTGCCTCCCTCCTTGGAATTCTTTCCGGTGCCATTCCTTTCCATCGTCTATACCACCTCAACCTCTCTTTTCCCAATTTGAAACCTAGAGCCTCCACTCCCAGATCTTTCCTTATCTTTGTACTTCTTACCTTGTCAAGTTTTGTCAATCCTGCTAAACTTCTTAAAAACTTCATCTCTGCCCCTTGTAATTTCACTTCTTCCTTCCCTCCCATTAGCCAGGTTACTGCTGCATACGTTAAGATCGGTACAAAGTACATCTTGTACAGTAGTACCTTACACCTACGTGGCATGTCTTCGTTCCACAACAGTTTCCTCACACTCTGATAAAACCCTATGGGAAATACATGAATTAAAAAAATATAATAAAATGTCACATTGCTCTTTGAGGCTATTCTGTATATAAACAAAATATAATCTCAACATTCACCTATTCCCCATTGTTTAAAAAATGATTGGCAATGTTAGTACGTAATTCCAAAAGGACAGCAATTGAAATCAATGCAAGAATCCGGGCCTACTCGAGTAGAATAGAAGTGACCTACTGGGAAGTAGAACTTGAGGCTGTCTTCCGGAAAGCCTAGCTTGTACGAGCCGTCATCCACGAACTCTTGCAGCGTGTTGAAGGGAAGTTCTGATCTCTGCACGGTGAGGAACGAGGTGAGGGCTCCGGAGTAAGCGGCGATCACAACAGTTGCAGTCGCACCGGCAATCAACATCACCATTCGAGAAGATGTACGTGTGAGCGCATGCGTACCTGAACATTCATTACAAGTCTCTGCACTTTTATGCATTCTTCCTCATTCCTAAATTTAGTATTATAAAAAAATGTACCTTCACAAATGTTTGACTCCCCCATGAATGTGAGTGCAAAAGTGTCAAATCTGCACCACCCAACAAAAGTGTTCAAATTCGACCATTGATCTTTTATATTCCATTGTCTTGTCCCCCCCACCCCCCTCAACACCACTCAAAATAAAGACCCTACTCTAACTAAATATTTTCTCAGCGAATGGGATCGATAAAGATAATTACATATTATACTTACTTTGGTAGCAGAAGAGAGCTAATATCTGAAATATAGAGTCAAACATCTGAAGAGATTGTTGGAGATGTCGTGTTTTAGCCAGTACAAAGCTGACTACAAGAATAGAAATCAAGATGGCGGACCAGAGCTTTGATTCAAATGGAGCTAAGAAGCGTGTCCATTGTAAGCTGAAAGCGTCTGGTTTGCGCAGATGTATCTGTATGCTGGAAAAAAACAAATATCGACAATTAAAATGACAAAGAAATTATTTAACAGACTCAATTGACCATCTTTCTGACGTCACAAACAATGACACAATCTATGTGTTTGTTTTATACGATCTACGGTATTCAGAAGAAGTCGAGATCAAAAACATTATGACAATATTGACTTAAATTATAAATTTAATGAGCTAACATGTCACAAATGTCCACAAAGCTCCAAATTGTTATTAATACCTGGTGACTACTAGTGGTGTGAGATAATCAATGGCTTCCAAACTAATTGGATTGAGCGATAGATCACTGATGCCAACATGTACTTGATTGTCAAGCAACATGGCCACCATTCCCTTCCATGATCCATTCACGAATGCACCATATATGCCGTCATTTCTCTCAATATATTCAGTCCTTGAACAAAAAAGGAGACATAAAGTATCTCGTAAGCACTTCAATGCAAATATTCAGTAACTTACGTAAAGTCCGCGACCTGTTCCAATGTGCTCCAGATGTTACCGAACAAACCCCCAATTGCCACGATGTTTCCCTGGATTTTCACAAGACGAGTATGTGGAGGCATCTGCAGAAAATGTTATGTCGTAAGAAATATTCTTATGTTTTGAAAATTTCCGTTTAATTAGTCCATAGGTACTTTTGGTCTGAAGACCAGGGGCCCTATTCTTAAACTTTAACATTCCCAATTCCACTGGAATTCGATTCCATGCAATGTTAATCCTTATGGCCGTGAGCGTGACCCGGATTCCATCTGAATGGAATTGGGAAAACATTCTATAGAATAAACCTCCAGTCACCGTTATTTCTTAGGAGAAATGTAAAACTGCTTAAGTTTGTGACATTCATAGGCTCTATGACCCAATGGTATATCGTGTGATTGGGTGGTCCATGGCTCTAATTTAAGACAAGTTTCACAACGTCAACAGCTACATTATTTGCCATGATTAAAATACAGAAGTTGTTGTTATTTATTATGACATATTATTGCAGTGTGTGGTGTGTTCTACAATACGGTTGACTTGGGAATGAAGGCGACTGACATGATTGGTGACAGCTTTGAGTGTGAGTCCATCCAGACGGTTTCTCCTGGCATACAGATCTGTTCTCACGACTTGGAATCCATCTACAAAGCTCCATACAGCGAAGAGGTCGGACTTGAGCGGCCATTTTGAATCCACTCTGTACACCTCGGTGAGATGTACAGCTGTGCCAAGAGTCTCTGCCACAAGGAACTCGCAGTTGAATGGAACATGGACGTCCTTGAACAACTCGGAAGTAGGAGTTGCAGATTCCATGAATAGCAGCCAACGAGGATGCGAGGAGATCTGTAGAAATGAAATATCTCTTCAATTTCACTATACAAAGATTATGACAGTTCAGTCCGTCCACTGCTCAACCTGATCTATGTCTCTTTTTGTTTACTTTCGAAAAAATTTAACAGTCAAATGTATTACTTACATGTATTGTAAAAACAACTGGAAATAAACTGAAACTGAAACTGGGGAAAGATCGCTTTCTTACCTTTATTCTCTTCATATAATCCAGCCAGTCTCTTACATTTCTTTTCTCATTTGAACAAGAAGATCAGTTAGTTATTTCAAGCATGTCTTATTTTGCAACTATTACTTCTATCGACACTTTAAGTGTTTTCTTCAATTTTTATTATTTATTGAAAATAAATTTTTCAATTTAGATAAAAATATTTTATTGTAAATATTTTAGTTGTCCACTTACCTGTTCCATCCCCCGAATATATTGAAAAACATCCACACTATCAAAGAGAATATTTAACGGACGGTTCTCACTCCACTGGCAATCTTCACTTGTTGCGTTCAGATTGACAAGCGGGAGATTTCTCGTCGCAATTCCTCCGACTGACAGCATCTTGCTCAGTTCCATCGCTCTTTTCTCGGCAGACATACCTTCTGGGATGAATATAGAAACACATCCAGCGTGGAAATGCCGTTGCAAGTGCATAATAACATGCGTTTGCTGTAACATTGTGCAGTAGCAAGAGACGAATAACAACAATGTCACAACCCAAATTACATACATTTTCTTCTTTAATATAAAACAGTGTTTTGTGTCGAACTCACATTCACGAATCATCAAAACATCCATAGCTGGATTTAATCCTGAAAATTGAATTCCACACCCAAAATCAACGTAATCCTTTTATCACATTAATTATGTATCACTGTTTTGATTGAAAACTTTTTGAATTGACTCGCATACGAATTGATTGTTTTTCTACTAATTCTATCTCATTGTTTTTCTCGGTTTTTCTCATCACAAAATGGGACGTGGTGTGTGTGTTATTATACACCCCACGGACGGGTAGATAAAAGCACTCAAGATTTAATCGAAGTATTTCGATTAGGACGAAACTCTTCTTTGAAATAAAACTTTGAAATATTACTTTGATTTTGAAATTATTCGGGAAAGAAAATGAACTATTTAACATGCAATTTATGAATTGAATAATATATTATTATGTTTTTATAAATAATATACTATTCATATTTATTAGTATTACGTATGGAATACGTATGTATTTACGTTTGTAATTTTGTGTTACCTTTAGTACTTAGATAATATCTTGATTCCCAAGCTAAAATACAACCTTTCAACTAAAATACGTCTCCATCAATGATACATAAATTTGATCACTCGTGGACGTTCCATTTAATCAAGTTATAAATTCATTGGACTAAATGAATAAAAAAATCCTCAGTACAAAATCTGTTCTTCGCACAATCGAATGTGTACTTCCTGTATACCTATCGATATCGTTAATGCATCAACATTTTCGGCTAGAGAGCCTAGATTAGTTAGGTACAGCCACATACATGTAAATAGCCTTCATTTATAATACTGTGGTAGCTGTTGGATTTATGGCAAGTACGTCATCAGGAAGAGCAAAAGAGGCAGGAGGATTAATTGTGTTAAGGCTATAAATAATAGGCGAGTCACTATTCTCATATATGTGTATTATTATCGCAACCCGAGATCATGTTCATCATGTTCAATATAAGACTGGATGGACCTTGGATTGCCGCAGTCTGATTTGTTCATTCCCTATGGCAGGGGTCGGCAACTTTTTTTGGTGAAGGAGTCAATTTCCCAAAAATTAATACATTATACAATAATGGGAGCCGCAGTAGAGGCAATCAAACACCGAAAATAATGAATTGAATTACTAGTTTATTTTGATATTTTGATGATGCCCCCAGTTGTTGCCCCGCAGGGCGTTTTTTAAGAATTTCAAAAATTAAAAGTAATTCTGGGACTCTAAAATGAACAAATTGAATGAAACCCACACTGGCCTTTTTTTCGAATTTTAAATTTTTTAGATTACAGATCTTTATTTAAATTATAAAGAGCCATTCTCGATCTACCAAGGAGCCGCAGGTTGCCGACCCCTGCTTTAAGGGTTACTATGGCAACATGTTCTCATGCAAGAAACCAATTGCATCAAGATTACTACATACGTGGCCACCGCCCCCGCAAATCCCAGCAAGAGTGTCAGATCCAATGTGAAGAACCCAGCGGCCGAGAACACGACTCTGTCATTGGCCAGCTGGCGGGCGAACCTATCCATCTCCTGCGCGACGGCAACACCGCACTCGTCGCTCAGCAGACACTGTTGCAAGATGTCCGCCGTGGCGTTGCCCTCGCCACCTGTCGCGTGACAGCACGCGGCAACGGCGCACAACGTGGCAACGTGGACGAGCCAGCAACACACGGTGTCCAAGAGCGACGACAAACTCGCCGCGATCGAAGTTAACTTACACAATCGATACGTGTACATTGTTATCGATATCAGCGACGACGCAATGGTGGTCAGCATCTGTTTCCCGTACAACTTGTTCGTCAGCGATGACATCTGGAACAGCTGGTTGTGAATCTTCCTCAGGACCTAACATCGTGCACATTCAGGAACCTCGTTAAAACGTTGCAAATATTCATTTAGCAAACTGTATCTTGATCTTATTTGTTGCAACGTGCCGAGGAACTGAATTTCAGACGTATAAATGATTGCATAAATTATAAAACTATGAACTACCTTCAAATATTCGGTATTTTTTATTATGTCATACGCAAGCTCCTTTGCTATTATACATCCCAGAACTGTCAAGGTAAAGCTAAGCTGGATCAGAGTGATTGTAGAAATCTTGTTGGAAACGTCCTCGGAATAACTCAGGAGCTTGTCGACGACCTCGAACCTGACGAGGATGTCTCTGTTGACCCTCCGCGCCATGAGGACGGCGACGACGAGGGCGACGGAGGCGGCGACGGACGACGTCAACAACATAGCGCCCCTCGCCACCAGCCAACGAGTTGGCGGTCATCGTGACGTACCACACGACCACGACGCACGACGAGGTCATCACCGCGAGGTTCACGACGAGGGTGTGGTAGAGGGCGATCTTGGACGGCAGGAAGTCGATGGTGTGAGGAGCGAGGCCGAGGAGACGGTAAGCGAAGTGAAGGAGTCGGGACGATCTGCTGAACTCCCGGTGCATTTCCATGCAGTCGAACTGAAAGTGAATGATATTCAAGAGGTCGTAACGAAACAGGATGCGCACTGCTCTTACAAGTAAGATATATATTCACGCTATCTGAAGACAAACGTCAGATATTAGCGACCTTTTCAAACTTACTGGAGCAAATAATGCCACGCACTGGAGTAAGAAAAAACACCTTTCTTTGATGTATCAGGTGCATCAAACCTAAGGGTTTGAAAACCTAAGGGTTTGAAAACCTAAGGGTTTGAAAACCTAAGGGTTTTCTTAACACATATCACGATGGAAATGGAAGGTATCCGAAAATGTGTGCAGAACTTAATTGTACATTTATTCTATTGTGCTTAAAGCCTAAAACAGGTGTTTTCTGCCTCAGCAATATTTTTAGAATCATGAACATAGTCAGAAATAAGGTTAAAAATATCAGAGTTGAGGAGAAGTAAATTTACTTTCGTCGAATAGGACAAACAACACGAAGATATTATAATATTTTTGTCACATTTTCTTTCTTTTTTTCTGTATTTTTGCAAAACAAGGGGGGGGGGCAAATGCACCCCTTGCCCCCCCCCCCCCCCCCCCCCCCCCCCACCTTCCTGTGGATGTCCATGGGTATACGACCTTAAAGTGTTATACTACGATTATTTTACGAATATGGTTAACACTTGAGGTATGTACCAGAGGTCACTTATAAATTATAATGTACTCCAATTTGTGGCGTTATTTACCCTCCTAACCTACTTGAAATGGTCGTTATCTGATCTTTTTTTAACAACCATCAAAATACATTTTAAAGAACCACAAGGTGTCCTTTACCTTACGCAGACTTTTTAATAATTTCTCTGGATGAAGAACATAATAAATCCGAATAAGTAGATCCAAACAGTTTCCTGGATGTATAGCAACAGTAGTTGTTCAATTTAGTTGTGTGTTTGTTTAAAATGTTGTGCTTGTATAGTTCTATAATATCATTGTTCCCATTATTTTGAAATCATCAATTGCCATCCTTCATAATCATTTTTATAGCCAAACCAATTTTTAATATTCATTGTTCCTATTTAAGCTTATAATAGATTTGTAATTAATAGTTAAACGTTAATAATTTTGATTGTTTAGTACGCTGGATCCAAATGGTTAACCTTTTTTAAAAAAGGACAGCCATCAATAAAGTGATTTTCTTCTTAATGTTGGTTCTGAATTAGTAATGCCAATCGCATTAGCGAGTATTTCATTAGCGAGTATTTCATTGATGACATTGTGCCACATTATTATTAATGAATAATGATAGTGTTACAAACGTTTGAAAGCAAGATGTGAGTTTTTTTTAATTTATTTTTGTTGAGGGGGAAGGAATGAAGAACTGAAGGTATAACTCCTGAATAATACAATACTCCAGAGTAGATCGAGATAAATAAATTAACCAAAACGCAATATTTTGCACTTTAAGCAGCCCCGGGGCCCAAATTTGTCATCCGATTTTTTGAAGATCTCGAAAACCTTCATAGTTATACGAGATATGATATGGAATAATTCACTGCTTCTAAAGCAATATCGAGCTTGTGTAACCACACATCATATTGAAAACATCCAGCGTCTATATTCATGTCGTAATAGTCATCAGGTAATGAGCTAGAACGCTTATTTCACTTACATGAGCAATCATCCATGCGAGTAGATACACAAATATATTATGACAGTTTCTGGTTTGTGGTATTTCTGGAAATTGGCGTTGGTATATTAGGCACCAAGTTAATAATGAATAATCGATTGAATCTCATCATTTATCGAATAACGTATTTATTTATTTATTTATTTCCTTATTTGGCGTTGGTATTGTTAACATCATATACAGAGAATAAACACAATCATGTCAAAATGTCATAAAATTTAAAAAAAATACTTATAATCGGCCATCTCCAAAACAATAATTAGTTTTTGTTGTGAAAGTTCAAATCAGTTTTGATTATTTAACATATCTAATTCATATTCATTGCAGTATGTAAGTAGTATAAGTAAAAACGTGCCGTGAAATTAAGAAATACAAAGGTGAACATCCTAAGAGTAATAAGTTACAAATCTTAAAAATTTGAGTGCGAAGTATTTTTTTTTTAAGTTTAAATGTGTTTAACAAATGCATCATGTTGTGTGCCTTATTGGTTTGAAGTTGAGCCACAGCCCATCTTTAGCCTGCATAAAGAAGCTGTTCTGATCGTATGCTAGAGGCAAGGTGGTTCTAGCACACAAGGTCAGCTCGAAGCTGTGGATGATAGACGCTATGCCGGCCTTGATCTGGATCTGTGCGAACCTCGAGCCTGCAAGCACAGAGCATGTGACATTCCTTTATGCCGGGGTTACCCACATTCCACTTGGTTTCTGGATCTGAAATTTACATTTTTCCAGAGGTTAGTTTGTAAAATAATAAGCAGGGGATCAATGATCTTTAAAAACGTGCCGTGAAATTGCTAAAGAAAAGCTAAAGAAAACAATGGGCATGGGCGTCCGCAGGATTTCTGCCAGGTGGGGGCAAGGCAAGGAAAACGATATTACACGGGTTAAGGGGGGTGTGGGGGGCGCACCCCCCACTCTGCCCGCAGGGCGTTTTTTGGTTTTTGGACACTTTGAAATCAATTTTGAGACGATGAGGTGTATTTTGTTAAAATACCTATTCAATCTTTTTTAAATTTGGCACTTTGGGGTGGGGGGACATAATTTCGGAGTTTGTGCAAAGAAAATGTCGCAAGGTGACGCTGTGATTGTCAATCATTAAAAATGTAAGAATACTGAATTTACTATGTAATCTCTGTGACATGTACACTCGGCCAAACAAAACTTAAACGTTCACCAAATTTGAATGACTGCTGGTCATGTCCCATAACCAATCAAAGCTTGTTATTATCATTGAAATGTGAGGTCACCTACTTGAGTGAGACAATGAGATCGCTTAGACTGACTTCTGATGGTGCGATCTTACATTTATCAGCCTATCAGATTTATTGAACGTTCAAGTTTTGTTTGGCCAAGTGTACATATTAAGGTGGCTGCATATCACGTGACTTTTCAACCAAAAAGCTACACATTTTCATTTGGAAGGGTTCAGTTTAGCAAATACTTTTCACTCATCAGATAAGTTAGGACACATCTGTTGGAACTTATCTACGCAGAAAAGAACTGCGAAAATAACTTATTAGATGATTTTACTTCCTTGCACCTAAATATTCTCAAATCAAGACCTGAAGTTTAAGGAAATCCTATGAATTGCCAAGAACAGCAAACTTTAATCTAATAAAAGGGCACATATGCATCACAAACCTGACACAATTTTGCCAACAAAACATGCGCTCTTTCTTCATCTTTCCAACGAAATGTTGAGATATTAATTATATCCACTATTATGAATGTAATATTTAAAATAACAGCACTGGGTTTTGACAGCTTTCAAACGCGTACGTATACACGAAATTTGTGTTGTTTTTATTATAAAATCACTGCAAAATTAAATAATATTGACTGCAAATATTGATAAGCTCAAGTATGCAGTGAATTTCCTTCATAAATCACCTTGGATTACTCAACATGAACGATGTAAGGTATGTACTCATAGGTAACTATTTCTTTTGATCGGATGTAGAGAAATAAAGTCACGTGATATGTATTGGCCTTAATAAATACTTAATTGAATGTGTACATATTGTACTTCTTTTTCTTCATCTTCTCGTCCTCCTTCTCGTTTTTTTATTTTTTATTTATTGATGGCACTTTCTTAGGCCCCAAAAGCTTCGTAAGCCCTAGGCAGACTGCCTATGCTGCCTTATGGATAATACGGCCCTGACTTAAATATGCCATTGTGACCTACATTCCACCGTATCCCTACGTAACATGCCATAATAACACACATTCTACTTAAATATGCCATTTATATCTACATTCTCCTATAGATGCTCGAAATCGTGACATGATAAGACTACTAAGCTCGATATTCTACTTAAATAGTATCGATACTAGATAGGCAAAAGGGCCTAAGCGCCACTTTTTGAGAAATCAATGTTTTTATCATTTCTATAACTGGAATATCATTTACACAATCTGGTAAAAGGACATAAGCGACATATGAACAGTTTTATAGATATTTACACTTTAATCACGGCGTAAGCGCCAAAGCGCCCGTGACATACATATTGTCATGTGTAATATCCATCCAGATATTAATAAAAGTCAAAATCAACTTCCTGCTTTTAATGTCTCAATAGTTCTGTTTATAAAACATAAGACAATCAATAACAATGTCATACAGTCAAGGTTCAATAAATACTACATTACTTCTTTACACACAATAAAGTGTGTTACTGCATGTAACGCATAGGTAGATGTATTTCTCTCTTGTGTCGGGACTGCTCCGAAGTAGAGGGTCTTGAGTCATCTTTAACCACTGGCTGTTTCGGACAATTGTCATCGTCGTTAGAATAGAATTTCTTGAAGAAGGTAGAGTTTCTCATGTATCGAACAAGATCAGCAGTTTGCACTGTTATACGATTGCCTTTCTGCCCACGACTGTTACAGGAATAGGACAATATGGAGTTGTTAACTTATTAACCTTCTGCTGCTTCATCAATACTAAATCTCCTACTTCTATCTGATCATCTTCAGCTCGACGTTTTCTACTACAATATGCACTAAAGGGCATAAGCGACATTGAAATTATAATTTGATATAGTAAATTGGGGCAAGCGCCAAATGTATAACTATTTCAGACTGAACTGAATTGAACTGAATTGTACAATGTCCATTTAATCATAAATAAATCAACTAATACCCACACAAACAATGAACTCTAACCTCACACAGAAAAATTAGTTAAGAATTTTTTTCGTTTCCTGAACAATTTGAAAAGTGGCACTTAGGCCCTTTTGCCTATCTAGTATCGGTATGTTTAAGTTCCCTACAATCTACTTTATACCCGAGTACTTTGTCATCATAATTTTGTTACGTAACAAAAGAAACAACAAAGATACAAGCAAAATATCTTTATACGAACCTATAGATTTCAGTAGCATGGGAGCCACCTCGTCACAGAGAACAACTTTCAGTAGAATGTGTATTCCTCCGGCACAACGTCTCCAGGGGTGGGATTACATAAAATGAGAACTATCTTGTCACGGTGACAAGCTTCTCATCTCTATGTTATTCACGGCCTTCTAGGCTCTTGTCACCGTGATAAGTAAGTTATCATTTTATGTGATCGCACCCCAGGGCAGTTATTCTATAACTTAAAAAATCCGGATTCGGCCCGAATTTGATTCACGGCCATATGGATTAACATTGCACCGAATCGTATCTGGGCCGAATCCGAAATTATAAAGTTATAGAATAACTGTCCAGACTTACCTAGACACGCCCTCGGACCGGAACCGAAGGGAATATACGTTGACGGATGTCTGGACGCCTTGTTCTCCTCGGAGAACCTATCGGGCAGGAAGCGGTCCGGCTCTGGATAGAACACGGGGTTGTTGTGGAGCCACAGTGTCGGCAGAGCCACCGGGGTGCCCACGTTGACTTTGCAGCTGGCGCCGGTAGATGACGTGAGCGTGCAGGTTTGCGTGCATAGCCGGGAGATGTAGGCGACCACTGGATGCTTGCGCAAGGACTCTGTTGAGGAACAGGACATTCTAGATCTGTTCAACAATCTACTCTCATGCACTACGAGTACGAGAGAAGGGAATAGAATATAAATTTGACTCAATTTCATCTGCGAGTCCCTTGTTAACATTTTGCATACAGAGCCCCTTGATAAAAATCCTGTTATAAAATGAAAAAATTATATTTCAAGAAACAGACAAAAATCAAAATGTCGAAAATTATAGTCAAAACCGCAAGACGGTCCAATTTCACTTTTGAAATGCAACATTTTCTCATGCCTGTGCGGCCCTGAACCGTATGTGCCTAGGGGCCCTCTTAACATACCAAAATACGTTTTCGGACTTTGGTCAATTGCCCGATAATACTTATTGGCGGAAATAGAAACAACGGTTTTTAGTCCACGAGCCCCTTGTTAACAAACTGGCAGCTCACCCCTGATAAAAATGATTTTATTTATTAATATTTTTGCGTTTCAAACCGCCCCTTTTAAGAAACAGATCCTTGCTATAATCATCTTCCGTCGTTGTTGAAGCAGGTAGCGACTGACCTGCCAGCACCATGTCGAGATACGGCATCTCCGCCAACATCTCGTAGCAGAGCTGTCCTCGCGCCTCCATGACGGCGTCGACCTCCTCGCGCAGGCGCTCTTGCACCTCCTCGTTGACGGCGATCTCGAGCAGCGCGAAGCTCATGGCGCCCGACGACGTCTCGAAGCCGTCGGAGAAGAACGTCGTCGCCTGCGCCGCGACGTCCTCGTCGGTGAACTCTAAGAAGAGGGTGATGACTGATGTCAGGCGGTGCGGATGCGATTAGGTGCGAGAAGATTAGAGTTTGGCAGACACTTTTTAAGGCAAGGACCATCGATTTGACATTCGGCGGTTTCCGGGCATTTTTCATATTGTGACTGTTTAGTTTTATGGACATTATATTTTGCAAAAAGAATATGATCATTCATAACTTTGCCCATAACTTTTCGGTCGGAGATGTATTTAATATTTCTCCGTCCGAAAAGTTATGAGCGCGATTTGAAATTCAGTGATAATATATGAAGGTCCATTCACACGGTTGATTGCACGCAACTAATTGGTATCCTTCGACCATAAGTTTCATTAGATGTGCGCAATTTTCCAGTTCAGACGACAAAACATTCAATCACACGACCTTGCCTGGTTCTAGAATGCGTAAGAACTAGATTTTGTCTTTTGTTTTCGTTGAAATGTTCCAGAAGGAGGTTTGTCATCATTATTTCGTCTTATCTCTCATTATTTGTTATAATAAAACAATAGTGATTCCCGTTCTAATGTCAATGTACACTTTCGGAGCCATCTTGATTTCCTTGTAAGTACCACGTGACTGAAATTCTCACATCTGATTGGTCAACGACGCCAATCGGGCGTCTTCAATCATCCAGTTTAGAGCTAGTCTCTATACTCCCGATTCGATCGGTAATTGGTATGAATCGGATGATCGGCCAGTTCACACGCGCACATCTAATGAGACTTATGGTAGAAGTGGGTAGAAGTATACCAATTAGTTGCGTGCAATCAACCGTGTGTAACTGTCCAAAACTTCTTAAATATAATTTTTTTCAAAAAATTGCCTCACGATTTTCGAAAATAAATTCGTCGATTTATGGAGAAAAAAAATCCAATAATTGGCTCACGATTGATTCTCTTCCACTTTGTTATTAACATTTTTGTCTATCAAATGAGACGCCCACATGTGAAAAAATAGCGGTTTAGATAATCCCTTCTTTAATAGGTATTTGGTGTCAATATATTTTGCGATCAAACTCAATGAAGACAGGGTTTGGTCCGATGTGTTCGGTTGTCATGACAACGTCTGCACTCACTCTCATCTTCTCGGCCCTCCTCGACACAGTCCTTGACCTTGAGCTGTATCAGCAGTTGCAGGAAGTCGTTGCGTGTCACGTCATTCTCCTCGCGATACATCATCGACTCCTTCACCACGCGACGGAAGAAGTTCGTCACCTTCTCGTTGAACACCCTGTAGGAAGTCACGTGATCACTGATTAGTACGTGGAAGCGGGGGGTGGGGGAGGGGCACGGAGTTGACAATGCTAAAGACAAAAGTTTTTTTTAAGGAGGAAGCTAATCTTCGGCTGTATATTTTGTAAGGGGCCACAGAAACTTTTTTGTGTGAATTTTAACTTTTAGGGCGCTAAAATCGACATCGACACTATTTTAGTTGAATATGACGAAAAGTATCCCGTAATTTCTTGAGCTGAATTTAAGTTCTATTAACCCTTTGAGTAGTGAGTTAATTTGAAGGTAGGTAGAGGTAAAAATGCTATATCCTTTTTGGGATGTGTTAGGAAGCAGATTTTTGTATGATGAGAATATAGAGCTGTCAAATATAGAGCATTTTTTTTTTTTTTTATGTATATGTAGAATGCCAGCACGTAAGAGATACGGGCATACCACTCAAAGGGTTAACTATCTTGTGGCGATTCCTCCTTTATTTCGATAACAAATGACTTCAGTTGTCAACACATAATTTAAAAAAAAAAAACTTTGTTTCGGTTTTTTAGAGCATTATAGATGAGTATATTTGATTTCCGGCCTACTTCTATATTATTTATATGCACGATGCGCCAAGTATTTTTTGAAAAGTTTTGACTTAGCCAATTTTTTGATATCATTACTTTTCAGGGCTGAATTTTTTAAGATTTATTTTCTTTTCTTTTTAGTTGAAGAGACTAATGACTGGTATTTTTACACGAAGTGTTTTTTATGGGTATAGATTTTCTAATGGTAATATAGCATACAAAAATCATTCAAAAGTAGACGATAAATTCAGAAATGGGGCAATGTACTGAGTACTAGCTGTAAGAAGGTGTAAATAAAACTTACTGAATTAATATTCAAGGATTTTCCATATTTGTTGGCATGTGTGTAAGTCCGGGGATGGGGGGACGGTGATGTAGATACCCACGTGATTAGCTGCACTTTCCTATTCGCGTTTAAAATCAAAGGAGTCGACATCTGGAGGCTGCTTCGCCAACTAGACCATGTAGTCAAAATTCATTTGTTTTTCATTTGTTTTCATCTGTCAATTGATGTTCAACCGGTGAATTTACCTATTAAAAGCAAACCAAAAGCAGCAAATCGATACTGTAGTGTTCCTCAATGTTCAAACAAAGAATCAACAGCTGCAGATGGACTCTCCTTTCATTTATTCCCGAAGGACGCTGTGCGGGAGAAACAATCATCTGCAATCTGCTTTGAAGATTGGCAAGAGGGTTTCCAAAATGCATGTTAGCTTCATTATTCTATGATGTTAGTGTGTGGAGAACATTTCAAAGCAGATAACTTCTTTTACTCTGGTAAGACTTGTATTATTGTTTTGATATAGGTATCTGAAATAGTTCATAAATCGTCAATGCAGGCTACTCTTACCTGAAAACACTACACACTACTTCTATACACCTTGTCTATCCTACACAGGACAAGTGCTGCTACAGTCTGTTTTTTTACTGTATGAACTCTCACCAGATTGAGCCACAGTCAGTTGTTCTGCTAGGCCGAGAAAGACTTCATTGCGCGCTCACCTTGCAATGTTGTCTTTCTCGGCCTAACAGAACAACTGACGGTGTCTCGGTCTGTAGAGAGTTCAAGCATAGGAAAAACGAACTGTACCTAACCAGGTTTTAAACGCCAATACTCACCTGAACTTGAAGATCTTTGCGACGGCCGGAAACAAGAAAGCGCAAGTGAGTTCCAGGTTCCTCCAGAAGTCCGCCTGCATGAGTTCTCTGCCCATCACTCGGAACTCTGCGTCCTCGTCGACGAAGCAATTGCCTTGGATGCCGAAGACGCAGGAGGCGACGACGTCGGTGGTGTACTTGGCACAGAGCTCCTTGGCCTCCAAACCGTCTGCATAACAAGCAGGACGTTTATGCAGAGGTGTCAATGAAACGGCAAGACATTGTTTGACACCGAGCACTGGGCGGGGGGGGGGGGAGCTACGTTGCTTTCCAGAAAACCAGAATTTTAAAAATACATTTTGAATATTTTAACAGAATGGATTCAAAAAATACCTATTTTGCAGCTCAAATATTATATTTCCTCAGAAAATATTCACGATCTTAAACTTGATGATTTTAAAATGTAAATAAAAATGTAAAAACTACAAATGTTTGGGTGATAACAGTGTGTATATTCAGTTGAATCCAAAAACATGGGGCAATTTCAGCGCCCCACATTTATTTCACAAGTGGGTAAAAATAAAACGCATTGAGCTGCAAGACGCCCGTACAGCTAACAGGATGCGTTTTCTGGACCATCACCCTCCACACCTTAAATACATTTTCGTTAGTCTAGCGAACAACTACCTACACATGTAGGTATAAGATAAGAGGATTATTTCATTGATCACGGTTTATCGGCCTCCGGATAATAATAAGAAGTCATTTATAGAAGAATTGGAAAGTTTATTATTGCATAATAGAGGAAAAAGTATTATTTATGTAGGAGATGTCAATTTAAATATTCTTAATGAGGATGAGTTTATTATAAATTTGTATGAAAATGTAATGTCTTCGAATGGAATGTATAGGTGTATATATGGAGCAACTAGACAAGAGATTGTGATGGATAAGGAAACTAGTAGTTGCATTGATCATATTTATGTGCGTATGAGACATTGTAATGTCAGTTCAATTATTATTCAGTGTAAAATCTCAGATCATTACATGGTTGGAGTTGATATTGAGAGTAAGTGTAATAGTGTTAAGCAGGCTCCGGGTATTACTTATAGATCTGTTATATGTGAGGATGCATTAAAGCACTATTTCAGTGAAGTGAATTGGTCGGATTTGTCACCGAGTAATGATTGCAATGAACTATATGATGAGATTGTTTCTTCTTTCACTTCATGCTATGATAGAGCTACGTACATTAGAGAGCAGCGAAAGATAAGGGCTCCGCGGAAGGAATGGATGTCTTACAAACTTTTAGAGGCAATTCAAAGTAGGGATAGGCTATATCATAAATGGAAAAATTGCAAATCTACGTTGAGAAGTAATTTCATGGTCGAATATAAGAGACGAAGAAATTTAGTTGCTGCTGAAATAAAAAATGCTAAAATTAATTATTATAAAAATAAAATTTTAAATGCTAAAAATGATATGAAAGAGACATGGAAAATTGTAAACGAAATTTCTGGAAGAAGTAATAAGAATTCTGTTGATGAGGTTATAGCTCGTTATATGGGGAAGGTTCATTCATTTGAACACATTGCGAATTCATTTGTGAATTCTTTCATAAACGACATTAAAGATATTCAACATGAGTGTATTATCCGAACGTTGCCTGATGTCAGAGGTAATTACGTGGCTGCTCAATCAATGTATATGCCTACAATATCTAGTGCTGAGGTCGAAGATGTGATAACGAAATTGAATGTAAATAAACAACCAGGATGGGATAACATACGGACCAAAGATCTACAATATCTATGCAATGATATCAGTGTAACAATAGCAAGACTTATTAATTTGTCAATAAAGTCAGGGATAGTACCGGATAATTTAAAAATTTCTATAGTACGTCCCATTTACAAGAAAGGGGATCATTTAGCATACAATAATTATAGACCTATATCATTACTTCCCATAATTGAGAAAATTATGGAGAAGGTTATTGTGAGAAGGATATCGGAATACATTCAAGTTTTCAACATAATTAATACATCACAATACGGTTTCCAGAAGGGTAAAAGTACTGGGGAACTTTTAACTAATTTTTCTGATTACATTAATTCAAAACTCAATGAAAATTTTCACATAATTGCATTATTTATAGATTTTTCAAAAGCTTTTGATACTATTAACTACAGTATACTCATAGATTCACTAAGTTGCATAGGTATTGGTGGCTCTTTGTTAAATTGGTTTCGTAGTTATTTACAATCTCGTAAAATCATAGTAAAAATTTCAAATGTATATAGTTGCTCAAGAGAATTATTCAGCGGAGTGCCGCAGGGTTCAAATTTGGGTCCCTTATTGTATATTATTTATGTTAACCATGTTTTCAATTTATTTCATAAAGGTAAAGTGTACATGTATGCTGATGATACTGTAATATTAGCCGCAAATAGGAATTTGGATGAAGCACAGATAGAACTTCAAAATAATTTTAATACTTTGCTACGTTGGACACATGATAATGGATTAGTAATTAATGCTGATAAAACCAAAATTATTCATATCTGTTCTCCTTATAACATTAATAAGAATTTAACAGTAGATATTTTATGCCACAGTGTACAGTGTTTGCATTCATTGGGTAATGGGATGTGTAATACGTGTTCAACCAAAATTCAGGTAGTGAACTCACATGTGTATCTAGGATTAATTATTGATAGGCATTTCTCTTGGAGTGATCACATTAATAATTTATGTAACAGATTGCGCTTATGCAGTTATAATTTTTATAATTTATGTTCTTTTTTACCGATGAGTCTCATGAAGTTACTATATTCAGCGTTGGTCGAGTCTATTTTAGCTTACGGAATTTTAGCATGGGGAAATGCATCTGCAGTGCACCTGAATAAAATATATCAGTTGCAGTGCAAGATTTTGAAAATTATTATATCTCCAGCTACTATACAGAATAAAAATTTATCGAAGAGTATGTATTTTTCGTATTTACAATTTTTAGATATTTCGGATCTTTTTGAATATAAATTAATTCTTAAACAATATTTTAGCTCAGAGTTCAAAATTCTATATGATTGTGAAGTACAAATACGGGCTAAATCGCAAGGAAAATTTAGAATACCTAAATGTATTAATAAGTTTGGACAAAGACAGCTTAATTATGAAGTACCCACAATTTTTAATAATTTACCTCAAAATTTAAGAAATTTCGATACATACAATTGTATAAAAAAAGAAATTAAGATGTGGTTATTTACTAGGAATGTTTTTGGTTGAACGGGTATTGATCCAGTTACCTAATGATGACTAATTTTTGAATATGGATTGTTTCAATATGTATTACTTCCTTATTTCTACTAGGCTGTTAAATCTGATGTTACTTTATTGTTTACGCACTTGGTCATTTTTATTGTTTCTGTATGCTTATTGTTTATTTACATTATTTTGTCTCCCACAGACTAGCCTTTTGGCTATGTGGGATAGTTTGTAGAAAAAAAAAAAAAAAAAAAAATGTAAATATCAATATAGTAATAAAAAAATATGTATACTGTAGATAAAAATAAATCAATTATATTTCATTTTTCTAATATTTTCTAATATTAAAAATTGTGTTTTTGACATAATTTATACAATTTCAATAATACAAAGAAGAAAGTCTTGCCATTGACAAGGCAGTGTTCACGTGACTGTTCATTGCTGCCAACATACGGTCCATACACCATACGCTAGCAATAATCGCCGCCTTTCACATTTAGCGTATTTTACATTCAGATGTCGGAGGTTTTAAGAATGCAAGGCCCACACTGAGAGAAATTTCATGCGAAACTTACGCTGGAACAGCGTAAGAGTCTCATTGAACTAGACACAGGGATTTAATTTCACAAAAATAGCGAAAAGGGTTTCGCAGACTTCTACCGCAATATTTGTACTAGGCCAGTGAAATTTGTTTCACAGATTTAGTGTAATTGTTTCCCTGTCTAAATATGCAACTTTAGTGAAACAGTTTCGCTGGATTATAGCGAAATTTTTCGCAGGCCCCAATATAACACGTAAGAAAAAAACATAGCAAATATTGCGCTGGATTAGCGATTATTTTTCGCAAAGCTATACCAATGTTAAATTTTATTATTTAAAAATTTAAAAGTTATTTGACGATTACTTCACAGGATTTACTTACAACTACAATCTGAGTACATATTCACAGAGATGATTACATTTGTGACTAGAATCTGAAATTAAAACGCACTTTGATTAGTTGAGATTCGGGCGTGATTCGAACCCGGGTCGGCAGATCTCGAAGACAGCGTGTAGACCAACTGGCTGTGCGGACGGGTGATGGTAGAAGCGGTCACAATCGTACAAGAACGATGCGAGGAGTTAGCGAAATATTTTACTGACGCTAGATTCAAAATGTTAAAATGTTACACTGGTTTAGTGTAAGTATTATACTAAACGATCGATCACGTTTGCCGCTGCGAAAACATTTCGCAAATCTAGTAAAATTAAATCGCAAGACCCGAATAGTGAAAAGTCCTTCGTTATTCCTGCGAAATTTGTTGCTAAAACAATGAAAATTTTCGTTAAACGCAGCATAATGTTTTTAGCATAAATAATTTCACAGCTTTTAAGAAAATAGTTACACAAAATTTGCGTAAATATTTCACTAAAAGAACGATTATTTGTCACATGAAACATTTCGCAACACTAGTGAAATTAAATCGCAAGACCCAATTAGTTCGGTTTGTGAAACTGATTTCGCTAATCCAGCGAAACGTGGTTGCTAAAACAAGTGTAAACTTCGCCAAAACCAGCGAAATATTTTCAGCGTAAATAATTTCACATTTATTTCTCTCAGTGCACCTGAAAATAAGTTTTTCGGACCCCGTTGAAAATATGGAAAAACGCTGAAAGAGCCAAGTGTTCCATTCGGTTTTTTAACATGTACTCGTATAGTACCAAATATGAACAAAATCGGAGTCGTGCATGAAAATCGATTTGCTGTTTTGGCGTGGAATTACCCAAACGCGTCCACTCCAAGGTTATTAAAAAATGAAATGCGTATTTCTTCCCCTCATACTGACCTGGATGTTCCTTCTCCAGGAAGGTCTTCATGTTCCTGCAAACCTCTGTTAGGAGAGGGAAAAGCGGCTTGAGTTTGCCTGGAGTAAAGGCGGGTGTCAGTTGCGAACGCAGCTTCTTCCATCTACACAAGTACACACACCCACACACACACACACATTCATTATAATGGAACGACATAACTTAGCTCAAAATCTCGCTGAAAATATCACTAATATATATCACTAATAATACTAATTGTTAAAAATTGGAAGGAGCAATGCCGTATTAATTAGCGTCAGTTTGAAAACATCGTGACTTTCTGCACTTTTCACATTTCATGTCGCATAATAATACATTGTTTTATAAATGTGTTACACGGTATTGTTCCAGGGGAGTTTTTTTTATAATTTTTGTATTTCATTCGCATTCAAAACAGCTATACACTATAGAATGTCGCACTTGAGTTATTGCTTCTGTTATATCCAGGGACTGGAACCGAAATGAATATCGGTTCCGGTTCCGATATCGGTTCCATTTCGGTTCCATAGGGGTTCCAATCGGTACCATCAAATTCAGGCAATAATTTTTTTTTAAATCGACTTTTGGGAACTTACATGCCCAGAAATGTCTAACATTAATTTGACTCCGTGATCATTAATTTCAAAAGCTGTAAAGGTCCATTCACACGGTTGATTGCACGCAACTAATTGGTATACTTCTACCATAAGTCTCATTGGATGTGCGCGTGTGAACTGGCCGATCATCCGATTCTTACCAATTGCCGATCGAATCAGGAGTATAGAGACTAGCTCTAAACTGGATGAATGAAGATTCCCGATTGGCGTCGTTGACCAATCAGATGTGAGAATTTCAGTCACGTGGTACTTACAAGGAAATCAAGATGGCTCCGAAAGTGTACAATGACATTAGAACGGTAATCACTAATGTTTTTTATAACTAGGAAAACGCTCTGTGTAACGCGTTGATGAGCGAGCACGGATACGCGCAACACCTCGAACCGAAATTCTGTCTATTGAAAATGTCATTAAAAGCCAATAATTCTTGAATTTCGTCACAGACTTGTATGAAAATCATCAAAATTCCAAAAATATTGGTCCCAATAACCATGCAAAGTTTTAAGTTGATCGATTAAACCTTTATGATTGAACGGATCTTTGTTATTATAAAAAATCACACGATCTCGTTCAAAAAATATACCTGGGACCACTTATATGATATTAGTGTGTTTACACAATATCAGATCGATAAAGACGAAGTTTCTGTTCTAAATACCTTGGAACATTGGAACTGAGGCGTCGAATTGGCCGTGATCCATAGCAACAAGCTAAATATCCGTAAAATGTCTATAACTTTTGGATTTAAGCCCAGATTTGTCTGAAAATTGTCAAAAAAACACAGATAATGTTGGTCCCAATGAGCATGCAAAGTAATGTAAGTTGATCGGTCAAACGCTTCTAGTTTAAATTTCAAAAGTCACATGAAAGTTGTTTTTAAATTTTAACCAATGAGATGATTTGGCTGAAACTTAGTATGATTGGCTACAATGTTG
This sequence comes from Leuctra nigra, assembly GCA_934045905.1. Taxonomy (NCBI): domain Eukaryota; kingdom Metazoa; phylum Arthropoda; class Insecta; order Plecoptera; family Leuctridae; genus Leuctra; species Leuctra nigra. The sequence continues at coordinate 28,215,515 of OW203766.1, forward strand.
GTCGTAATGACCTGTCAAAATTTCAAATTGATTGAACCAACCAATCGAAAGATATTTTTTTTTAAATTTGAACCAATCAGTGGATTTCAAAAAAAAATGGGCCTGCAACGCCCAGAATTGGTCCGTACATGTATGCAAAATTTCAGCTCGATCGAAGAAAAACTGTGACCTGTATAGCCTCAGGTAGCAGAAAAACGAACAAAAAAGAACAGAGGTCCGTGCTAAATGAGCCAAAAGGAGATGCTCGCTTCGCTCGCTCAAAAATAATTAGAGATAAGACGAAATAATTATGACAAAACTTCCTTCTGGAACATTTCTACAAAAACAAATGACAAATCAAGTTCCTACGCCTTCTGAATCAAGGCAAGGTCGTGTGATTGAATGCTTTGTCGTCTGAACTGGAAAATCGCGCACATTCAATGAGACTTATGGTAGAAGTATACCAATTAGTTGCGTGCAATCAACCGTGTGAATGGACCTTAAATGGTAGTAAATAAAATCAGATTTGAGAGGCAAGAAGTAAAAAATAAATGAAATTAATTATTTAGATAACCCTTATGGATCCATTTGGAACCCAAATAATATTTAATATTATTTATATTAATATTATATATTGCGTTGAGTGTGGCGGCCAACGTAATATTGTTGTTGCCTTAAAATCATTTGCACATTTTTTACCTGCTGTTATGTGGAAAAGAGGCAATAAAGATATATATAATAAGATTCCGGTTCCGGTTTATATAAAAATAACGGTTCTTTTCGGTTCCGATTCCAGTCCCTGGACTTATATTTCCACTCACCGGTCTCCACGCAGCACGAAGGGGTTCCTGCCGAACATCGGGTCCATGTCGATGCTGACATCGACATCGTTGTCATGGAAGTGTGCAAAGTCTCTCACTGTCACTTGCTTCACTAAGTCAGGATCCAAGACCATCAGATTCGGCTTACGAAATGAGAAGAAACCGCCGAAATCAAGACCTTTTGAATTCAACTCACTGAAAAAAATGACATAAGGTAAAGTTCGTTCAATGTTAGAATATTTATATAGTTTGCATAGTAACCTCTGAATGTAAAATACGCTAATGTGAAAGGCGGCGATAATTGCTAGCGTAATTGACCAATGTAGATCTCCTCCCACCACTACGTCATAAAACAAAAGACAATGTTTGGTCACTGACAGCTGTCAGTGACCAAACAGCTGTCAGTTTACACCTTATCAGCTGTTTCTTATAGAATTTAAAAGTTTTACAATCTTCAAATTACCATTAATAATAGTAATGCTTTAAACGATCTACTTGAATCTTGTTCAGTCTCAATTAACTTGTCATAAGAGAGGAAGGGCCTTTTTAAGTTGACGAAACAATCCAGTGACAGAAGCCATTAAATTAAAGTAAAACGCTTTGGCAACATACCTGGCAAAATATAATTTGTTTCGTTGTACCACTGTAATAATTGTCCAGAATACCATCAAACATGATTTATATGAGTTTAAATATATTGATTGTTCTATTTCCATTAGTAAATTAAACTATTAAACACGTGTGAGCTATTTCTTTGACCTTTTTGAATTGTATTTGTCTGAATGAAAAATTGTTATTTTTCTAAGAACCCTGGAGTTACCATGGTTATACTTTTGCGTTTCATAAGGCAACGCCCATCTTCATTGGTCAATTGGTGTGTGGACCTTATATTCGACACTAAAAGTACCTAGAGAGTGCGCTAGTAAATATAAGATGGACGCTCCCGCGAGTACAATCCCAGCGCGTGCGTACTCTTACATGCAAGTCACTTAGATGTCACCGCTAGACTCTGCGGACATCGACGCTGCACACAGACTGCAAGCGAGGGCCAACGGTAAACCCCCAAAGATCATCGTGCAATTTCTTAGCAGAAAGAAAAGGAATCTATTTATTGAGAAGAGACGTGAGATCATCACTAGTAACGAGGTCACCGGCTCCGTCAACCCTCAAGGTAGAGGACGGATATATTTGAACGAGAATCTGTCACCGTATTATCGCGAGTTGTTCTGGAGGTCAAAGTCGCGTGCGCATGAGTGCGGCTACAAGTTTGTGTGGTGCAAAAACGGTAATATTTTTGTTCGCCGCGACGAAACTTGCAGGGAAGTTATAAAGATAACGTCTTTCAGTGATCTTGATTATCTTCATAACAACCCCAGTCCAGCGCAATCGAATTCTCAACAACAAACTCCACTCCAACCGCTATCACAACAACAGTCTTCTGTTAATGACTGATTGGTTTGATGATGAGGTTATTGACGTAAGCAAGTGTTTTACTATCAATGACATTGACTTTTGGTTTCAGGAAGTGAGAGGGTTAGTTGTTATTCATGTAAATATTAGATCTGTTAATAAGCATTGGGATGAGCTGCTTTCAATTTTGTGTAATGTGCTCGGTACATTCCACGTACTATTATTGACTGAAGTACATTTAAAGGAACATGATGATGTGGGGATCTTTTGTTTGGATGGGTATAGTTCTTACTCTAAATTGAGAAGAGGAAGGAGTGGAGGGGGTTTGTTATTATTTGTTAGAAATGATTTCTCGTTCAAATCAATACAATATGATTTACATTCATGTGAGAATATTCTTGGTACTCTACAGCGAGATAATTGCATTATTATCGTGTTGGCTGCGTACAGACCACCAAGTTTGAGTAAAATGGATTTTGTTTCTGAGTTGGATAATTGGTTGCGTGTTGTTGGAGCCAATAAAATTATTTTGATCGGTGATATGAATATTGATGTATCTGATTTTGCAAGTAATTCTGTTCAGTATTATGAGAGTGTACTTGCGACGAATGGTTTTATCAAATGTATTGATGGTTTCGGATGACAATTTAGTATACATTTTTCAAGATTATGGAATAAAATGACCTTAAAATGACAAAACTTTTGAAAATGACGACAGATTATACTGAAAATTGGCAAAAATACCTAAAATGTTGGTACCAATGACCACGCGAAGTTTTAAGTTGATCGTTCAATCGGTTCTAGTTTAAATGTAAAAAATCACATGAAAAATGGTTTTAAATTTGAGCCAATAGGAGAATTTGGCTGAAACTTTTTATGATTGGGTACAATGTTGGTTGCAATGTTTTTGTCAAATTTCAAATTGATTGATGCAACCAATCGAAAGATAATTTTTTTAAAATTTGAACCAATCACGGGAGCCCGTTCAAAAACTATCCCAGGGACCGCATAGAGTACGTTAGTATGTGTACAAAATTTCAGATCGATTGCTTGAGCGGTTTGACCTGGGCTGTGACCACAAAAAAAAAAAAAAAAAAAAAAAAACACACACACAGAGAAAGTGCCATAAGAGAACCGTGGTGACGCTCGCTACGCTCGCTCAACAAGTGTAAGCTTACTTGTAAATATCTGCGTAGTCGTCAGTGATGGACTGCTGGCCCACTGTGGACTTGAACAAGTTGCCAAAGAGTGGAGTCGGTTTGATGTAAGAGACGCCGCGCTTTTTCCAGTAGTCAAACGTCCATGTGGTATACAGATAGAGAAGGCACAGAAGTGACAGCAGCAAGATGAGCCAGTCTGTCCACTCCATCGAGACTAGAAGACACGACTAATATTCAAACAAGATAAAGAACGACAAAGAAATCTCCAAACGTTCTATATTACAAAATTCCCTCTCGAAAGTTGATAGTTGAATAAATGAATAAATGAATGAATGAATAAATGTTTTTTATTAATTTAAAACACAACCTAAAACATACATTTAAAATCTAAATTAAAAAAATAAAAATAAGCTTGGTGCATTGAATTTTACCGACCATGTTCTTCTATCTTCTTCCTACTTTCTGTCTTTCTTCGGCTCCTTTATCGGCATCTTCTTTCTTGCCTTCTTCTACACAATGCGCCCAGCTTTATTTTTAATTTAATAAATTTATTATACATTTATTTTTTTAAGTTGTTTTTTAAATTAATTAAAAACATTTATTTTGTTTTAAAATACAATTTTGAATAATTTGTATTTATCGCTTTCAATTTTTATAATTTTGTTTAATTATACAATAATGGCGATTCACATAGTTTTTTTTTCGAATTTGGGCACAACGTTACTGGGCGAATTCTGGGCGATCCGCCCAAACTGGGCGAATTGATTTCACAAATTTTAAGTGCAAAAAAGTTTCAACAATGTATTATTGCTGGGTCCTTCTTTTAAATCTCAATCCTTTTAGGCGGGAAGGTGCTTGTCAGTTTATTTACAAGTTTTTGTTTTTGTACAACATAAAGTTAACTGCTAGCCTGAAAGGAGCTATGCCGCCCTAAACTTGTGGAGGAGCGAGTTACATTCCAAGTGTGCAGACACAATATCGACACAAACTGAATATTTTATTGATTTCAGTATTTATTTTATTTCCTAATTAAATAATAATTATATTAAATTGTAACATAGTCAAATCACAAATTAGATTAATTTCGGATGTGCACAAAAAAATACAGAATTTTTTTAGTAATCCGCCTTCTCTGTGAATTGCATAAATCGATATTTTTGTATATAAAAGTGTGCTCACCTGATGCAATTTACGTCTAATTAGAGCAAATTGATAGAACTCAATTAAATATCATAAAATAGCCCCATAATGCCCGGTGTGACTTGACTAAAGTGCGTCTCAACTAATCGTGATACCCAGGTATATTCGCAAATATCTGCGTCTCGACCCATCCCGACCCTTCCCGAGCACGGGCTTCTATTCAAGCACTCGATTGCCAAGAATGAGCTGTCAATCCGTCCATTCATGCGCTTCATTAGACAATATGGATTCTTAAGATGTTTAGGGAATTGAGATTTTGATACTTTTGACGGCAAAGATGAATGTCAAATTGAACATAGATGAAAATCATTTTTTATTTTTCAAAATCGGTTCATATTTGGCCGAAACTGATCGCACGCATAAAATATGAGATACAAATTATATTTGTATATAATTATATACAATTTTTTTTTTTTAGGTTACATTGCCGTGAGTCTTCAGGTTCACCTGCAAATAATTGTTATATGTCCAATTCTGGACCACTTTTGTGATTTAAAATCCAGGTGCTCAGTTAACATTTTGATTTTATAGAGTCCAGGGCTGCGATCGTGTAAAATAACAACTTACTTGTCGCAGTGACAAGCTTCTCATCTCAATGTTATTCACGGCCTTCTCTATTTATTTATTTATTATTTATTTGTTAGCTCAGAAGCCATTAGTATACACATACAATATTATAACTCTTATACATTACGTTTCCTTAACCAGCGCTCGGGACTGGTCACCGTGACAAGGAAGTTATCATTTTATGTAATCCCAACCCAGGGGACCTATTTTCGAGATCGTTCGAGTAAAATATCATACGGGTACGAGCTGATATGACGTCAGAAAAAACAAAACTATAAACTGATTTGGCTTATTGGATGCTATTTCCTTCGGACGAACGTCACTTTGACGTCACGCTCGATTATGCGAGCGCTCGAACGATCTCGAAAATAGCACCCCTATTTTCGAGATCGTTCGAGCGCTCGCATAATCGAGCATGACGTCAAAGTGACGTCCGTCCGAAGGAAATAGCATCCAATAAGCCAAATCAGTTTATTGTTTTGTTTTTTCTGACGTCATATCAGCTCGTACCCGTATGATATTTTACTCGAACGATCTCGAAAATAGGTCCCCTGGGGCCCTATTCTATATCTCGTTTTGATCTCGTCGCGGCCGCCTTCGTTTCGGCGTAATGCTATCCTATAATGGCAGTGAAACGAAGGCGGCCGCGACGAGATCAAACAAAGATATAGAATAGGCCTCCAGTGCACAATTGCTTATTTCACTAGGTTATTTTACCATGATAATAAAGTAAAACAATTGATCGAAAAATGATATGGAAACAAATATCTAATTAAAATGCTTCCAATGACATTAATAATCCAATGTCCAATGACATTAATTCAGAAGACTTTACATTATCCCGTACCAATTTAATATTGACATTTACTCTGCTCTCTTCTGATTGGTTCGTCATAAGGTGAAATAGTGTTTTGCAATAAGAAATGGAATTAGTTGATTTCTTATTTCAGCTTAAACCTTAAACCATAAACCTAGTGACGCTTGTGACAGTTGTGCATTATAACGTTATAACAGCACCTTTCATTTTCAAGTACCTTTCAAGCACCTTCACTAAACACTAAACCTTAAACCATAAACCTTAATTCAATTGTGCTTGCTTAATGTGTTCTTCTAAGATAATATCTGGAAGTGATTCCCAAGCTAAAATACAATCCTTCGGCTAAAAAATGACTGTTGTGAACTCATACTTACAGGAATCAACGTTTCATGGGAACAAGGTATAGGATGAGTAGGTACCTACTAACATACATTTTAATTCGATGCCAATGAAGTTCAGTAATCAGGAAATTGAGGAGACACAATTACCTGTTTGTTTACTGATCGTAATTAATTCTATTCCAATGTATTTTAACACATCGACATAGTTTTGTGGGCACCACCTCTTTCCTATTCCTTGATGGACTAAATTGTAGCAATGAAAGACTTTTCGTTCTTGAGAGCCACTGCGCTTAATACTCCATTTATTTCAACACAAAACTAAGTGATAAAAATTATATTGAGTATAATTGCATAGAGGTAAGAAGGGTTAGGTTAGATAATTGAGTATATTGAGAAGTATTTTAAGAACTCTTAAATGTATGTGCTATATCTGGTGGAGCGGTCGCTCCACGCCAGCCAAGTCGTACGGCGCGTACAATCTCATATAAAGAGGCTGGAGCAACCCACTTTCACTGTAAGCAACAACATGCCATTTTCGGCCTACAGTATCTTAAAACATGGAAATATCACATTGTTGCGAAATATCTTAATTTCGACCTATAACCCACACTACAAAATATACAAAATTTGGGAATAATAGGTTACGCCCTTTGCGAGCTAGAGGGTCGTGAAAGTCGTGTTTTAGGGCGGTTTTCATAATAATCTCAATAGTAGAGTATGTCTCCTGGAATTCAAATCCGGTCAACAGGCCACAGCCTAAACGGCTGAACCGATTGATCTGAAATTTTTACCACGTTGCACTTTTGGCGTCTGATTTAACCTCACCCACGTGACTTTTTTGTGCCGCCATTTTGAAACCGGAAGTGACGTCATATCTCAAAAACGGCTGAACCGATCGGAACAAAATTTGCGCCAAACGATTCACACGGTCATATTTATGGAACATCAATAGAAAAAATATAAATGTTTTATTACTGAAACCGATAATGACGTCATAAATATGCAAAATTTAACAAAAACCACTTTTTATTACAATAACTTTTTATACAGAAGGTTTATAATGATACATACCATTTATAGATGTAAATTCTAGGTGGCAATGATTTCAGCAGCCATTTTGAAAACCGGAAGTGATGCCATATCTCGCAAATGGCTGGACCGATTTGAAGAATACTTTCGCAATTCTCCATGAATATCATTTTAAGCATCAAATGCAACTTTTGTTTGTAACTAAATCGGAATAGCGTATTTCTTTAAAGGAAATAGTAATTCTTGCACCGATTTGTCTTTCAAGTTGTATGAATAAGTTAAAAAAAGTTATATCCCATGGGATATAACTGCAGAAAAAAAACACTCCGTGTAAAAAAGGCAGCCACGTCTCTTCAACTAAGAAAAAAAATGAAAGAAATCTAAAATTCAGCACTGAAAAGTAGTGATATCAAAAAATGGGCCAAGTCAAAACTATTTAAAAATCAAAAAATACTTGGCGCATCGTTTTTTTGTGTGTATTATAAATAGGTATAGTAGATATAGGTAGTTATAGGTACCTCGATTTCTGGCCAACACATATTATTTGTACACGATGCGCCAAGTATTTTTTTGATTTTTAAATAGTTTTGACTTGGACCATATTTTGATATTACTACTTTTCAGTGCTGAATGAATTTTAGATTTCTTTCATTTTTTTTTAGTTGAAGAGACTTGGCTGCCTTTTTTACACGGAGTTTTTTTTCTGGAAGTATATACAACCTATTACTACGCTTGTACAAGATAGGTTTTCAGAGACATGTAATTCAAATGCAAAGTTTAAGAATTAAAAACATTTGAACACTCGTAAGATTGGTGTCAAAACGCTATTATAAAAGACAAATACATTTAATAAATTTACCTACCGTGGAGTGATAGACATTGTATGTATAGCCAAGCCGAAGGCTAAAATGTCTATGCCAATGCCTGTACCAACGTTTCGTTCAAGAACTCTCTCTAATGAACTCTACCCCCCCCCCCCCCCCATATTACAGTATCGCGCGGCGCGAGAATTTTTCTGACAAAAACTTCGTATATGGGAGAAAAAATTATTTTTATAAAATTCAATTTTTTACATTTTTGAATTGAAATATATGGTTTATCCAACTAGATTATGTTATAAAATGTCATTCACGATAATTCTGAAAAGAAATTGGGGTCGTGAAAACTCTCTAGATTAAAAATATCTAGTCGGGCGTTAGCTCGACGCTGCCAAGCACCGCTCTAATACAACGTGCGAGCTACTACCAGAGACTTATACCGCAACGGCTTAAGTGGTCGAAACGAGGTGTCGACAGGCATACATGCAGTGAGAAATGAAAGTTGAAAATCATGGTTATCGGGTATATTTAGCCACCTGACAACACCTAACCAAATATCAAAGTGCTGCGTTCATCCCTTTGGGGTGAATTTTGGGCCTCAAACATGCAAGGATTGACTTTCATGTTGGCTGGCTGGCTAGCTAGCTAGCTAGGCACGTCGTTTTGCTTGCCCTTTTCTACAGATTGCACGGTTTGGTCTAGAGAGTTGAAATTTGGTAGACACATAGAGTCCCCCTTCTCACGCGTACTTCTGAAAGAAAATCTGAAATATTTTGACCGGAAGTGAATTTATCCAATTTTAAATTTTAATTTTTTTCAAAAGTCAAACGGGTCCATCGACAGTTTTGAAATTTGGCAACATTAAAGACAATGTATTGCTAGACACTCCACTTCAAGAAAAAACAAAATTTTCAAACCGGAAGTGGAAAAATTATCAATATTAAGCGTTCCGCTCTTCCCCTTCATCTACCAACACAGCAGCTTCGCTGTCAACTCCACATATCCTGTCGGCCTGAATAGCTGAATTATCGGAGGCAGCTGGCTTGTGTTCCTGCATAACGGGTTCGATTCCCGATCCTAGAAAAACTTTTTTTTCACATCATCCTTTTTTAATTTGTGTAAGCGATGATACCTTCCAGTATATATATTCAAATGAGAGGTCGAGGGATGCTGTGTAGATCAGCGGTCGCCAACCTTTTGGACCTCGCGGACCACTTATGCCAATTTTATATCTCACGGACCACTCAGGCGCGTAAAATAGGTATGCCGGGAAATACGATTGGTGAGGGAGACAATGGGGGTCTGGGGGGAGGGCCCCCCAGTAGTTAGCGGGTCCGGGGCGCATAGCCCCGGAAAAATTTTGTATTCAGGAAGTCATTTGGCGCGTTTCTACGCGATTTCAGCCAACATTTTTTCCCCAAAAAAGCGTTTAAAATCACTCTTATGTACAGGTATTGGAAAAATACTCGGAAACTGATATTATTTCCATTATAGAGCTAGTGAATACGTACAATACTTTGTAAAGGCATTATTATGTATTGAAACATGTCACTTTAGTACATTTGTAATGAATTGCCATTTTTCTAAATTAGATAAATTGCATGGAAACTTAAAAGTAAACTTCCAAATTTCTCTGCGGACCACCAAAATTTTCTCGCGGACCACCAGTGGTCCGCGGACCACCGGTTGGCGACCGCTGGTGTAGATCATCAATAACCCGAAACATCGCCATCGCGGCACGCCGATTGCCATCGCGATCACAGATAGTATCAGGTTCGTAGGTAATGCTGCAGGTATGACGAGCGACATTGCGTCTTGTTGAAATCTTCGCCCATTTGCTAGTTTAGTGGTTACGAACGGCATACAGTATCGCCGTCCTGTTGGCGCAATAGACAGTGCATTGGCTTACGGTGTTAGGGGTCGCCGGTTCGATACCGGCCGGGGTCGTACTTTTTTATTTGCAATTTTTACAAGTTTTAATTCTGCCTAACCATAGAGTTATTTTTTTAAGTTGCACAGTTTTAATTTTCGCCAGTTCGACTTTGTCTATACCCATAGAGAGTTTTATTCCTTAGGCTGCCCAGTAAAACTTATGCGCGCGCCCTACGCCGCCTGGAGCACCTTCTGTCTCTAGCCGCTCGTAGAATTCTAGGTGAACTTCATAATTTTGTCACATTGAAAGATTCAAACCTCAAATATACCTCAATATGACGACAGAATATGACGTAGTATCAACCATTTGAGAAAACTCGTTTGGATAGTTATTATGGATATCCAAGTATTGAGACAACAAACGAATAACAGACATCGATTCCGTTCCATAATTTATTTCTACTACTTCACGTATGAATATTATAATATCTAAATTTATTTCAGTTTCGAGAGTATGGAAACTTCGTTTTGTGTAGAATAAAGAATAATAGATTAACTACGCACAATGAACAATGGTATTCTGACGCCAATCGAATGCCTTGTGCGAAAGGTGTTTACAAACATGGTCAATTATGCAATGGCATTTTTAAAAGAATACCTAATGCACGAAATAATTCATACTGTCTAAAATATCAAAACAAACAATAAATCAATTAGATGCATCAACAATATGCCATCACTATCAGGAATAAAGACCGGTAGACTAATTGATTGTATGATCTATGCGTAATAAACACATACACCCCCTCCCCCCCCCCCCACACACACACCATAATCAATAAACAACAACAATAAAAGGTCATTTAATATCGTGAATCGTCATTGCTTGGAGAATAAACAATTCACATTCAGATCTATTCAGTGGCTGGTGGATTAGGGGTGGGGGTTGTGTTGTGAGCGTATCAGAGGTTTGGTTTCCTATGTTGTCTTGACACTTTTAAACGAATACAAATGTACGTAGATGACACTTGTTTTGGAATATAACATAATAGATTCTGCTGCAGTAGGAGGCTGTCTTTTAGCACAATTGTATTTTCAAATAACTTATTTTCACACTATTTATTGTAAAATTGTATACTTCAAGACAATGAGTAAGCACACGACTCGTTCGAAGACGTCCCCAGGGTAAAATTAGTAATCGTAAAGGACTTTTATTTAAAGCCATTTCATTCAAAATGAAATAAAAAAATCTTATTCATAAATTACATTCATAACTATATTTGGTACTTTTTAAAAGAATTTGAACATTAGCTTGTATATTACATGACGTGTTGGATAAAGTCATATTTTAAACAATGTTTTTTTCACTTGAGTCTTGACGAGCAACAGTTTTTTTTAAATGTATAGGTACGCACTGAATGGGACCGAGGAGATAAAATACGCTCCGTGTTACCATTTTTTCTCATTGTTATCATATATATATATATATATATATATATATATATATATATATATATATATTTTTTTTTTTATCATTTGAGATTTTTTATGTTAATTATCATTTAGTGAGATTTAAACAAAATATGGGTAGGTACATTGATTTTTAATTGATTGTCCCTCGTACATACCGATGTAAGCGGTAGACACCTTAGGGAATTTATAAGCGTGTGATCAAGGATTATGCGTCTGTTCTCCGGCAAAAATAGTGCTTTAGCTTCTCGGGTATCTTGGCAATCAGTCAGGTACAATCAGGTTGACCGTTCTTTGTTGGTTTGTTCGTGTGTTGGTGTGTTTTGTGACTGTTAATGATATACGTCCTACTCCTTCCCAACCAGCACTATAAACACCAGGTGGCTCAGCTAGTTAATCTTAAAGGAACTCTAGGTTGACATCTTCAAAATCAATTTTCACAACAAGGCAATATCAAATGGCCACATCCTTTGCCGTAATTCCTTTAACTTTCAGTAGTGTCTCTCTGCGCATGAACAAAGGAAAAGGCTTCTTGGTATGAACGTTCTTATTTTCTCCTACACCCTTTGACCGATCTCAACCAAATTTGGTGTACTCATTCTATATGAAATAACCCATACCGTATGATACTTGATCCCTTCCAACATCCCCTAATTTAAAAAATCACCCGTAGGTAATAATAGAAAATTATATATGCATATTCTGCATAACCCCACTCGTGATCTTTGGTACGTTTTTAAACTGTTGGCGGAAAAATTTGCGGCATAATCCATGTTATGGAACTATCACTAAACACAGTGTTGGATTAGTTCCTCAAAAAAAGGAACTAGTTCCAGTTCAAATAAAGAACTGGTTAGTTACCTACCTGGAAAGTTTCCAGAAACTGGAAAGTTAACTTATGAAATAAGTTCCTTTTAAGTTATATTGCCTTCCAAAACACATCCGGATTTTATTTAAAATGTGCTGTAAACATCTGTAAGCCTTAACGCTTTACCAATAGAGTTTAAATTACACAAAAAAGTGAACTTAGAAGAATTTAAAATTAAGGAAACGCATTTACAATCATCTACCTTTCGTGTACCTTTCAGTTTACCAACTGGCAACTAATATGCGTAGTACGAGATGACGCACAAATTCCGGTCTACACCGGAACAATACACCTACAATTTACGTTATTCACAAGTTGCGAACTTTTAGCAATTTAAAAGTTGAGATAACTCATATTCAACCAAAAGAAATTGACCCTTTCGTTATACTAACTTGGGAACTATTGGAAGAAAAACAGAAATTTTTAGACAAGAAGTGACGTTGTTGGCGTTAACAATGTAATGATAGGTAACACTCAATGATCAATGAAAGCTGCTGTAAACTACCACCTCATGTGACATGTTGTACAAAAACAAAAACTTGTATATAGACTGCCAAGCACCTTTCCCCCTAAAAAGATTGAGATCTAAAAGAAGGTCGCAGCAATAATATATTGTTGAAACATTTTCGCACTTAAAATTCGTGAAATCATTTCGCCTAGTTACTGCCGCCAAGCACAACATTATAAACCAAACATTGTACCCAAATTTGAGATTGAAAAAATCTCTGTGTGAACCATCATAGTATAAACTTTAAAACAATTATACTCATTTAAAACTAAAAATAGAAAGTATTCAAATTTTAAAAACGTAAACAAAATCAATTTAAAAACATTTTTTTTTTACATAACTTAAAATACAAATTAAAAAAAATTATTTAAAATTAAATAAAACAAAATAAAAGTAAAAAAAATAAAAATAAAGCTTGGCGCATTGAATTTGCACCGTCATGTTGACTTCTTCCTTCTTTCCTTCATCACCTTCTTCTTCCTCTTTCTTTCGTCGTCTCCTTGGTCGACATTTTCTTTTTATGTTGCCCCCTCCTTGACACAATGCGCCAAGCTTTATTTTTATTTTTTTTACTTTTATTTTGTTTTATTTAATTTTAAATATTTTTTTTTAATTTGTATTTTAAGTTATGTAAAAAAAAAATGTTTTTAAATTGATTTTGTTTACGTTTTTAAAATTTGAATACTTTCTATTTTTAGTTTTAAATGAGTATAATTGTTTTAAAGTTTATACTATGATGGTTCACACAGAGATTTTTTCAATCTCAAATTTGGGTACAATGTTTGGTTTATAATGTTGTGCTTGGCGGCAGTAACTAGGCGAAATGATTTCACGAATTTTAAGTGCGAAAATGTTTCAACAATATATTATTGCTGCGACCTTCTTTTAGATCTCAATCTTTTTAGGGGGAAAGGTGCTTGGCAGTCTATATACAAGTTTTTGTTTTTGTACAATTTAGTTTTTTAAATTCGAAATAGGGCATATTTACTGTTAATATATCCTTCATTTAACTGATGTAATAACTGTCAGAACACAGTGTGTATACTACACTTCGAAATCAGCGTTCTATTTGTATAAATAAATAATTTATTCGAGTTTTTGTCACAGTTAATTTACGTCCCATTTACGAAGTCTTTGCCAGTAAAATTATCTTGGCCCGCGGCTATGTCAACGTATTGTGCAACAGTCAACACACACCTGTCTGTCTGAGATCATATTATATTTCTGCTGCTCCGCACGGCATATGGTTATTTGCATTGATTGAAACGTTATTTGTTACATGAATAGATAATGGAGCTCACCTGATTTACCTGCTGATTTGTCAGTAGCTTGCCAACTTACAATGAATTGAGTAGGTAGCAGTGATATGAATGAGATTTAGGCATCAGTTACCTCAACCTGCCTCAATGACCTTCAGAGATTAGTGGACCAGAAAAAACAACTCGGGTATAAAAACTCAGCCAAGTGTCCGTCAGCTCAGGACCCTTATTTAATATCACAAACCACTAGTCCGGTCATTTGAAGTCCATGTCATAGCTAATCAATACCTGTATCAATAACATTGCGGGACTAGCCTTGGACTAGGAAAACAATGCTAGTCCACCACTGAAGTCAAAGCCTAAATGGATATTAAATAAGGGTCCCGGATTATTGTAAGGGTTGCCAGCAACCCTACTTCACCTTCTCTTCTCCACTGTAATGGTTAACACTCTATAATAGTTTTCTGATTAAATCCTTCAATCAAATTGCCGCCGACTTGTAGAATATGCCACAAGTCATGACGTCACTAAGAACAGCTGTCTAGCAGCTGTCCTGTCAGTAAACTAGTTCAATTTACTACTTATTTCCAATTATAACAATGTTAAATATATAATGGCAACACAGGCTGTGATTATAAAATTACAACAAACAGTATTGTATAACTTCATTTTTACTTCAATTACAAATATTCAATGTCAAGTTCGCAACTATGTTATTCCATAGATGTAATATTGCCGATATCGCGCGAAACTTGAACTCTTTGACCCTACAAGTACTATATAAAGCGAGTAACTTCACTTGTCAAATCAAGTCAGACTCACTTTTACTATTCTCTCTCTTGTATTCTCCCCAAATGTACCCTTATTCTTAAAGTTGTTAAGTTGCTAATTTACCATAATAATTAATTAAATCATAGTATTTATAATGTTACGTATTAACTAACATACTTATATACTTATAAAATTATTATGTTACTTTCTACATAATATTATTAATTATATGCTACCAATAACATACAATAATAATTAGTTATTATCAAATAATGTTAATGTTATATTTACTATTCAGCAGGCAGGGTGGAAGAACGCAAATCCTTGCGAACCTCGCCTTTTTGTGTATTAAGGTGCTGCAAGCGCGAGCGATTTTGCTGCTTTTTGTAGACACTTTTTGCGATACGTTTGGAGACGAAATGGGTAGACCAAATTATTTGAAATTTTAATCGTGATTAGATAAAAGACTAACTTAGGGTTATCCCTTGGTACATTTTTAATTGTTTGTTTCGTTAATTAGTAATAATTAGTGGATTTTTGGTGAAAAATTATCTATTTTCTTGTCTCCCTGGGCGCCGTATAAAATTAAATTTCAAAAATATGCCAAGGGATAACCCTAAGTTTGTCTTTCATCTAATCATGATTCAAATTTGAGATCAATTGGTTTACGGGTTCGGTCTCCAATCGTATCGCAAATTTCATCGTTTTGCGCGGTTTTGTTGAATAACCACCGCTTAATTAACGATGCAATAAGCAAAAATGAAAAAGTGCTACTAATATACAATCAGACTGTTCATGTGAACATCCTGTAAAAGTTACACTCACTTATGAAACAATTTTTCTCTCTCAATTTTCTAAAACGGCCGAGCGCTAGTATCACCTTAAATCTTATGCCTGTACCGTATCTGATATAATGCAAAATAAAGAAAATTCTATTCTAATTCTATTCTAAAGAAGAAACAACATTCTTGGGGATAATCATAGATTAAAATCTTAACTGGAAGTGTCATTGTAAACAACTTCAAAAGAAACTCCACTCGTCTTATTTCTCCTTAAAAACTATAATCGATTTGACTAACACCAACGTAGCCAAATTAGTATATTATGCAAATATAGAATCCCATCTAAGATACGGCATACAATTTTGGGGGAACTCCACTGAGGCGTACAAAATATTTACGTTGCAGAGAAAAGCTATTCGAGTTCTTTTTGGTTTAAAATACAAAAACAATTCTTTTATCAAACCAGATTGTAAAAAACATTTCATCAAACATCAAATAACCTTGCCTTGCTTATTTATTTGGGAATCAATAATATCAATAATGTTTATAAAAAATAAAGAAGAACTAGTACAAAACAAAGACTTACACAACACTAGACAATGCAAACATACACGTAGAGTCACTCAGAACAAATTGACTCAAAACAATTCCATGTACACTCGGCCAAACAAAACTTGAACGTTGGCCAAATTTGAATGACTGCTAGTCATGTCCCATAACAAATCAAAGCTTGTTATTATCATTGAAATGTGAGGTCACCTACTAGAGTGAGACAATGAGATCGCTTAGACTGACTTCTGATGTTGCGATCTAACATTTATCAGCCTATCAGATTTATTGAACGTTCAAGTTTTGTTTGGCCAAGTGTACATACAAACTAAATTATTTAAGGTGGCTCATCCAATCGGGCATAGTCTCAGATTTTCATAATTTTTTGTCTACTTATTGATAATCATGCCATACACAATCATTGAAAAAATTAAACACTTCTCGTGTCTAGTTTCTGAGATAAATTGAGTTTTCTTCCCTATGTTATCTTATGGCAGCCAAGTAAAATCGTGTCACATTTAGGCTAATAATGAAGATCTAATTTTTATGTAGTCCCAACTTTGATCAAAAAACTTTTTTTCTGGTAGATATATGGATATTCTATTAGGGAAAAAATTCAAAACAATACCAACGTGTGCTTTTTTAGAAGTTATAAACGAAAAACGCAATAATTTTCCTATACCTCCTGTGTTAAAGTTTTGTTCATTCTCGGAAGGCAATAATTTGTAACCTCGCTGTAAGACAGGAGTTGCAAGTTAAATTACATTTTATGGTTTGTTTATACTTAAATATAGTTGAAATGTTGGAAAAAGTAATTCGTGATGGTAATTTCAAAAAATAAATATTTTGGAATGTTCGATCGGTTGAGCCACGTTAATGATTTGCCCAAGGAAATAAGAGAAATTAGTAAATACGAACTATTTAAGAATAAACTAAGACAATTATTAATAGAAAAAGCATATTACTCAATAGACGAATTCTTGAATGCTTAATGTAAAGTAAATCCCCATAAAAAACACTCCGTGTAAGAATACCAGCCAAGTCTCTTCAACTTAAAAAAATTTAAGAAATCTAAAAATTCAGCACTGAAAAGTAGTGATATCAAAAAATTGGCCAAGTCAAAACTTTTCAAAAAAATACTTGGCGCATCGTGCATATAAATAGTATAGAAGTAGGCCGGTAATCATTATACTCATCTATACATAAAATATAACTATAATCCCCTAGAAAACTGATGCGCCAAGTATTTTTGAAAAGTTTTGACTTGGCCAATTTTCGATATCACTACTTTTCAGTGCTGAATTTTTAGATTTCTTCAATTTTTTTAAGGAAGAGACTTGGCTGGTATTTTTACACGGAGTGTTTTTTTATGGGGATATCACTCCTTTTTTAGTTTATTCTTACAACTTGTGACATATATTATTGTGGCACCAAAACTATAAGAATTCCTTTAAAAAATACGCCTTTGTGATTTGGTTGCTAAGAAAAGTTGTGCTTATAACTATGTATATGCTATAAATAATATGCTATTAAGTATAGAGGAAGTTTCGTTCTAATTGGTCCAGCCGTTCTCGAGTTATGGCATCACTTCCGGTTTTCAAAATGGCGGCTGACTTCACTGCCACCTGAAATGTGTATCTATAAATGTTATGCAACATTATAAGCCTTCTGAATATGTAGTTATTGTTATAAGAAATGATTTTATTCAGATTTGGCATTTTTATGACGTCATTTCCGATTTCGGTAATAGTACATTTCTATATCGGCTATTGATATTTTATAAAGATGACCGTCCGAATCGTTTGGCGCCAGTTTTGTCCCGATCGGTCCATCCGTTTTTAAGATATGACGTCACTTCCGGTTTCAAAATGGCAGCACAAAAAATTCGTAAAGGCAAGGTATCATCAGACGCCAAAAGTGCATATGTGGTAAAAATTTCAGATCGATCGGTTCAGCCGTTTAGGTTGTGGCGCTGTCAACAGTATTCCCTGATATCATCAGAATCAGAAAGCGGTGTAATTTCACTGTTTTCACGGCCCTCAGGCTCGCAAACGGCACGGCATAGCCTATTGTTCCCAAATTTGGTACAAGTAGTAGGGTGGGCCATAGCTCGAAATTGCCATGTTATTGCTTACAGTAAAAGTGGTTGGTCTGCTCCTCGGTTTATATAGGCATTTACGGTTTGTTGAGTGAGTGTGAGTCTACTGTACGATTTGGCTGTGTGGAGCGACCGCTCCACTAGATTAGGAAATTGATTTTTTTTAAGAATGTTTTAAATTCCCAATATTAGAATCTAAGTACCTGCATAATAAAAAATGTAGTTAGAAATATACTTTCCTATATATATACTTAATATAACTCTCAAGGGTCATGTTTTAAACAGACAAATGTATCTACCTACATACATTGTATTGTAAAAAACAAATTGGAAATAAACTGAAACTGAAACTCAACACAATATTGTTTTACCCTGATTTTTTAAGTGTTACCCTATACATGTTCAACCCTCCACCAACAGTTCAACCCTCTATACGTTCACCCCTAAAGTGTCACCCCATACATGTTCACCCCCTCCCCTAAACTCAAACTTGTACAATTACAAGTTCAGTGATTGTTAATTCTAAGAGCATTGTTTATACTGTATTCTTTTACCTGGGAATTATATTATAATATTATTCTAAATAACAACTCTCTTAATTTTAATTTACACCCAATCTCTCAACCCTTCAATACACCATCAGAACTACCCCTTAAAACCAATTCTCTTTCTAAGTTCTATTATTTCATTGAAGTTATCAATAATTACTAATTATCTAACTTTACAGCACCTATCATTTTCTCTTCCCTCTTATTCTCTCAAACATCGGTATTTGACTGAACCCTCAGGATAACATTTAGATTACCCTCCACGCCCCAAAGCCTTAGCCCTTCGTTTTTATTATTATTTTTTATTAGATTTAGTAAATCCGACACCAACCTAGTGTTGTGTTCTCAGTGGTGTAGTCCTAATATATTTTTTGGGTATACGCAACCAGTACCATGGGCGTCCACAGCCCAGCAAACACAGAGTGTCAGATTTGTGCCGGGCCGATGCCTACCAACGGCGCCGGTCCGGTGTCGCACGTTGGCACTGGCCCGGCAAAATTGTGTCCGCCGGGCCGCCTCCTATTTGTTATCGGACAGCGGACACCAAGCAGTCACATATCCGCGTCCATTCCGTCACGAATATGACACTCACTAAAAGACTAGATGAGCGTACTACACTGGCCCGGCATCAAAACGATACGTTTCGAACACTATTCTGACACATTGCGGACAGAATTCTGATATCTTTCGGACGCTATCCTGATACATATCGGACGCCATTCTGTTACATTTTGGACACCATTCCGTTACATATCAGATACAATGCGGATACCATTCCTGCATTGAATCCCGCCCCCTTCCCCACCCCCCCATTCCTACTAAATATTCATAATTTGATTATTTATTGGTAATTAATTAATTGATTAATTTTTTAAATTATTATTTCAGGGATACGAAGGGAGGAAATAATTTATTTTGATTTAAACGAATAATTTATTTATTGGTTTTAGAATTGACACAAATATACAAAAATTACGAACGTAAATTCAAGTCTGATGCGTTTCGCAGCCAAGGCACCAGCCGTAGACATCATCTTTCTTCATACAGCTGTGTAGGATCTTATTTCGCAGAGCAGCAACTAAAACACAGACAATTTTCATACAATAAATAAAAATTGAAAACTTGTCTTGATGATGAACAAACACTTTAACCATAACTACCAACAATCAAGATAATCACAACTTAAAATACTTTCTTTCCCCCAATGCCCCCCGTGTTGATAGTTTTTAAATTAATCATCGTACATAAAACATTCAATTCATTGTTCATAAAAATAAGGGATCGTAAGTGTGACATTTTACTTCTAATTTAACTAGGTAACAGTTGATCTATTTTCAAAAATAAAAAACGAGTACATTAATTGTCCTTAAAAGTTAAATCTAGGTGATCGTGCACTGAACATTAATTTCTCAATTATTGATAATTTTAATACATCGATTTTTAAGCGCAGGTACTCTATCCCTTTCTATTGTCAATGGTATGTTGAAATATGTTAATATGCTTACTACGTCTCTTAAAAATAAAGTATTATCTTACTTATAGTTACGCAGTTCTGTCTGTGTGTCAGGAACGCCTGCGCGCGCATCCTCTCAATTTCGCGCCTGCACACTCTCTATGTTGTACTTAAAATTAAAATGGTCGACGTTACATTGCCCAAATCATGTCCAAAATACATCTTCTGCTCTTTGTGCATAAATAAATAACTGAAACTTACCTAAATGGCAATCCTTATCCCTTTGTGTTTATAAGAAATGTATTTTAACACAGAATAACTGTCCAAATCTTTACATTATATTGAAAACGGCACTATTTTGTATTTAAAATGGTGGCCTTTCATTGCCAATCGTGTCTAAAAATACGTCTTTTGCCTTCGCAAAGTAAAGAAATAACCATAACTTACCTAAAACGTAATCCTTATCCCTTTGAGTGTGTAAAAAATCTACTATAACACATAATAACCGTTCAAAAGAGACATTACATAGAAAACTTCTTTACTCCAAGAAACGTCAAAGTGTAATTTTTAAAAAATTTCATTTGATCTGTATTTTAGAGGGCCATGAAAACCAAACAAAGCCGATAGATTTTTAACATTGGCCTCAAGATGCAATTTGCAAACGATCAAACGTATTATTTTTTCCTACATTTAATCAACACGGTTCTGTAACCCTCAAACCAACTAACCGACGAAGTTTTTAAATAATGTTGTTAGATTAATCATTTTCAGTCGTTTCTTATTTCGTAGAGTGGTCTGTATTGAGTCATGTATTGACAACGAATTCATGTTGCTGTTGATAAAGTTTGAAGCACCAATGTTTAAGTTTTACATTGTTAACTGAATATCTATACTTTAATTAGTGGTAGAACGGCTGAAGTCCATTTCAATATGAACAGTATTTCTGACATCAACCAATCATTTGTAATGGTGACATGAGTTATTGTAAGAGAATACTTCAATATAACGTTATTTGTTAACATCAGTGAAACGGTACTTGATAGAGCTTGATTACAATCCAAAATTGTGCACCGCAAATCAAACAAATTTACTTCCGCCCTACATCTGAGGAACGTATAATATAATGAAGCCGTAGATAACATGTAATAGCATAACAAATGAAGAAAAGGCCGTGGGCATCAGGTCACGGTATCAACGTAATGAATATATATATATATTTTTTTTACGGCGCATACATTGTTTTTCTTCTTATTTTTACTTAGTACGAATACTCTGGTGTAAATTTGAAAACTTATATGAAATTGTTTACCATAATAGGTATGATCAAATTGCTTTTCTTCGTTCCTCATTTTTTAACGTTTTCTGTTAAGATTGGGTCATCAACGACGTCAAATGTATTAACGACGCACACTCTGCTGACAAATATTGCTGTCGTTTTATATTTACGCATAACTCACTGGTGCACATTGGTCATGTTTTACATGACGGGTCCCTCTAGTATAAAATAATAAAGTAAATATATAAAGTAATACTTTATAAATAATAAAGTATTTACTTTATTTTTAAGAGACGTAGAATTATTGTCCGGTTTTTAATTTCTAAGATGTTACATAATTTGAATATTATTAAATTAAAATGTTATTAAAATTGGGTAGAACAAAATTGATTTAACATATTAATACCTTTAAATATGGAGATCTGTACAACTAAAATTATTTGTATGTTTCCGTAATGTAATTATACTACCCTCTTGTACAAAATCTGCTGCAAACAACTTAAATTATTTGGAAAGAGAGAGAACTGTGAGTGGAGGGACGCGTAATGCGGGACGTTTTTACATGCTGTTAGTTCATTTAGAGACACAGTTACATTATTGCATTACATGTTAAGAAATTGGTACTTATTATACCCTGCAATTAACAATTGTCTTCTGGTGGGTAGAAGTTGATTAGCAGTTGTATCTTTGCTTCTTGTAGTGTAGCGTCAAAAATCAAACTTGTAGTCAAGATAAAAACCGTTGGACTGCTTGTGAATGACCTCCCTCCCTCACCCTTACCCCACACCATCACGAAACCGAGCTCCCGAAGGCCGAACCGAAAAGACACGAACGAGTATTCGCCCCTATCATTCGTTTTATTTTGAAATAACTAACACAAAACAATTAATTTAAATTTCATTGTGCGATTTTCTAAAATAACTGTTGATGTTTAATAAACTATATGAAATAATCTTTATATTTATATAGCTTCACCGTGATAATTGATATGCTGAATAGTGCAATTAAAAGATAATTGATTCTTGATGTCCTTTTTGTGTCGGTTTTGCACTGGGCCAGCATCGTGCGGATACAACAAATTTTAAACTGATTTAAAACAAATATGAATGGGTAAAACTTCAATCAAAAGTTATAAAATGTATTAGAAATACAAAATCTACTCTATTTTGCAAAATCAGACTGTTTCGTTGCAATATGAGGCATATTTCTTGATTTTTGTTTTACTATTAAATTCTTCTAAATGATGCATGGAAATGCTATAGGCCGCCATGGTTTGTGTTGGCAAATTGAAAGTGTCATATTTGTGTCCAACGAGTGTCGGGCCGGCATCAGTCCGACGGCGATGCGACGGTACGTGAAAAACATGTTCGAAACACGCGCGCTCCCGGCGACATCGGCCCGGCACAATGTGGACACCGTGCCGACATATCCGCAGAGTGTCCGCCAGTAGACACCGGCCCGACACCGACATGGTGACACCTCGCGGACATATCTGAATAGTGTCTGGCAAAAGACACCGGCCCGACACCGGCATTGTGACACACGCGGATATATCTGAATAGTGTCAGCCAGTGCGGCACTGGCCCGATGGCAGAACACTGTCCGAGTGCTGATATATCCGCTTGTCAGTAGTGGGCCGGCATCAAATCGGTATCTACATGCGACGCTCCATCGCCGTTGCCGACACTCCGTCGTCGTTATGATACAGGTCCGGCATAGAACTGACAGTCGTGTGTTTGCTGGGAGGTTTTCTGCCTGGGGGGGGGGGGGGGGGGGCAAGTCTTGTTAACCAATTTTCCTCGGAATAGGGGGGGGGGGGGGGGGGCGCTCCCCCCAGCCCTTCAGGGCGTTTTTTGGTTTTTGGACACTGTGAAATCAATTTTAAGACGTTGTGAGGCGTATTTTGTTAAAATATTCAATATATTTTATAATTTGACACTTTGGGGTGGTGGAGGGCATGGTATCACCATGTACCACCTTGCCCCGCAGGGCGATACCAAAAAGTACAGTACAATAGTACAGTATTGTAATAGTACAATACTATCTACGTAATAGACAGTTATCTAATCAAGCTGAAATGTGAAAAATTTCAGCTAAGTTAAGTAAATAATTTTATTAGCAAAATGAATATGTAGTAGCTCTACCCATGCATGGATATAAAGATTAGGTATCAACACTCTCATATTATGCATAATAATTGGAATCATACAGTTTGTTAAACAAGGATATTTTGGAATAGGCAAGTCTATTGAAAATCTCGGCAAACCACAATCATGATAGGCTTGGAACCCATTTAGTTAGTAGACATCAGCCTGTTAGGAAACTGGATGGATTGTAGGGTGATTCAACTCTGTTTTGCAAATATCTGTGTTCAAATTTATTTCTCCCTACTCTCACCTAACAAGGATTTCAGCTTGTTTCGAGGCGCCCCAATGCCTCCTCTAGAGATGTCAGGTATTTTTTTATAACACCTGGTAATACTTTCAGTAATAATTTAATACAATATACCCAATAAACAACCTTACCTAGAATCATTGAACCAAGAGAAATGTAATATTACACAGCAAAGTATAGTGTAGTAGTACCTATATCTACAAATGTAGTTCAACATTTTGTTTTTGTTGACCCCCTCAATCTTTCGAGGAGGGAAATCGGTAGGTGGTGGTATTTTAAGTACACTTCCAGAATGCATGCTTATGATGCCTATAGTAAAGTTCATTGGTGCATCCAAGGGTAAATATGAGTGGATATGCAATCTTCTAAGGAGAAAAAAAACACGAAATCGAGAACGGCATGTCTGTCTTTGTTCATGCATGAACAAAGACTAAATATGCATGAAAGTTTTCTTCAGAATTTTTAGTGATGATTTACTTTCTGTATTACTTCCTTATCAGTATGAAAGGAAATTGATTACATACATTGCTATTTGATTTAAATATTAACGGCCAATCTGAAGAACAATGGCTCTCTTGTCTAAAGCATGTGTAGAAATATCTCTCCTTAAATCCAGCCCATAAAACATAAGGTATAAAGGAACGAATACCTAAGCCTACCAACCATATTGAGTAGCACACTACTATGAATTCTTCTTGACAGCTTGGAGAGCATAATTGATTGATTTGTTTGAAACCCACTGCCAGTTGTTCAGCAGAAGATTGTAGAGCATACCATGAACAAGGACTGTAGAGCAGTTATCTGAAAAAGAGATACGTCTATCTAAAACAGATAACTTATTTACATAAAATTGTTTAAAAAAACACGTAAACAAGTTGTTATTTGGATTGCCAGAGTTTACAATTCCTTGAATTTACTTCTATTTATTGCAGTATTCAATGAAAAGGTGAAAAATGCGAAGTGGACTGTAGTATGAATGAAAACAGCATGAGCATGGCAGTGTTCAATATCTATGTTTGTCGGAATCCTAGAAGGTGTCTTGTTCTGATTGAACAACATATTATAATGTATAACTTATTCATATCATACATCCAGCTAGTTTAAACTTACATTTTTCAAGAAGCCCTTTCGTTTCGTGAGGTGGAATGAATTTATTCCAGTCATGTGTGCCTTGGGGAACCAATCGCAACAAATACTCTGCCGCCACAATTCCGCCAGCCCACGATGCAAAGGTCTTATTCAGAGTTGTAATAAAAACCGATCCCCCAGGTTTCAAAGTAGCAATGCACGATGATATGAACAAGTCCTTTTGAGTGATGTGTTCCAATACTTCAGACGCCACCACCGCATCGTAATACTCCTTTCGACCTTCTGAATGGCATTCAATTGTATCGTTTATGTACTCCACTCGGTTTACGATGCTTTGGTCTTTTTGTAAATGTAAACGAGCTGTCTCAATTAAATCGTGGCTTGCGTCGACACCTGTAACTTCGGCACCGATTCTTGCCAATGGTTCAGTGAAAATACCACCACCGCATCCAACTTCTAGGATCTTCATTCCGTTTAATGGCTGAGGACTGTCAATCATCTCGTGATTCGTTCTACCCATGTTTATCAAGCCGTCACGAACCAACTGTACCCTACAGATAAATAGGGTTATGTAATGACAAGTGATGCGAATCAAATCTGATTTGGGCAACATAATTAGTACGTAGAAAGAAAATGCATACCTTATATTGTTCATAGAGTGGAGCGCTTTCATGACACCTTGTTCATTCCACCAAATGTTAGCTAGTTTGCTGTGTTTGGTAACTTCATCAAAATCAACACTGTCACCATGTCGATCCTTTGATTCATTATTGAGAAGTGTAGTCGTTGAACTAGAAGATAAATAATGTGTTATTAATAACAGAGCATTGGAAAATTACTCGATTTTAAATACTTACCTCAATCTACAAGAAAGGGGCGAATAAACTTGAAAAACTTGAGATATTCCTCTCAACTTAGAAACCCACATTTCAAAACACAGTTTCTTTCGCGCAGTTTGACAGTGACAGAAGTTCAGCAGTGTGTAGGTAGCAGCGAGCGAGGCTGTCAAGGTCTATAGAATCAAAATCTTCGACACAGAAAATAAGGATCTTTTCGCAAACATCGGTCAGTCTAGTCTCGCTCGACGAATCATCGACCTAGTATCATGAAAGTCGAAATCAGACACATCAATTGTTTATTATCGTGCTAGACATAAAAATGGTCGAAGTGGTTTTATGCTAAGTTAAATTGTGATTTTAAACATTTTTAAAGTGACCTATAAGCATAATGTGGTCAGAAAGTGATCCCCAATACGCGCGATGGGCTTTGAACCCATCTGCTTACCAGGATGTCTCCCATGAGCAAGGTTTGTCTCTCAAACATTCATGCTTTTTTCACACGTCTTCACCACAATTGCGATTCACCACACTGTTAACTTGGCTAATGTACCTACCTATGCATTGAGAATTAGACTACCTTAATACCTACCTACCTACCTATACGCAGGTCTACGTACTTACTTGCTGCCGAGCTATGTTAGAGGTAAATTAACATAGCCTAGCTGCCTACGACTGTTTTTCTAAACTTACCAATGTCTTTTTCTGCTTTACATTCTAGTTGATTGGGCAGCCTTAGCTCAGCAATGGATTCAAATGAAAGACACGTGCCCTCCGAATCTAATGCCCGCTGCGCCGCCTCCTCCCCCGTTGGGTCCTCGTCCTGACGACAAGAAGGATGTTGACAACGAGGGAGGTGAAGCACCAATGGACATGGATAAGGATGAGGTATCGGGTTCATCCAGCACGCAGGAAGCACCTGCTTGGAACTCCTGGAATAACTGGCAACAACAGCAATGGGGTGGGCAATGGGGGTGGGGAGCAGGGGGCGTGGCACCACCCGGTGGGGTCCCACCTCCGACGTCTTCAACCATGATTGGAAAACAGCCTGGAACGTTACCGATGCCTGGCTACAACTATTCGAACCCATCTGCTCCTGGTTTTGTTCCTCCTGCCCCTGGTGTGTTCAACTACAACCAGGGGCCACCTGGTGGCGGCACTGACTTCAATCAGGTGATGGTCGGCGGTTACTGGACCGCCGGTCCGCATGCCAACAACCAAGGTCAAGCAGGATCGGTTCCGTTCATCAGGGGCAACAGCAGACATTATTGGTCCAAGAGGAACAACAAACATGACCGCAGTCGATCGGCAGAAAACTCGGATGAGGAAGCCGAAGAAGAGGACTCGAGTATTTCCTTAGGTGAGATTCCTTTCGTCCTACATCAATCACTTAAATGAAACAAGTGTTTTAGGTATCAATGTTTTAATATTATGTCTTGAAATGAAAAGTAGGGTGGGGGACCCAAAATAAATCTGTGGATTAAAAGTTCTGCCAGTGATAACAGTCACTTTTTGTTCTTGTTGTTAACTTTGTATTCGTTTACAGATGCAGCTAAGCGACGGCAGCTTCCGGCTTGGATTAGAGAAGGATTGGAGAAGATGGAGAGAGAGAAGCAGAAGAAGATAGACAGGGATAGGCAAATCAAAGAGAGAGAAATTTACTTGCAGAAGAAACGAGAGGAAGAAGATGCTCTAAATGAATTGCAAAGTAACAGTGGGCAGCCCATGATTCCAAAGAAAAGCAAATTCGTAAGTTAACATTCGAGATGCGTCGTGCAAACCTTGAATATTGATGTGGAATATTGTCATGTCCTAATGTGTGAAATATGTTTAGGAAAGTGATTCCGAGGGATCTGATCACAACGACGATCCGGCTCCACCTTCCTCATCGGCTAAGCGTAGGTCGAGGTTTCGCAACGCCGACAGCCCATCTTCTACTCCGCAGAGGGTGATCGTGAAGGAGCCATCACCAGAGCCGGAACCACCCAAGTCGCGGGAAGAGTTACTCCAGGAGACTGTAAGTACATACCTTCCAATGAAACTTCTATTCTTTGTGAAGGAATAGTGAGCACACACAGTGATTGACAGTACTACGACACTTTTCTAACGTTTCTTTCAGATGCTCAAAGTCCGGCGAATGCTGACGGAAATCTTATTGGAGGTGACGACCGAGGAAATGGAGTCCGTGGTGCAGGAAGTGATGACAAAAGCGTTGAAAAAAGGTACACTTAGTATCCTGACCTTGAGACACTTACAGAGCAATACAATTTCAAATAGGCATATTTCTCAAGAACATAGAACAATTAAATATACAGTGTTACATTTAAATTTATGGTGTTGTCAACAATTAACTCTTACCTAAATTTTTCAAGTTTTTCCCAACTAGAGTAAATAGGTAAGCTCACAGGATAGGTATTAATTTATTTGTTTTATTAATCCTTGAATTTTTAATTAGTAAAAACTGTCGACATATGGCTAAAATATTCAATTGCCTACAGAAGGAAGTATGTGTTTGCTTGATTTTTAGGGATCAACAATATACCTCTCTTAGTGTTTTTAATTTTTATAACTATGATTTCATTTCTGTTCATCTGCCCTGACATGTGTTGGTACTAAACATGTATATTTATGACAAAGCTCCAGCAATGCAACTTCGGAAGACCCCGGCGTTTGCGACTTTGACGGGCAAACTGGGTGAGTTTCAGCTTATTTAATCGCACGGACAATCACGGTCAAGTTCATTGTTTGCCAGTCTGCAACAATTAGCTTACCGGCATAGGTAGTGTTGGCTGGATGCAATGACAAAACATGACACATTTATTCTGAGAACCGACAATGATTCGTGATCACATGTTTACAAATTAAATCATTTGTAGTGTATAAATATGTTGCACCTTAATTGTTATTTTGGTAAAGGTTTTACTTTTCATTTTTCATGAGCAGACCTTAGGTCACACTCAGCTCATGATGAACATACATACAATGTATTAGTTGAATGTAGTGTGTTTATCATTTTCAATCTTTGCACACTTAATTTATCACAAATCATTATGATTTAACCAGGATGGCATTTGCACCATATTAATGAGAGGCTTACAAATATGTATCTTAAAAATGTATTTTGTGTAAGCTGTTAGCATGATACTCTAACTATTTGGATAGTGTAACAGTTCTTACTTTCTTTACAATCTTTTGGTGTGACATGACATGATACCTCCTAGATAAATCTATGTTCTAACGTGGATTGGCCACAGAAGTGTCGTCCACGAGGCAATGTTTGTGCGTTTCTATTAGAGCTTTGCAACACACAGGTCTGGGTATTTACGGAGATAGCGAGGATTCCGACAGCGGCGGCGACTCGGACAGTGGCGAAGACTCGAACAACCGAGCCGATTCCGACGAAGAGCTCAAGGTGCGTGAGTGATGCCAAATGGGAGAACGATTCTGTGTCTGTTGAAGCTTTTATGAGGGTGAAAAGCTGGTGGTAGTAGACAAATCCTAGTTATTTTTGGGTTGTCCAATGATTGTCCAATGAATGGGTTGTCTTGTCTGCACTCTGCAGGGATGCAGGGGGGGGGGGGGGGGGCAGAGCAGCGCCCTGGCCCTTTTTTTGAAGGCACCTTGCTTCTTTTTGGGAAATGGACGGCGCGCCCTGCCATTTTTTTCAAAACCCATTAAATTCACTAATGATTACGGCTTTATTCTTTAAATAAATAATAATCTTCTTCTGGTTCCGACAATGTTGTCAAAATTGCAAATTAACTTTAATAACCTAGTACCTACACAAGAAAATTTTAAAATTAAATTCGCAAAATTGTGAGTAAAATAGTAAAAATTCCCGCCGGGACCAAATTGGAGCGTCTTGCCGCCCCCCCCCCCCCCCCCCGCGCGGAGTTGTGACCTCTACAGATTATGTTTGTCTTCAGCGCCCTGGCACTTATTTTTCTAGGACTGCACCCCTGCTTGTCTGATCAATTATGAAAATCTGGTACTTAAGGATGATCTAGACCAGCGGTCGCCAACCTTTTGGACCTCGCGGACCACTTATATGACAATTTTATATCTCGGGGACCACTCAGGCGCGTAAAATACGTATGACGGGAAATACGATTGGTGAGGGAGACAATGGGGGGTCTGGGGGGAGGGCCCCCCAGCACCAAGCGGGTCCGGGGCGCTTAGCCCCGGAAATTTTTGGTTTTCAGGAAGTCATTTGGCGCGTTTCTACGCTATTTCAGCCAACTTTTTTTTCCAGAAAAAGCGTTTAAAATAACTCTTATAGGTATTGGAAAAATACTCGGAAACTGATATTATTTTCATTATAGAGCTAGTGAATACGTATAGTTGGTAGGTAGATACTTTGTAAAGGCATTATTACGTATTGAAACATGTCCGAATTCAATACATTTGTGTTGTGCCATTTTTCTAAATTAAATAAATTGCATGGAAACTTAAAAGTAAACTTCCAATTTTCTCTGCGGACCACCAAAATTTTCTCGCGGACCACCAGTGGTCCGCGGACCACCGGTTGGCGACCGCTGATCTAGACCACGTGACCACCTACGTCATGCCCTGCAATCTTCAAAACGAATCAGACCGCCATTACATTTTTAAGAAGAAAAGATGGGTTCACTTTCGTTCGAATAACTTCATAATTACCCTAGCTACAATAATTCGGTCAAGGACTGGGGTGTTAATAAAAGATCGCTCTCAATGTTTCATATGACACTTTAATAATGAAAATGCTTTACTGAACTAAAAAGTGGGTTTTCACTACGTCAAAACGTCGGCAAAACGTCGACCACGATACTCAAATCAAGTCTCATTAATCTGGACAATACGAAAATATTAAACACATACCTGCAGTTATGATCTATACGATATTCCTTATTTTTCACGACGATATTTTCATATCTTTTACAAGCACAACACATCTCCAAATTACTTCAACGAGCCTACATATTACACCGTCTTGCTCCTCGTATTTAAGTTTTGTTTTACTGTCACGCCAAAGAAACAACCTTGGAAACTCCTGACCTTGCTTCGAAAAGTCATAATAAAGAAGGCAGTGGTTCTAACCTGACAGTAGACAAAACTTAAATACGAGGAGCAAGACGGTGTAATATGTAGGCTCGTTGAAGTAATTTGGAGATGTGTTGTGCTTGTAAAAGATATGAAAATATCGTCGTGAAAAATAAGGAATATCGTATAGATCATAACTGCAGGTATGTGTTTAATATTTTCGTATTGTCCAGATTAATGAGACTTGATTTGCGTGTCGTGGTCGACGTTTTGCCGACGTTTTGACGTAGTGAAAACCCACTTTTTAGTTCAGTAAAGCATTTTCATTATTAAAGTCTCATATGAAACATTGAGAGCGATCTTTTATTAACACCCCAGTCCTTGACCGAATTATTGTAGCTAGGGTAATTATGAAGTTATTCGAACGAAAGTGAACCCATCTTTTCTTCTTAAAAATGTAATGGCGGTCTGATTCGTTTTGAAGATTGCAGGGCATGACGTAGGTGGTCACGTGGTCTAGATCATCCTTAAAGCAAGTTTATCATAATGTAATTTTGTTTTTAAATTTAAAGCTTGTACAAATTACAATGCCAGAAATAAACAATACTTGACAGGTAAAGTGACTGGCAGTGCTTTATAAGAAGTGTGTGTTTCAGGTTCAAATTGAGCGGCGCAAGAACGAGTTCACGAAGACGGAGCGCGAGATAGAGGCTCGACTGCGCGAGGAGGAAGAGAGAGAGAAGCATATGGCGGCCGAGGCCAGTGAGGAGAGTGAGGGAGAGGAGAGACAGGTAGAGAACAACCAATCTGATAAACGTCCCAAGGCAGTTGATGGTAAGTTCCTTGGGTTGCAATTCAATCACTTTAGAGATGGGCCGATTGCGTTAGGCTGTAATTTTATGTTCTTTTTTACAATGTCACAATACAGCATGGTGCTGTAATTGGTAAAGTTTAGTCAGAGTATCGAGTAATAATTTGTATAATAATTGGCACAGCAGTGTTCCTAAATTCAGCAAAAACACGCAGCACTGCAGCTGTTGTCTAGGAATGTGTACTTTTATTCAGAGGAAAATTGTAGCTTTGGTGAGAATGTGATTTGACAGAAATTTACTATTTGATAAATAATGTACCTAGCTTTCTAGATCAAGGAAGATGCGTTGATATTCTTTCTTGGGGTCTTAATCGGTAAAATATTAAAGATCGCTCTTCTAAATTGATTACTGATTAGTCATAAAATTATCACAATGCTTGCCATCTCTATATGACATTCTCACTAGTGGAGCCTGGCTCTGTTAAGAATATAGACTTAATTATTAATTAATTAATTAAATTATTTGCCATGTCCAGGTTTTAAATTCTCATAGATCTTTCGTAAAGTAAGTGGGAAATGATGAAGCAAGATACCATTTTATTGTTGATCAGTGCAATTGTATTTCTCGCTGAACTGCATTTATCAATGCTGTTACTATTTTTACCTAGTTATTTTGCTCAAAAATGATAAAAAATTATGCACTTTTTTAGTTACAAATCTATTTTAGGTTTTTTCACCCTGATGTCAATGACCTTTGCTGGGCGCATTTTAATTTTTGAACAGTGGTAGATAATCAAGTCAATAGAATCTATAAATCGGCCCATCAATAGGTAGGCACATGGACAACAATTGACATTCATTTAAACATGGATTTTAGGAATTAAGATCAAAGAAGAGCTCAGAGACCCCCGCCATCATCTGGACTATTCTAAGCTCGAAGAACCCTTCAATAATACCAATAAAGAATACTTTAATCCTCCCACTGCGAAGCGAGAGATAAAGTGCGAGCTTATTACTGGCCATAGATCGGATAAAAGAGTCGAAGTGATTAAGCCAGTGATGAAGATAAAGCAGGAGAAGTTAAGCTCAGATGAGTGTGAGGAAGCGACATCAAAAAGTGATTCCGATAGCTCTTCAAGCACTAAATCTAGTTCTTCAGCTCTTAAGGCAAGCTCCCCAGAGAGTAGACGTAGCTCTAAAAAATCATCCAAGAATGGACGTTCACGGGAACATGAAGAGAAAAGTAACGATCGAAGTAAACGCGATCATAATTCCGATAAAAAATCAAAGAAGTCTAGCGATAAATCAAGCAGCAGGACTAAAGATAAGAAGCGGGGTCGAGAGAGCAAGGAGGGTAAAGAGAAGAGGAAAGACAAACGTGATAGGTCTCGAAGTCGAAGTAAGGAGAATCGTCAATCGAAGCGAAGTCCGAGTAGAGAGAGTCGTCGTTCCAAGCGCAGCCACAGCCGAGA
This sequence comes from Leuctra nigra, assembly GCA_934045905.1. Taxonomy (NCBI): domain Eukaryota; kingdom Metazoa; phylum Arthropoda; class Insecta; order Plecoptera; family Leuctridae; genus Leuctra; species Leuctra nigra. Next base: position 28,248,732 of record OW203766.1, read on the forward strand.
GAGCCGTATGTCGAAAAGCAGTCGGCACAACGGTTACGTATCGTCAAAGAAGTCCAGCGACAGCCATCGACACTATTCCAGCGGCACACGGGAATCGCGCAGTACTCGAGACAGCGAATCCAAGGACGGAACCCGTTCGAAACGCCGAGACTCGGACAAGTCGCACAAGTCACGCGACGCCTCCTCCAAGGACAATCATCGTCGGTCGCGACGAACCCGGTCGCCCGTGAAGGAGAAGAGGAAGCGGCGGGAGTCGACTAGGTCGCGGTCGTCGCAATCTGTCTCTGACAAGAGAGGGAGGTATTCACGATCTAGGTCCAGTTCGACACCGGCACCGAGGAAGAAGTCCACTCGACGCAGAAGCTCCAGCTCGGGGCGATCGTCTCGGGCCACGGGTAAGACGGCTGGACACTGATACTGCGGCTCAAACAGGGACGACAAGCACAAGGTGGTATTCTTTTTTGAGATTTTAGAGATAGTAATCTATCAAATAGATTAATACGTTTGCATGTATTTTACAGGATTTTGGCAAAAATACAATTTAGTTTTAGGGGTTACATTTTTTAACAAAATTTGAGTGACCTAGTTTTGAAAATATCGCATGAGTTTGCCTTACATTGAAGTATTACTTGTTATCAGGCTCTCGAGTACATGATATTAATTAATCCTGAGAGCTGAAGATTTGCCTTCGTGCCAGAATAAGATGATTGTTGTCTTATGAATTGAATTCAAGCAGAAAAGTGTGAGTCAGATGCCAGAAGTTTCCATTAGCTGCTAAAGCCATTGTACTGTACTTATGCACACACACCTGTTATCATATTTTTCATAATTTAGTAGTACATAATATGTAGTAGGTTCTGTCATCATATCATAATAGTACATAGTTACCTACTTAAACTAGACTGTGGCAATTTTGTGTGTTCATTATTTTGCTAATTTTCTCATGGTCACTTTCTATCATCACGATTCACGGGTTCGGATGAATTATCAGACTTTCAATAGGAATGCAGTTATTTTGCAATTAAAAGAAGATTGCTAAGAGCTGACAAAAGTTTTAAAAGGTGATTTAGTTATTATATTGTTTTTGTTACAGGAGAATAACATAGGTATATACAGTATTTATTAATTAGCCACTTCAACCTCAAACACAACAGTACAATTTTAGGAAAGAACAGTTTTCTTCCTAGAAATCGGATGTGTCTTTTCCCTCTAGGTAATAAATAGGGGGTCTATGTTCAATAAAATGCAAGGACACACTGTTGTGTTTGATGTCAAACGGTAATAAGAAGAGGATTTAGTTAGTAAGAGAAAAAACCATTTCCACATTTCCTGGAAGGCCAATCTTTTGTTGCAGTTGGTAGCGGCAGAATCGATCAGTTCTCGGCTACGAAGAAATCACCTCCTCTTGCATCCAAACATCGTCGTCAAGCATGCGGTCCAAGACTTCCGGTGTATATTAAATAAACTAGATCATATTTCATTTTACCTCGTACGTTTTAGCATCTTATAGTTCTCTTGTACAAACTACAAGGCATGTTTTGCAAATGCTACGTGTATATGAAGTAGGGTAATTCAATACTACAGTCATGAAGAAAATCCTACTACATAGTGTGATTATTACATTACAAAGTACTGGCCTATACTGGCTCTACACTACTCAGTAGATGTAGGCATTCGCTTAATTGTATAAATAAATTTCTTGTTTATTCGGTTAAACTATGTGCATTGTATACTTTACCTCTCCCTTCCAATAAGACTCCAAAATCATTCTCTGCTTACGACATCTAGTCGGGCGTTAGCTCGACGCTGCCAAGCACCGTTCAATACGAGGTCTACTTTTAAAACGCGGCGAGCTTACTACCACTACTGTATACTGCAAGCGCTTCGGGCCCGATTTCGGGGTGTCAGTACGCATGCAAGCATTTAGAAATGAAAGTTGAAAACCATGGTTATCGGGTATATTTAGCCACCTGACAACACCTAACCAAATATCAAAGTGCTGCGATCATCCCTTCGGGGTGAATTTTGGGCCTCAAACATGCAAGGATTAACTTTCATGTTAGTTAGTTAGTTAGTTAGTTAGTTAGTTAGTTAGGCACGGTCAATTTGTTTGCCCCTCTCCACAGGTTGAACGGTTTGTCCTAGAGAGTTGAAATTTGGCAGAGACATAGAGTCATATTTATAGCAGTGCCCTTTGAAAGAAAATCTGAAACATTTTGACCGGAAGTGAAGTTATTACAATTTTAAATTTTAAAAAAATTTTAAAAGTCAAACGGGTCCATCGAGAGTTTTGAAATTTGGCAACAATAAAGACAATGTATTGCTAGACACTCCACTTCAAGAAAAATCAATAAATTTAAACCGGAAGTGGGAAAATTATCAATGTTTACGTTCCGCTCTTCTTCTTTGATACACTAAACAGCGGCTCTAATTCCCATCGGACTGATAGCTCATGTTAGGAAGGCAGCTGGCTTCGACATCTGCATAACACGTTCGATTCCCGATCCCGGAAAACTTTTTTTTTCATATATTATTTTTTAATTTGTATAAGCGATGATACCTTCATGGATATATATTCAAATGAGAGGTCCAGGGATGCTGTGAAGATCATCAATAGACCGAAACATCGCAATCGCGGCACGCCAGTTGCCATCGTGAACACTGAAGATATCAGGGAATCATGAATTGCGCACGTCGTTTTACGCTCCACCTTTCTTCTTTGATATACTACACAGGTTTATATTTCAGTGTGGCGAATTGGCTCGGTCACATGAGGCAAGTGACTTCGATCACGGCGTTGCCGGGTTCGATCCCCGTAACAAACGTTTTATTTTTTATCTTTTTATTTACTTAAAAAATGTTTAACCTTCTTGTGTATATATTCAAAATGTTAATCCGAATACATTCAACGATTACATAGCTACTCTTTTTAATATTATACTCATTGGACTCTAGTAATGATTATAATAATAATAATAATTCTTTATTTAGCGCAAGCGCTATCTTTCACAAATCAGTACAATACAAAGATACATAAAGATACACAATAAAGACACAAACCAAAGAATTAACACACTAAAAACATAGAATAATCTAATTAGGATGTCAACATAAATGTTTCCGTCATTATAATTTCTAAAAGTTTGCTTTTAAATATGCTAAGACTCCTCACACTTTTAACATTAAGTGGAAGAGCATTAAAAGAACGAATCCCAAGATAAAATAAAGATTTGGCCGATGATTGTTTATGAACATGGTTTAGAAAAAAATTATTATGCGCTCTCGTGTAATGCTGATGGACATTTTCAACTTTTTCAGTGTTTGTAAAATATGCAGGTAGAAGACCATTTTGAAGTTTGTAAATAAAACACATGCCTTGAAAATACACATAATCCTTAATCCTTAGCCAATTTAGAGATTTTAACATAGTATTTACAGGTGTATATCTACTACATTTCAGAATAATCCTCATGCCTCTATTTTGTAGAATCTGTAGTCTTTCAATATCTGTATTAAATGCCTGATACAATAAAATCATACAAAAGGTAAGGTGTGGTTTAATAATAGTGTTATATATACATAGTTTTGTGGCTACTGTCAGGTGCTGACCTATCCTACTAAGGTAGCTAAGTTTTTTTCTGATTTTGTTCTCTATGTACAGTATATGTTGTTTAAAACTTAGATTTACATCCAACAACATACCTAAGTATTTGAATGATTTAACACATTCCACTAACTCACCATTTAGTACAATATTAACTTCACAATTATCAGTTGTGTTCATATAATGTAGTTTCCCAGTACCAATCATCATTGCCTTACACTTACTATTGTTCAGCTTTAGCATATTAATGCTCAACCAGTCAGTCACTACCTTCAATTCTTCGTTCAATGTATTGTTCAAATCAGTCATATCATTTCCACCATAGAAGATGACTGTATCATCTGCATAGACATTTATCACACATTTATTTAAACAACAATTTATGTCATTAACATACACTGAAAATAAGAATGGTCCTAAGACTGAGCCTTGTGGTACTCCTAGATTTACATCGATAGTGTCTGAGATTTCCCCATCAAATTTAGTTCTTTGAGCTCTCTCATTGAGATAATCATCGAGCCACTGGTACACAGTACCTTGAACACCATACATATATTGCAATTTCATTAACAACCTTTTCCTATCGATGGTCTCAAAAGCCCTTTTGAAGTCCAGGAAAACTGACAATATTGTCAATGTACACGTTGTACGTAAAGTTGTGCAATAAAACAATTCGTGGTCATGCTAATCAACAGAATCTTGGTGGCTCAGTTACTAAACTAGAAACCACACAAAAAAGGTTCCATTACTGGGTGCATAAGGTTGTCACAGCTTTTAATTTATCCGAATTATTTAATTATGTAAAATTCAGTTAATTAAGTAAATATTAAAATTCAGTGAAGGCTCCATAACTAATATTCAGAGTATTAGGTGTTTACAACTTTTCATTTGTCACACTTATTTAATTATTTAAAATAGAGTTAATTTGTCAATATTGGTGGCTCAACAAGAAACAAGAACAACACGAAACAAGAAACCACACAAAAAGGCTCCATTACGTGCATCCATTACGTGCATTAGGTTCTAAAATTAATTTAATTATTTTAATTATGCTAATTTGTCAATCTTGATGGCTCAGTTACGAAACAATAAACCACACAAAAAGGCTCCATTACTAGGTATATTAGGTGCTCTTTGCTCCTAATACTCTAAGAGACTAATGCTCTGGTGCTCTGGTACATTTTTAATAAATGAGACTACCAATGGATGCTGTGAAGATCATCAATAGACCGAAACATCGCAATCGCGGCACGCCAGTTGCCATCGTGAACACTGAAGATATCAGGGAATCAGGAATTGCGCACGTCGTTTTACGCTCTACCTTTCTTCTTTGATATACTACACAGATTTAATTTCAGTGTGGCGAATTGGCTCGGTCACATGAGGCAAGTGACTTCGATCACGGCGTTGCCGGGTTCGATCCCCGTAACAAATGTTTTATTTTTTTATCTTTTTCTTTACTTAAAAAATGTTTAACCTTCTTGTGTATATATTCAAAATGTTAATCCGAATACATTCAACGATTACATAGCAACTCTTTTTAATATTATACTCATTGGACTCTAATAATGATTGTCAATGTACACGTTGTACGTAAAGTTGTGCAATAAAACAATTCGTGGTCATGCTTATCAACAGAATCTTGGTGGCTCAGTTACTAAACTAGAAACCACACAAAAAAGGCTCCATTACTGGGTGCATAAGGTTGTCACAGCTTTTAATTTATCCGAATTATTTAATTATGTAAAATTCAGGTAATTTAGTAAATAGTAAAATTCAGTAAAGGCTCCATTACTAATATTCAGTGTATTACGTGTTTACAACTTTTTTTGTCACACTTATATATTATTTAAAATAGAGTTAATTTGTCAATATTGGTGGCTCAACAAGAAACAAGAACAACACGAAACAAGAAACCACACAAAAAGGCTCCATTACGTGCATCCATTACGTGATCACAACTTTAAGTTTCTAAAATAAATTTAATTATTTTAATTATGCAAATTTGTCGATCTTGATGGTTCAGATACGAAACAAGAAACCACACAAAATGGCTCCATTACTAGGTTTATTAGGTGTTTACAACTTAGTAAAAATTATTTCATTATTTCAGATGTTGTAATCTGTCAATCTTAGAAGCTCGGTTACAATAAACAAGAAACTACACTAAATGGTCCATGATAATTAATGGAAATCTGTGGGTATGAGAGATTTAAATTTCATTTCATCATCCAACAATGCTTACGTTAAAAAGTTAGAATAATAAAACGCTTTTAAATTGTCATGATTTATTTCCAAACTGTGAGTCAAAGTCTTATCAAGTGACATTGTTTAATGGAAATAAATGAAACTGAAACTGATGTTCCTCCTAATCTGACACTAATAAAATAAACATTGGTTTTGATGCGAACGTTATATACGAAAGTGGTCTGGCTTGTTTACATCGGCAATACAATAATATTCTTCAAGTATCTAGGCAATAGCACGAAGTTGTTTCCTGGTTTGAAAATATGAAAATATTATCTTCCACAGCAACATCACAAAACAATATAATAATCACTAAATAAGATCAGTGGACTAATTAAAATGCAAGCTCGATAACTGTTTACAAGTACCTATAGAAGAAGACAACAATACTAAATGGACATCGATCGTATTTGCCATGAACAAACAAATGTAAACATTAAGTTGACCTGACAGGGAGAGGCAGAGAGGTGGAGATGCCAGGTATAGGCCGGCCCATGCTATCCGTGTACATAGGCGAGTAAGGCGGGTAGCGTAAATTTCATCACCCGTCATACTCCTTCCCACCAGCACTATAAACACCAGGTGGCTCAGCTAGTTAATCTTAACTAAGTTCCTTTTAAGTTACATTGCCTTCCAAAAACCATCCGGATTTTATTTAAAATGTGTTGTAAACATCTGTAAGCCTGCACGCTTTACCAATTGAGTTTATACTTCGGAACTTTGACATAAAAGAGTGAACATGGGAGAATTTAAAAATGAGGAAACGCATTTGCAATCATCTTTCGTGTACCTTTCAGTTTACCTAGTGGCGACAAATACGCGTTTTACGAGATGAACGCACAAATTCCGGTTTACACCGGAACAATACACCTACAATTTACGTTATTCACATGACTCAAAGCTGTGAACTTTTAACAAATTATAATTTGATATAACTCAAATTCAACCAAAAGAAATGGACCCTTTCGTTATACTAACTTCGGAACTATTGAAATAAAAACAGAAAACTTTAGACAAGAAGTGACGTTGTTGGCGTTAACTGTAATGATAGGTAACACTTAATGATCAGTGAAAGCTGCTATAAACTTATACCCCATATGACATGTTGTACAAAAACAAAAACTTGTAAAAAAAACTGCCAAGCACCTTCCCACTTAAAACAATTGAGATCTAAAAGAAGGGCCAAGCAATAATATATTGTTTAAACATTTTCGCACTTAAAATTCGTGAAATCATTTCGCCCAGTTACTGCCGCCAAGCACAACACTAAAAACCTAATGTTGTGTCCAAATTTGAAGAATACAATCTAAGTGAACCATCATTGTAAATTTAACAAAATTATAAAAATTAAAAACGACTTCAAAATAAATTTAAAATTGAAATTAAAAAAATTAAAAATAAAGCTTGGCGCATTGAATTTGCACCGACCATATTGTAGACTTCCTCTATCTTCTTCCTACTTTCTGTCTTTCTTCGGCTCCTTTATCGTCATCTTCTTTCTTATTTTGCCTTCTTCTTGACACAATGCGCCTAGCTTTATTTTTAATTTTTTTAATTTCAATTTTAAATTTATTTTGAAGTCGTTTTTAATTTTTATAATTTTGTTAAATTAACAATGATGGTTCACTTAGATTGTATTCTTCAAATTTGGACACAACATTAGGTTTTTAGTGTTGTGCTTGGCGGCAGTAACTGGGCGAAATGATTTCACGAATTTTAAGTGCGAAAATGTTTAAACAATATATTATTGCTTGGCCCTTCTTTTAGATCTCAATTGTTTTAAGTGGGAAGGTGCTTGGCAGTTTTTTTTACAAGTTTTTGTTTTTTACTTGGTTAATGGTTACTGAGACTTATTTTATTGTATATAATGGAACACAACAACAAAGGTCTCCTGTAAAACTGCTGAACAATATCAATTCTCAAGGCTCATTTTCATGACGCACGATCTTCTGCAATGTATGTACTGTGATGAGTTGTGATTGCACAGAACAAAAGTATGGGCTTTCTATGCCTGCTTTGTGAATTTTGAAGAAAATCTACAGTACGGGTAGATGCCGATTCGTAACGCACAGCGAGCGAGCTGGTTACAAACTTGCCATCTTGTACATAAATTTTTTTTATTTTTAATCTTGATTCAAATTTGATCTTTTTTGATTTATTGACTTCTTTGATTTTATTTAAATGTTCATGTTAGATATATTTATTTCGTGGCTCTTTTAAATTTTGATTATTTTATTTTAATGTGATTTTTATCATTTTTTCAAATACATACACTGATATTGTTTAGTTCTTCACCATTCACCCCTCGGAGCTTAGTCACATGGCTAAATCGCGAGGGTTATCACAGGCCGATGATGTCATGAAATGGATTCATCCTCGTAGATTTGTTTACCTTGGAACATTTTCAATAGGGGATAATGGAGCAAGATTCAAGTAGTAGGTAATACCTAGACGTAGAGTAAATCTCAAAGTAATTTTTCAACATTTAATAAATTTAATATAAGAATTGAACTATACAAGATAATATATATACATTCAAAACAAAACTATAACCAATACGAGGATAACAAAATCATGCTGGGTATGCATATTTTGGCTGCTGCATCATAATGTTTTGATGATTTAAAACGAACAGGAAGCTGTTAGACCGATACCAATACATTAATGATTGACCACTGCATAACGCGTGAACTAGGTAGTTCAGCATGAAACAAATTGGTACTATAAAATATATAATATGTACAGTGTGATATTGTCACATGTACAACTAGATTGCTTGGTTGATAAAATGATATGATTAGTACATGATTCTTTCTCTGCAAGATCTAATATAAACAAAAAAACAATTATTTGCAGCTTGGGCTTATTATGTCCTTGAATTTGCATGACGCATGTCAAGATCATTCTCTCTAAAATTAATTCAAAACTAGAGAGCGATAGTGTTGCTCAACAATTTAGCGTGGAAGATAGTTTTTATACTGACAATATCGGTGTTTATGCAACTTCTTGACTCATAACATGCCCTAAAGATGGGTGCCATTTGCTCTAGATAGTGATGGACTGTGTGCTGTTTTGGGCTTCTGCTATGCTGTTGTTACACTTGTTTAATATTTCCCCCCATGGTATGGGAACACTATCGATTGATAGATCCAAACTGATATTGAGAGAGAATGAAGTTTATTATTGATTTATAATGGAATCACATTCTCAACTATCTGTCCATGGAAAGAAAGGGACTGGAGACCGCACAATCTTATACAAGAACAGCTTGGGGCCAATTTCACACTGTTCATTATGATTAAGGCCGGTCATATATTTTTTTCCGCCAAAAGCGATTTGGAGCGGTTTTCGAGCGAAATACAAAATATAAATGACTATATTTAACAAACGGTTATGAATATCGAAAAGCAAGACCGAGGTGACATGCATTAAACCTTTATCTACATTTCCATCGCTTACCGTCATAACTTTGCTCATACTATGTGGTCAGTATGTGTCGGGCACGAAAACGCTTTGTCACTCGTCCATGGCTCGCACGGTGTGTTTTCGTGCCCGACACATACTGACCACATACGTAGGAGCAAAGTTATGACAGTAAGCGATGAAAATGTAGATAAAGGTTCAATGCATGTGTCACCTCGGTCTTGCTTTTTCGATATTCATAACCGTTTGTAAAATATAGTCATTTATATTTTGTATTTCGCTCGAAAACCGCTCCAAATCGCTTTTGGCGGGAAAAAATATATGACCAGCCTTAAACCATTGAAATCTTTTTCCTTTCTCAAGCTGGACAGATAAAAGATTACAGATTATTATTCCAACACAAAGATGGTTTTGATTTCTCTGGGATTATTAAAACAAAATATTTGTTCCTCTGTCTTGAATATTCTGCACGCAGCCTGCAGATGAACATACCTAATGTCACAGATTATCTTTTAACTCTGCCAGGGACTGGAACCGAAAAGAACCGTTATTTTTATAGGTTTCGGAACCCATATAAATTTTTTCGGTGGAACCGGAACCCTTATTAATATTAAATATTATTTGGGTTACATAATGGTTCCATAAGGGTTTTCTAAATTATTAATTTCATTGAATTTTTACTTCAATGCCTTTCAAACCTGAAATTATTTACTACCATTTATTTACAGTTTTTCAAATAATGAAATATGTTTTTTTTTTAACTGATTCCCTAGGTGAATGTTAATGTTGATAATTTATTTTTCAAATAAATTATCACAGAGTCAAATTAATGTTAGACATTTCTGAGCATGTTTTGAGCATTCAAAACATTTTTGAATTATTGTCTGAATTTGATGGAACCGCTATATTATTTTTTCCAGGAATCGGAACCGATATTTTTAAAAACTTGAAACCGGAACCGATATTCATTTGGGTTCCAGTCCCTGAACTCTGCACATAAATTCATATTAGGTACCACTTCCTGACAGTTTTCTATGGTCTTGACAGCATTTTAAAACAAACTCACAAGTACATAAAGTGCCAGATTAAAACAAAAAATGGAGGACAATGGAACATCGATATTCAGTTTATAGTTCTTGGCCACAAATCTAAGATTCTTCACCAACACCAATTTTTTCCTACATTAAAATAGATGGGCTCTTATTTACCAAACCTCTGCTCACAGTCCCCGTATGCGTTGAGGTATTTTAAGAAATCTCTCACTTTGATGTTGTGATGACTTTGTAATTGCCTGTGGAGAAATAATAATAAGTTCATTAGTAAAACATTCATTGACAAATCATCTCATTGTTAAGAAATTACCTTGCCCGTGGGTATGTATGATTTAACATCTACACTGCGTTTCGCATCTAGCTGCCCGGTAAGATATTTTGAATACCCCTTGTCCGAGAGAGAGGGATGGTCTCGGAAGACCTTGCGATCGCACACAGTGACTGAGGGATGGACAAAAAACCTGTTATTTGCAACATTTTGCAACAGCTAAATGTGAAACGCAGTGTACACTTTTGAAAGATTTTTAGATTGATTGGCTTTCTATTTTAAGGTCTTGACCACCTCCCACAATCACATTTCGAAGCAAAATGATGTATTGACGGTGTTTGATCGAAGCGAGATCATAAAGTGATGTGTTTCATACACACGTAATTCATCTTCAATTAAAAAAAAATATTGAAATGAAAAAAATATCCTTAAATTATGTAAAAATATATATGGTGTTTTCCACTGGCTGCACTGGGCTGCACTAGTTTTGCTCTCCGTTTGAAATTTGCATTGAATGTTGTATGGTGATGTCATTTCAGTGAACCCTGGTGCAGCCCAGTGCAGCCAGTGGAAAATGCCAATAAATTTTAATTTTAAAACTACTGAATTCATGTACACATTTTAATATATTAAACTGGCAAAAGTGAAAAATGTGATATTTAGTGTTTTTTAAAGAATTTTTAGCGCTTTGGCAGGATAGCTTTAAAATATCAACCATATTTAGGGTTCTTTTTTGTCAGTCAAGGTTGCAACTGGGAAAGTAGATTCATATAATTGACCTTTATCCAAAATGGCAATGAAGATTCATATCAGCCGGGGGAGGGTGGGGGAGAGGGGGGGGGGGAAGACCTTAATGTTTCAATACCTGCACACAAATCTATAAAAGTTTGAAAAAATCATTGCTTAAGGATGAACGCCAGCTCAACTACATACCAACAATTTTTTCCCAAACAATTTTATTTTGTTCCTCATAGTATTAGGGGAGGCCAGTATATAGTGGGACACGGTACATAGTGGGACATTTGAATTTCTCGCCTTGTGGTCAAGAAAAAAAATAGTGAAGATGCATAATTGATGTCAGCACAATAAATCACATCTCCTGGACATATTTTCAAGATATGTTTGTATTTGAAATAATTGAGATACTCCACTTGTAATATCAGTTTTGCAAAATGTAGAAATTTTGTGTTTACAATGTTTTTGATAACTTTTTTCTCTTACTTATAATGGCTAGTTTAAAAGTATGGTTATGATGTGTATTCAATGGGGTTGTTCACGCAAAACTATTGTAGATGGCGCGGCTGTTCTAATCGTCCGGGAGATAGCCAATCAAAATGCATCTAGCGGAATGGAAGGTTTTTAAACTTTGGCGGGAGTTTGATTCAGAGATCTTGGATTCAGAGACCAGCCAATCAGAGAGAGACACCTCCAATGCCGCTAGCGCTGTGAGTGAGAGCAAGTGGCAGTGAACAACCCCATTGGCATGAAGTAGGTTTATTGATGAATGCTCTCTTCACCTGCCTTCATATTTGAAAAAATAAAACTAAAAATATTGTTAAACGGTATATACTGGGACAGTCAGAACGGTACATAGTGGGACATGTCCCACTATGTACCACTGGGCTATATTTCTGTTCATAACTTTTGTGTAGGTCTTAAATTGTTTGTTGATACAAGTAGTTAATTGTTTTAATTCATACCAAATTTTTTAATGGACCTGAATTAATCTTTTAACATATATTTTTTCCCCCGAAAAAAGATGCCGAAGAAGATGAAAATTCCTCGAAGGCGATGGATTAATGACGGGATTAAAACGGACTAATTACCTATATATAAGTAAATACATCAGATAATAAATCACATGTCACTTGTTTCAAAAATTACTACATTGTATTTCCCTTGAAAAAAAGCATTGTCCCAGTATGTACCAGCAGTGTCCCAGTATGTACCGGAAAGCGGTATATAGTGGGACAACGGTACATATTGGGACAACGCAATTAATTTCTTTTCTGTAGATATTAAAATTTCATAAAAATAGCACATGCATTCTAATTCATGGTGCGCAACTATTGGCTGTTCAACATTTCAAAATATTAAAATAATAAACAAACTAGAGCAATAATAAGAAATCCGTCCCACTATGTACCGGCCTCCCCTACCTACAATATAATATCAAAAAATGTATACCTTACCGACCTAATTTTTATTTAAAACGTATTCAAAGTTTGAGATTTTTACATGGATCTTATGGGGGAACGAATTCATTTTCCTACATTAATTATTCTATAATTTATTTTTAATCCGCACCAACAATTTCAACAGAAAACTATCGATTTGCTATATTCTTTGACTGATATTGAATGCATTGAAAACTTAAAATAGGTACTCCAGTCACCGACTTAATTTCTGAGATAATGATATTTATAAATGTTTGAAAATCTTGATATATGGCCATTTAACATGGGACAACTGAACTAGTCACAACCACTGCTGTATTCGAACACTTTGTTATGAAATTCTTCATTATCTCATATCGTATTATTCTCCGTATATTACATTATAAAACTATGTTTTAAAGTTTAAACATACGTTTTCTGAATTAATTTATATCTCATGTAATGAATAGTCATTCAAAGCGATCCTTAAGCGAACCTAGTCTGTGGTTGTACATACCTCTACCAATGAGAGCTCATTGCTCTCTTAAAAATACATATCAAATTATATAAGATCCTTAAATTATGTCATTGTGTGCAGACTTAGAGCCTAAGTGTAACTTGAAATAGTAATATTTATTATGTATACATATTTTACCAATGCCAATATCAATATTAATTTGAAATACCCATGACGGCAACAGGTAGGTAAAAGAAAACAAATTGATGCAAGTGTACATTTATGTAAGGTGAAAGCATGTCTATGCAAACAATGATGAAGTTTATTACCTTCCAAGAAGTTTGGTTGCTACATTGTGTTAATTTGTTATGTTAAGAAGAGTAAAGAAACAATGGTAGCATAGCATGGACAATCTGGTACCAACATGAAACATTTAGGTACAAATTAATTGGATTCCTTTACTTGTGTTTCGTGGTAATTTTTTAATTGATTTAGATATAAATAAACAACAAAAGTTGTGAAGAGGATGAATTTCATACGTCTTGGCCTTGACTGCCATTTTCTTTGCATCCTCATTTACGTAATTTTCATCAAAACCGAAAGAAATATCTTGTTTTCAGCCTGACTGACATGAGTTAGTGAGCTGTCATGAGGTTGTTAAAATCTTACAAACTTGTGACTAGGTGACCGTTCTAATAACATATGTGTGTGTGTGCAAAATTTCAGATTGATTGGTTGGACAATGTTGCCTTGTCATTGCATACAAAAATCCCCCCCCCCCCTCTACAAAAAAAGACAGAAAGTGCCATAAGACCAAGAGTAGATACTAAAGTGACACTCGATACGCTTGCTTAATTTTTTAGGTAGCTATGTGAAATAAAAACAGATATTTTATAGTTTTATAAATATCTAGCTGACAAAACAAATTCTTATCTTATCTCATGCCTACCTATTTCACTCAGTTAAGAAATTAGTTTGTAGTATCTAACTAAGTGTAAAAGCAGATCACTAAAAAAAATATAATTCTCATAAAATACCTATATAAATAACAATTTGATTAGTATGTATTCCAAAAAAAATGCACAAAAACGAGTGATCTTGGCAACGTAAAAATCTCATATTTTGACTGCCATTTCTGAAATCTTAATCTAGGCGGCCACTTAATGAATATAAACGTGCAAAGTTGCGTGCACTTCACACCACACACCACAACGGATTCGGGGCCGAAGACCATCTTGAACGATGGTAATTGAAAGAACCTTCTCATGCACAGTATAATAGCAACAATAGTTTTATGGCCCACATGACTGAGTGACATGGGTTTTCCTCAAGATGTGAGCAACTACCTATTATGTAATGAATTTTGAAGACTAACAAAGAATAATAATAGGTCGTAAATGATTAATACGCTTTCACCAGCTTATTTGACTACAATTAAGTAGGAGTCATTGGATGACCTTAGAAATTCAGATTGGTTTCCACTCTTTTTCGGATCCTGGCCATAAAATTGTGTAGACACAGACATAGCCTTGATTGAGCAAGAGAATCCTTTTGGCACAGACCTCTTTCTTTAAATGTAGTTCTGTAAAAGACGATATACCTTCAGGTCACATATTTTATACGATCGATCTGAAATTTTGCACACATGTACGGACAATCTCTGGGGTTTGAAGACCATAATCTTTTTTGAAATTTGTTGATTGGTTCAAATATTCATTTCCGAATGGTCAGTCTGACCAATTTGAAATTTTGGCAGGTCCTGAGGACCAACATTGTCTCAAATTTTACAAAGTTTCAGTAAAATCCTCTAATTAGTAAGGTACAATTTAAAAAATCTTCCGATTGGTCGATAAAAATGATCTGATTAAGTTCAAATTCGGCATGGTGATCAAATTCAAGATTATCTCATCATTTTTTAACCCAATCGGTCAAGTAGTTCGACCAATTGCCATTTGAAGTGTTAACAATTGTTCTCAAAAAGATTTTTGGAAAAAGTACAGTAGGCTACATAAGTCACAACACATGGATCTGTTATTCAGTTCGTCCAGAATCAGAGAGTATGAAAATTGGAAAGTTGTACAGTAACTTTCGTCGGTGTATCGTCTTTGGGTGGAGATGGCTGAACGCAAGGGCGTATTCAGGGGGGGGGGGGGCCGAGGGGGCCATGGCCCCCCCCCCCCGAAATCAGGGTTTCATCTAAGAAAATAAGCACATTTAAAATAATATGTGAAAAAAAAAATTATGAATAGACAGATCATGTAAAAAACATTCCAAAATGTTAAAATATGAGTTAAAATTCCCAAAAATTTCCAAGTTTTGGATATTTTGTAATGTATAATTTTCCAAAATAGCTATACACTGCAATAAAAAATTGCACCTAAATGAATGACCTTGATCCAAAATTTTCTCGGGGGCTGTGCCCCCGAACCCCTTTTTTCCACTGTGATATTTCAAAATATTAGTAATGTCCGTCCCCCCTCCCCGAAATTTAATCCTGGATACGCCCTTGGCTGAACGCGTACCCTGAGCACTTTCTTAGAATAGGTTATCTTACATATTAAATACTGTACAACCTACTTACATAAATTCTGTGACTCTGATGTGCCACGGAAGAAAGCCGTACGTACTACAAGTACCACCACAGAATAGCGCTAACTCGGGCTCCGGAACGCCGAACTTTTTGTGCAGCATGCTATCGATGAGCTCTAGAGTGATATCGGAAGACTTGATGTCTCCTCTGGAGGCCGACTGAGAGAGACTTTTTGCGATGTCAACTATACCACCCTTGCCGTCAGCCAGGGAAAATATATTCACCGTTACTTTAGAAGAGTAATAGCCTGTGGACAAAAGACATAGGTATAGTTAAGTGGGCCTCTACTTTTGGCTTGGATCTCTGTTTTATTCCTGTTGTTGATGAATTGTGGCTACCCTATTCCTGCTGCCAGCAAATGTACTGTGTGTATTTGGAAATAATAAATAAAATAAAAATAAAATTTGAGGTCACACAGTTTTCCTGATCAAGCTGAACTTGGTACATACTATACCTACTATACTATAATGCAAAGGCCACTTCTCTGCTTTGCTAGAAACCTACAGAAGAACACAATTATTTAAAGTGAAAAACAATACCTATCCTCTGATTGGTGCAAGAGTGAAAATGTTTCAATCAATTAATTTTTTATGTTTTTTTGGACTTGCAGTCCTACTTCCACCTCAACGACTCGACTCCATTGACTATGCGCCATTATATAGGAGGTGAAGTTGGTTGAGGATTCGTAACTAGGGATTTCAAGCGAGTCTACGCCATGCTGTTTTTTTAACGTCCATCCCAAGGACGGTGCAACGCCCCTCGAGAGACTGATAGCAAGTGAAGGGGTGTCGTTACACTACAATGTTGCTTAACCTCAGTGATCTAACGAGAACCAAGGTACGTACATACAATACACCAGCCGTTAAGTGAAACTTTTGCAAAGTCAAATTATTTAATTATTTGTTTATTTTGACAATTATTTTTTTATTTATCACTTAAGAACAATGCTGTAAAAACTATTCTATACCTACTTTCCCAGGAGGTCGAAAACAATAGAATTAGTAGTTAATTTTCGTGATGTTATATACCATCATCATAAACTGTGAAATGTAATGAATAATGATAAAGATCTACTAACCATCATAACCATCACCATCGTAATTTAATTCAATCTCACTGGGCTATGCCCTATGCAATTCAACTTTGGGGGAATTTTTAAAAAAGAACACAAGGAATGAAAAAACCTCATAAAAAGCAATAGGTAGGTAACTAGGTACCTAATATAATCAAGTATTACTACTGATGGGTTGTATTTTCACTTCATGCAATAAAATAAAATCACAAAAAATAAATTACATATAAAAATCAAAAAGTAATTTTCCAAACTGTACCAAAATAATAAATGATATCAAACAGGGATCAGTCACTGAAATTCCAATTTAAAATTACCTAGAAACATTATTGCCTTTGTTCCCCACACTTGTATTGAGGGGCCGGGTGCATGCATGAGCTTTTTTACAGTTACCCGGTTCATGCATGGGCACTGGGCAGTTATTCTATAACTTTAAAATTCCGGATTCGGCCTATCAGCCAAGGATCCGCTGTTGTCTGTGTAACCCTATTTATTGCTTTCAGTGATTTAAACGGCAGACCAAATTTGACCTCAAATATCTCGACAGAACTAGGTCGTTTTTTCGATTTGACCGATTCTTGTACCTACCCAATCAGTCACTCAATTGGTCACCTGGCTAGTCTTGGGAATTTTCATTAATTTTTCAATGTTTAAAATTGGAATCATTTTCAACCAAGAAAATGTCCTGTAGTTTTAATCGCAAAAGTCATGAGTTTACTTGACTTATTTCAAATTGTAAAGAATGGACATTTACACCAAAAATACAGATTTTTTTAGTACCTAAAGTTGGTAAAATTGTCTATAGGTACTACACAAAATTGTAAGATTCAACTTCAAGAAATATACAATGGGTGGGTCACAGCAGATCATCAGATGACACCTAAAATGGGAAATTTAGCCGAAAAATAATTCAAAACTTTTACAAAATAGTAGGTAGGTATTTCTTAAACTTTGAAATTTTTAATAGGTCCTACTGATTTTAATATTAGTATATGTACCTATTCCTATTCCAATACTACACAGGACAAAATATGTTTCTATCTATAGATGTTTCTATCTACTCATCGACAACGCCGAAGAAAATACATACCATTGGTCGCACCGTTAGTGGTACCATTTGTTCCATTCTTCTTCGTATACCCATTAGTGATCGATGTTCCCCACACTACTTTGTTGATGTGTTGTCTGCCTATCTTCGACAACGATGAGATCAGATCAGCTTGATTCTTTCGCAAAACTCCTAAAGACAAAAGAAATCATCTAGTCAACAGTCAATGTAGGTGATGTCATAGCCTGAATTACACGGATCAATGTAGGTACCTAGTATTGTTTTGAATAGAGATCAAGAAAAGTCATTAATTTAATGAATTGGACAAATAAACAATAATTGACTAAAATAAAGTCATCCGTATCGGATCCGTAACTTCGGGATAAGGATATAATCAACTTAAAATTTCGGAGTGGCTATTTTCACCGTGTTTATTTCCCAGGTTAAAATGAATTTCAAATGAAAAAAATATACCTACCAAGTTCTAGAGTTATTATTATGCATGAATTATAATGAGTTTGCCATTTCCACATATTGGGTAGTTTAACAAGTGATGTCCCAGTGGTTCAATGGGCTAAAGAACAATTAATTCATCATTGCCCAGTTGGCTGGTTGGGTAGGTAGAATAAGAATAAGAATATAATAATAATCTTCCTCCCGGTTCCAAGAGTTGGGTCGGGGGTGGCGAGGCCACCATTTACTAGGGCCCGGACTCCTAAGCTAGCTGGCCAGGCTTATTTATTGTTAATTATTTATTGTTTTTCGGGCCACAACCCATAACAATGTGGTTGGGTAGGTATGATGTTATGTCAGTATGTCAGTGACCAGGGTTCGATTCCTCTGGTAGATTTTTTTAATCTTGTATTATCGTAATTCGAGTTCTGTCCAGCAGCTGTTTGTTTTATTATGGTTGCCCAACGTATTTTTGGCCAAGGAAATTGTGATTTTCCTTCATCTAAAGAAACATTACACTTTCGCACAGACTCGGGAATAAAAGCAAGTGCCCAGAGTCTACTGGAGGAACTGTCCATAAGATTGTTAGCTCATGGTCTTGAGGTGTCGAGGACTGACATCCGCAAATATCTACTTGCGGACGCAACGTCTTTTGAGCATGAGGCTGCTACTACTTCATAGAGCAAATGAATCTTGTTAAAAACATTGAACCTTATAAGTACCTTGTAAGGATTTAGGTATGTGAAATGTGTAGATAGGCTTGTATTTACCATTGTGATCATAGAAGCTCACGAAAGAAATACCCGCAGCGATGCACCATACAGTTATGTTTGCAAGATCATCGAAGGAAATTATACGTTCATTACCAATAATAACAACCAAATGAGATGGTACTTTCACCAAAAGTTTCACATGCCGAGCAATGTATTCTAGTTCATCACCAATTGTATCTTTGCTCAATAATTCTTCAAACTTTTTACGCACAGTAACCCATGTAAACACCAGAAAGTTTGCTATTGAATACAGCAAATGTATTAGCATCCACATGATCCGAAATATATTGAAAGTCATTATGAAAGACGTAAATAATGTACAGAGAGCAAACAAATTTCGTTTGCCCGGCGTCAGGTGGTTTACACCTCCCAAAAGTCACAAGATGCAAGTAATTGGTAATAAGCAGTGACCGATAAGACTAGGTACGTGTTGAGCCCACAGTGAAACGACAACTAAAAATATATGTGGACTTTGAGAGAGCCTCATAGCTGAACGTTTGAGAAGAAAGAAACGGTGGCACTGAGAAACATCACAAGTCCGAACGCAGGATAATTCATAACACGTTTCAATCTTCACTTCACTCTTCAAGGCAACATCCAAAACCACTTTACACTGAACATCGTCAGCTGATTGGCTGTAGGCTGAGTGCGGTGTTATGTCACTGTCATCTCATCTTTGTCATGTAAATGAACAAGCACGCAACACATGGCATAATACGCATTTAAAGCAAACAAACGTATTCATTCACCAAATATTGTGTTTATTTGATTTGTGTTTAACGATTCTCCGAGATCAAATGTGAAATAATACTTGAGTTGAGAAATGAGAATACCAATTTAAGTTGGCCATCGTGCATAAGTGTTACCAAAGTTTTTGAGTAGTGACCACGAAGGGACCTACGTTATTTACCTAAAAATCAATGACAATTTTTTTTATCCCTAATCCAATGGAACAATTTGCTTTTTAATACTTCAGCTAGTCTATGTAGATACCTACACTAATATAAATGAGCCCTCGTCAGGGAATGATGTAATTCTAAAAGTCAATGATGCAAAATGATGACACTTTTTTAACATTTGAATAAGATTTTATAAATCTCTGCGTAATGTAGAAGATTCATATAATAATTAAATTACATCATAATTAAATGAAGCAGCAATATGAATACTTCCAAACGCTAATTTTAATAATAGATGAATGAGAAAAATGAATTATCACAGGTGTCTGAGAGTTGAATTCAAATGTTGGCAATCCTTTTGCCCCCAAAGTGTTATTGAGTCAAACTGGAGCTTCATCTTCAATAAATATTTTATTCCTAATTGATGTCTATTAAGGAAAATGATTTTTTGATATTATAATGACATATTAATATAAAATTATTATCATGAATCGGTGTTATGGCAAAACAACTGCTTTTCGTAGCTTACGTAGTCAGTTTCCGCGCCATCTTGTTTCCGGTCCATCAACTTCCTTTTAGCATCGTGCATCGTGAAAGGTGTGTAGAAAGTTTTTGTTTCAATAAATAATTGTATATTCCACTAGTTTGTGATCACTTTGATTACATTGCCGAATTAATGATTATTTTTTACATTACAACAGCCTCTTTTCCTCGCTTTATATCGTATTTCGTTCCATACCTACAGGTTCACGACTTGTTGACGGACTGCCACTGGCGAATATGGCAATTTTGTAGACCCACGAGCTTTGGAGTACGAAAACGGTGCTTAAATTAATTTTCCTTGTGGTTTTCAGAACTCATTCGCAATGCAGCTACTCGTACGCGGATTGGCAAATCATGTTATTAATTGCGAGGAGAATGCTACAATTGCAGAGATCCGAGTAAGTAATGTTCGGTTTAACCTCAATCCTTCCAATCTCAATTATGGCCTTCACACCACCTTCACACTAAACACTTGAAAGAGTCATTACGTTATAATATGTTGCAATATTTATACCTACCTACCAACCCTTTAAAATGTCAGAACATTGCTACATATTCTAAAGTGACATTTAAGCATTGACTAGGTAGGTAGTACCCAGGGAGGGCCATTGCGCATGCAGCGGCTCGACTCCGCTCACGCTGTGACGTCAGCAAGAGACAAGAATGCTGCCGGCTGGCTGGTATAACACGTGCTTGTGCATGTTCGCGCGCTAGATCACACTGCAGTCTTTCAACGCATTGCTATTACTTGTTGTTGCGAATATGTAATCAGCTTTTATTGATACGTAATATAAGTGTATTTATTTAACTATGGCTATCAGCGCGGTTTTTGTTTGCCTGAATAGGTAGTGTAGTATTGTATAGGTACTAAAATAATAGTGCCGAGGAGGAAAATAATGTCATGCTTAGCTCATTTTCAACCGAGTGACTTTCATCTACCTAACCAGGGGTCGGCAACCTGCGGCTCCTTGGTGCCTTTATATATTGGCTCGCTTTATAATTTACATAAATATCTGGAATCAAAAATTTGAAAATCCGAAACAAATACGGCCTGCGGGGTAACAATTGAAATGTTGTTTGATTCAGTTTGTTCATTTTAGAATGCCAGGATCACTTTTAAATTGTTGAAATTCTTAAAAACGCCCAGCGAGGCCACAATTGGAAGGATATTTCATTCAGTTTTTTCAATTTAGAGTCCCATAATAACTTTTAAATTGTTGGAATTCTTAAAAACGCCCAGCGGGAAGGATATTTGATTCAGTTTGTTGAATTTAGAGTCCCAGAATCATTTTTAAATTGCCTATTTTAAATAGCCCCCAACAACTTGGGGGCTTCGTCAAAATATCAACAACAAAAACTAGTAATTCAAATTATTATTTTCGGTGTATTATATTTGATTGTCTCTACTGCGGCTCCCAGTATTAGGTATCTAATTTATTACTTTTTGGGAAATTGGCTCCTTCACCAAAAAGGGTTGCCGACCCCTGACCTAAACCCTTAATTTACGCGGTAGGTTCTATTTGTTGATCAACTTCTTTACAAATATTGCCATTATGCCATTACAATGTTGCGTATTTACATGAATCAACTCCTTTTCACAGACCAAATCAGCGTTTATATCATTTAGACTGATTTCTATCAAGAGTTTGACACAGAACAGAAGTGATGTACGAACGAAAATAATATTAAAGTGATGACAATTTTATTTCCATTCATCACATTTCCGGTGTTTGTAGTGTCCTCTTGGTATAAATAGCTACACGTCAAGATATTCATACTAAAATGCTTAGACGAAATAATATAGTCGTCCGCTATTATGATTTTGTCTAAGCTAAATGTGGCAGATATTTTATCCGTCCCTGTAAATAAACGAGATTAAAATTCATTATATAAAAGCTATTGAACAGATAACGCGTAATAATATATCCAAAGGGAGGCCAAAAAGTCCGCGAATAAAAGGGTAGTAAGTGGTGGGAGTCTATGTGCTGAACATAATCAAAACTGAACATAAATGTATCATTAATTTGATAGATCAACCAATAAGCAAGGCAAAACGTGACTAAAATTTCAATTGACGAAGAAAGAACGCCTCTAAAAATGTTGGTAAAGTTGCAACAATCCGGATTACCGATAAAATCTCAAAAATTGTTTGAGGTAAGGAACTTGATATCCACGCGAAACTAAATTGACGAGCATTGGCATTTTCATCGGGGTTGACTCTATTCGATATCAGAAAAAAATAATGATGCAATTGTGCTAAGACTTGGTAGATAGGCTAATGAAAGGTCACATAATCGAAATATGTGCACTAGAACTCCCACGCCCCAGACAAACATTCCACTTCTCGATCTTTTTGACCTCCCCTCCTATGAGTAAGCCGCCGCGCGTATAGCGAGCGTGTCTCTAGCTGACGTCACTTTGGCAGGTGCGCAGTAGAATCTCAAACGCGTCGAGCGGAGTGACTAACCTGGTTGACGAGAAGAATATCATTCAACCATGGGTAGTACCAAATACTAGGGGATAGGTAAGTGAACATTTAGACTCGGGTCAACGGTTGTCATCAAACGCGCCGCGTATCGACCTTGGTATCGACTCGATATATCTCGAAATCGCAAGCGCTCTCGCTTGAGTCGAGCCAATATGGCGACCGACAAGAAATCCCCGATGAAGCGTGGAAGCGGCTGGATTTAGTGCGGGCGTTTTTCTGACGAGACAATAATTGTCAGTGATCAAATTGGAGACGATATTAATGTTAATGAAAGCATTTTCAGTGGAGTCAGTGGTTTTACTAGTGTACACAAACACGTTACGTCGAAATCATGGACTTCAAGGTTAGTGTAGCTGACAGGCTGATGATTTGTTAGTCACTGAAGCAGGCTCACACTTTGCGTCAAACTACTTTTAACCAAAGGCACACAAATAATTGAACTTGTGATCAGTAAATTCTTCCATGTCGTACGAATAGCCCAATATAAATAGTAGGTCAATAACTGGACATAACGGAAATAAGCAGAAATAGCAAGACCAAATTTGACAACCGGGAAGCAATGCGGGAATTGTTACGTTACTTCATCTCACCTGAACACATTAATGTAATGAACATGTGCATATAGTATTGTCAGATGTATTAGAAAGGGTTTAATGATGGCTGAAAGCTCATTTATAGGCTATTACAAATCAAATAAACAGAAATAGTAACACCTATCAGTGTCGACTGGCGAAAATGACGTAATCATTGCCGTTGGCATGGTAACTGTATGACGTCTAGGGATGTAAAATGCTCGAGCATATTCTTTTTGAGAATATTCTCGAGCACGAGCATTTTCTCGAGCATATTCTTAAAAATGCATCTAAGCTTATAGAAACTCGAACTTTTAGCTCAATTCCAAAAAGTATGTACTTTTATGGATCTTGCAACATAGTACCTATTGTTATGGAGAACCAGTCGGGAATCGTTACTGAGGCTAAACAGGTCAGAGTTTTCTTCGATTGAGCTGAAATTTTGCACACATATAGGGAACATTTCTGGGCGTTGCAGACCCAATTTTTTGAAATATCCGATTGGTTAAATTTTTTAAAAAATATCTTTCGATTGGTTGGTTCGATCAATTTGAAATTTTAACAAGTCATTACGACCAACATTATTTCCAATCTAATAAAGTTTCAGCCAAATCCTCCGATTGGTCAAAATTTGAACCCATCTTTCCTTTGATTTTTTAAATTTAAACTAGAACCGTTTGACCGATCAACTTAAAACTTTGCGTGGTCATTGGGACCAACATTATCTGTATTTTTGACAATTTTCAGACTAATCTGTGCTTAAATCCAAAAGTTATTGACATTTTACCGACATTTTGTGTGTTGCTGTCAAATTCTCGAAAATGTTTGATCACGGTAACGTCGAGCCTACTTTCAAACACATATGAAACTGATGTTCAACAGATCGATCTGATATTGTGTACACACACATAACAAATGAGTGGCCTCAAGTATATTTTTAGAACAAGATCCTGTGATCTCGTTCTAAAAATCTGTGTTTTTTGAAAATTAACGAGGAACCGTTTGATCGTTAAAACTTCAACTGAAAACATGGATATTGGGACCAATATTTTAGGAATTTGTTGAGATTTTCATACCAGTCTGCGACGAAATTCAAGAATTATTGGCTTTTAAGGACATTTTCGATAGACAGAATTTCGGTTTGAGGAGTTGCGCGTATCCGTGCTCGCTCATGCTCGCTATCCCTGCCTATGTATTGCACAGCCTTCCAAGGCCATAAAATGGTGCAAAAACATTCAAACTTGAACTTTTTATATATAATAATAATTTTCAAACCTCTGGTAAGAATATTCTCAAATATTCTCGGAGAATAATCTCTTTGAGAATATTCTCGAGAATATTCTCGAGCACGGAGAATATTCTCATGAGAATATTCTCGGCTCACATCTCTAATGACGTCATAGTTCTATCGCGGGACAGTCCTAGGTCCACGGGATTCAATGGTAGAGGTAAGGGTCGGGAGATACCTATCCCTGTACAGTATTTGGTAATCAATGATTTAAGAAACCAGGAGGCGAAGTCTTGAAACTTACGCGTTCAGGACCCAAACACTCTCGGATGTCAATAAGTAGGTAGGTAGGTAGGTAGGTAGGTAGCTACCATCAACGACGTATAATAGTATAGACTAGTAATGTCCTATCCCGCAGTACAGCGGCGGGTTAAGCCTAGCTGCAGCGGGCGAAACGCTGATGAGTGAGAGAGAGGGAAACAACATCGATTCACGTGGCGGTGTGTTGCGCTAGTAGCTATAACGTTGCCGCGTTAAGGATAATCAGAGTATTAATTGCATATCTCCAAGTTTTTGAGAAAATAACAACGGAATATGGTAAAATATTATTATTTACATGACGTATAGTGTACATTATAGTGGGATAAAATTTCAACATTATTCCGAATATGAGTTTGTAACTACCTGTAAGCTAAGGAGTCTAGATCTGGTTGCGTGCGCCGCCCTGATATGGAGTGCAAACCTTTGAAAATTTAAACACCCAGAATCTTCGAAAACCAAGAAAAAATACTGCCACTTGGATACATATGTGTGCTTGTTCAATTGACGGCTACTACGGCTCAGTCAGTAAAACAGCAACGATTCTAGCTGAACATGTATAGGTACTTGAATCACTGTGAAGTGGAAACGAAACACTAACCTAACATGTTTTGTTGACATTTGAAGGGATTGACACTTTTTGTATGTAATTATTTCGTAATTAACTCCAATAACTGACGTGCACAATTTTTATCTGAGCAGTAGGAATATTATTGTTAATAAATAATGAATACAATGATAAAATGATGATGAATCTCATATAAATTAGCAGACCTTTGGTGCACTGAAAGTGGATCTCTTCACTTTCCTATTAACTAAATCACACTTTGGTATAAAACACCTTCGGGGCATTTTACATACTGATATTTATGTATTATATTTATAATTATATGTATATTATTGTAATTAAATGAAGTTTAATTAACCATCCATCCCAAACATCGGAATTACAGAATGTTTACCTCAATTGTTTGAATTGTGAGCTGCGCCTTCTAAATCGAAAATTGTACCGTTCTTGATTTCCACAACTATTAACAGCTATCGGCTGAGCCATCGACGTAAGTAAATGATTCCAAATTCCCCCGCTAGGAAGACAACTTGGGCAGTAGGCAGACTTTTTTTTAGCCTGTTTTGGTGCTAGAAATTAACCCAGAGAGCATGGGCAGTTTACTCTCCTTACCAGGGCGGCGCGCGCAACAAGATCTAGACTCCTTACTGTAAGCAAACAATGTATTCCAATAATCGACAGATTTTATGCATTTTGCAATGGTTCCTAGGAGGATACCTATAGGATGGAATATGGGGTCCCTCGTCCTTGAATTGATACAGCAAAATATGCTAGAACAATCGAATTATTATTGCCAAAAACACAAGATGACAATGGATGTCGCTGCGGTGTTCACAGGCGCGTGAACACTCTAAAACCTATATACTCTTACTCTAATTCACATGCACATAACCATGAAAATACCAATCAGCACCGTACACAAAGTTCAGGTGATCTAATACGGTGAAGAATCGCTCTTGACGCCGCAGAGACGTAGCTGGGTTCAAGTTCGTAAATTTGCTTCTTCGTGAAATATTATTGATGTAAAATGGGTAACCTGATACGTGCCACGGCAATGAGGACTCACGCGGTGTCGAGGTGTTGAACAGTGTAGATAGCGAATACTCTGCACAGTGACGTTGTTGAATCGTCGTCGAGCGTCACAGGCGTCTAGGCGTTCTCGTGCAAACCGCTCTCGGCACGAAAGCTTCTCTTGACCACCGGACGGCCCTCCAAGGTCCGTCACCCTCGGTCCTCGTCTCAAAACGTACTGCCTGCTTCCTCAGCTCTCACACGAGGGGTACACAACCCTTCCCCTCAACCCCTCACACTGGACACTACCACTGAGGTCGTTGACACCCGAGAATGTCGCACACGCAAACTTATATACTATCTTATGCTATTATACTAGAATCTATACATGAAACACTGGTGTACCATTACAATTTCTTGGGCACTGAGGGTGGGGAGGGTTGAGTTCACATTATGTTTAGTCTTTATTTAGATGATTGTTTACAAATACGCGGTCACAGCACATTCTTAGATGATGATACGGCATTGTATCCAATGCATATCGCTACGCGCTCTCGCCCGAGAACACACCGCCGTTCACGCGGGGCCGGCTTCAGTCACAGAGTCTTTTTACTAGTCTAGAACCATTATACGTCGTTGGTTACCATTCACATAAAAATGATCGACATTGAAACATGAAGTCAAGCCACTTATTTGATTGTCATCCAGCAAACTATTGGAAACAATTATCAACGTATTAAATTAGGTACAGATATTATACAATCCGTAAAACATTATTCAAAATTAATCAAAACAGTTGACAGTAGATTTCAAGGTCGTCATTCTTACAGTGAACTTTATTGACGGTACTTATTGACGTCCGAGAGTGCTTGCCTCCTCAAAGCGTAAGTTTCAAGAGTTGGCCTCCTCTACAGTCTGCTAGGCAGCAAATAATTTCCATACCTACCAGCAGGGCCGGCCCGTGGGTAGGGTGACCTGGGCGTACGCCTGGGGCACCGAGATTTAGGGGGCGCCACATTATCAAACTATAACATTCTCTAAGATTTCTTATATATTTCTTTCCACCTAATGGTTTTGTAGGGGAAAGTAAACAATTAGGAAATTTAATTTAAATGCAAACCCCCAAAATATTACTGAAGAGATTCAAACTAGAGGGATCTTAAAGTACTCTCAAAATACATGAAATTGTAGATATCAATTTTATTTCAGAAAACCATTTTTTTCCGGGGCTAGCGCCCTATCCGCATGCTGTGGGCCAGGCGTGTAGGAAGGGTTGATTGGGGGGGGGGGGGGTATTATTGCTCCTCCACTGAAGAAGTCTGACCCCCATTCACCATACAAAAACAAAATTAAGTTTAACATTCCAGAACCCCTTCTAATTGTTTACATTCTAAAAAACCGCTCTGCGGGGCAACAACTTAAAGTTTGTTTGCATCATTATGTGCATTTTAGAACCCCAAAATAACATTTAAATTGTTTAAATTCTAAAAAATGCCCTGCGGGGCTAAAACTGGATGGCTTTGTCCCCCCCCCATCACAAATGTCATTCCTACGCACCTGTGTGGAGGCCTATAAAGTAACCCATTAAAAGGGAGGGGGCGCCAAAGTTTTCTTTGCCCCAGGCGTCGAAGAGTCAAGGGCCGGCACTGCCTACCATGTTATTTGGTGTAAATTTTCGATTTTTCTATTTCACTTTGGCCCTCATCTCATCATGGTGTGATAAAGAAGCAATTCTAGAGTTAATATGCTTCGAAAATTACCTACCAAATATTGGCAGGTGTAATGACTGACTTTAGATTATGTACCTATCAGAGAGTTTGCTATGACCAGAAGGGTGATTCTCGAGCTCAGTACTTAAAACATTTCAAAATGAATACAATGTTCATACTATGTTTTTTTGAGTTACACTATTTTTGATTCATGATTGAGAGGATCCTCTGTATCAATATATGATGATGTGGAATGATGGTAGCCACGTACAAACAAATTTCCTATACTGGATTCACAATCTTTTGACCACAAAATGGATGGA
Source organism: Leuctra nigra (assembly GCA_934045905.1). Taxonomy (NCBI): domain Eukaryota; kingdom Metazoa; phylum Arthropoda; class Insecta; order Plecoptera; family Leuctridae; genus Leuctra; species Leuctra nigra. Next base: position 28,277,534 of record OW203766.1, read on the forward strand.
ATTACCATAGCAAACTTTCTGATAGGTAAAGTCAGTCTTTACACCTGGACTGCCGCCCAGACATAAATTTGATTTTAAACAATTGGCCACTCTGCATTATGCTTGATTTCACTACTATGTAAAATCTACTCTATGATGTAATATTGACAAAACTTGGTTATTTTTATTATTATTATTTTGAATTCATTTGAATTGATCTATTCTCTTGCAACTAAACTATACGTCCTAATAAGGTAACTATTAACTGTCAGCATATGTTATGTTATATGTGTCATGTTGTCACCATGTTGTGTTTTTTTCAGCATGTGCTGAAAAAACTTGGGGAAGATCTCAACAGTCAGTAGGGTAGGATCTTGGCTAGAATTTGTTGAGATCTCTAAGATCTTGGCAAGATTTTCAGCAGAGAAGTTGGTACTCGTACGGCAATATGCCATCGACGGAGGTGCTCTAATCACTGAACTTACTCTTTCAGACCCAGGTTGCTCTGCTGGAGAACATTCCTGCCGACAACGTCTGTCTCTACTGCAGCGGCGCACCGCTGAGTTCCGACGAGCTGGTTGGAAGTCTGTCGTCGAGCAGTCTCGATGCCACCGTGTCGCTCCTCGGAGGAAAGGTCCACGGCTCTTTGGCTCGTGCCGGCAAGGTCAAGGGTCAGACTCCCAAGGTCGAGAAGCAAGAAAAGAAGAAGAAGAAGACCGGTCGAGCCAAGCGACGAATCCAATACAACCGACGATTCGTCAACGTCGTCCAAGGATTCGGCCGCAGGAGGGGACCGAATGCCAACTCATAGGAATATTATCTGATTTATAAATTTCTTGATTCTCTAATCTTAATGTTGACATTTTAATTGTAAATCGCTAAGACAACAGTAAAATGTGAACCTTGGTTTCTGAATGAAAAATCATTACTTTTTTTTCAACATTTTTCCTTGTACTCTTTCCTGTTCTTGCATAATTATGGGCTACATACAAACAACTTTTGTCTTATTATGTCAACAAAATTGGTTGGAAGTAACTGCTGATGGGTTGAACATTGTTGTCAGCAAGAAATGTATGTAACGTGGGTTTGTTGGTCTGACACCTAAAAAGATCTCTTTTGAATGACCAGGGGGGTCACTCTTGAAACTGTTGGACAGGTTTACCAGGGGCGGCCAATGTTATTTCTTATGGCACTACGAGCTAACCTGATTCGTGAAAGACCCCCTGAACTATTGCATTTGGAACTACCGTATTTACTCGCATATAAGCCGCACCCCAGTTTTTGGAAATCTGTTTTTGAAAAACACTTTGTATGCGAAAATAAGCCGCAGATATATACCGAAAATAACCAGGCTATACTTGTATCTATTATACACTTGAGTTGAGTGACAGGTCATTAGAGGACATTGACAAGGGTTGACAAGTGGTGGCTGAGGTTATCTGGAGATGAGGCAATCCCCAGAACCTGTCCTGAATACCCCTAGCATGCAAAATGGGAAAAATCGTTTTTGCGCGCGAATATTAGCCGCAGTAGGATTTCAAGGTAGTAAATAATTGAATATACCCGTGGCTTATATGCGAGTAAATACGGTATGTTTTCCAGTTGTCTCTGGGCAGAACAGACAATTTCATAATTGGTTTGATTATTGAAATGAACTTCGTTATTAACTTCGAGCACTGTGCTAACATTTCATTTTAAAAGGAGAATTGATTTAAATTAATTAAATTTAACTTATTTTGGTTTCTGATTTGAACTAGGAAGAATAAACTTGGATTTTAACTTACTGCCAGGTACTAATAACATTTTTAGACTGATTATCTAACGATTTGTTTGAAGTAAATATTTCAAATATTTATTTCTAAGTGAAAATAATTGGGAGTTAATTTCTGCTAAACTTGTTCGGTAATGCACCTCGACTACCAGCGCCGCTCTAAGTCCTCGGAAATTCTGCTGAATTAGCCCTTCACACCGCTATCAAGCTACATACTGTTGAGTTACATCTCGGATTACACCCCGGCTATTCAAAAAGTACTTGGAAACATGCATAATCAAGTTAGGTAATTTCTTGCTGAAAAATGTAGTTTTTCATGTGGATTTATTTTAATATATATTTTGAAATGTGAAGTTTACCCATTTCCATCTGCCCTCCAAAAGAGGAGTGGGAACGGCTTGAAATTTTAGGAAAAACTCACTTGTTTTATCAATACTTTTTTTAATTTTGTGATTTGAATCACTACTAGGTGCAGAATGCTCCAAACTGCTCTGTTCCATCGCTAGGTACTGCTAGAGAAGAGCTTTATTCACCGCTTTTTGACATTTCAAAATGCTAGATCTGGTAGCAAACCCGCTAAATTGGTAACACTGATCATGTTCTACCATTCCAGATAAAAAGTAGGTAACTGAAGCCAAAAAAATGTAGTATTCTGTTAAAGAGATGTTTTATTGTTTTATACTGTAATAAAATTTATTAGGTAATAGTACAGGAGCAAATGTAATTCCGCTCGATTGGAGTGCCGAAATTGATTTTTTTTTATAATTATCGATTGTTTACATCATTCTTAATATTACCTGACGTGCCTTCAATTTTTTTGGTGGCTATATCTTGGAAAATATGTCCGAAAACGTAAATTTTACAAATTATTTAAGTGTTGGTAGAGGAAAAGTTGAAAAATTATTTGATAATATAATTATAATTCACTAAAACTAACTCAAATATGAGGACTTGAAAAAAAAAATACGCCGTAAACAAATTTCTTTAAAAAAAATTAATTTTAATTTTATTTTAAACGCATATTGTTTACAATGAAATTGTCTACAAATTTTAAGTATACATAATTTAGTCTAAGTCCACGCGTTTCATAATAAATTGAGAGCAAAAAAACACAGAAACGTGATTGGTCAACTCCAACAATGAAAAAATAAAATTCGTTCACGGCGTATTTTTTTTTCAAGTCCCCATAGTTGAGTTAGTTTTAGTGAATTATTTCATAATTTTTCAACATTTCCTTTACCAACCATTAAATACTTGGTAAAATTTACGTTTTCCGCCATATTTTCCAAGATGGCAACCAACAAAATTGAAGGCACGTCAGGAAATATTAAGAATGATGTAAACAATCGATAATTATGAAAAAATCAATTTTGGCACTCCAATCGAGCGGAAAGCATTTTTTCTACACTTGAGCCTACACTATAATTGTTAAGAGTGAAATGTGAACTTTGGCAACAATCTAGACTGAATATATGAACTGATTAAATTATGAAAAGTTGTTTTTCATATGAAAGGTTTTATCTCAGGCGCCTAAAATACATATGACGGGAAACATGATTGCCTAGGAAGATAATGGAGGGGGGGGGGGGGGGTTGGGCGGAGGGCCCTCCAGCCAGGCGCGTAGGAACTACTTTCATCATGGGGGGGGGGGGGGATTGTTGCGACACCTGAAAGGGGGGTCTGGGGGGCAAAGCCCCCCAGTTTTAGCCTCGCAGGGCGTTTTTTAGAATTTAAACCAATTAAAAGTGAACTGAAGCTATAAACCCTCCAATTGTTGCCGCGCAGGGCATTTTTTTAGAATTTAAACAATTTTTAAGAGATTTTTATACACTAAACGTAATTTTGCATGGTGAATGGGGGGTCAGCCTGCTCGAGTGGGGGGGGGGGATAATCCCCCCCCCCCTTCCTAAGCGCCTGCCTCCAGCAGCAAGTGGGTTCGGGGCGCTTAGCCCCGGAAAATATTTGATTTCATAAATTAAATTTATTTGGTGCATTTTGACGTGATTTCTAGCCAACTTATATTTCGAGAAATAGCGGTTAAAATGACTCTGTATTGAACAAATATTCGGAAACAGATATATTTTCATAATAAATCGAAATACCTAGTGAATACACAAATATTTTGGAAAAGGCTTGCATTGACAGATAAACGTAAATTCCAAATCTCTCTGCGGACCACCAAAATTTCCTCGCGGACCACCAGTGGTCCACGAACCACTGGTTGGCGACCGCTGCTCTAGACGACTTGGATGCCCTTGTGCTGAGGGACTAAGTTGTCCCGATGTGGTGTTTTCATCCCCGAAATGTCAGTTGGCTATGCTAATAGTAATGTGGCAGTAAAACAATATTGTTTTCCTTTAATAACATTCATAATACCTATTTCTGACGCTGCTTAGATGTACCTACTACCTAGATTCTTTGTTTGACTTGGGTAGAAACAAAAGTTTTCAATGCTGTACGAGTTTCTCAACATCCGGGAGTATTCAAATAGGTAGTAGGTAATTGTTTTGCTGCTGAAAGATTCCACTTCAACAGGTTTAAAGTTAAATCATCCTTTGCTGCATGCTGGTACAAGAAATAAGATTTATTGATTAATAATACAGAGGATTTTTCTAGGCCAAGCCAGCCCGTAAAACTACACAATAGTAGGTAAACTACTACTTCATGATTAAGTTCTATTAGAAAATGGATATTTGACAATAAAGAAAAAATAAGATCCAATCAGCTGAGCCTCATTAATTTATTGACTGCTGGCCAGGACCCCAAGTCTTGTAATAGGCGTTTTGATACCGTTCGCGATTTCATTGTTGAAAACTTGGAAAAGTTGACAACTAAGCCTTGGCCTTTTTCTTTTTTACGTTTTAAACAGTGAAAACGCAAACGGTTTGAAAACGATGATTTCAAGACTTGGACTCTTGGGGACCTAGTTTTGAGATCGGTGGAGAGCTCGCATAATCGAGCGTGACGTCAAAGTGGCGTCCGTCCGAAATATATAGCATCCAATAAGTTAAATCAGTATATTGTTTTGTTTTGTCTGACGTCAGGCGGCCGTGAATCCGTATGATATTTGACTTGAACGATCTCGAAAATAGGTCCCCTTGGGCCATAATATGTAAGACTTCTTTAAGGATCTTGTTGCTCACTGGCCGCAATAAATATAATACAAAGAATGGGCCAATAAGTTGCAAAAATATTTTCAAAATGCTTGACTGTGCTCTAACTGTGCGTTGGTACATTACATTACTGATTCATATTGAAATAAATAGATTAACTTAATAACAAGCATATTAGTAAACATTTACAATATTAACATTTCAAGGAATAAAAATGATTTTTTCCTCTATAACTATTTTACACTTTCTACATGTATCATGTGATTCTTTGGTCGATAATAAATAATAATACAATCAGTGGAAGCGCTGTGGGAGCATGGCCACTGAGAACAGTGCAGAACTGTGATAAATTTCGCAGACTTCATACCCTAACTAAAGCAATGCCATCATTCATCGAGCATAGGCATTATAAATTTATTAATTTAACCTTTGTAAAACGATTGAAATGAGAATGTATAGGAAACTAAATGCTTCTACAACAGCATAATGAATGTGAAGAGATGTTCTTGAAAATGACGAGTATTTTAATTAATCTAGTGCTTCTAGCGATCTAGAATGTGAATAATATTGCTTATTGAAATTTTAGGTAAAAAAAAAAATCTGGTAGTAGAATAGTTCAAGTATAATAATTAATAAGCTACTTAATTAAAAGATCTGGTAATATATTTTTATGCTGGAGCCAACTCCATATGACTTTTCCAGTCCTGAGGCATCAATTCATCGAGTCTCTTATCGAGGAAGTGAACCTTGGAGCCAAGTTGATGGAGAGTCGCTTCGATGTCGGCCTGTCGTCGAGATTGCAACTCCGGAACAAGAGATTCCACACGCTCCACTCGCTTCTCTAGACTAGCCAGTTTACCTCGTACAATGTTGGCGTAAGACGGGGGCAGGGCCGTTCGAGCTGACGCAATGCCACTTTGATTCACTCGCATCACATCCAGAAACAATGGTCTGAAGCAAGAAGTTGTTCAATACAATTAGCAACACTTCTAATTAGGTACTTATAAATATCATAAGTCAACAACAAGTGGCATACTTTTCCTTTGTGTTCCCGTGAAGCAAGTAGGAAAATGTCAGAAGTGTGCCGTCCAGCCTACGAAGTTTCATCACCTCGTTGCCATCCTCACGAAGCCCAATGCTCGACCTTATTCGGGACTTAACCTCCGTGAAATTGATACCAAGTGGCAGCAGAATGTATTGCAGTGAGGAACTAACATCATTTCCAGTAGAACCTAAAGAATATTCATTTCATTACAAATTGATATAAATACAATATGTTTTGAGGTTATTGGAATGCATAATACAGACACTTGAGTAACTTACCACTTTGTTCTTTGTCGTACCTTCTAACTACAATCCACACTTCAACAGACTCCATACCTGACGACAATTTGTTGTGATGTGTCCTTAACAATTATTCTACAGGTGGTTTAATTTCTGAACGATCAATACGACGTCAGTGACGTCTATTACGTCAATGAATGACCTTGATATTCGACGCCACCGCCCTCTAGGCTTTGATCGACTACCCAATGAAAAGGCGCGAAATTTTAACTTCAAGCATAAACATAGAATAAAAAATACAAATTCTTTCTTCTATGATTAAATTTACAAAGTATGGTCTATGGATAACAAAAATTTTAGATTTTAGATCAGGTACTGGAACCGAATGAACAAAATGGTGTATTTTTTGGAACCAGAACCACTAACCAGAATCGAAATCCCTGTTAATTTTTGAGAATTACTGTTTGACATTTTTGACTTAGTAATTCAATTAATAAAATGTGCTTGTGAGTTCCAAATAGTTTAAATTGTCAGAAACCTATTGGAAACCATAGAGATTTACGTTATCTCTATGTGGAAACCACATGGAGCCGAAAAGGAACCGGAATCGGAACCGATACTTAAAAAAATAAAACCTCCAGTCCCTATTTTCGTTATCATGCAAAGGATTGAAGATGATTGAAGGTTGTAAAACAAAAGGTATTTAAGGAAGATGATATTTTTATTCGTTTCAGGTTGAAATACACTTTAAAATCCATTAAACACTTTTTTTACAGTTACGATAGTCAGAAAGCAGAATAGTTATTCGGCAAGGAAGACACATTGAAATCTCTATAATTACCCTACTTGAATTCGAATTCAATTATACGATATAATTAGGTCCCAATCAGCTGATGAAACTAGATACGTCTTAGGTCATCTTTATTTGCATTTGACTAGATTGTTTTCTAATAGCACAAAGAATACACATGTTCCTCTGTTGTCAAACGGCGCTTGTTGAATTGTTTGACCACACATCTGGAGATGATGATTCTCGAGAGCAGCAGTCGCAGTCGCCCAAGTTGATGGTGATGTTCTTGAGCTTTCCGCTGTGCTCGTCTCCGCTAGGTTCGCTTACGTCCTCCTCGATGATGTGCGGCGTCGTGCACTTCGTCGTCTGGTTCAGCAGGTCGCGGGGACTAAGTTGAACCCATTCCCCAGGAGCGACGATCTCCTGTGGACAGTGATGACGTTGTGGCATTAGACATAATTACAAACTTTGGACACATGAAAATATTATATTGATTTCATTTCCTTTTTGACAAATTGACAAAACAAAACGGCATTTCGATTCAAGGGCGTTTTTCCACCCAGCCCAGACTGTGTCTGTAGTACTAAGAAGAAGTGAACATTGGTACATAAATCAGGAAATTAAAACAAAGATAAGAAGATATGCCAAGTTTCCATGCATAATATTAGATTATGATTAGATTAGATAAGAAGTCACGAAGTTTAATTAGAAGTTTAATAGGCACCGAGAGTTCGCCACGAGTGAGAGAAATTAGCAACTTTTGTGGGAAGATCGTCAACTGTTTTATTTCTCATTGGCCGTGACCTAGCAACCGATCAGATGTCAACAAATGTACTCAAAATATTTCGGAATCAAAATAAGTCGCGCAAATTAATATTGTGATCAGATTCAGTGAAATTGTGAACACTTTATTATTAATATTTTGTAGGCGAATAAACATTAGATAAACATGTGTAAATTTCAAGGAGTGATAATGCGTAATATGTGCAGCAACATAACATATAACTGCAGCGACTTGGACGCCTTGCCAAAAGGTAAGCTTCCTTCCCACAGATTAGGTGGCTCTGTCTGTACTTTTTACAGTGCCATCTGTTGTCTAAACACGCTGCCTATTGTCATGTTTTCTTGTTTTGTACATCTTACTTCATTGCTCATGGCATCAGATATTGATTTATAGTTCTTGAGTACAATAAAATTATTGTACTGAAATTAAATTAACTTTATTAAAAATAAAATTTAATAAAATGTATTGTACTGCAAGTAAATTTATTGTACTGCAAGTACAATAAATCATCTAATCATCATCATCTTCATCATCATCGACCCCATAATCTTATTTAGGTCAACATTAATTGTATATTTTACCAATTGTTTTATTGAAACTCCATGTTCGTAATTTTAAATTGTTATTCTAATTTGATTTTATAGCTATTGATTTTATAGCCATTGATTTTATAGTTATTTATTTTATTAACGCAAGGGGAAATGGCAATCATTTTATAATGACAGTGTTTTATTAGTACCTATTTATAAAAGTTTTTCTCTCTGACTGATGCAATGAGCAATGAAATAAGATATATAAAACAAGAAATCATGACAATTAAATTATAATAAATAAATATTATGCATGAAAAATATATTGAGGTTGTGCAGAATAATGTAAATGGTGAGGATGAAGAATCTAAGTATCTTACGCGGGCTCCTTTTCATGTGGCTTATTGTGCGATTTTTACAAAAAAATCAATATACGATATTTAATTTGTCAAAATTTATATTAAGTATGGTAAAAAAAATTAATCGCATTATTAGCATAATCTTCACCAATCAGGAGCCAACTTTCCCACGTAACTCCTCCCAACACGGGAAACCAGGCTTCTGATTGATCGACGCAAAAAGTAAAGGGTTGATTTCCCTACCTTGTTACACGGCTTCTGCTGCGCTTGAAGTTGGTTCACCTGATTCTTGACCAGCAGGAGCAGAAGTTCGTTGCCAGTCTGACACGACAGTGTTCGACTCTCCACCCTCCTCTCCCGACCTCCTGGTGTCAGTCCTGAAGACAAGGTCATTGTTACAAGGAGTTGGTCGACTTCAACCCCACGGCGTCAGGAGGGTGAGGGGGGACTCTCTACTCTCCTCTCCCGACCTCCTGGTGTCAGTCCTGAAGACAAGATCATTGTTATAGGAGTTGGTCGACATCACGGGCGCCGTCAGGAGGGTGAGGGCGGACTCTCCACTCTCCTCTCCCGACCTCCTGGTGTCAGTCCTGAAGACAAGGTCATTGTTACAAGGAGTTGGTCGACATCACGGGCGCCGTCAGGAGGGTGAGGGGGGACTCTCCACTCTCCTCTCCCGACCTCCTGGTGTCAGTCCTGAAGACAAGGTCATTGTTACAAGGAGTTGGTCGACATCCCGGGCGCCGTCAGGAGGGTGAGGGGGGACTCTCCACTCTCCTCTCCCGACCTCCTGGTGTCAGTCCTGAAGACAAGGTCATTGTTACAAGGAGTTGGTCGACTTGGTATGAGCATCGTGACGGGGTTTTGGGTAAGAGGGCTCATTCATTCGGGTTATTGTAGACTTGTGTGCTCTTTACATCAAATTATTGGAATCATTTTTCAAACGCACTTAGAAACAATTGCAGGTGTTCCCTTATGATCATTGACCAGCAATAAAAAAATGTTTATGTTCTTTCTATGATCATTAAAATGTACACTTCTTAGGTACAATATGTAGTATATTGGTTCCACGTTCGATTTCAAAGGACGACTTTCCTCAAAGAAATATACCTCAGTCGGAGGAAATTTTGTTACAACAAAATTCGTTCTAGACAGTGGAGGGGGGGGGGGGGGGTTATATACAAAAGACAATTAAAGCTTGTTAAAGAAAGAACTATCCTCCTTCTAAAATAAATGTTTTAGCATTGACGTCCTATATGCGTTTTCTTGGAAGAATTTGTTATTAGAAAGTATACAGAGTCTTGATTACCACTTAGTTCAAAATTAGTCGAGTTTTTACCATGGCCTGTTTACGAATGTTCGTGCCAAGTTTAATTCCGACAAGTGTGTGTACTGTACACATTGATGATTCTAATGTTCTAATGATGAAGCTGACAGATGCTTGTTGAAGCGGCGGCGATCGCACAATACGCTGAAAGTGAATATTTATTCACAAGTCTACATCTAGCGCGGTTTCTGGACTTGTGACTGAGTAATATAAAAATTGCTTGATGTTGACGATGTTGGTGAGATGATGTTGATCTTGATGACGATGACAGGACAGTGATGTTGATGATAATGATGATAGGACAATGGGGATGGTGACGATGATGATGATGATGATGATGATGATGATGATGATGATGATGATGATGATGATGACGATGTTGATCTTGATGACGATGACAGGACATTGATGTTGATGATAATGATGATAGGACAATGGGGATGGTGACGATGATGATGATGATGATGATGATGATGTTGATGATGATGGATGGGCGGAACAGGCACGGAAGCAGAGTGACCATGTGCCCGAGGTCATGGTACACCAAGTCCGTCATTATTCGCTTAACTATTACGTAACGAGAATCCAAGGTCTTTATATAACCATGTGACTACATGCACCAAGGATTGGATTCCAGCATCACTTCTGTCAGTTGCGTTTCAGCTGTCATCGAGCATCTACTGTCGCATACATTCACAGGTTAGTGGCTCGATTCTGTTTCTCTTATCAGCGACAGTGAAAACACTGCTTATCTTATCAGACTATCATTGCTAGCTTTATTAGTTTTACCAGGTTAATGGAGTGATCGTGTTTTGAACATTTATTTCAATTTAGTTGATTAGGTAAGTAAGTAAGTAATTAATTTTTTTTTTGATACAGTCTAGAATTCAAATCAGAGGGGAAGGAAGAGCCTCTGAATGAGGACCTCGGCTGGAAAGCAGTTATCGTCCCGTCTCGTTGAAGATAGACTAGATGTTAAAGCGACAAAGTTGTGGAGAATGAATTGCAGATTATGCAGCGTTGACCACTTATTTGAAATTTTTAATCACCTTAAAGTTATAAGTAGTTAGATGTTGCGTAATTATTGAGTAAATAAAACTAATAATTTTAAAAATTGGTTCAACGACGCTTAAACTAGATTTAATTTCAAGCAACTTTGCTCTTGAAACTTTTTTTCTAACTTGATCGGTAGAGGCACAATTTGCTTTCTCACACCATCAATGTTATGAGTTTTGCATAAAACCAGGGGCACTGAAACCGACTGAAGTTGCAAGTAAACATTCTGGGAGTTCCAGTAACGGTGTGGAAGGGGATGATGGGAGGGTCCTAAGAGACAGCATGGAAATATAAATAGTGCACTGATAGCGAGAGTTTGTATGTCAACAATAATCATCAGTTTCCCCGGCATTTACACAATCAACGACGACTGGAGACAGACGGACCTCAGAGTTGTCTAAATCATCTTACCTAATTTATAAAAATCTATCTATCATAAAGTGTATACCGTCTAAAATGATTGGAAATGGCCTAAAATTAAATTTTCATTGTAAGTTGATAAAATGTAAGTGAAAATTTTCAGAAACATAGAATGTTGATACTCAAAACAGCCACGTACAAATCTTCCCAACAATTTAATTTATCATAAGAAAATTCGCTGTTGTATTAATAAAAACTTCACTTAATATTATTTTTTATGCTATTTTTTAAATTTGAATTTGAATATTTATGTTTTTTTGAAGATATAAATATATTTTTGCTAATTGAGTTACTGTTGAAATCGGCAACACTTCTCTAAGCATCCATAATAATTCACTGTAAATAGTAGCATCTCGGGCTATCTATTATTCTTGAGTCAATCTCGGCAAGGTTATGTCACGATGTGTATTTATTCTCATTGTGACAACAATGTCGAACAGTTTTCCCGTCTACAATTACTAGTGCAGAATAACAGATGAATTTCGACGCTCGCTAAGAGCACATCAATGTGTGTCTCTACTGTATGCACTATTTTATAATTTATAACTGAAAACTGTATGTTATAAAGGTAAAGAAATATTTTTGGTTGCAATGTGTATCATAGCAATTGAATAATAATTATACATTTTACGTGTTATTTCACACGTTAATCCCGAACACAGGTTTAGGTCACCGATAGCAATGATTTGTCAGACAAACGGCGAATAACTTTTTAATTGTTGTATTGACCGTTATCATTTACTCCAACCATTCCATTAAAAAAAAATCGATGTAGGTGTCAAAGGTTTCAAAATATAAAATATTAAGTGTGTGACTTTTTGTTGATTTTTTCTACTAGTTTTGAGCAATGAAATAATATATGATATTATTTCAAAATTTCAACATCGTGTTACCTAATTCATTGATTTATAAATTTCACAACATACCACTTATATAGTCCGGAGAAAAGGCTGGAAATATTCATGTGTATTTTTATTACTTTATTTCATTATTTTTCGTATTTTCTACTCTCTACTTAGAAGAAGTAGACAGTAGACAGTGTCTACGTTCTATTACAAGAACCACATGCACAAAAACTAAAATGATTTTCTTGCTCTGATTGCGATAATATTATTCTCTTAGTAAAGAACCCAGAGAGAAATGAGACTACCTATACCTATTCGTAAACAAATTTGTCCAATGGCCTTTAAATACTCTCAGGTGGTGAAATAAGATGTGTGTCATATATCGCCGTTATAATGGTTGGAATAAAAATCAATAAAAGGATTTGCAATCTTTGAATCTATTAGATAAGTGTTGAACACTTTATTGCGTGTGATTATTCTTGATCCTCGATGATTTTGTTCGTGTTGTGAAAGTGATGCTAATTATGTCATTTGAGTTGGTAGCCAGTCTGGACCCAGCGATCATAACAACCAGTGGCGGCTTGAACCCATAAAAACATGCGGGGCCAATCTTTTTCTCATACACCCACCACCCATTTTTAAACGGGGGTTTGGGGGCGAAGCCCCCAAGAAAAATTTCTCAAGGTCATTCGTTTTGATGCATTGTAACGATTTCATTTAACTCTTTTTGCTGTAATAAAGGCACAGCAAAAAAGTGACTTTTTGTGAATTATTTTAGTTAATATTTTACTTTAAAACTGATTTTAATTGATTACACATTAATTGAAGGTAGAAAAACTGGGAAGTAATTAATTTAATTCTTTAAGGGATTGTACCGTCACAAATGCCGCGCAGCAAATTTTTTTATTTTGGTTCTAGACGGAATTACAATGAATTTACAGGCAGGTACTAGATTTTTGAAAGAAAATAAAAAGTCTAATGAAAGGAAAAAACACATAAAAATGCCGCGCTGCAAAGTTTCTGGTTTTTGGCTACCTTAGGACGGGTTTAAAATGATTTTACATTACTCTGTGTTAAAGTGATAAAACTATGCATAAAAAATCAACGCAGCGAATTTTTTTGTTTTTGGGTACATTAGAGCAGGTTTAAAATGATTTTACAGGTAGTACTATATTTTTGAAAGAAAACATAAAAGTATATAATTAATAAAAAGTAATAACGCATAAAAATGCCGCGCAGCGATTTTTATTTTTTTTTATATATCTTATAGGACGGGTTTAACAGGACTTTACATTAGCAATAAAATCACGCCTAAAATAGCCGCGCAGCGAATTTTTTTTGTTTTTGGTTACATTAGAGCGGATGTAAAATGATTTTACATGTACTATTTTTGAAAGAAAACAAAAAAGAGTCGATAATTAATAAAAAGTGTACATAAAAATGCCGCACAGCGAATTTTTAGTTTTTTGGCTCTACCTTACGACGGGCTTAAAATGGGGGGTTTAATTTACATGGATCCAAGTGGGGTAAGGGATGTGAAGTGTGCTCAAAGTAAAAATAATATTTTCAAATTCGTTTTCAACCAATTTTTACCTGATCTCACACCAACTGGCGGGTTCAAAGGAATTTCTTCCCAAAAAGGAGGTATCACACTGGGCTGCAACTCGTCGCTGGAACCACGTGTATTTCTCACGTAATCGTTCTACATGTGCAGAGACTAATTTTAGTCTTTGCACAAGCGCAATTGATAATTTGGTCCTTACTAGGGTTCAACCTACGGGTTGCAGCCCCTAAGCCAAGTGTGATACCCCCTTGTTATTTTTTTTAAATACACAAGTATTTTAACCTGCCTGCAGCCTGCATGCATGCATGCATCAGCCGAGGCTGAAATTTTTTCATTTGAACCCACTCAATCGTCTGGAACACGTACAAAGATTAGAATGAACAAATAACTCTATTACTATATTCAATTAATACATATTTACAGCTTTTATTTTATTATAATTCACTTGATGTTTAATACCTTCCCACCCACCCACCAAACCACCCGCCTCCTTCCGACCACCCACCCACCCACCACCCTTTTCTACCGGGGCCACGGCCCGGATTGAATATGGTCAAGCCGCCACTGATAACAACAATACTCGGGGTATCAGATCTCACTTCTGTTTACATTTTTTGCATAAGAACTACAGTCGGAAGAAAACATTCATATCAAACATTGTTCCCAGTTAGACCAATCACAGTAATGACAACAAATTCGTCCCCAAATCTGATCCCGCCTTATTTACCTATAAAAACCCCGCCCACAATAGCAATTAGAGCTGATTCTCTAGGAGCAGTCAGCCGGTCCTTCCCCTTAATATCCCGACAAAGGTTTTTCGACCTCAATTGTTATTGAGGTAGGTCCATGAGCGCGATTGAGTAACTATTTGAGATGTAGACCATCATCTTTGGCATCTAGCCAATAGTGGCGCTGTCCGCTATTGGCTAGAAGAGAAGAGGTCTTCATCTCAAAAGTTAAGTTACGCAATCGTGCTGCTGGTTCGAATCAAAGTGATTGATTAACTTAACTTTGTTACAATAAGAACAATTTGTTCTTTTTGTGATGTTTTTTGCTGAAGATACTTCTGATGATAATTAATCATTAACTAATTGAAGCTAATTGTGTATTCGAGTTTGCAATTTTACTTGATACGATTCTCTTTACCACTCATGCATTAATTTTTTATTCAATTGCATGATAAGGAGTTAATTGATATTATTTAATTATTTAAATATCACATTGTTATTTGTTAGTTATAAACTTTTCTTCGCAGTTCGGGATTCCCAATTTGTATTAATAATTATTCAATTTGCCCCTCTCCTCCACACCCTGAAAAACTTATTCCTCATAACTCCACTTATGTTTTTATTCAATGGTCGTCCTATTTTTATGTAAATAATGTTTCTGCGGCAACAGGTAGAAACCAGATGTATAATCCCACAAGTTATCAATATCATTTCCTCAATCCATGGCAGTGCTGTTCGTTTTGATGCAGTGTCTTTACACAGTTTAATAGTCATTCCAAATACCTATTGGTCTCTGATAACACATGTGATACATTTACTCATTCAACATTAACAATACATGAACATTACTCGTTTATATTAGGTAATTATGTCTAGATTTTATCAACATCCTTAGGGTATAAACAACTAATAGAAAAAATTGTGCACAATTCAACTTGATTTATCACAGAGCTGATGTGCGAATTATTGCATAACATAATCATAATCAAAGTGCTACTGGTATAATAATGTATTGCGAAGCATGTGTGGGACATGACTTGTATGATTTACGACGATAAAAGAATGTTAACAATGCTCTCGGAGATGATTATGCACCCGACAAATGACATGTATTGTATTGTATTATTTATTTGTAGGAAGCAATTACAATTGCATTACAAAGTCAGAACTAAAATAATAACTATAATATGACATTTGAGCATTGAAACATATTGAGTAACAAAGACAAATTGTAAAAATACATTCGAATGTTAACACATATTACAAGTTAAAATAGTGAAAGTATTGCGCTAAAAGCGAAGCGAACATATAAATATACATATAAATCAGCATTCAAGAAATTCATTTACACTGTAAAAGGAATGCTTCATAAGGAACATCTTTAAAATATACTTGAAACCGCTCCTGGACTCAATGTTCCTGATTTCTTGCGGCACATGGTTGTACAGTCTGCGGCCAGACTGCATGACACCCTGAGACGTGGTATTTAAGCGGCAGTATTCATGTTTTAAATTGGAGGCACCTCTAGTTCCATACATGTGGTGGCTGTTGTCATTAAACAAATGCAGGTTGTCCCGTGTAAACAAACACACTGCCAAAATGTAGATACATGGGAGAGGTAGTATTGCTACCTCCCGGAACTTATCTCTGCATGACGCACTATATCCAAGAGAGAGTATGATCCGGATGACTTTCTTCTGAGCGCGAAAAGCCCTATTGCTGTCTAGCGTACCGCCCCAAAAGATGATACCATACTGGAGTATTGAGTGAACGTACGCAAAGTAGGCTGATCGTAAAGCAAATAAGTTGCAATTCAGGGCTAATGTACGCATTACAAAGCGCGCTGAAGAAAGTTTTTTAACTAGATGATCGATATGCGGAACCCAGGATAGGTTTCTATCAATAGTTATACCAAGATACTTCACGCTGGAGCACGAGCTGATAGACAGCATATTATCAGAGTGTTTGCCGCGAGGTTCGAAGGTTATAATCTCGGTCTTGGTACGATTCAATAGAAGTTTGTTAGGGGTGAACCAGTTAACAAAATGATCCATGGCTAAATGGACTTCAGCCGCTAGTTGGTTGGCGGTTAGAGCTTCAATTGTGGCACTGGAATCATCAGCATACTGGATTACACTTCTTCCTGAATGGTTGGTACAGATGTTTGGGGCAAGATCGTTCACCATGATAGAGAAGAGAAGGGGCCCCAAGATGGAGCCCTGGGGCACACCTTTAGTGACGGGTTCCCAAGAGGAGAAGTGTTCATTAAGCTGCACTCTCTGAGTCCTACCACTCAGGTAGGAATCGAACCATGCCCCACAAACACCAGTAATCCCATATACCGTGAGTTTGTTCATCAGCAGTTGGTGGTCCATTGAATCGAAGGCCTTAGACAAATCACATAGTATAACTCCAACCTTGTTCTTCCTCTCCAAGGCCTCCTCAATCCCAGTAATCATACCAAAGGCAGCAGTAGTGGTAGAGCAGTAGTGTAATATCAAACAGATTGAAGGTCGTACTACTTGCAGTGTTACAGTCGGCAGCGAAAGCTGTCAGTAAGTGCAGTCAGTCAGTTACTACCTGTGTTTACGAGCGGTTCGCTAGGCGAGTGACTCATATCTGATACAAACGAAAGTGATATTGCACTACCGAAGAAAATTAGCAGCTAAGGTGAGTAATGATGTAATGTTTTTACTTATTTCACGTATCTGATTTTTCATTTGATGTGTTCATAATTTCCTAACTATTGAAAGTATAAAATTCGATACTTTTAGTGTCTATGAACTGTTATTTGAGACAATTTTTATAAGTAGGTAACTATACTGTTTGCCTTCATCACGTAATGATAGACATAAACAACACGAACATTTTTCAGCGATGTGTTCAGGTATATCAAGTTTATAGACTTCGGATACATCGTATAACTTTGATAAGAGATTTTGGTTGAAATACTGCTTCTTACATAGTCTTTTTCATTATTTGTCTCACAAAAGCAAACAAAAATTCAATTATAAAAGTTTTTAAACTTTCGTCATTATTTACATCTTCATTGGGATTCGATTCCTGTTTATTGTATGTTTTGTCAAATAATTGTGCAGTTTCAATTTAAATGTCAGAATTATTTGCAAGACAAAACGCATGCAATAAAACAATTTAACAAAGAGTTTCAAAGGAGATTGCTAAAAATCATGGACATTATCTTATTTTCTATTTCCATAATCTATAGAAACAATTAGAATTATTATTTATATAAAATATTATATATTATAATCATAGTTAATTTTAAACCCTCTTATAAAAAAAATATTTTAGACCCAACGAACATGTAAATAATTTCTTACATTATCACATTTACATTTCCAAATTGGAATCAAAATTAAAATATAATCATGGTCTTCAACATCTTCCTATGTGAATCAAGTTTAATATGTTGTATTTCCACAATCTAAGTTGCATTTGATAATCAATGTACCTGCCACTGTACAGTTAACAGAAGATCTATCAATTCCGATTATTTTGTTTCGTAAAGGTGTTCGTAATTACCTTTACCGATTGACAATTACAAACATCCTCTTTCCTGTTGACAGCGATGAGTCAAACAGTCACTAACAACCTGGACGCGGGTGCGTCAACGTCCTTTATCACCGACGACTTCCTGACGTCGATCCTGCGTCGCGACGAGAACGACGCGTCGTTGGTCGTCGTCAACAGCAAGGTCGAGAGTGCCGTGCCGAAGGGAGACAACTACGTCAGCGTCATCGTCCGCATTGCCGTCGACTACACGGTGAACAACGGCGACATCAAGAAACACCGCTCCATCATCGTGAAGACTGAGCCTCAAGGAGAAATCATGTTGAACTTCATACGTCAAACTGAAGTCTTTGATCGAGAACTACGAATTTATTCCGTAACTCTGCCGGCGATGTACAAGTTAATAGAGGATAAGACGGGGAAGAGGTTGCAGATCGGTCCGAAATGTCTGCAGACAGATCGTCCTGACACTATCGTCCTGGAGGACCTCCGTCCTGAAGGATACAAGATGGCGAACCGCCGCCAAGGTCTCGACTATCACCACAGCGTCGCGTCTTTCAAGACTCTGGCTCATTTCAACGCCACTTCCGTAGCGCTTCATGATCAAGATCCGGACTCCATCGAATACTACAAGGAGATTTGCTACACGAAGAAAAACCGAAAGTTCCATGCGGATTTCATGGAACCGACATTCAGAAGTCTCGCCACTGTCGTTGAAACATGGCCGGGATATGAACGGTTCGGGGACAAAGTCAGGAAAGTCGCTGAGGAGGGCGTCGACAAAGTCATCGAGATGGTGAACAGAGAGAGTCCGATGAAAGCGCTCTGCCACGGCGACTTCTGGACCAACAACATGCTCTTCCGTTACGACGACGACGGGAAGATCGAAGATCTGAAGATGCTGGACTTCCAGCTCATCAGACACGCGTCACCAGCTTTGGATATCATCTACTTGCTTTACACCAGTCCAAGTCAGGACATTCTAGAAGAATCCGGAGACGAACTGATCGCCACATATCTCGATGAATTCAACAAGACAGTAAAGAGTCTCGGATGTTCTCATCGCAGCATCACAAAGGACCAACTGGATCGGGAGTTGAGTGCTTGCGGCTACTACTCTGTCATCTGTTCGATGATGTTCTGTATCATGACAGCCGACCCGGAAGATGCGCCCAAGTTCGACGAACTCACGGAGGCGAATAAGGAACAGGAGTCGAGTGTCGTGATGGACAAGGCATTCGCAGGGAAGAGATTTAGACGCGTGTTTGAACGTCGGCTACTCAAGTTTGAGGAGCAAGGACTTATGTAATAGCGTCATAATTGCATGCGTTTTATTATTATGTAATGACGTCTGAGCTACATGTTTATAATTGATATTAGATTATACGTTTTATCAATGTCATTAGTGTTACGTAATACTTTTAATGCTATCGCTTTTAACGATTCTGTTAGCCTTTACACACGCTTGCTACCGAAAGCAATCATAGGCGACTTGCTTGATCAAGACATACATTCTCGATAAATCGATTATTGAATCTACTATATTATATTTATTTCGGATGATATTACTACAAAAGCAATATATGTTCAATGATAATGTAATGTGTTTTATCAACAAATAAATAATCGTAAGAGATAAGTTAATTATTGTTTTTAATTGAAGAACTTCCAGCACCAGACACGACTTATTTTCAAAACCTACGAAATATGAATTATATTCATAATTTACTCAACAGATCGCTGAAAGATGCCTGACGAAACCACACTGACCCCTGGCGAGCTCGCTCCGTGGCTGGACAACGCGTTCCTGGAGGCGATCCTCCGCCGCGACGAGCACGACGACTCTCTCGTCGTCGTCAGCAACAAGTCGGAGAGCGCCGTCCCTGTTGGCGATCACTACGCCAGCTTCCTGCTCCGCGTTGCCGTCGAATACAACTCCGGGGACAACAAGGAGTCGAAGACACGTTCCTTGATCGTAAAGTCCGTTCCCACGGCTGAGATCATGCAACAGTGGATCGCGGAGTCCGGAATATTCCGCCGGGAATTGAACATCTACGCGGTTACTCTCCCCGCCATGAACAAGTTGTACTTGGAGAAGACCGGGGAACGAATAGATATCGGACCAAAGTTCTGCCCTACTGATCGTCCCAACACCATCGTCCTCGACGACCTCCGACCTCTTGGCTATAAGATGGCTAATCGTCGAGAGGGTCTGGATCTCATTCACAGCGTGCGTGGGATCAAGTCGTTGGCAAAGTTCCATGCCATCTCCATGGTGATGAATGACGAAGATCCCAGCGTCTTCGACTTCTACACTGAACCATTCTACACAGAGGAAAATCGCAAGATGATGTCGGGCTTCATGGAGCCGATGTTCAACAACTTGGCCACGGAAGTGGAGTCCTGGCCAGGGTCTGAACGATACGGGAAGATACTCAGGGGCTTGGGCGCTACATCCATTCAAGCTTGCATTGACTTGGCTAAGAATAAGGAAGGAGCGCTGAAAGTCCTGAATCATGGTGATTTCTGGACAAATAACATGCTCTTCCGTTACGACGAAGACGGGAAGATCGACGACATCAAAATGCTCGACTTCCAGATCATTCGTTTCGCGTCTCCAGCTCTCGACATTCTCTACTTCCTGAATATGAGTGCCAATCAACATATCCTGGAAGAAAACAAGGAGGAACTCATTGACGAATATCTGAACCATCTTAATGCGACCGTGAGGCGCATGGGCTCCCCACATCTTGCCTTGAAAAGGGAGCAAATCGATCAGGAACTTAAGGACAAGGCCTTCTTCGCCGTCATCGTCTCCAGCATGTTGAGCATCATCGTCGCTGAGCCTGAGGATGCTCCTGACATGTCGTCGATCACCCAGGAGGATCTCGACACCGGGAATTTTACTCAGATGAACAAGGCGTTTGCAGGGAAGAGATTCCGGTACTCGTTTGAAAGGCGCCTTGTTCAGTTTGAGGCTGAAGGATTAATATAATCATCTATTATTTACATGCTAAGGCATTTTTTATCTTACGCTTTTTAATCGGAGTATTACAAAGAAAATAGAGTCTATCTTCTATTATAACCAGAGCTAAGCAGTGTTGCATGTTATTGGAAAAAAGTGCCGGGTTAAAAACAAAATGTAATATAGGGGTTTGGCCCCGCTCGGAATTTTTTGAAATTTGGACTATTTTAGTGATGATTTTACGCTGTTTTGGACGAATTTCTAAAGTTAGCTTCGCAGTGCTAATTAATGATTAATTCATTGTATTGTTACAGCTCTTCATTTGAATAAATTTTACTGCCTTCTCCTCGGATGAGTATTTTCCAATTAAATTTGTTTCTATATGAAAAGTTAATGAATATTGACTGGTTTTTGTATAGACCTTATTCACAAATATGGTCCAGGGTACCCTGGCCCCATTGTATCCCTTGGAATAATTGAAGAACCTCAGAAAGTTCACAATCTAAACAATATTTAAGAATATCAATGTATGTCCCTTTTAAATCAATAAAATGTTCGATGTTTATGTAATGTTAAAATTACATTTAATTCCTTGACTTGATGCATGTCCTGAATTCCCATTAGTCCATCAAAGAGTCTATACTCAAGGATTTTACAATACTACAAGCCGCATCGTCGAGAGACTGATAACAGGTGGGGGGTGTCGTTACACTGCCCCCCCCCCCCCCCTCTCGAGTATTTGGGTTAGGTTAGTTTAGTTAGGTTTATTGTAGGTAACGAAAAGAGGCATATGTATTGAGCTAGAAAAATGAAACATCTCATTTGCATAAATTTTTTTACTTCTTTCAATTTCTTTGCCTGTTACTTGAGCGATAGAAATCACACCATCCAATTGAGCGAAATTTTGCCTACACCTTCAATTGGTTACAATTAATAATTTTTTCTTAATTTTTAGAAAAACAAATTATTCGAACTAATTAGAATCTTGCAAGGTCATTGAGACTAACATTTGATAATGTTTTAAAATTGTTCAGCCAAATTCTCTGATTTGAAAGGAATGACTGAAAATCAAAGATTTGAAAATGAAATCGAGCTGGCGCATCGAGATTTGCACCGACCATTTAGTATACCAACCCTACACCTTCTTGCTTCATCTTCCTACATCATTGACGCAATGCGCGAAACTTGATTTTTTATTAAAAGGTGATACAAGTGCTCGGCCGTTCGAGCAATTTGAGAGAGAAAAATTGTTTCATAAGTGGGTGTAACTTTGATGGGATGATTACACGAGCAGTTTAATTGTATATTAGTAGCACATTTTTATTTTTTATTCGTGTCTTGTTAATTAGGCGCCGTTATTCAATAAAACCGTCAAAACGATGAAATTTCCGATACGATTATTGGAGACCAAACCCGTGATCCAATTGATCTCAAATTTTTCAATTGTGTTGTTCCAGGATGAACTTAGACTTGTTACTTGGCACATTTATAAAATTAGTGTTATACAATAGGTACCCAGCGAGACAAGAAATTGGCTAATTTTTCACCAAAAATCAACTAATTATTACTAATTAAAAAAGGGGAGAAAAATTTACCAAAGGACAACCCTACGTTTGTCTTATTTCTAATCATGATTAAAATTTCAAATTATTTTGTCAACCCATTTTGTCTCCAATCGTATCCAAAAAGTGCCAGCACAAGCAGCAAAATCGCTCGCGCTTGCACACTCTTAACACTTTCAAAATTTTATTTGGTTAACATCTGAGATTTCGAGGCTTCTTTCATGTCATACACAACTTAAGTTAATTTTATTTTTTACTTGTCGGCTGTAACCGGGCAAAATGATTCCACGTATTTTTTAGATATCAATCCTGTTACGTGTGTAAAGGTGATTGGCAGTTCTCGGATTGAATATTGAATTGCTTACAGCGTCAAGTGTGAATGGAGATGTTTGGAGATAGATGAAAATGACAAATAATGTCCCTGCTGTTATCATACACCTCACGAATGACATATAATATAATACAAAGCACATTCAAGGCCAGGGCTTAATGCTTTTGTGCGTGGAGCGTTGGTGGATAGCGGGAACCAGCCAGTCAGTCAGCTAGCCAGCCAGCTAGTCGATGCGTTGGTCCATCAAACTATTCTTGCATGTAATTACGAAGTGTCGGTTTCGCAAGTAGTAAATCTGATTCAATCGGAAGTGAAATTGAGCTCAGCTAAGGTGAGTAATGATGTAAGGTCTATTACTTATTTTATTGCTGACCGGACATATTGTGCTTAATTTTTTATAATGTCCATCATTTTACTGTCGGAAAATCACGTTTTAAACTGAATCCGAGGTTATTTTAATTGATCGTATCGATCGTAAGTATAGTATTGTTCGACTGTCTCACCATTTATTTTTTGTCATGAATAACCCACGTCACACCGATCAACCTGCTGATCTGATATTTTCAACAAATTAACTGTCAAAGGTAATACTTACATGTAATGTCAAAATAACATTCTTAAAACAGTGACTAATTTTTTAACTAAATGAATTATATACATTGAAGAAGTGTCAAAACTGATCAAATGATATAAATGCCCTGCGTCTTCACTGCTTGCAAGTTATGTTGAGAGTGGATCAGCAACAGCATGCTTCAACCACATGCACGAAATGATTCGATTTTCAAAGCAATTGCACAGAGACTTATTCATGGTAAGTGTGTGGAGGTAACTTGTGGTATATACGTAATTCATGGACGTAATTGGGGAGTTTACAACATAGCTGATGTAGGTACTAGCTTAGAGTAAAGATAGGTTTTATAAGATGTGGGTGTGACTCAATTTGTACGTCGTCTTTCTTTCCTTTTCATTACAATATGCTATTAATTTAAACTTCAGTACAATCGCTTGTGAAAGTTTTCGTAGGAAACAATCCGAATAAAAACATTATCATGTGAAAATCAATGAAAATATTGAAACAATATTGAAACTTTCATAGGCTCTAAATTTACATTCAAAATTAACATATTTTAACAGCATACTCAATAAATAATTTTAATTTTACAAAATTTCAATTTAAAGTTTCTAGCGTGGTAATTCTAATTTTGTTTAATTTAAAAGTGTTACCTTCAATGATTGTCAATTACAACATCCTCTTTCCTGTTGACAGCGATGAGTCAAACGGCTTCTAACGATCACGACACAACAACGTCCTTCATCAACGACGACTTCCTGACGTCGATCCTGCGCCGCGACGAGAACGACGCGTCGTTGGTCGTCGTCAACAGCAAGGTCGAGAGTGCCGTGCCGAAGGGCGAGAACTTCGTCAGCGTTGTTATTCGCATCGCCGTCGACTACACGGTGAACAACGGGGACATCAAGAAACACCGCTCCATCATAGTAAAGTCGGTGCGGCAAGAGGAAACTATGTTGAACTTTATCCGGGAAACTAACATCTTTGATCGAGAACTACGAATGTATTCCGTAACTTTGCCGGCGATGTACAAGTTAATCGAAGAGAAGACGGGGAAGAGGTTGCAGATCGGTCCGAAATGTCTGCAGACAGATCGTCCTGACACGGTCGTCCTGGAGGACTTACGTCCTGAAGGTTACGTGATGGCGAATCGCCGTCAAGGTCTCGACTATCACCACAGCGTCGCGTCGTTCAAGACTCTGGCTCATTTCAACGCCGCTTCCGTAGCGCTCCATGATCATGATCCAGACTCCATCGAATACTACAAGGAGATTTGTTACACGCAGAAAATGCGATCGTCTCACAAAAACTTTTATTTTCCTAAATTTAGAACCCTCGCCGCTGTCGTTGAAACATGGCCGGGATATGAACGGTTCGGGGACAAAGTCAGGAAAGTCGCTGAGGAGGGCGTCGACAAAGTCATCGAGATGGTGAACAGAGACACTCCGATGAAAGCGCTCTGCCACGGCGACTTCTGGACCAACAACATGCTCTTCCGTTACGACGACGACGGAAAGATCGAAGATCTGAAGATGCTGGACTTCCAGCTCATCAGACACGCGTCACCAGCTTTGGATATCATCTACTTGCTTTACACCAGTCCAAGTCAGGACATTCTAGAAGAATCCGGAGACGAACTGATCGCCACATATCTCGATGAATTCAACAAGACAGTGAAGAGCCTTGGATGTTCTCATCGCAGCATCACAAAGGAGCAACTGGATCGGGAGTTGAGTGCTAACGGCTACTACGCAGTCTTCTGTCTGATTATGTTTCAATACATGACAGCCGAACCGGAAGATGAATCAAAGGTGGACGAGGAACAGGTGACGAAGCTGGAAAAGGCTTTCTCCGGGGAGAAACTGAGACGCGTTTTTGAACGACGGCTTCTCAAGTTTGAGGAGCAGGGACTAATATAATATCCGCTTGCTTATGAAAAGTTATTAGTTTTATAAATTTAACATGTGTAATTATATAAGTTTGCTTTGCTTCTTTCCATGAGTTGACAACAATGAATACTCTAAATAATGTGTCATTTACAAAATAAAAAATCTTGAACGATAAATAAATTCCGTTGATTTTCCTGAACATCTCATCTCACAAAAATCATGGTACAGTAAAATGACTACAACAATTACATTCATAATTTCCTCAACAGATCGCTGAACGATGCCTGACGAAGCCACACTGACCGCTGGCGAGCTCGCTCCGTGGCTGGACAACGCGTTCCTGGAGGCGATCCTCCGCCGCGACGAGCACGACGACACTCTCGTCGTCGTCAGCAACAAGTCGGAGAGCGCCGTCCCTGTCGGCGATCACTACGCCAGCTTCCTGCTCCGCGTTGCCGTCGAATACAACTCCGGGGACACCAAGGAGTCGAAGACACGTTCCCTGATCGTCAAGTCCGTTCCCACGGCTGAAATCATGCAACAGTGGATCGTGGAGTCCGGAGTATTTCCACGAGAATTGAACATCTATGCGGTTACTCTCCCCGCCATGAACAAGTTGTACTTGGAGAAGACCGGGGAACGAATAGATATCGGACCAAAGTTCTGCCCTACTGATCGTCCCAACACCATCGTCCTCGACGACCTCCGACCTCTCGGCTACAGGATGGCTAATCGTCGAGAGGGTCTGGATCTCATTCACAGCGCGTATGCGATCAAGGCGCTGGCGAGGTTCCATGCCATTTCCATGGTGATGAATGACGAAGATCCCAGCGTCTTCGACTTCTACACTGAACCATTCTACACAGAGGAAAAGAGCCAGATCCTTACTGACTTCATGGAGCCGATGTTCAACAATTTGGCCACAGAAGTGGAAACCTGGCCAGGGTATGAACGATTCGGAGAGAAAGTCAGGGAAGTGACTGCTAAATCAGTTCGAGCTTGCATTGACTTGGCTAAGAATAAGGAAGGAGCGTTGAAAGTCCTGAATCATGGTGATTTCTGGACAAATAACATGCTTTTCCGCTATGACGATGACGGGAAGATCGACGACATCAAAATGCTCGACTTCCAGATGATTCGTTTTGCTTCTCCAGCTCTCGACTTGCTCTACTTCCTTAACGTGGGCCCCAGCCAACATGTACTGGAAGAAAATAAGGACGAACTCATTGAAGAGTATCTGAACAATCTAAATGCCACCTTGAAGCGAATGGGCTGCCTACATCTCGTCGTGAAAAAGGACCAAATTAATCAGGAACTTAAGGACAAAGCCTTCTTCGCCGTCATCGTCACTTCGTTGTTGATCTTCATCGTCGCTGAGCCTGAGGATGCTCCTGACTTGTCGTCGATCACCCAGGAGGATCTTGACAGCGGGAACATGACTCAGATGAACAAGGCGTTTGCAGGGAAGAGATTCCGGTACTCGTTTGAAAGACGGCTCGTAAAGTTTGAGGCTGAAGGATTAATATGATCAACTATTGGGTATTATTGCTATGCTGATGCACTATTTTAATCTTACGCTTTTAATCACAAGTATTATAGAAGAAACAAAGATGATCTAATATCATAAATATTATTGAATACCAAAGTGATGAATATAATAATCTCAATATATTTACGAATCTCAATGCATATATGCATCTTAAACAAAATATATTTTTAGAGTTTAATTAACTTGTTTCCTTAATTAACACCCACAAACCCTATCAATCAAGAGGTTTAACCGCTTTGGGAAGAACCCCCACATCTTATCCTGAGTGGATGTATTCTTTGTAATTCAAAGTAAAATGCACTTGGAATCTAGTGACAGTGGCTTTTATGCAAATTTTACATAGGTACCCTACAAGAACCTGCACACATAGTAATCTATTAACCCCCTCCATGCACCACCACCCTTGACAGTCAGTTTAGTGAGCAATAAGTAACAAACTATATTTTCAACCTTCAGTATTAGTATTATTGTTGTATAAGTATCCAAAAACCAAAACCCATTTTTATTTTTATTTTTCAATTAAGAAACTGTGGGGCCTGTTCAAAAAATAATTTAATTTTGATGGCTAACACTAAAAGCTAGGAAAACGCTCTGTACAAAAGATTATAAGCGAGTATGTAACAATTCTGAAGCCGAAATTTCCTAATACGAAAGCCAAGCTAACACGTTCCAATAATTCGATATAAAATATAGCTACCACAAACATGCACAAACCAAGCTGATCATTCCAGCGTATATAGTCATCAATCTATATGCCTATTCCGGACTCGGGACTCGGGAGGAAAAGTAGACCCATTTGCCAGGCAAGTGATTGTGGTGCTATGCTTTAGTTTTCTTTTGACAGATCAAGAGAACAATAATTATTTTCAAATTATGTACGAGCGTGAAAAGCTCTGTAGTCTCTTGACCGATTCGCTAAAAATGAAATATTATAAAATGTTGGCCCCAAGTATGTTCCAAATTTAAACTGATCCAAACCTTTTTCTTATCAACCAAATAAGGGATTTGTTTCGCTTTCTTCTAATCATTGTTGAACATTTTACAAATCAGACTTGTTTGAAATTTTTTAGCCTGATCTGAGAAACGGTCTGATCTCTATTGCATCAACAGTCTGAAAAATGTAGAAAATAACTAACAGACAAAACCAGAAGCTATAATAAGTAGACGATCTCTTACAAACTATCATCAAATCAACTCAATGAAATATATATATCGAGTAAATGAGGCAAAGGTCAAGAATGGTAATAAGACAATCATTCACACGTATTTTAAATCAGAACTGTCAAATAATCTCTAGCCTTTTGTCATTCAACGATTTGGAGCACACGGTGTGTGAAAGCTTCTCGAAAAGCTCAACAAATAGAATACGTCTCAAGGTAAGTCTACATCTATTACATCTATTGTTCTGACATTGTATTGTCGTCTGCAAGTTGTAGGGAATTGATCCCGACGTAATTCAATTGCATATAGAATAAGTGGCCAAAGACGTGGCCTTGGACCAAATATTGTAGGGGAATAAGTAGGTTAAATGTGTTAACTTCTGTTGTGCTGGTGTCATTTGCGTAGCCAAGATATTCAGACTTTCGTTAATAACAATAGTCAGATTATTATTGTCTAATTACTGAAACCGGAAACGACGTCAAAAATATTCCAAATCTGACCAAAATCACCTCTTCATACTATAAATACATTTTTTCAACAGTCATAATGAAGCTCTCGAAACGGCTGGATCGATTGGATCGAAACTTTCGCTTTATTCTCTACTTGGAATATCATTCAAGGCAAATATTTCGTACCAACCATTGGAAAATTATATTAGTAACCAAATCGAAAATGGCACAATTTTTTAAAGGAATTAATTATTGCTCCGATCTGATCCGATAATGTCATAAGTTTAAAAAAAAGATATATGTATTGTAAAAAATATCAAAAAATCAGCAATTAAAGAAGTGATATTAAATAATGGGCGAAGTCGACACAATAAATTTAAAATGTTGAATGTTAATTTTTAAATTAAATTGTCTTTTGATGTGATAATTTATAAACGATGCGCCAAGTATTTCCCGATTTTAATAAGAATTATTCTTGATAGAACATGTTGTCTTGACCTAGGTTCGTTTCAGGGCTGAATTATTAGATATCATTTTTCTTTTTTAGTTTAGGCTTGTCTTGGCATGGTCTCTTTACATGAAGTGTAAACAATGTGCTAAAACCAGTTGATTCCTCATAATTTAAATATTTTTTTAATTTAAATAATCCTGACTCGAGCACCAACAATGTAATTAAAATCTTCTCTAAATTAATAAACGCAATGGCCGATTCGGTCTCTCAAGAATCTTATGTCCGTGCGCTGGGCCAATTAGGTGAGGATAAATCAAATAATCTAGTATTTAACCTTATCATTCATGACCACTATGAAGCTCACGCACATTGATAAGCCGAAGATAAGATGTAATCAGATTTGATTCAAGATGTAGGTAATCATTAAATCAGTTCTGAAAAACAATCTTTGTAAACCTCTGTCCTAGTCTGTGTGTGACCAAAGTGAACTACCTACTACGTGAGCTTGCGTGAGAAGAAACTCCAAGGTAAGCATATATATTTAGACAATCTTTTTCTGCAAGTGTGTAATAATTCACAGTTGCAATTTACGAGAAATTATGGGGCTTTTAAATAATTTAAATTATGGAAAAAGTACAATAATTATTTACGGAATGCAAATATGAACTGTGATAATATTATTATAATTTCAATAGTTTACTAATTTCGACAGTAATTTACATAACATTTTAGTGAAGCGTGGGGTTATTTAATAGCTGATCATCGCAACTAATATCATTGTTGAGAGTACTTTTTACACTCGCATGTACATTTTCTTTTCCCCCAGAAGTTCGCCATGGACCCTGCCAATGAGATGCCTGAATGGTTGGACAGGGACTACATGCAGTCACTGCTGAGGGAAAATGTCAAGGGGCTGTTCGTTGTGGACGACTTGAAAGTGGAGTCAGCTGTTGCGACAGGCGAGAACTACGGCAGTCAACTACACAGAGTCACCATCTCGCTAAAGAAAGGTAGAACTGACAACACGTAGTTTATCCTAGGTTTATTAGGGATCAAGAAATACTCAAGTCGAAAGAACTTAGTTCTTGACACCAAGGAGGTTTAAAATCCTGACCAACTAGGAGGTTTAACCTTGGTTTAACCTCCTTGGCTGACACTAAAATCTAAACATTCCTAAATACCTGTACTACGTCAAAAGACAGACATGATAACTGGTGTATTTGATTAAGAAGAAATACACAGAAATACAATTTTTAATTAAGTAACTAAAAGTTGTATTATCAAAGGACACACTTAATACAAATTGCTTTGGTAGTATCAAAACATAATAGTACACTTGTACCAGTTGGCACTTATGACATAGAAAAAATAATCTACATATTTTATCTTATCTAGTAGTACTAACTGCAAATATTGTTGATTAGGTGGCGTTGGCAAGGCCGAGGATCATCATCTGATGATCAAAAGTCTACCAACATCGGAATTGTTGCAAAAACTTCTCATCGAAGGCGGAATGTTTAAATCTGAGATTGCAATGTACAACCATGCATTACCAGCAATGCACGAATTGGAAGCATTAACCAGCAAAGTTCACATAGAACCTTTCTCTTGTAAGAGCTTCAAAACATCACGACCAAATACCATAGTCCTTGAGGACCTTAGTAAGAAGGGATTCAAAGTGGCTGAGAGGCATAAAGGCCTTGACTTGGATCATACCAAGCTTGCCATCAAGGCCATCGCTCGTCTTCATGCATTATCTCTTGGACTTCTGGCTAAAGATCCCAAGTTCATGGATCCGTTTGTAGAGAAGATGTTGATTGATGAGAAAAAGGAGCAGAATCAACAGTTTTTGGTTCCTTCAATCAACATGTTGGCTGCTGAAGTAGAACAATGGTACGGATATGAGAGATTCGGAGAGCGTTTGAGAACAATTCAGTGGACAGATCGACTTACTGAGTTGTTTAAAATCAACAACGGTCCTGCTGTACTGAATCATGGTGACGGTTGGACAAACAACATGATGTTCCAATACTCGGATAAAAATGAAGTCAAGATCGTCAAGCTAATCGACTTTCAAATGACACGTTACGGTTCTCCAGGCATTGATATCCAGTATTTCATGCATACCAGTCCAAGCGAAGATGTCCGGACCAAACACTGGGACCTGATACTTCAGGAATACCACACCACATTCGTACAGACAATGAAGTCCATCGGCTGCGATCCAAAGTACATGAGTCTTGCTAAGTTGAAGAAGGAGGTTGACGAGAAACTTCTGTACGGTGTCTTTACAGCTTGCACGATTCTGCCGATTGTTCTGGCTGATATATGTGATGCGCCGAATTTCGATAGTTTGTCTGATACTGAGAACTACGGGAAGGATATAGAGAAGGCTGATTTTGGAAGACCTTATCGTGGCAAGAGATTCAGAGCTGTTTTTCAGAAGTTGCTGAAGAGTTATGAAGCACGCGGAATTGTGTGAGGGACAAATCTTCAATTAGAAAACAGAAACAAGATTTACAATGTGTTAATTAGCAAGTTCATTACACAATGAAAATGTTTTATTATGCACTTACTATAGCATTGAATTGTTATAAAGTACAATAACAAATAATTATTTATGATCAAAACGCAATTACATAGTTTGCATTTTCATTTGTTAGCTAATCGTCATTTTTCAACATTTTTGACCTAGAGGCATTATTATTTTGAAAATGATAGGATTTTCTTGGATTTTCTTCGGCGGTTATCTTGGGTTATACAAAAAAGTGAAAAAGTGTAATACCTAGTTCGTTTTGTTCCGAAGCTCCTCATGTAATTTTCACTCTTTTGTTGCTAATGTTACTTGAAAAAATATGCCATATGATCTATAGTTTTTTCAATTGACATTTCACAATAAAGGTGGTTGTCTGAGTTCATAGCGCTAAGTGTCGTTCCAATTGGTTCAGCCGTTCAAAGATTCGTCGTCACTTGGTTTGAAAATGGAAGCAACAAAATTCACAAGGTCGCCTGCTGATCGTCGATTTTGAAATAGGTAAAACAAATCAGCTCTTGGTTCAGCCGTGATGGATGTGTTACAGTGACACGAACTTGTCATGTTAACATTAAAATAAAACTATCTAAAAATTGTATTGATTCGGATCAATCTTGTAATATGAACATGTAAATTTATTATAATTAATAAAGCAGTTAATAAGTTCTAGTTTTGGAGTATTATCCACAGGGAAGAAGAAACCTAGGACGCCCAAGGAAGCATCGGCATACTTTTTACCCTTATCTCTGAAGAATGTTAATAAATACAATTTTTTTTTAAATTAAAATCTTGACCCACAACAAAATATATAAACAACGCCAATTTAATCTAATCTTAATCAAGAAAACCTTATCATAATCATGGTTATAATTCCATCCCATTTACTGCGTTGACGAACCATCAGATGAAGTCAGACTTGATACAAGAAAGACTACATCAGAACTCTCATTCAGGCTGTGACGTCAGTGACTGGGACAATTGCTCTGCTGTCCGCTCGAACTGCTTGTACCTAGCTCCAAGGTAAGTTTAATATTAACATCCATTGATCATACTTTGTCTTGCAGTCTGCAAAGTAGGGAATTGATTCCGACGTAATCTATGTGCAATGTGACCACAAGGCGGAATCTTGAACCAATTGTAAGGAATACATGGGTTAAATTTGTTGATTTTTGGGATACTTTCGATGATAATCAATGCTTTTTCATTGATACAGTAAAGTAAAGCGACGTTAGGTACAGTAAAATCGATTCATTTTCAAAACCGAAGATCAATTTTTGATCGTCTTTTTTACTTTACTTCCTTTATAGTTTACCTTCAAACGATCTGAAGTCAGAATTTGAAAGCTCACAGTTGTAATTTACAGGACAAGCTGTAATATTTTATGAGGTTTTAAGACATTAAAATTAGAAATCAATTAAATTGTGGAATAACTGAAAAAACGAATTAAAATTTAGCCTCTCGATTTTAAATTATACTACTTATTTCATTATAACTAATTTCGATTTACTTTTCCCCGCTAACAGATAATAATAATAATATGCTGCCGTTGATCACCAACATCACCATCATCGTGACTTAATTACTTTCTTTCCCACCTGTAGCTCGCCATGGACCCCGCCATTAAGATGCCTGAATGGTTGGACAGAGATTACATGCAGTCACTGCTGAGGGAAAATGTCAAGGGATTGTTCGTTGTGGACGACTTGAAAGTGGAGTCAGCTGTACAGAAAGGCGAGAACTATGCCAGCCAGCTTCATAGAGTCGTTGTCTCATTGAAGAAAGGTATTTTGTTTATGAATGTGTTTGTCATTTACATAAAAGTACTTTTTTTGTTAAATTCAACCAAAAAAATCTAGATATTCTTGAAATCATGTGTGTCAATAATTCATTTAGGGTATATCAGATTTTAAAATTAGAGGAATGCATATTTATCAAGAACAACTGTTTTAAGAAATAATATCCAAAGAAACGAATTGCATAAGATGTTTCTGAACAGTTAACTGCTTAAGCTGTAGTTCTATGAAATGTAGTCATTTTTTATCTTATCTATGCGAACTTAATTGCTAAATCTGTTGATTAGGTGGAGTTGGCAAGGCCGAGGATCATCATCTGATAATCAAAAGTCTACCGGCGTCTGAAATGATGCAAAAACTTATCATCGAAGGCGGTATATTTGGAACTGAGATCGCAATGTACAGCCATGCATTACCAGCAATGCAGGAGTTGGAAGCGGCAACCAGCAAAGTCCCTGTAGAACCTTTCTCTTGCAAGAGCTTCAAAACATCACGTCCACATACCATAGTCTTGGAAGATCTCAGAAAGAAGGGATACAAAGTAGCTCAGAGGCATAAAGGTCTTGACTTGGATCACTCGAAGCTTGCCATCAAAGCCATGGCTCGTTTTCACGCCTTATCTCTTGGACTTCTGGCTAAAGACCCTAAGTTCATGGAACCGTTTGCAGAGAGGTTGATGGTCGAGGAGAAAAAGGAGCAGAATCAACTATTTTTGGTTCCTTCGTTCAACATGTTGGCTGCTGAAGTTGAGACATGGAAAGGATACGAAAGATTCGGAGAACGTTTGAGAACAATTCAGTGGGTGGAGCGAATTACTGACTTGTTCAAAATCAACAACGGTCTTGCTGTACTGAATCACGGCGACGGTTGGACAAACAACATGATGTTCCAATACTCAGACAGAAAGGAAGTCAAGGCCGTCAAGTTTGTCGACTTCCAGATGTCGCGGTACGCATCTCCAGGACTTGATATCCAGTATTTCATGCATACCAGTCCAAGCGAAGATGTCCGGACCAAACACTGGGACCTGATACTTCAGGAATACCACACCACATTTGTGCAGACAATGAAGTCCGTCGGCTGCGATCCAAAGTACATGAGTCTTGCTAAGTTGAAGAAGGAGGTTGATGACAATCTGCTGTACGGTGTCATGACATCTTGCACAATTCTGCCGGTTGTTCTGGCTGACCAATCCGACGTACCGAATTTTGATAATATTTCTGATATTGAGAGTTATGGGAAGGACATGGAGAAGGCTGATTTTGGAAGACCTTATCGGGGCAAGAGATTTAGAGCTGTTTTGCAAAAGTTGTTGGACGGTTTTGAAGCACGTGGAATTGTGTGAGAGGAATACTTTTGTAGTACCTATGTATTTTCATTCAAAATGCTTTAAATACAATGTGATCATTAGCAAGTTAATTTCTAAGTGATATGAAACAATACAAATATTTTTAATGTAACTTACAGTACTGTGCTGGGTCTCTCATTGTCAAATTAAACAATCAATTTTCATATCATATCGCTTTAATTTTATCTGAAAAACTTGTACATTTCATCAAATGCACGAGAACACGTCATGTCTACTTCAGCTTTTCCCCATATTTTAGCTACTTTCGAGAAACGCCGTTTCTGTAGGTCCTGCTTAAACACAATTGTATATTTGTATCAGTGAAACGTACAAATACTACTTTCTTAATGTAGTGTAGGGGTTGAAGTGATGCATTTTATTATTTACCAATACCATCCATAAACTAAGATTATTTTTTAATCAACCGACCTAAAAAAAAGCTGTAAACAACGTCCTATTAATCTGATCTAAGTGATTAAACATGAAGATAAGAGACTAAACTATATCACGTTCATGACTATCAATCAGTTCATTGCTACTATGCACATGCCTACAGCCTTGATTAAGCCAATTTTATCAGATAAAATCAGACTTGATACCAGAAGGCAGCCATAATTATTACATCAGAACTCTCAAGCAATCTGTACAGTCAGTTTGTGACAGTTGCATTTGATAAGCTGTCCGGAAAGTTTGTAGCTTCAAGGTACGTTTCATATTTACATCCATTGATCTTTACATTATTCTGTACTCAGAGGTAAAATGCCCGAAGTCCATTTTCTCGTTTTGTGTTGCACACTTTTGGAATCATGTAATCAA
Source organism: Leuctra nigra (assembly GCA_934045905.1). Taxonomy (NCBI): domain Eukaryota; kingdom Metazoa; phylum Arthropoda; class Insecta; order Plecoptera; family Leuctridae; genus Leuctra; species Leuctra nigra. The sequence goes on from OW203766.1 coordinate 28,313,033, forward strand.
ACTTCGATTGCAATTTCACTGAAGTCAACAAATACAGTAAGGTTACCTAATAAAGTATTCTCTTAAAAATGGCTTAAAGAATCAGTGAAATGGAAAACGAGTCTTCTACCTTTGAGTTACAGAATTTTCTTCGTCAAGTTGAATGGAATTGATTCCAACTCAATTCAAGTGTATATAGATTATATGTCCATGGAAGTGGTCTTGAAACTCGCTTTCGGATGCGCTTTGCAAGCGTTAATTTTCTTTACATTTGAAAACGATATCGCAAATTTCGCAAAAGCGTTTTCATTTATTTGAATTATTCAAAAGTTGGTTATTAGAGTAGTAGTAAGAGCCATTTCATTTCAAAACAAAGATTTCCGTGACCTGTGAAAGTTGGAGTGAAAGTTAGCTCTTTGACTTGAAGTTCTAGGGTTCGAAGCCAATTGCTGACTTTCCTGATTATGATTACAGACTCTTGTCAGAAACACAAGGGACAAGGGCGTTATTACAGGGCGTCGGTCGTCTTCAGTCTGTTGAGTGAGGAGTCTATTAAAGTAGACGACAACAATTCTTACATTTTATAGAATCCTCTCAGCGGCATTTAATTTCAATGATGTTGATGTTAATCATCTGCCCATCTGAAATTATCGGGAGCGATAATTCTCTTCCAAATTATAGTACATTTAAAAAGCTATGAGCTGTTCTGATCGGTGTATAATACCTTCATAGCTTATGTGAAACATTGTGTGTCTAAAGCTTCTGAGATTAAAAACTGTTGAAGAGCAGTTTGTTGCCCTACTGTTCTTCTGGCTGTCAAGTAAACACAATATATATATTTTTCCGAATCGATTGATTTGTACACAGAGTGATTTTGGAGTGACCAACCAAATAGCTATAGATGCATATTGTAAATTTGTAAGGGAATAAAATTTGCGTATTAACATTAGGAACCCGCTATAACCCGATAATACGCATGCCGCTGATGATTTCATCATCATCATCATCATCATCATCGTCATCGTCATCGTCATCATCATCATCATCATCATCATCATCATCATCATCATCATCATCATCATCATCATCATCATCATCATCATCATCATCATCATCATCATCATCATCATCATCATCATCATCATCGTCATCGTCATCATCATCATCATCATCGTCATCGTCATCGTCATCGTCATCGTCATCGTCATCGTCATCGTCATCGTCATCGTCATCGTCATCGTCATCGTCATCGTCATCATCATCATCATCATCATCATCATCATCATCATCATCATCATCGTCATCGTCATCTTCATCATCACTGTCTTGTGTATTTGTCATGTTGTGCTTGAGTGTCTTTACTTCCCCCAGAAGTTCACCATGGACCCAGCCAACAAGATGCCGGACTGGTTGGACAGGGACTACATGCAGTCACTGCTGAGGGAAAATGTCAAGGGGCTGTTTGTTGTCGAAGACATGAAAGTGACGGCAGCTGTGGCGACAGGCGAGAACTACGGCAGCCAACTACATAGAGTCGTCGTCTGGTTAAAGAAAGGTAGTTGAAAATAATGTAGTTTGTCAAGAAGCACTTCCATTGAGGAAAACTAAATTTGATGACATCAAAATTTTTGAATATCAGGATTGTGAGGAGACAAAATGTTCTTTGTCAATTATGCAGATATTTTAATAGTAAGATGAGTTTATATAAGATAAAAGTACAACGTTTTAATAGTAACAATATCAGAATATCACAACAATATCACAAAAAAACACAAATTTCTTTGGACCCGTCTGAAATCAAACGATAGTACCTATGTTACTTTTCCCATTTTGTATCTTTCGATAAGAGTTGGGTACATGCCGGGACCGGTTTCCTCTCCTCCCTGCTCTTACATCCACACTATAGTATAATAATACTTAAAGTACATATAAACTAAATATTTGATACTACTGCCACTTCCAGATTGTCTAATTGTCCTTGATAAAGCAATCTTCATATTTTATCTGATCTGCGCCTACTAACTCACTGATATTATTGATTAGGTGGAGTTGGCGAGGCCGAGGATCATCATCTGATAATCAAAAGTCTACCGTCGTCTGAACTGATGCAAAAACTTATTGTAGACGGTGACTTTTTCTCCACTGAGATTTCAATGTACAGCCATGTATTACCAGCAATGCATGAGTTGGAAGCGGCAACCAGCAAAGTCCCTGTAGAACCTTTCTCTTGTAAGAGTTACAAAACATCACGACCAAATACCATAGTACTTGAGGACCTTACCAAGAAGGGCTACAAAGTAGCTCAGAGGCATAAAGGCCTTGACTTGGATCATACCAAGCTTGCCATCAAGGCCATGGCTCGTTTCCACGCCTTATCTCTTGGACTTCTGGCTAAAGACCCTAAGTTCATGGAACCGTTTGCAGAGAGGATGATGGTCGAGGAGAAAAGGGAGCAAAATCAACAAATGACGATTCCCATGTTAAACATGTTGGCTTCTCAAGTCGAAGAATGGCACGGATATGAGAGATTCGGAGAGCGTTTGAGAACCATTCAATGGACAGATCGACTGATCGAGTTGTTTAAAATCAACAACGGTCCTGCTGTTCTGAATCACGGCGACGGTTGGACAAACAACATGATGTTCCAATACTCAGACAGGAAAGAAGTCAAGATCGTCAAGTTTGTCGACTTCCAGTTGTGTCGGTACGCATCTCCAGGAATTGATATCCAGTATTTCATGCATACCAGTCCAAACGAAGATGTCCGTACAAAACACTGGGACCTGATACTTCAGGAATACCACACCACATTTGTACAGACAATGAAGTCCATCGGCTGCGATCCGAAGTACATGAGTCTTGCTAAGTTGAAGAAGGAGGTTGACGAGAAACTCCTGTACGGTGTCATGGCGGCTTGCATGGTTCTGCCCATTGTTATGGCTGATCAATCGGACGCACCGAATTTTGATAATTTAGGGGATACTGAGCAACATGGGAAGGAACCGGAAAAGGGGGGTTTTAGAAATATGTATAATGGTGCAAGATTTAGAGCTGTATTCCAGAAGTTGTTGAAGAGTTTTGAAATGCGTGGTATTTTGTGAGAGAAATACCATATTTTAAAATTCTCTAATACTTACTTTTTAAATATATTTTACAATGTGTTACGTAGCATGCCAATACTAAGTGAAATTAAACAATAAAAAGTTTGTTATAACTTAAAGATCTACAGTCCTGTGTGTTGTTGTCACTTGAAGTGCGTGGAATTTTGTGAGTGATCGCAATCCAATCTTTCCAATACATCGTTCTTCCAATGAATGTTCTTCCAGTCCTTTGCAATACGCAACTTGTCGAAAAACGTACAGTTATTATTATTACAATAAGTTAGAATTCGTTAGCACTTTAAGTTAGCACTTCAAATTATTGATTCTAATTGATTCCCTAGGTAAGTGTTTGATTGTCACGGCAGTACAAATACCAAACCCCGTTTCAAAGCCGTATCATCACAATTAATTAACCAACATTCACAAAAAAGCAAATATCTAAGTGTACGTTTTTTACTTATCTTTCAACCCAGCACTTCATTCAATTGATTGTTAGATTAAAAGTCAAAGATGGGTAACTCTAGTTCAATAAATTGCAGGCTTAATAATAAAGATAGCGAAATGATATGTGGACTTCGATTTTCGTAATTAAGAATTGTGAGTATTAAATAGTTTCGATTGGGTTATCTCATAGTGATTACAATACAATGCATAGTACTATGTGCCTCGTAATTATGTCATCAATTATGGCAATGAATTGGCACAATTAGTCTTTACGAACTGAACTAGAAGTTGAGCAATTTGTTGTAATCTAATGCAGGATACCAAGTGCTTTTATCAACATTATATCCATTCTTTCTAAGTCAAGTGATGATCATCATAATTCACTGTAATTAATCTCTTTACATTTTCTATTTGAAACAAAATAGATAAATTGTGAAATTCATAAATAAAACATTCCTTTTTTTAAATCTAATCCTTTAACGGTTTGCGCTACTAAACACGTGCAAACTGTCGCACGCGACACATGATAAGTCGCACAAAGTCGCACGCGTGGCAGAAAAGTCGCACAAAGTCGCACACGTGACAGAATAAGTCGCACGAAGTCGCACGCTTGGTAGAAAAGTCACATATGTGACAAATAAGTCGCATGTGTCAAAAACAAGTCGCACGCTCCACGTCAAGTTCTTCTCGAAGTATCGATTGACTTACATCTCGAACTGTCAATATCGATATGCTTGAAAATAGCACTGATGTGGACAGAGAGAGAGTGAAAGGATAAACACTAAGTGCGAACTCAAAACATAACCAACGCTTCGAGCTAAAATCCTCGACACCCGAGATTATAGACTACTTTTTCTGTGACGTCGAAATATTTTGACATATTTCGGTAGATTTAATCTCGCTATCAGTCTCAGATGTGTATTTATTGAAAACTGTCAGTTGTTAGAGTATTAGTTACTTATAATCTTGACAGACAGACTGTCTACCTCACAAGATATCCATATCAAATGATGACCATGTGCGGCCATGTGCAAAACTGTTTTTGCACGATTAAAAACAGGTCACAGCATTGCGTTTTTACAGTAGATCTACGTGACTGCTCTCACGATAGGTTTTTAAACTGGCGTATTAAATGGAAATTAATTGAGAAACACATATTTGAAGGAATCAATTATAATATCAAAACGCACGTATCTGTGGATCGAATTCCTCGGAATTTGTGAATAACAAGCCGACAAATAACAAGTGGAACAAGTGGACAAGTCGTAAAAGCTTGATTTGTTATATTTAAGTCTATAGATTCTTTTCTGAAAATTATAGAAACGATAAAATTATATAAAATTGTGATTTCAAAGGATCCAATTATAAATGTTCTGTGGGCGAGACGCTAAAGATGTCTCAAGATGTGCTGTGCTGCTTGTACTGTGATATTGGACATTGCGATATCACCTTCATCCTCTTTCACTCTTCCGATTTGTTGTCAGCAACCAGTCGTGATTCTTCCCAAATTTTCTCTTCAACATTGGTCTTATAGCAAATTTCTAAAATATTGTATAACTATGACAATCGTTTAATATTTATTAACATTTGATAATTATATTCATAAAATACTGTTTAAAATCTCTTCAAGGAAAAACTCATTACACAAGTCCAGGACACAAGACTCGTAGCTTTTCGAATCTATTCATACAGAAGTAATTTCATTCCTACTTACTGAATGTTCTTGATTTTTTCACCAACAAACCATGACCTTCATAATGTGTAACATTTTCAGTCCGATTTCAGACAGAGTAGCTTGATTACTATTTTGGGCCAAACTTATTTTGTTCAAATCAAACACAAAAAGCTTTTTGCTGGGTCTCTTGCACAAAAGAATGTTTTCTTTGAAGCTCCTTTCATTTTCACTGAATGTCCATTTCAGCATTGTTTGACATGTTTTGGAGATTGTTTCCTCCCCACACCCCACCCCCAAGGCAAGATCATGGCGGCACCTGTGACCAACGTGAAAATGATTGTGACCATGTAAAACCTCGATCTAGGGGAATAAGGTGGTACAAATTCTCTTGCTTTGATCCATCACGCTTAGCTTGACCACAAGTAAATGAGAAAACGTTGCTTTCTACAAGTTCTAGTGAATAATACACAGAAGTCGAGCTCAGTGATCAAGTATTCAAGGGAACAGGCTTGGAATGCCGTGGAGGGGTTTTCTATGGGAATTGCTCGGTTAGTTAGGCGCCACGAAGTTGCATATTTCATGATTGCTCTCTTTTCTCACAACAATGTTCAGAACACTCTGATGCGGAGGACTAATTTCAACAATGAAATAGATAATTGATGAAATTTGAGACATGACATTTCATTTGCTTCATATTGCTTGTTTATCCGTTAGTACGGCCAATATAATATTATTGATTCCGGATATAATATGTTATACAATTTTATTTTATTAATTTCTATAAACTTTTATGGAATTGCGGAAAAACCAAATCAAAACCAAGCAATCTCCAAAAAAATCACTTTTGTAACGATATGAAATTATAAATTGTTAGGTACAAATCTTACATTTCAAAATGGGGGTTGAGAATCCATTTGTCCGGCTAATAGTAGGATTTATACAACTGGATTTCCTGTTCTTCCCAACAACAACAACAGGAGGTTGTTCTCCTTTTCCTGTTCTTCCCAGACCTAGTCGAAGAGGAGACGGCGACTTTTGTGCCCCTCGAATGTTTATTTATGCCTTACAGTACTAAGGCCGGGTAGGACCAACTTTGGATTAGCTAACTATCGATAGTTAGTGAGCAGTTAACCAATGAATCCAGTTGGCGCGAATTCCACAGCCAATGGGATTCACTGACTTCCACTAACTATCAATAGTTAGCTTAATCCAATTTTGGTCCTACCCGGCCTAACACTAATGGTCAGCTTTTCAACATCATTGAGAAATTTTAAGAAATATTTAAAGAAATAAAAGTTTTATTTTTCACAAATTTCACGAAAAAATATGAAAAAAAACTTTTTGTTTCAAGTATTTCTTAAAATTTCTCAATAGTAATACGAGAAAATGGGTATCAAAACTACCTCCCAAAGTTGCATAACAGTGGAGTAAATAATGAGCCTTGGGGTGACTTAGGTATTTTGGGAAAATTTGACACAATCCGTCAGTTTCCATAGCGGTCCCCAGGACTCTTAAGGTTCCTTATTGGTTATTTTACGAATATTACTGTACCCTTATATTTTGTAAAAATCTGTTCGTAATCTCTATAACTCATATTTACGGTGTTGCAAATAAGGAATATCTTCTACTTGATAAATCCATTAAAAGGAACAGGAGCGACAAAATACAAAAATAACAAAACATTCCAATCGCACAAAGAGACTGGCACATTCCCTCGAACTGAGTCAATATGATGCTTCAGGAAGCGAACACTTTAGTAGCGGAAGTGAGTGCTCACCAGGCGTCGTCGAGGCGTCGGCGTCGACGTCGCCATGACTACGCCACGCGACGGCCTGCGTCGGGAAGCGTCGCTCGGCGTCGTTGTTCCCTCGGGCCACGTGGTTCGACGCCTCGGCCTTCTTGAAGGCGACGAGACGATCTCTGAGACACAAAGGTCATGAGGTGATTTAGTTCAACTAATCGATCTGAAATTTTGCACACACACTAATGTCATATGAGCCCCCAGGTAAAGTTTTTGAACGAGATCCTGTAATTGGTTGAACATTAAAAACGGAACCGTTTGATCCAATCAACTTCAAATTTTGCGTGGTCATTGGGACTAACATTCTTGGTGTTTTTGAAAATTTTCAGACAAATCGGTTAAGAAATTCAAGAGTTCTTGACATTTTTACGGACATTTTATGCTTGCTTAGATAAAATTCAAAGATATTATCATTGCCCCTTTCACGCATTTGGTTAGTACATGTTTCCAGAGTCTATTATAGAGCAGCAACTTTCACACTAATTCGCATGCAATACGAAGGCTAGTTTATCAATGCGTTACACATAGCGTTTTCCTAATATAAGTGTATGGATAGTAATGAGTTTTGCAATCCCGTTATTACGGATAACATGTATGAATGTATCAGGGCTCCAGAATGTCCTAGGAGTTTGCCGTCTCGTAATGACGGATAACATGTATGAATGTATCAGGGCTCCAGAATGTCCTAGGAGTTTGCAATCTCGTCATGACGGATCACGTGTTTGAATGTATCAGGGCTCCAGGATGTCCTAGGAAGTAGTCTCACCTGGGCGAGTCAGTGCTGGAATACGAGTTTGAACTCTTATTCGACACTGCCGAGGCCACGCGGCTTCCGATGTGGCATCGTATCGACTTGGCCGTGGTGAACAGGGCGCGATTGTTGCGCTCCGGGCGCACCAGGATGATGTAGATCTTGGGCAGGAACAGGAACACGAGAGTGACCATCGCGCTCAAGGTCACGCACATGCACATCGTGATGATCTGGAACACAGAGGTCGGGGTTCGAGTCAGACTGAAGGTGGTCATGATCGTGGTTCCACGTGATTCATCACCATTTGTACAATACTTCTGACATACACAAATGCTGTGGAGTGTCCACAGGACCCAAATTTAGTGGATATTACTATCTGTCAAATGCCACTGAATGATAATCAAGGTTAAAATTATAAAGAAAAACTAGTAAAATTATGAAATCTTTAAACAGATTTGTTGATTACTGACACAAGTTTACAATACATCTTTTTTATAAAATAAAATTGGTAATTAAATTGGAATGGAACCACATTCAATTGTCAAAGTTTACGCTAGAGCAAAGTTGAACCTAATTTCATACATTGTAAGATATCAGGAAAAAATTATCCCTGGGCTAATAGAAGTTGTATCAAAAACTTAGATCATAAAAATTAACGTGTGAAGGTATTACAATATATTATATATTATAACAATATATTATCTTGTGAACGAGCCAGAATGTGGAGGTGCCAGAATGTAGACTGTGGAGGTGCCAGAATACTGTCGTGAAAGACTCCAACCTCTTCCAATCCCCTGCACATGCCCCCCGCAGTGTCATCAAGTTAATCCACTTAAAACAGCAAATGGGGTGGTTTAATAATCCCTTTCAGTGTTATCTGCACTGGCCTTCAGCTAACGCGATCATATGGCTTAATTGCCGTGTTTGAGTGACTCCTACACAAGCCAGATTCACATCAAAGTGACACATTTCATAAATACCAACATCAAACAGTGAAACATTGTGTGTGTATACGGGTTTCCATTTCGTTTTTGTTCAATTTAATCGCAATAGAAGCTGACAAAATAACGAAGTAGTTGTACACTGTGTTTACGTTTTACAAATCGTGTTTTCTAGCTTTTGTAGTGATACGTAATGCAATATGTATTCTTAATGCATTTTTAGTTAAGTGCAGGCAGTATAAACATGAAAGCTTTTGAGGGTAAGTTATGAAAATTTAAAATGTTACAGTGTTTCCAGACTCGATTATAGTTAAATAATATAGCATTATTCTCTATGGCTATGTAAAGCTATTGCTAACTAAAATAACGCGAAGGTTATAAAAAAAGGGAACCTTTATACGACGACGAGATTTCTCATATATTTATTAGAATATTTTTCATTCTTGACCGTCAATATAAACTTGATTACCGACTTTTCTCCGACTTTTCAACAGGAAGGTTGCATACAAATGATAGTTTCGAACAAGTTGATGTGCTTCATATAATAAAAAGAAATTCATTTATTTTCAAATGAAGGGCGCAGACAGGGAAGAATCCTTCTTCGTATGAATCCTTTTTTTGAACAAAATGTGTTATTATCAAGAAGGTTTAAATTAAAACCTTCTTGGTTATTATGAGCTTTCAGAATATACCCTCGGTTTTTAGACAATTTTGACACAAAGTCTTGAAAAACGCAATAGAAATATCGATTGTATGGAATAGATACAAGTTTCAACATAAAACTTCGTGTATCTCAGTTTCATCCGAATGTGACTTATAGCGTTCTTCCCCTGTACCCTTCAAATGTAAAGTATAATTTGCGATTGTATTTCTTTTCCTGTGTATTGCATTCTTTATTTTTAAGTGTAGACGGTAGATTTCCATTCTCTCGATTTTCAAGCTCGATAAATTACAAAAAACTGATCCCTTCATTTCCTTTCAAAATTACTGAAGTCGCTACAAATAAGATTGAACAAATACAGATTAATAAATACCAACTGCAATGTGAAAAGATTTTCCTCGAGTGGGACTCGTTTGCTCTTCCGGAAAAAATCATGGAAATCGACATCGGTCATTCTGCGCTGCTTCTTAGGTACCAACTCCGACTGACCTTGGAATCGCTGCCAAAGTAAATGGGCACGAACGCCACCCAGATGACGCACGTCGTGTACATCGCAAAGCCGATGAACTTGGCCTCGTTGAAGTTCTCGGGCACGTTGCGAGTCTTGAGCGCGTACAACGTGCACAGGACGACGAGGACGAAGTCGAAGGCGAGTGGCGCCAGGACGCCGAGCGGCGTCGTGTTGCAGGCGAGGACGACGCGTGCGAGCGTCGGGAACTGCAGCGTCGAGTCGGCCGGCTCCAGGACCAACATCGCCGCCGAGATGCCCGCCTCCACGGCGATCAGGCTGCACGTGATGAACACCTGTAGGGGGAGGGTCGACATCCTTTATTGTAAAATATAAGGGGGGGGGGGGGGGACAAACCAAGAGATCTCATGGTTGTGGTATGCTTCCAAAATATTCTCTTGGTGTTTGGTAAATATTGTAAAACATGGGCTGCATATGACTTTCCCTTTTTATAACGCAGTGCCTTCGAATTGGATCAAATTTGGAGTTGCATTGTTATTCTTGTGCACTCTTTATATTCTATAAGTTTTTTTTCTAACTGTAGCTGCAGCGAAGGGAAAAGAATTCTTTTTACCTGGATGCAGTCCACAGATCCCCTTCGCTCATTTGTCAATCAATTCATGAATTTCCATTTAGGTGAAAGGTCGGAAGGCAGTACAGCACAGTATCAATAGGTGGTTACACAGTAGCCATTAATAGAGCCTAGATTGTGTCTTGAATGTTCACTTTACTGGACATAATTTTTGTTGTTACGTATCGTACTACACACATTTACGGCGTTTTCCACTGGCCGCACTAGGCCGCACTATGGTGACGTCATTTCAATGCAACCCCAATGCGGCCAGTGGAAAACGCCATCAGATTCAAGCTGCAAATGGCACTCTGTAACCTCCAAAAGATGATAAATGCTGCTATATCTTATCACGTGCGTTCATCAACTCTGTACAGCATACTATTTGCATCACTTAGGCTCGACAACGACTGGGCTTTTCACAAGATTCACTAAAGAGCTTTCCTAGTTACCATTTAGGTTGGGTTCTTCTTTCTCGGGCCCTCGAGACCCATCATTCTCTTCTTATTCTCCGCTAGTTTCTACCAAAATCTTCACTTGCTAGTTCCACACATTTCTTCTCATCTTGCGACAATATTTGTCCTCGTCTGCTCATGCTACCGCTTTCTTGGCGCTCGTGTACTTGGATAATTTATCTCTTGGTCCACCAACTCTCCTTACCCTACCGAGTCCCAACACACTCACGAACTAATAAAGTTTTGCCATATCTAAACATTTATCTAAGCAGGTGGCAATTAAAGTACTTAATTACGAACAGGGGACTAACTAAAAGTACATATTGCAAGTCATTTCAACGATAAAAGAAATTAAAGCTTGTGGCTCTTTTTGGAGACATTCTTACGATAGTTAGTCAATCTTTACAAATCAGTCAAATGGCAAAGAGCTTGATTACATCATTCCAAAAGTGTACAACGCAAAATCGAGACGCTGGACTTTAGTCCTTCTACTTCTGAGGAACAGAGGATATTTATATTTTTGAACACATTGTAAACATTGTGTTACGGAGACACAATGTGTTACGGAGATTTCAATATCTCTTCATGAGATTGAATTTTTATTTTTTAATATATTAAAAATGTAAAATCATTTAAAATGTTGAACCAATTGGGAGAGATTTTTCACTCTTCTTACTCGTGTTAATTTGCATGTTATTAGATCGTCTTCCACACACCTGTGACGTCGCCGACATGAACCTCGGCTTTCTCGTCGGGAACCTCTTCTTGGACCCCGCCAGGATGCGCGCGATCCTGTTGGTCTTCGTCAGGAGAGAGGCGTAGATCATCGCGAAGCTGAGTCCTGGCAGTAGTCTGGAGAGAGAGCACGTCAGCCAGGACGGCTGGGCCAGGATCGGGAATGTGGCGGCGTGTGACAACGTCATCCCTGGAACAGAGGGTCGTGACAGAGTCGGACAGTAGTTGGGACAAGGAGCACGTCAGCCAGAACGGCTGGGCCAGGATCGGGAACGTGGCGGAGTGTGACAACGTCATCCCTGGAACAGAGGGTCGTGGCAGAGTCATGACAGTAATCAGGACTCAGGGACACAGGGAGCAAGTCAGCCAGGAAGGCGTAGCATCTGGTGTTAAGTCAACGCTAGAATTGGTGGATGAGAAAGTCACAAAAAGTTTTACGTATAATTATCGATTTTGAAATATTACGGAATTTTGGTCCACGAGGTACTATTTATTTCTCTTTGTATGTGATAACAAACTCAGAGGATCCTGTTTGGAAGTCAAGGATCATGTTGTGGCTAAAAGATCTGGACCTGAGAAGGTGCATCTTCTATTCTATACTCTTCTACTCTTGATCTAAGACTACGAACTTATGTAGAAATCTTCATAAACAGACCTCAAAGAGGTAATCAAACATCTTTCACGAGAACAGCATGAAGGTTTTGAACATGTTCGTACTTGTAAGTTGCAAGACTGACTGGTTCGAACATGTTACCTGCGAGGATGAGGTAGCTGAGCTCGCGCGTGGAAGACTTGACGACGGGAGTGTCGTTGTACCGCATGAAGACCGCGCCGGCGAGGAAGGTGACGATGAAGCCGATGCAGGAGAAGACCATGGCGACGATCGCCTCCGTGTCCGACCACTGCATGAACTCCACGGGGATCTCGTTACACTCTGGGGAGAAACATCACACTCTACACAACACGAACAAGGAAGGTGACGATGAAGCCGATGCAGGAGAAGACCATGGCGACGATCGCCTCCGTGTTCGACCACTGCATGAACTCCACGGGGATCTCGTTGCACTCTGGGGAGAAACATCACACTCTACACAACACGAACAAGGAAGGTGACGATGAAGCCGATGCAGGAGAAGACCATCGCCTCCGTGTCCGACCACTGCATGAACTCCACGGGGATCTCGTTACACTCTGGGGAGAAACATCACACTCTACACAACACGAACAAGGAAGGTGACGATGAAGCCGATGCAGGAGAAGACCATGGCGACGATCGCCTCCGTGTCCGACCACTGCATGAACTCCACGGGGATCTCGTTGCACTCTGGGGAGAGACATCACACTCTACACAACACGAACAAGAGAGGTGACGATGAAGCCGATGCAGGAGAAGACCGTCGCCTCCGTGTCCGACCACTGCATGAACTCCACGGGGATCTCGTTGCACTCTGAGGAAAAACATCACACTCTACACAACACGAACAACGAAGGTGACGATGAAGCCGATGCAGGAGAAGACCATGGCGACGATCGCCTCCGTGTCCGACCACTGCATGAACTCCACGGGGATCTCGTTGCACTCTGGGGAGAAACATCACACTCTACACAACACGAACAAGGAAGGGGACGATGAAGCCGATGCAGGAGAAGACCATCGCCTCCGTGTCCGACCACTGCATGAACTCCACGGGGATCTCGTTACACTCTGGGGAGAGACATCACACTCTACACAACACGAACAAGGAAGGGGACGATGAAGCCGATGCAGGAGAAGATCATGGCGACGATCGCCTCCGTGTCCGACCACTGCATGAACTCCACAGGGATCTCGTTGCACTCTGGGGAGAAACAACACACTCTAAACAACACGAACAAGGAGAGGGACGATGAAGCCGATGCAGGAGAAGACCATCGCCTCCGTGTCCGACCACTGCATGAACTCCACGGGGATCTCGTTGCACTCTGGGGAGAAACATCACACTCTACACAACACGAACAAGGAAGGTGACGATGAAGCCGATGCAGGAGAATACCATCGCCTCCGTGTCCGACCACTGCATGAACTCCACGGGGATCTCATTGCACTCTGGGGAGAAACATCACACTCTACACAACACGAACAAGGAAGGTGACGATGAAGCCGATGCAGGAGAAGACCATCGCCTCCGTGTCCGACCACTGCATGAACTCCACGGGGATCTCGTTGCACTCTGGGGAGAAACATCACACTCTACACAACACGAACAAGGAAGGTGACGATGAAGCCGATGCAGGAGAAGACCATCGCCTCCGTGTCCGACCACTGCATGAACTCCACGGGGATCTCGTTGCACTCTGGGGAGAGACATCACACTCTACACAACACGAACCTACGTCACATAGTCGTCGTCGACTACACGACCACTACCACGATGATGACGAACAATCATCCCTTCAACAATCTATCTAAAAAGGCTCCGGGGTAAATGTTTTAAAATCTTTTTAGATAACAGAAGTCCACTTTAAAGTCCGGTAAAGCTGAACGCTTGAGCATTTTTATTTTCTATTTTCTATAACTTCACATAATATGTTTAATCATAGTTCAAATCAAAATGGCGTCAATGCATGAAGTCGAACTTGAAAATGGTTCTTAAATGCAAAGTAGAGCATGACTTTGTAAATTATTTTATTTAAAATTCATAATTTATTTTGTTTGACCTCGAATCGAATTATTATGATTCAGATTTCAATCACATTCTTTGAGGATAGGATATATAATTGGAAATAGATATCCTTTCATAACTTGTAAATGACGTTGTAAATGACCCATGAAATTATGCCTTTTTAAATATAGTTTCAAGTCCACTTCTCTCGTGCTACACAAAATGGAAGAGACATTCCAGTACATCTTTTCTAATTCTAGTTCCATTCTAAGCACAATCTTGATCACCCTCCTTGCATATCTTCCATGGCCGATTGATATGGGAATGAAACATTGCAATGACACATACCTGTCTTGTTGCCGTTGGGCCAGAATCCGTTCCTGCACGGACTGCAGGTCATGTCGTCTATGAGGATCTCGTTGTTGTTGCACGGAACACACACCCAGCAGCACTTCTGCTCCTGACCTCCAGTCTGCAGGTTCTACAAGCAGAGAGAGAAGCTATCAGAGACTCATTCCTACTGGTTGCTACGCGAATACGTTGAGATTGATGACGACTGCAGGTCATGAGGATCTCGTTGTTGTTGCACGGAACACACACCCAGCAGCACTTCTGCTCCTGACCTCCAGTCTGCAGGTTCTACAAGCAGAGAGAGAAGCAATCAGAGACTCATTCCTACTGGTTGCTACGCGAATACGTTGAAGATTGATGACGTTGCAGGTCATGAGGATCTCGTTGTTGTTGCACGGAACACACACCCAGCAGCACTTCTGCTCCTGACCTCCAGTCTGCAGGTTCTACAAGCAGAGAGAGAAGCAATCAGAGACTCATTCCTACTGGTTGCTACGCGAATACGTTGAAGATTGATGACGATTGCAGGTCATGAGGATCTCGTTGTTGTTGCACGGAACACACACCCAGCAGCACTTCTGCTCCTGACCTCCAGTCTGCAGGTTCTACAAGCAGAGAGAGAAGCAATCAGAGACTCATTCCTACTGGTTGCTACGCGAATACGTTGAAGATTGATGCCGATTGGGAAGTTGGAAATATAGTTATTCCGTCTTTAATGCTTCATTCTTTGAAACTCCTTGAAAGATAGTTAGTTCATTATAAAGCATTATAAAAATGCAGTTTCCTAACCAAGAGCGACGAAACGTTCCTGGGAAGATGAGCTTTGGAAAAAGAAAGTTTCTCCCAAACGTATCCCATAATTTTCACAAATCAATTTATATTTGGGACCTACTAAACAAGAGCTTCAAAACGTCATTGAAAGAAGATTTGTTTGTTTAAGAAGTAGCATTAACAAAAGAAATAATTAATTCTCTCACATCACGTTCCATTGATCTATCTTTTCAATGATTGATTCCTTCTTCTTGCTTTTATCCGTATATCAGCTACCTTTATATCGTCAGTCACCCCACTGTGTTCCCAGCCAATATCTTGACATGATCAGGTAGACAAAAGCAGAGTTCTTCAGAGCAATGTATTTGAGGACCAAATAACAGCAATATCCAGCTATGTCAATAAGATCTGTGTCACGGAAGAACAAATTTAATCTTTATTAGTTCAACACGATTCCGAGATTAATTTTCAGATATTCCGGTACAGAAAATCGAGGAGGGAAAATCAGATAACAGTGAAAACCTAACAGAAAACAAGTTAAATCAATAAAACCCAGTTGGTTGAATAGTGCTTATCAATCAAATCCGAATCTATGTGACAAAGTGGCCTGTCCAAGAGGATGAAATTGACGAAGAACATCTCAAGAAAAAGATTTCTGAATGCGAGGCAAAAAAAATCTCTCGAGTTTACGTTCAGGACGAACAATGTTGACTGTTGTTATTTTTTATCGAATCATTCGAAGAATAAGTTTTGTCCTGGAATAACGACTGCTTTCCTCTTTCACGCCGTGGTTCAATTTCCGGTTCTTCTTCTTCTCCTTCTGCATTCTCCCCTCTTCGAAAGTCGCGTAGTCGCGTCTCTTGACGATCGAGATAGAATTGAAACAAGATCTAATTATGTCGCTATGTCCCACTTCAGGTGACATCGTGAACTCTACCGTGATTTAAACAAAATGACTTAAGGGCCATCGCTAAGGTAACGGGACGCGCGCGGTTCTTTAAACTGTTTTTTTAAAGATTTTTCTTCAAGTTAACAGAATTTTCAAAAATCAAAGAGTAGACTCACAAGACGAAATAATGTTACACACTGGAGTGGGTAAATAGTGACCTCTGGTATGACCTTAAAGTGTTAAAATACGATTATTTTACGAACGATTTAGTATTTAACATTTTGTGTACGTATTATAAAGGTCGGAATTTACTTCCGTGGGTGCAATTATGTACTCATAGATTTTTAAAAATTATTTTAGTGTGCAAAAAATATCGAAAAAACATTTTAGAGAACCACGCGCGTAACCGAGGTCTCTTAATGACTATGTTCCACAATAAAAGAGTATTCTACGTAGAAAGGCTCCATTATTGGGTTAAAGCTACCACGATACCAATTTGAAGTGCGGTAACTGTAAACACAGCCTCGTTTATAAGAGGACTTTTGACACCAAAATATGGAGCGCATTTATGTAGATTTTATTCCCCTTCACTTCTGGTACATTACATAAGCGAATTAGGGGAGCGTTGGCATCAAAGCGTCGGCACAAAATGTAATTTATTGATAATATCGTGAATTCCATAACACAACACACAGCACTGACAATTCCAATGGAATGCATTTATTATGAGCGATGCATTCTGCACTGAAGCGATGGATGCACTTTGTAAATGCACGTCACAACTGACTTGAGAAGACAAGTAAAGAGCTTGCACTATTTTCACTGCCAATTCAATTATGCATTATATTTTGTGCCGGAAGAAGTTTTACAGAACTACTTATAAATAAAGGGCGAATGTAAACAGAGAGATTTATTTTCAACTAGGTAAAGTACGTATTGAATCAAACTTTTATAAAAATTCATATTCCGAAGTTTAAAGTGCAAAATACTCAAAGGAAGAGGCATGCGAGTAAATTATTTATCTATTTGCAATCTGGATTATAAAATATAAATGTTATTCAAATGAGTGACATGTTATAACTTACAAGTAGTCAAAGAAATCACGAATAATTACTAGTAAACATCACTGTACATTTTCAAACTAGTATTTACACCGTGAAGTCCTAAATTTCGAAGGAAAGTTTGAATCATCAATAATATATCGCGAACACTGCTGGATGTTTGTGAATGCATATCTTAAAATAAGTAATAATATATTGTATATAACTATTTCCATTTCTACTTTGGTTGCTTGAAAAAAAAAATCTGAATTTTGGAATCTAGTGGAGCGGTCGCTCCACGCCAGCCAAGTCGTACGGCGCGCGCACACTCTCATATAAAGGCTGGAGCAAACCCACTTTTACTGTAAGCATCAAAGTGGCATTTTCGGCCTACTGGATCTTAAAATTGGAAAATCTCACATTGTTGCGATATATCTTAATTTCGAGCTATGGCCCACCCTACAACATATACCAAATTTGGGAACAATAGGTTACGCCCTTTGCGCGCTAGAGGGCCGTGAAAACAGTGTTTTAGGGCGGTTTTCATAATAATAATCTCAGTAGTAGTAGTCTCCTGGAATTCAAATCCGGTAACATGGCCACAGCCTAAACGGCTGAACCGATTGATCTCACATTTTTACCACGTGTGCACTTTTGGCGTCTGATTTAACCTTCACCCCATTAATTTTTTGTGCCGCCATTTTGAAACCGGAAGTGACGTCATATCTCGACAACGGCTATACCGATCGGAACGAAATTTGCGCCAAACGATTCAGACGGTAAACTATATGGATTATCAATAGCAACAGACTAAAATTTATGTTAACGAAACCGGAAATGACGTCATGAAATTTGAAATACATCGATTGGCATTTCGGCAACAAATTTGATCCGATTATTTTGTTATTTATGTAACGTATGTACTTTTGATATCTCATTTGACTTATTATAAAACCAACCGGAAGCCGCCATTTTGAAACCGGAAGTGACATCATATGTCAATAACGGCTAAATAGATTTGAACGAAACCAGCGCTAAACAATTTAGACGGTCAACTTTATGTATTATCATCAATAATATTTGCAGTTTCCCATACCGAAACCGGAAATGACGTCACACATTTTAAAAGCCTCACAAATTTACATTTTGATACAATAATTAAATATTCAGGCGACTTGTATTGAATAAATATAAATCAATTCAATGGGTCTTTCTGTTTTCAACCGCTATTTTGCAACCGGACGTAAAGTTATTTCTCGAAAGCGGGTAGACCGATAACAATTAACCAGAGCCAAACGATTCGGATGGTCGTCCATATAAAATAATCAGTTTCAAACTTCTAAAACAAGAAATTACGTCACACATTCACAAAATTCATAATTCCATAAAATAATCACAACATTCAGACGAATTATAATGATAAGTTAACATCAATATTTATAAATTCAAGATGACAGTGTTTTTAATCGCTATTGAAGTGATGCCATATCTCGAAGACGGGATACCTATTAATGAAACTTAAAGGCCGACCTACAATTGGCGTAGCAGAGACATGGGACTGAACGGGAATGTTTACAATTGACGTAACATCATAGTGACGTAAACATAACGGCGACGCAAGACCAAATTAACACACATGCTGAATAATTTTATTTCCAACTCCTTCATGATTTTTCGCGTGAAGCAATTATGTGCGCGGATCATCAAAAAACCTTGGTTGCGGTTCACGGCCTACTGAATGGAATGAAAATTTTAGTTATAAACAACTTTATCGTTCTGGAGGTAAGTCATGTTCCCTTCAATCATTCGATTTATATAATTATTAACAATAATTTAGAGTAAACTTTATTACATTTTATTATTTAGATGTTATGAAACGTTTATTACGATAAAACATTATTATAATTACCTACCTCGTAAATCAATGTCATATTGTACTAACGTTTCCTTGGTAGGTAGGTAGGTATAACTTTTCCCTCTAGTAGCAATCAGCATTATTATAAGTTACCTATTTACCTAATTTAAGAATAAAAATGTTATACTCTCATTCAAATGTTGTACAATAACTACATCTAACTCTTCTTTTCCAGTGTTGAAGATAAAGTTGCCATTGAGCCAGAGAATCGTGCGAGAAAGTGGGAATTTGGAAAATTGATTGGCGCAATATACTACTGCTACGCTACAGCTGAGAGTCTCACGAGCGACTCGTGTTCTATATGTATACTTGACATACGAGCCTCAGCCTGGATCATTCAGAGTAAATTTATTTAGTTTATACCTATAACTTTAGATTACAATGCCTCTCTTATTCAGATAAAAAATATACCTACCAACACGTAAATCAAATCGCTTTGAAAAGTAACTCAATTTTACTAGGAATGACATACCTACTCCCTACTTAATTTCAATTGTTAATATCAATTTAATCTATGAATGTAAAATGTTAATGCCTTTCTATTATAACAAAATGTAATTTTAATTTTCTAGTATTGAAGAGAAACGTGCCATTTTTGGCAGAGAATCGTTGACGAAACCATTTAGCTGAGGAGAGCCACACGAACTATTGGTCCTACGAGCCCACGAGACATACGAGCCCCAGGACCACACAAAGCACGGAGCCATACGACCAATTGGAGCCAACTGGATGCGGGGAGGAGGTACCTTGTATACTTTTGCCCAGGCTCAATAGAGGCCAACTCGCTGTTCAGTTTGTTAAGAGATTAGTGTTCAATCGCGACCGGGAGAAGGTTCCTTCACTAAGTGCAAATTGGGAGGATCAAAGCCATCTCAGCTTGAATTGAACAAAATTAGTCTCTTCATTCGGTACAGTGAGTCTATTGAGCCTACTCTTGAGAGACAATAGGAATCACTGCACCTGGTAAAATGATATGCACAGAGTTTATGCTTCCCAATTGAAGTGTAAACATAATCTAGTGTAAATCTGCCAGGCAGCCTGTCTCTTAATTGCCAGCACTAGGTATTGTTAAACATTGTTATACTCTGTTAACAAACAATAAAATCCATTAAATCGTCTTCACTGCCAACATGGTTAGTAAGATTCAGAAAAGGAGAGAACGAGTTCGTTTGCAAGTCAGATCTCAGAGAGAAATTATTGCGTCTAATGGCGGCAATGAGACTGTTGAGACTGCTCCTGCTGACACGTCTACTGCGACACACACTGCGCCATCTCTCGGGATGAAGCGAAAATCAGGTGATGTTGTTGAGACTTCAGATCAAAACAGCAATTGTAAAGTTGCAAGGTATTCGTCAGTTGGTGACAATCATGCCAAGGCGCAATCTGTTAATGAACTTAAATCTAGAATAAAGCGCATAAAATCTAGACTAGCCTATAGTGAGAACTCTGCACCTATGAAGGAGCACAAAAAGGCTGTCTACAGGGCAAATCCCGACCCAATTAATAGGCGGAAAAGGGATTCCTACGAGGCTAATCCTGAGCCAGTGCTGGTTCACAAGAGGACTGCCTACGAGGCTAATCCTGAGCCAGTGCTGGCTCACAAGAGGACTGCCTACGAGGCTAATCCTGAGCCACTGCTGGCTCACAAGAGGACTGCCTACGAGGCTAATCCTGAACCAGTGAAGGCGCACAAGAGGGCCTTCTACAAGGCAAACCCTGAACAAAGACGGGTGCGGAACAGGGCATCCCACAAGGCAAACCCTGAACAAAGACGAGTGCTGAACAGGGCAGCCCACAAGGCAAACCCTGAACAAAGACGGGTGCTGAACAGGGCAGCCCACAGAGCAAACCCTGAACAAAGACGGGTTCTGAACAGGGCAGCCTACAAAGCCAACACTCTAGCAAGGCGAGAAGCTGTTCTGCAACGATACCGTGCAGCTAGGAACAGTATTAACGCAAGAAGGAGGAATCTTAGAGCTTATGGCAACATTCGCAAAAAGTACAGTCGTACTGTCGATTGTTTGCGATACAGGGGCTCAATTGAACGGGCCACAGCCAAACTTGCATCTAAGTTGCATGGAAACAACGCAGTCGATGATCGCATTGACGCCGAGAAAATACTAAAATGGTGCATGTTTGCACGCAAGAAGTATGTCGTGACCTTCAAAAAGTGTCTGTCAAAGTTGAGAGAGGCTTGCACAGTCGCCATGACTAGACTAGCCGAGTGCAAATCTAATGTCAATGCCGACAAGATGACCGCCTTGTGCGGACCGTCTTTGCACACGGCAGGCTCCGAGCCCTATTTCTACGAATACACGTACAAAGTGTACGAGAATAGCAATGAACCAATCGCTATTAATGAACACGGCGAGGCAGCAAATATTTTCAAGCCCGCATTTACGAAAAAACACCCACAAGGGTCTGCTGACATTTGGACATGCAGCAAAGACTTGTGTAACGTTGACCAAGAGGCCATCACGAATCGAATGCAACAGGTCGTGAGAACTTTCTCAACATGCACTACTAAAATGGCCGTAGATCTAGTTGTTGATTTAGCTTCTTGCAGCAAGATAGCAACGTTCATGCGGTTTGACAAACAAGGTCATCCAATTGATTGCCACGTTTCGCACAAGTGTTGTGCATCAAAGCTTTTGTTTTTGAGAACACTAGCTCCTCACTATCACGAAGTACGCTTCTTAGTGAACACTCTATACAAATTGCGTGCAGCAAACAAAGAGAGGCGAGAACTTGACCAAGCAATAAAGTTTTGTGATGTTTCAAAACTTAGATCGCTGGCTTCATTAACTGAACGTAAAGCAAATGCCTATCAACACGTGTCTTGCGAGAACGAAATGAGTGAGACTGCAATCTTTTATTCTAACAAGAATGCATTCAAAGCTTTCACCAAGCATTCACTGGACTTGCCCAAGTACGCGTGCATTTCTTGTGAAAAGCTTTGCTACAAACGCGATGTCACCGCGTTCAGCAACATGAAGAAGCCTTTGAACCCCGAAACGTTGCCGCATTGGAAACGTTTCCTCGAATTCAATGAGAGCCGACATGTGGAACCAAGTGAGTTCATTTGCCACTTCTGCGTGGGAAAGTTTAGAAAGCGTGAATTACCCTCGACGTGCGTTTCAAACGACCTTGTCGTTCAGCCACGTCCAAAAGAGATAACCGTTCTCAACGATTACGAAAAGATACTGATACAACGCGCGAAAGCTTTCCAAGTGGTAACGAGCATGGGTACAGTAGCTCGTAGAAACGT
Organism: Leuctra nigra; assembly: GCA_934045905.1. Lineage (NCBI taxonomy): Eukaryota > Metazoa > Arthropoda > Insecta > Plecoptera > Leuctridae > Leuctra > Leuctra nigra. The sequence goes on from OW203766.1 coordinate 28,335,531, forward strand.
GCCCCATAGCCATAGGGTGAAGAAGGTGAAGGGCAGGACCTTTCATTTGCCTTTGCCACTAGAGGAAACTCTAAAGAAGCTGCCATCACCTCTCGATCCCATAATGAGGGATCAAGAGTTGTACATATTGGTACGCGGAATTCCGACAAAGTCCAAAGTTGTCTGGGAAAACTTTGTTGATGTGAACAAAGTGTTTGCCGCTCTGCAACTACTCAAAACAACAAACGAACTCTATGCACAAATCCAACTGCCTGGATCGCCAGAGAATCTTCTGGACGCATTCGATGACGGCGACGATGTTGAATTTCAAATTCAATCCGAAGTCGATACGAGTGCACCACCTGTTGGTGCCACTGAAGTTGTAGCTGGTGAAGTGACGCGAGGTATTTTGACTCAAGTTGATTCCGCCGTCGCAGAAACAGCCTACGAACAGTTCACTATCTATCCGTTACACGAACCACGTGATAACCAGAGCGCGTGCGCACTCTATCAGATGCTGAAAGTGAACGAGGCACCGATCGACTCCCGAGATCGTGAGTTGGACGTGAAATGCTTCCCTGATCTGTTTGTCGACGGAAAATTCGGTCAGTTTCACAAGCGAACTGTCGAACTCAAGTCGGCAGAGTTCATAAAAACAAAACTGATGTCCAAACATTCTCAGTTCAGGCTGAACCAACAGTACTTGTTCTACCTGTTGAATGATGCCAATCTTCGTCAGCTGAGCGCTGGGATTTTTCAGAAAATGAACGTAATTAATCCCAGAGAGAAATACACCGTAGCCAGTGTGTTGGCAAAGATTGCAAGCGAAGAGTTGGAGGGTTGTCTCACGACCATCTTCTCCCGCCTTCGCAACACCGAGCAATACTGGGTGGCTCCTCGCAATGATTTGAATTGCATGACCGCCTATTACGGTCCGGCCACGTGGTTCCTCACCGTCAGTCCCAGTGAATGGGATTGGGACGATTTGGGACAGTACATACGTGACGTCAATGGTCCAGAATTCGCCAACAAGTCAGTCAGCGAACTGGTAGCACTGGACCCAGTGTCCACTTCTAGATTCATGGACAACAAGTTTCATGCATTGCTGAAGTTAATTCTTTCAGACGACGCGCCTCTAGGCAAGGTGTCACACTACTTTTGGCGTCGTGAATACCAAGGCCGAGGCAATCAACACTTCCACATGTTACTGTGGGTGAGTGGCTCCCCGATACTTGGTCAGTCGACCAATCAGGAGGTAGCCTCATTCATTACCACGTATTGCACGTGTAAAATACCAAATGAGAATCTTTGTCCTACTCTGCACAACAGAGTTGTCAAGTATCAGAAGCACGTGGACAATTCATACTGCCAGAGGAACAAGAAAACCAAGTCTGGATTCAGAAAAGTGTGTCGTTTTGGGTTTCCACGCCCTGCGACCGAGACACTCGTGCTGAGAGACATTACGGTGTCAATCGCCGGCAGAAAGACTCTGCAATCAAACAGCCGTCTTTACGACTTGCCACGAGCAGAGTCCGAGGTCAACATCAACGACTACAATCCAGCCATCTTGTTGGCTTGGAATGGTAATGTGGACATTCAGTTCGTTGGTGAGAAAACGGCAATGCTCAACTGGTATATTACCAAATACACCACCAAGAGCGAGAAAAGCCACGCTACCGAAACGTTTGACGATATCAACTCGACAAAATCGTTGGCCAGCCGACTGTTCAATGTCGGCTTGCGTGCACTGAATAACAGGGAATGCGGAGCTCTCGAATGTAGCGACACCCTTCTCGGCATTTCTCTGCACGGTACAGATCCAGACACGACCATCCGATGGTTGGACGTGAACATGATCAGAAACCGCAGACTAAAGCCGCGCAATCAGATGAGGCAGATGTCAGCTGATGCAACAGACATCTTCTACGAGTCATGGGTCGATGATCACTATCCAAATCGACCAGACGAGTTGGAGGACATGCATCTCTTTGACTTTGTTGCTTCTTTCGACATCGTCAGAGACAAACCAAACGAGGAAAAGTTCAAAGTGTACGAACTCCCGAGCGGCAGGTTCCTCAAGGAAAGGTCACGTAAATACTTGATCAACCACTACAAGTACAACGTGAACCAGAATCCCGAGAAGTACTACTTCTCGCTGTTGCTCATGTTCAAGACGTGGCGAGATGTTGACGAGCTGAAAGGAGATCACGACTCGTATGCACTTGCATTTGCCTCGTGCAAAGATGATCTCGTCGATGCAATCGAGCACGACAAGACGATCACCGACCTGCAAGCGGCAACCGATCTCGCCCGAGAGTTGATTGCTGCAAGGATTGCAGAAATCGAAAAAGAAACCTCGAATGACGAGGACGACAATGCACCTGACAACCCACTGGCGTTCCAGCCCGTAGAAGTTGTCGCGGCCATGCAAGAGTTCAGAGATGCTGCTTGTTGCGATGAAATTGCACAAGAGGATGTTGACGAGATGGTCAAAGCTCTGAACTCTGATCAGAAACGAGTGTTCGACAACGTCGTCGATATTCTCACAGATACTGCCTCCACTGGCAAGGTTTTAAGACAGTTTGTCAGTGGGACGGGTGGTACTGGTAAAAGTTACCTCATCAAAACCATCAAGGTGTGGGTAAAAACCAAACTTGGAAAAGATGTCGCCGTAAGTGCTCCCACGGGAATAGCGGCTTACAACGTCGGCGGTTTGACAATACACCGTCTTCTTCAGCTTCCCGTCGAGCACAGGAAGACGCCAAAGTACACTGAATTGTCAGACCAAGTACTGAAGGTTATCAGAGGCGACATGAAGAATGTGGCACTGATCATCATCGACGAAATATCAATGGTGTCTAATCTCACTCTCATGTACATTCACCTACGATTGACTGAGATATATGCCACCCGAGACTCAAGTGACGGATGGTTCGGCAAGATACACATTCTCGTGTTTGGAGATCTACTCCAGTTGCCGCCGGTGCACCAAGAGCCACCGTTTGTCAAACTATCCGATCACGACATCACCACGTACGTGGGGTCACTCAGCGCCATCAATCTGTGGCATGAGCTCTTCTCTTACGATGAGCTCGGGATCAACATGAGACAGCTAAACGACTCTACATTCGTAGACATGTTGTCCAGAATCAGGCTCGGTTTGTTGACGCAAACCGATACCCAGTTGTTGGAAGCGAGGAAGATTCAATTCGCTGGCAAAACGCCCGGAGAAATCCTAACCGAGATCTGTGTCTACATAAACACACTGCCTGTGGACACGGTGTGCCTGTTGCCCAAGCGCAACATGTGCAAAGTGTTGAACAAGGCAATGCTGGACACGATCGAATCAGAGGAAATCAAACTCTTGGCCAAGGACGATCTGTCATGTGTGAAAAACTTTCTGAAAAAGAGAGTGAGCACGTGGATAGACAAGAACGAGGATGACTCCTCGACAACAGCCGGCCTCGAAAAGATCGTCACCATCAAAATTGGTTGCCGAATCATGCTGTGTAGAAACATTGACGTGACTCTCGGCTTGGTGAATGGCGCCATAGGCACTGTCTTGTCTGTCAAGCGTAGCATTGACAACAATGCAGAGGTCGAATCCATCAACACCCGATTTGCTTCTGGCTACATCCATGATCTTCAGCCAGTGAGTGGCAAATTTGAGCCCATTGATGGAGCTTATGTGATGAGAGAGCAATTCCCAATCACAATCTCGTATGGAATCACCATACATAAATGTCAGGGACTCAGCCTGAACTCTGCAATCATTGACATAGGATCGTCAGTGTTCACAAAGGGTCAGGCTTACGTCGCTCTGTCCCGCGTCACTCAGTTGGATGGTATTCATCTAATTAATTTCGACCCGAGGGAAATCAAAGCACTCCCGAGCGCAATTGTCGAATACAATCGCCTGAGACGCGAATACAGGCCAGATCTGTGCCTCCTGGAGACCAACGGTCCATCCAACCGACGTAGAGTCATGGATAGACCGTGGACCGCAAACATCCAAGCTGACTTGGTTCAGGACGCTGTTGCTGCTGAACAAACTGCTGCAGTTGTGGCACGACGCCCACTACGAATCATGAGGGGGTTCAACAATGTAGACGATGAATCGTGCTATGCAAACGTAGTTCTACAGAGCTTGCTACACTGTGAGTCTCTGAGATACGAGCTGGCAACTGACGAACAAGACGTCAACCCCAGAGAAATCAAACAACTTGCCATTGAGTATGCCGAGGGAAATTCTACAATGAGCTCTACCATGGTGCGCGAACTAGCCGGTGGTTATTTCCAACCTGGTGGAGGACATCAATGTGCTGTAGAATTCTTCGAGAAACTGGCAACTCTGTCAAGTTCTGTGCAAAATGCAACACAGCTGAAGCTGACTCCTGAAACGAGATGCTTTTCGCAACACTGTGGTTACAGTTCAGTTGGAGAAAGCGAAAATCATAAATTGTTGCGCTTGTACGTTCCTGAAAACCGAAAGGAAAGGTACACTATGCAAAAGTTGTATGACATGTCAACGTCATGGGACGAACGCTCTTACGTATGTTCAGAGTGTAACCAAGAGACGAGAAAGAAACGCATGAACGTCACAAGAGCCAGTGACTTGATAGTGATGCAACTCATGTTGTTCACTAATGGATTGAACAAAAGGAGTGTCAAAGTGGCCGAGGTGCCTAAAATCAATATTAAGATTGACGACGCTTCCTACGTTCCCATGGCAGCTGTGTTTCACCACGGCTCTTCAATCAGCAAAGGACATTACACCTGTTACCTGAAAGACGGAACACGGTGGCTACATGCCAATGACGAGATTGTCGAGTCCAGCAAATGGCCAACACTCGCAAAAGATATGTACATGTTGATCCTGAAGAAAATGTAAATCAACACATATCATGTAATCAGTGAAATGCGAGCTCCAGTGATAAGAGTACACGTTCTGTGAAAATAATCAAATTTGTCACAAAGTTGCAGCAAAGACAAATAATAAAGTAAGGTGGATGGGGTGGTATGTGGGAGGATCCACCTACTTTCTTTCACAGAACAGAGTCTCGACTGATAAATATTCCAACAAAATGTACCTGTTATTGTTGCTATTGTATTCGAGGAATATCAGTGAATATTTCAAAAATCAACCAAGCGCTCCAATTAAATGGAACCTTCTACCTCAAACTGGTTTAATCGATGCCGAGGTAAAGGTAAGACATAAGGTTGCAAAAGGTACGTGCATTATGAGTTGATTACTTATCTAATTCTGTTCGTACATACCTACCTAACACTAAATGTTCTGTGAATATATAATCCAATTTGTCACCAAGTTTGCAGCTACAGACAAATGGCTCGGTAAGATGGGAGGGTGGAACGTGGGAGGTCCATCTTACTCTATTTCACAGAACAGACAATGGGCAAATAATGATCCAAACAAAAAAGTATCTATACATGTTGCTATTACACTTGAGGAATATCAATAATTGATACCACAAATGCAACAAAATGCTTTAATGCCATGGCATATTCTACCTCAAACTGGTCTAATCAATGCCGAGGTAAAGGTAAGAAATAAAGTTGCAAAAGGTACGTGCATTAATTTATTACCTAATCTAATCATGTTCGTACATAACACTACATGTTCTGTGAATATATAATCCAAATTGTCACCAAGTTTGCATCTACTGACAAATGGCATGGTATGATGGAAGGGTGGTACGTGGGAGGTCCATCTTACTCAATTTCACAGATCATACATTGGGCAAATAATGAACAAAAAATGGATATAAAGTAAATATCAAATTATCATTTTTGTGAATGACAACATGAAATTAGATTATTGTTTGTGAATGTATAGTTGTTCGTAATAGAAAAAATAGCTCACTGTTAATACGCATATTCTATTAATTAAACCAAACAGAAAATAAACAAACTGTTAAAAAATATAAAAAATATATAAATTAATATTAAAGCATACATTCAACTAGTAGATTATCACATAACAAAATTAAAACTGTTAAAAAAAGTACAAAAAAAGACGAACAACTGTCAAAATCTACATTCAATTAGGAATCAATACAAATTGTATGTTCATATTTGTACATTGTACATTTCTCTCAAAATATTCAAAGGTAGCACTGAGTTAATAAAGAAACTGGTTGGAGTTGAGACAACAATAAGATTACATGAAAACACTAATGAAGGACGAAAGGAAGAGAGATGAGAGATATGAAGAAAAAGTTACCTTGATTCAAGCCAAATAAATGTCGGTGTCTTCGAGTATGTACGATCTTACTTCAAACTTCCAATGGAGAACGCAATTGAGAGATACGAAGAGAGCTTTTCATGGTGAAGAAACTACCTATCCTTGATACAAACCAAATCTATTTCGATGTCTTCGAGGATATATGTGCAATTTGCGTCCAAATGTGAGAGTAAGTAGGTACTTTAAACAGAACAATATTTTCAAACAAAAATATTCACAATCACAATCACTTAACAAACGATTTGTTTTCAGAATCTCCAAGTCTCCAAGCACATTTCTATAGGGAGAATATTGATGCAACAGTAACATCTAGGGCTCTACAACTACATATACCTTCGATCCACAAGTCGAGACATCGTTGAATTGAAGATCAGTTTCCTCGCAAACATTGATCCCTCCTAACAAGCTCCGCAAGACTTCATCAAACTTCGATCCACCAGTTGAGACATCGTTGAAGATCAGTTTCCTCGCAAACATTGATCCCTCCTAACAAGCTCCACAAGACTTCATCAAACTTCGATCCACCAGTTGAGACATCGTTGAAGATCAGTTTCCTCGCAAACATTGATCATTCCATAACAAGCTCCGCAAGACTTCATAACAACAAATGTAAGCTCGACTGTACTTTCAAGACTTCATCAAACTTCGATCAACCAGATGAAACATAATTGAAGATCAGATTCCTCGCAAACATTAATCCTTCCATAACATCAAATATAAGCTCGGCGTTTGTTACAAGACTTCATCAAACTTCGATCTACCAGTTGAAGACATTGTTGAAGATCAGCTTCCTCGCAACATTGATCCTTCAATATCATCATTTCTTCAATGACTTACTGCAGACATCTCTGAACTGTCATTCGAATCGATATAACATGCCGACCATCCATCCTGATAAGGTTTTCCGTGGTTTTCCTTATTCGTCAAGGCAAATGCCGGGATGGTGCATAAATAATGGCCACGCAGCCAATTTCATCCACGATAATTGTAAATTAAATGCAATCAAGCAACAAATTCACTGAAGCATCACATCGTTCATCAATGAGGCAAGTTATATCATAATAATTTACTCTTAGCATTAATGGTAGTAATACGGCAATACCATACCAATTAATGTTTAAAAATATTTTGCTCAGTAAACGACATGTTCTAAAAGTTTCGTAATTTTCAACAATTAACATACAAGTATCGTTATCTAAAATGCAATACATTTTAAAATGGGCAATAGATTGCATTAACTAACTACATGCATCTTGTTCCGTACAGACACAAGAATGACTTCATCTTCAAAAGAAGTAACCTACTCTCTGGTATGGACGTCTGGAGTGACAATTCAGTAACAAGTTTGCTCAAGAAGACCTGCACTCGAACATTACACAAGCCTAATTTAACTTTAAAGTGATTGTTGCTTACATGCTATTAAACTGAAATACAATTCTTCATATAAAATCTTAATAGAACCCGTCTCGATTTAATTTGAACAACTGAATATTATATTGTTTGACCAAATCCGTCGAGTATCACCATAACAAGGAAAAAAACCTAAAATGAAATCCAAATGAAATCAAACTAAACCACATCAAATGCCATTTATATATATATTTATATATATGCCATTTATAATTTATATAGTATATTTATTTTACAGCTGGTAGTGGGGCACTTGTGCTATGGGGATTGTCCTATTCCCACTACCAGCAAAACACTGTATATTTTTTGGTGTTTTGAAAATAAATAATAATAATAATAATAACATAACCACTTTCTCAAAATTCTATTCATTTGATGTGTTGGATTGGTACTTATCACAATAAATGAACATAGACTATTGAGAAATAGTATTTATTGACAACACTCTTGACAAGTACAATCGTCATGCTTCGGCATGATGGCTGACAACTGGTGCGTCGTATGCAACACAGCTCGTGTACTACACATAGATATAAGAAGTCAGTGGTGCCAACATTACATCTTTAACATCCCCCCACTTATTTTTTTATGAAAGGACACTTGAATAATATAATCATGATTAATACAATGTAAAACAATAGATGAAAACATTGCAATACACAAAGCTTAAGTTCAATGAATAATACTAAATATTAACAATCATATTAATTAGTATCATAATCATCAAATTTCACTGGCTTCCTGATTACCCTTCCTGCTCGAGTAACTTGAGCTGCAACTGGTTTTTCTGATACATTGCATGGAACAGTATTCTCAATCTCATCAGGAATGACATCTGGGCTATCATTTACTACATGTTTATTCTGCGACTTACGCAAAAACTTAGAATTTCTGCGAAGCACTCTACCTCCTGAATCAACAACCATGTATGATCTTGGCTGCTCATGTTTGCATACAACTTGTCCTCGATCCCAACTTTTACCTTTCTTAATCAGCACATCATCTTTATCTTCAAAGGGAGGTCTAGATTTCGCTGTACGGTCATAATACGCTTTCTGAAGAAACTGTTTAGTCTCCAGCCTCTCTTTAACACCGTCTTCCACCTTAGGTGTCAACAAGTTATTCCTAACTGGAAGTCTGGTTCTAATCCTATAGTTGAGGAGCATCTGCGATGGGGACAAGTTTATTCCAGGTAACGGAGTGGATCTGTATTCCATCAAAGCGATTGAGTGATCATCTACAGATGATTTTTTAAGAATGGACTTGATAATTGCTACTGCGGCCTCAGCTTGTCCATTCGACTGCGAATAATGGGGACTCGAGGTCACCAACTGGAAATCCCATAGTTCAGCAAACTTCTTAAATTCAAAACTGTTAAACGGCATATTGTCTGACACGACAATCTCAGGAATGCCATACCTAGCAAAGATATATTTCAATTGGGTAATTACCTCAGATGCTGTTTTACAGGAAAGTGCTGGCATTTCTATCCATTTACTGTAGTAGTCAATGACTGCTAAGTACGACTTGTTATGATACTCTAATATGTCAACACCAATTTTCTGCCATGGGCGCTCAGGCACCTGGTGCGGAATCATCGGTTCTTTTACATTACTTTTCCTGTGAAGTTCACACTTTGAACATTTTGAAACCATCATGTCTATGTCATTTGACATACCTGGCCAGAAGAGAAGTTCTCTGGCTCGTAGCTTACTTTTGTCCCTTCCCCAATGTCCCTCGTGAATAATTTTCAGCATCTCTTTCCGAAGGGAAGCAGGAACAATGAGTCTGTCACGAACAAATATCAATCCCTCTGAGACGTCAATGTCCTCCTTCATGGACCAATAATATCTAGCCTTGTCGGGAACCTGATGTCGGTGGCTAGGCCAACCCTGTTGATGTAAACGAATGACAGCTTGAAGAGTGTCATCTTGTTCGGTTTCCTTACGAAACTCTTCTTTACGCTGGACGGACACTGGAAGATATTTTTCAACTTCATGAACGACAACTAACAATTCAGGATCATCATTAACTGGGTCAGGGAGAGAAGCTCGGGAGAGTGTGTCGGGTAAGTTTAGAAATTTACCAGGAACATAAGACACGGTAATGTCGTACTTTACCAACTTCAGAAGTAGTCGTTGGATTCTGCCCGTTGACTTACAAATCTCTCTACTGCAAATTGTTTCTAGGGGTTTATGATCAGTGAATACCTGAACGTGATGTCCATAGGTCATCTGGTTGAATCTTTCTAGACCGAATGTTATGGCAAGTAATTCCTTCTCGATCTGCGCGAAGTTCTGTTCACTCTTGGTCAGCACTCGAGAAGCATACGCTACTGGATGGTCTTCTTGCAACAAACAAGCACCTAGCCCATCCTTAGAGGCATCTGTCTGAAGGACAATCGGTTTAGTGCTGTCAAACGTAGCTAGCACTGGGGCAGACATAAGCTGTTGTTTGAGCTTTCCCAAAGCAGCATCATGATTGCTATCCCAACACCAGGGTGTGTCTTGCTTAGTCAGTTCTCGCAATGGTGCTGTTAACTTTGACAAATTAGGTACAAATTGTGACACATACTTCACCATGCCCAAAAGTCGAAGAACATCAGATTTACATGATGGGACTGGCATTTCGGCAATGGCTGTCACATAACTTTGATCTACACCACAATGATTTTTGGAAATGATTCTACCAACATACTTCACTTCTGGGATTCTGTATTGAAACTTATCCTGATTGAATTTAACACCAACCTGCCTTGCTCGATTCAGCACTTCGGCAAGCGCTCGATCGTGGTCCTCCTCGGTTTCTCCACAAATAATCAAGTCGTCAAAGTAGACTTCTACTCCGTGGATGTCTCCAAACAGCTTCTCATTGGTCTTTTGGAAGACTTCGGGAGCGGAGCTAATGCCATACGGGAGTCGCTTGAAGCGGTACCTACCGAAAGGAGTTTGAAAAGTGCAAAGATCTGCACTAGCTTCAGTAAGTGGCAAATTCCAGAATCCTTGGCGCATATCTAGAACACTGAAGAGACATTTATTCCTCAATCTAGACAAAATATCATCTGAGGTAGGGATAGGGTGGTGTTCTCGTTTTATTGCCTTGTTCAAGGGTCTCGGGTCAAGGCAGATCCTCAAATCACCATTAGGTTTCTCAACAAGCAATAAACTATTAACCCAGTCAGTGGGTTTTTCAACCTTGTCAATGATAGAATCTCTTTCAAGACTATCTAGAGTCTCTTTTAACTTCTTCTGTAAGCTATAGGGTACTCGTCGGGGTGGACTAATGACAGGTTCAGCATCATTCGTCAAAACTATCTCATGCTGTTTTCCTATTTTGCCTACTCCTGTGAACACATCCTTGAAGGCTTCTACAATATCAGTTTTAGTCTGCCTAGAGCTAACGGAGTTCACTCTCTTAATTAGGTTTAAATCAATACAAGCTTTCAATCCAAGCAAGGGAGTTGACACATCACATACATCAAATTCAACATTCTTAGCTTTCCCTTTACGCGTTATACATTTCAATTTAATGCTACCTATGGGAGTGATTACTACTCCTAAGTCTCCAAAGGGGACTAACTTGTTCTTTGATTTCACCAAATTAAATGAACCTTTCAACGATTGAAATACTTTCTGGGGCAAGATACTGGTCTCGGCAGCAGTATCCAATTTACAGCGCACAGGATGAGAGCCAATGCTTATGGTTTCAAACCAGGCTGTTTGAGTTTTAGTTTTAGTATTACCTGACTTCTTACTCCCTACATTGAGAATGAGTCTGTATTCCCGATTCTGATTGTTTTCGTCCTCACTTTCAACATCATCATCGTCACTCGATGCACTTGACGCTTCGACGTCATTGACGGATTTCTTCTTGTAACCCTTCTTCACTTTTTCACAACATTTCGCAAAATGATTCAAATCGCCGCACTTTGCACAATTCTTTCCATATGCAGGGCAACGACCTCGCTTGTGATCGTAACCACATTTCTTGCAGTCGTAAATCTTCTCGGACGTCTTCTCTTGAGTCTTCTCCTCGGACTTCTTCTTCGTGAAGAACTGCTTCGATTTCACAGCAGCTACGGTGGTCGATGTTCGATTCGATTGTTCGCCGTTGTTCGATTCACGAACTTCTAGAGCTTTTGCTTTACCTTCCTGGTAAATTCGACACAGATTAGCAGCTTTACTAAGATTCAGATTCGTCTCACTTAGCAAACGCTCTTGCAGCTTACTGTCTGCAATACCTAGCACAATCCTGTCTCTAATCAAACTGTCCTCTTGTTGTTCAAACTCACATGATCTAGCAGCATTCTTTAGTTCTGTGAGGAATTGATCAAATGGCTGGGATTCTCTTTGTTTGATTCCAAAAAACTTGAACCGTTCGAAAACAACATTCTTTTGAGGTGTGCAATACTTTTCAAATTCATCTAACACGGTTTTCAGCACATTTTTATCCTCTTCCTTTTCGAATTTAAAGGTGTTAAATGCAGTTAGGGCTTCATCACCAATAAAGCTTAACAAAATTGCTACTTGCGTGTCTTGTTTCTCTGCGTTGGCTTTGGTTGCTTTCATGTAAATCTCAAATTTCTGCCGCCAACGTCGCCATTCTTCACAGACGTTTCCATCCAGTTTGAGCTCGGCTGGTGGTTTGTGTGCTGATGACGCCATCTTGATTCTTGATTTTACACGGCCAAGACGAAATTTCTTTTCGTCTTTACTTACGCGACAACTTCGGTTGTAGATGCTTACTTTTCATTCAGCACGCGTGGTACACTTCTGACACCATGTTGGATTGGTACTTATCACAATAAATGAACATAGACTATTGAGAAATAGTATTTATTGACAACACTCTTGACAAGTACAATCGTCATGCTTCGGCATGATGGCTGACAACTGGTGCGTCGTATGCAACACAGCTCGTGTACTACACATAGATATAAGAAGTCAGTGGTGCCAACATTACATCTTTAACATGATGTAATTATGTAATTTCATACAAAGTCTAAATACATACAAAAAGCTACTAAAAAAAGACGTGATATCCCAGAAAAAAACACTCCGTGTAAAAACGGCAGCCAAGTCTCTTTACTTTAAAAAAATTCTGCACTGAAAAGGAGTGATATCAAAAAAGGAGCCAAGTCAATGACATTTCCAAATATTTAATCGTACCTTGAAATAACAAATGAAAGCCACCAGAGAAATACTTAAAAAAAGGACTTGGCGCATCGTTTTTTTAAAGATATTTTCCTATTCCAAAGCTTATGTCACTCACTAGTTACCTCAATATAGAAATGCCTTGAATAATAATGACACAACAATACAATTAAATATTAAACATCTAGTAAACTATTTTCTATTTCATGTTCATTATCCTTGTTTGCAATAAATACAGAATACTCATGTTTATGCAGTGAAGTCATATTGAGTTTCTACTCAAATTTAAAATTTCATGCGTCAATTTTTAACCCTAACAATGAGAGCATCCTAGGGGTCACTGCAAAACAAATGTATTTACTTATTAATTGATTTGTTATGTAATTGGAAATAAACTTGAAACTTGAAACTTCAAAAGTGAAATAACGGGTTCCAATAGATAGTTAGAACTATTTGAGCAAGTTGGCTCAGTCTACAACCATCTAAACGTGCACTCTGGATGCCCGTGTTAGATCCCATTGACGACCTTCTTGTATGGGCACAGAATATTCTATGTGTATGGTTCGTGATTTCACTCAGTCAAGATGCAACTTCTGAGAATATACTTTACTAATATGACCATATGGGAACATTAACATGTGAATATACGAGCCCTCTTCCATGTAATTGATTCAATCCGCAATTGAAATTACTTATCTACTACCTACACCAAGAAATATTTCTTCTTTCGCATTGGCAAAATTACAAAACGGCCATTAGTAAGAGTATAGCGCTAATATTGAGTATAGGTATCATATAAAGTAGCATGATTCATCGATAGACTCTAGTAGACAGATATAATATAGAAAATATACTTCTCGCATACCTAGTTGTTTCTACTTTTAGGATAGGAAAATATCTTTAAAAAAACGATGCGCCAAGTCCTTTTTTTAAGTATTTCTCTGGTGGCTTTCATTTGTTATTTCAAGGTACGATTAAATATTTGGAAATGTCATTGACTTGGCTCCTTTTTTGATATCACTCCTTTTCAGTGCAGAATTTTTTTAAAGTAAAGAGACTTGGCTGCCGTTTTTACACGGAGTGTTTTTTTCTGGGATAAATACTTCATCAACTAGACCCAATCATTTAATTAGCTTGCGAGTCATCAAGGTGCGGTGCATTTTACTAGATCGTAAATCAATTAAAGTGTAAACATGTTATTGACCAATTTCACGGCTTGTATTCTTCTATTTCTGTTATTTCATTCTGTACCTCAAAGTTAGTAGGGCGGAAGTCCATTTTATCGATTTTACATTGCACACTGGTAAAATCAGGCTCTGTCAATAATCAATTGATAGTAATCAATAATCACTATTACAAATATGATGAAGGCAAAATTGCTGGCTTTTGAGCTCACCTCAAGAATCATTAAAATGGACCTCCGCCCTTCTACCTCTGAAGTACAGAATTATTGTTTTCAATTAAATTATGTCTTGATAATGATTTCATGACTATTTTTTACATCCAGGAGGAGTAGTTTGAATTCCATCGCCAGCGACCTTGCTGCAGACATAAACCAATATCCTAGTTTTCCACTATGGTTTCACGTCCACTTACTGACCTTGACGTTTAACACAACCCTCAGGAGCCAGCATCCAATATTCCCGATACAAACCAGATTACAAGTGGCGCTGTGGGAACTCGATCTGATCTCGAACCAATCTCCTGGCGCCACGTTTCATTCCCAATTGTTTCACAATCAGAGGGATGATTGACAGGAGTGTGGGGTGAAAGTGTAGTTTCGCTGCATTGTGTTACATGCCACGCAAACCATTGTTGTAGGAGAAACGTACATTGCAGGTTGGATAGAAATGTTTGGAACAATGTTGGAAAAATTTCATTATTCGAAATAGCTTGGAAAAAATGTTGTCCGTGCAATGTAATTGGAGAAGGAGAGCAACATAATGGCATGTAAAGCATCTTCTTTTAATATGAAGAAATATATGTGTTGTTTGTTTTTTAATATTTTGCAGTCTTTTGTATCGAATGAATTTCAAGTTTGACATTCTTGTTAAAGGTATTTGTTGAGCAAGCGACTCCTTTTGGCTCTCTTGGCACGGACCTCTGCATTTTTTTTTAATCTGTTACCGATGGTATACCGAGGGTATAGGTCACACTTTTTCTTCCATCGAGCTGAAATTCTGCCCACATGTACGGACCATTTCTGGGCGCTGTAGACCCTATATTCTTTTAAATCCGCTGATTGGTTCAAATAAAAAAAATCTCTCGACTGGTTACTCCGATCATTTTGAAATTTTGACAAATCATTACGACCAACATTGTCCCCAATCTTACAAAGTTTCATGCCAATTCTCCCATTGGTAAAAAATTAAATCCATATTTCCTGTGATTTTTTAAATTAAAACTAGAATCGTTTGAGCGATCAACTTAAAACTTCATTTTAGGTATTGTTGCCAACTTTCAGACTAATCTGTCGTTATCTTCAAAACTTATTGTCATTTTAAGGACATTTTGTTCTAAAATCTTGAAATATTTTGCAAATTTATGCCAGGAATTTTAATTATTTTAGCAATGACATCTTGACTTGATGCTCCCGTTCCAAGGCCTGTAGAGCAGAGACTTACAAACACATATCAAATCTCATGCAGTACGAATGCTCGCTTCCCAACGCGTTACACAGAGCGTTTTCCTAGTATTAAATGTATTCTTTATATATATTGGGACAAATGTTTGTACAAATTGTTATTTTTTATTTTCTTAACAATTATTTTCATATTAATATTTAATTACTATTATTTTTCAGATAGTTTTGTTTGATGACGCTGTAAACGGGTTGAAACATTACCTTATAGAATCCTGGCTGGCACGGTCTGGAGCACACAGACTCCACTCTGTCCCCCGATCCCGCTGCATACTGCATGTCCTCCCAGATGTTGAGCGTGCCATTGTGCCAGTCTCCCACGTGGATGTAGTCGAATGTGCCGTTAGGAAGCTGCTGGTAGTTCATGATGTTGTATCTGCAACCAGGTAGAGTAGTGAGGAGAGTAGTAGCGTTGTTACGGAGCCAACGACAGTATTTTCATAATTTGAAAATGATCGATTTTAGTTTTTCGGCTAATAAAAATAGCTGCATTCTGTCGATTTAAGGTGCTGCAAGCGCTAGCGATTTTGCTGCTTTTGTAGACACTTTTTGCGATACGATTGGAGACGAAACGGGTAGACCAAATAATTTGAAATTTTAATCGTGATTAGATAAAAGACAAACTTAGGGTTATCCCTTGGTACATTTTTAATTTTTTTTTTCGTTAATTAGTAATAATTAGTGGCTTTTTGGTGAAAAATTAGCTATTTTCTTGTCTCCCTGGCCGCCGTATGAAATTAAATTTCAAAAATGTGCCAAGTGATAACCCTAAGTTTGTCTTTCATCTAATCATGATTAAAATTTGAGATCAATTGGTTTACAGGTTTGGTCTCCTATCGTATCGCAAATTTCATAGTTTTGCGCGGTTTTGTTGAATAACCGGCGCCTAATTAACGATGCAATATGCAAAAATGAAAAAGTGCTACTAATATGCAATCAGAGTGATCATGTGAACATCCTGTAAAAGTTACACTCGCTTATGAAACAATTTTTCTCTCTAAATTTTCTAAAACGGCCGAGCGCTATGTATCACCTTAAGGGAAAATCCCAATGTCGAGAATAATTATTTTTGTTATTATATTTAATTTTCATCCGATTTTGTTTGTAAATTTGATTTGGTATGGAATGGAAAACGATGCTAGAACGCTAGAGATAAACAATGTCGATTTTTCTCAGTGTTGGGTAGGAACGGAACGAAATAGTTCCGTTCCTAGGAACTAGTTCCTTTTCTTAGGAACTATGGAACGTCTTAGTTCCTTTTTTCTAGGGAGGAACTATGGAACGGTTTAGTTCCTTTTTTTGAGGAACTGTAACGATTTTTGCTAAGTTCCTTTTTTAAACTAGACTGTACTTTTACTCCGAAAAACTGCACTCCTCTAGAAGCCAGATATTTGTTTAATTCTGTCAGAAGTCAGCTATTATAATTTGGCATCTAAAAATAACTCAAACCAGTCGTCACCTACCCTAACACAATCAATGGACATCTATCTATACCTGTAGTCGTGTGGCCAACCCTTCATACCAAACTTCATTCCTAGCAATGACAGTGCGCAGGCACACAGATTTCAGATTTCAGATCGTCATCTTTTTAGCTTTTACTTTGTTTCCTTCCTCACATTTCCTTTCCGATCACTGTGTAGGACACATCACATCGCCACTGAATTTTTAGTTTTTACGAATCTTCTTACATCTTTTATAATCTTTTCAAATCTGCCGTGATATAGTTATTCGATTTTTAATTTTTAATTTTTAATTTGCAGATTGCAATTTTTAATGTTCCAATAAAAATTACACACTTCTTTAAAAGGGAACTAAAAGGAACTAAGTTCCTTTTATAAAGGAACTAGGAACGGAATAGTTCCTTTCATTATTGAAGGAACTGGAACTGGAACTAGTTCCTTTTTTCGGCGAGGAACTTGGAACTGGAACTAGTTCCTTTTCAAAAGGAACTTACCCAACACTGATTTTTCTCAACGCCAAACTCCAAGTACACATAAAGTTGATCGGTGTTTTCTTCAGATGTTGTTCTTATAGCATATTTTATTTTATCACCGTCAAAGTTGGCTAAGCTTTGATCTGCAATATTTTTCAATTTCGGACCGCTTGAAAGTGACCAATAATGCTTACCGTGCAATAACTTTCTTACCAATAACTCTAATGGTCTGAGAAATCTTCAGCTAGCTTCTGAATATGAATCGAGTTACACAGTAACATAGTTTCACCAACTCCATGGTTTCACCTTGAAATTATTCTTTACTGCTTGGTTTCACCACAAACTCCAATGTATAGTTTCACCCTTAACTTCCTGTAAAACATTTCAAATGAATAGCGGTCAATCGTCGAAAGCACAAAGCAGCAACATTCTCTCTGCGCAATTACTGGCTCAAACATCCTGCGATGCTCCGGATACGTGTTTTTACTTCAAGCCAGTCCATAAGAAGTTTTATTACCGAATCAATTAATAAATTAAATCTTTCGTTTGGACTTATCACAAACTCTTTTATAATGATTAAATACAATATTTCGGTAAAAATTCCATAACCTTCATCAGGCAGGGTACAAATTGCCTAAAAGTTGATATACATATTGATATATGCTTTTATATCACGCATTTATATCAATTTGTACCCTACCTGATGATGAAGGTTCTTGAATTTTAACAGAAATATTGTATAATCATTAATAAAAGAGCTTGTGATAAGTCCAAACGAAAAATTAAATTTATCAATGGTTTGACTGGTTCGTCAATTCAGTACATACATGTCATATTCATTGAACCGGTTATAATAATTTAAAACAGTAGATATAACTAATTTGTCTAAGGAACTAAACACTATTCACTATTTTATTGGTAGAGCATCTGACTGGATATCGGAAGGTCGTGGGTTCGAGTCCCACTCGAGGAAAATCTTTTCACATTGCAGTTGGTATTTATTAACTATTCACTATGTTAAATATGCGCTAAAACTTGTTGTGGATCAAACTATGCAGCTGCCACCAACAGATTCTCTGAGTTTCAAAAAGTGTACTATGGTTAAATGAACGTGATAATTCACTTGATCTCATTACTCCTTGATCTTGAACAAACTATGTATACTCGTCAAATAATATACTTGAATATTACCTCGACATATTAACTGTTGCAAACATCTTATCTGCCAAATAAATGTTCTAGACAAATGAGCACGGTCAAACAAACAAACTCGTTATAGTTTCAAACATGATTATGCGAGCAAACGAAGAGCCAAGACTCACGGACAGTGGAGTAAATTGCATTTGAAAGTTAGCGCGAAATTATGCTTCAAACCACGCAATCTAGTAGCTCTTACTCGCACAGGAATTCCTGCTCTGAGTACCGATTAGAGTCCACCACGTACCATTTTATACATCCAAAGAGATCGGATTATCCTAACTTCAGCCGGACACAAAACACTTTATTGTCTTTAATCCCCAACAAAAGCTTGAACGTTAAAATATTTTTGGGAAAGGCTTCACTGTTGCGTAAATTAAGGGCTGAATAATTTATATTAACCGCATGAAGTTCGTTATGAAAATATCTGCAGCCTGGGTGGATGTAAACCACCAAAAAATGTACGTTGGAGAATGTTGGCCCATGAATAATAGTTTATGTTCTGTGTCACATATTACTATTATCGTTTTGAGGAATCTGCACAGCGAGAAGGGCATTGGAATCGCTATTTATTGGGGTGTAAATTATTGTTTTAACAGATTTTTCGTAGGGTAGCTCAGTTGGTAAAGCTTCTGCCCGGCAAGTTCCGGGATCGAGTTCCAGTTGGTCGGATATTTTGCACCAGGTTTTTAGTTGATGTGAAAATCCCACTTTGGAAGAGATTGTTTCTTTTCCAGTACTTTAGACAACTTGGAAGTTATAAGTAGAATAGTTGGTTGAATACGTTTATTAAAATTAAACATTTCTGGCTAATGAGTTAATAAATTTGTCGTGTTTTTAACTCGTCACAGTGTGCCCACAATATTCCATAAATAACACACTTTGCTTCCTATTCAGCGCGATATCCAAATAGAAATTTAAATGTTAAGAATAAATATTCATCTATAGAATTTTTATCCAAGAGATGTTGAATTTTAAGTCGATCTGTCCAGCCGTTTTCAAATAAAACGAGACGCCTTCAATATTACTTTTTGTGTGGTTTTCAACACCTGAATAAATATTACGTAAGTCGCAGCAGGGAATGCAACATGCAACACAGGACTAAAAGTCACAGATGTCATTTACAACCCTTACGCATTTTCATGAAATCTTTGGGTTGTATATGTTATTCGCAAAATTCTGCATATTATACACTGTACAAACTAATCCCTCTTATTATAAAGTATAATTGGGAAATCTTTGATCGCTTAGATTCATTCCCAGACTGAATCAATCATGTAAGTCATAAACAAAGTGCATAATAATAATAATGAATATGCATAAGTGGAAGAGTCAAGTTACATAAGCTTTCGGAATATTAGTTTATCTGTTGTTGAACAAGCGAAGAAGATTATTTCACAAAACGGTTTATTTGAAATTCAGGACGTAACAAAAAATATTCATGGATGTATGATGTTTTAACCAAATGTTCGTGCTCAAACAACAAAACTCATTCTGAAAACAAATTACATAGAATACTTTTAAAAAATAACTGTAGGTAGTTGTAGACAAATCATCAAAATGTTTAAAATCGAGACGGATTTGGTTTAATGTCTCAACATTTTCCTACACTTAGGTCCAGTTTATCAAGACTCTGCTAAAACCAGTACTTAAGTTTACACAGTCATTCTAGGAATGTCATTGGTTGTTGCCATGACAATACAGTCCTAATCAACCGTTTAAAAGTTATCAGAGTATTGAAAGACTGGCCCTTAGCCAAATAAAAAAAATGATTGGTGAAGAAAATGACTGCTAATCTTGTTCCATAACAATCAATGCTTGTTATATCATTGAAATGGGTCACCTACTAAAGTGTGACAAGGAGATCGCTAGGACTGACTTCTGACGGTGCAACCTAACATATTATATTTCAGTCAGAATGTATTGAGAGTTGTATCAAGTGGAGGTACGTCACCTGCCGGGAGGGTCGCCACGTCGGTCGAACTCCACCAACTCCTGGTCGGCGCCGTAAGCGAAGGTCACGTTCAACAAGTAGTTCTGCAACAAGAGGTCAAGAGGTCACTCTGTGTCTCACAGCTGATGGGAGTTGGTGGAGGTGCCGGGTGTAGAGGTCAAGTCAAGGGGAGATGACATACTTCCACAGATTGATGGCTTGAAGATTTTAATCGACATTTTATACGATATACATTTTTTAGAAAAGTCAAAGTTTAAATCATTTGGAACATCAAATAGTTTTTAATTATTTTACCGCCAAATAAACTAATTGTGTAACGAAGAGACGCAAATTCCAAAAAGAGGTTTTGAACCAACAAAAGCGGACCCCGTTAAATTATGAAGTCATAATTTTCTCTCTTTGTATAGACAAATGTTTTTTGAACTTATTTTCCTTGTAAATTTTTTAACTTCCATTCTGTTACATTTATAACGAATGCGACACTTTACACAATCATTGCTTAAATTAAAATGATTTGACTCTCCCAAATTCTCATTCCGTTATAATAATGTCAGCATGACAACAATGTGAGTTGTCTTCTCTTATCACTCAATCAACTCTGACTTATCACTAAGTCATCAGTGAATGATAACTCAAACCAAACATCTCCAACTACCCCTCGACACAATAACAATGACATATTGAAACAAAAACCATTGCTACGCGATAATTCTGTTTGCCACTCAAGACAAAACAATGTCAAAACACACCCTCCATCTTAGTTTCCACTGCCTTCCCGATCACGACGCTAATTAATTCCTCCCATGGATTGTTTCCTAGTTCGCATCAACAAGGCTGTGTGGTGAAAATGACTCCCCCCTCCCCTCCCACCCACCCCCTAACACATCATTAATCATAACAACCCCTCGAAGTAGAGCACAGTCTGTTACTGCCGAACGCGGGTTCATTTCGGAAAACCGTGCTTGATTAGAACTATGTACATTTTATTAATATTTAGATAACTCATATTTTATGTATTTTCATTTTTATATTTTGTTATATTTCGATACTCACTCACATAAGTTAGGTTTAAATAGCTGTGAATTTTAAATGTGTAAGAAATCAGTGAACTAATCAGTGAAATCAAAGTGCTTCAACATTACAAATGGTGGCAGACGTAGGATTTTATTTTTGTTTTACATGTATCACTCATGAACCAAGAAGCTATCCATTATAACGTTGTTTAATCTCTTTGAAGACGAAATATACTAGATATTACACCGTAATGGAGGAGGTATCTTTATTTGGAAATATTATATTGACAATCATATTAGATACCCCCAAAATCTGAAAGTTCCGAAAATGTACAGTACTTCAATCTTATCCCGTGACTTATTTAATTGAAATAATTTTGTTACACCACTCTTTGCATTACGAGAGAAAGGGACAATAATGTACATAAAAAGATATTTATGCGATTTTAAAGCTGAAGTCCCATATACACCCGAATGGGTGAAATTTAAATGGAGCCGTTTTGTGTGGATTCTGTTCCCATCTCATGGTCAGATAGTAGCTACAAGAGAGCTGATTGTAAATCGATCCGATTGCCAAACATTATACGTATGCATGCTTACCTCAGTTTGCAATCATATTTTCATTGTTTTGTTTTCTGTTCCCAATTTGGTGGTAAAAGTGGTGAAGGTTATGTTATTTAACTACAGTGGTAATATTCTCAAGGTGTGTGAAGTAATGGCTGTTCCTCTAGACTCTCCTGGGTGTGTGAAACTAAATCCAATGACGCGGCGACATCTGAGCAGAACAACGACTTATTAGCGAATAATCAGCCGATAACGATGTTCGGATATGAACACCTTTTGTTTCGCATGAGACTACAAGCCGAGCCGTCCTTTGAGTGTTTGCGGAGATGTCTAATGGGGTTTAACGTCGCACGTTCTGCAGCCCAGCTGATGGAGCGGTTAGATGAAGACCATGCAGTGTTGGATGGAACATGGGACAGAGGCGAAGGAAACCTTGCAGAATGTCTCTAGACAGGAAAACTGACGAGAAAACGCACGAAGGACGGTCAAGGGAATCGAACGAGATTTAAAAGTTTTATATCAAATAACCTAAAATTATGTCAAATATTAGGATAAACATATTCTATAAGTGTAGGATTACAAGAAATTTAAAACTACGATAGCAGGCAGTTTTTATGTATACAAGTAAGGAAATATTGAAGATTCGAGTAATGTTTTCGGCTCTTGTGTATGCACGTTTTTTTTTAATTTCGGGGGAGGGAGTTTCCAGTTTGAGATCAAACATGGAAGTTCCAATTAGTCGTTGTTCTCTTAAAATGAAAACCAGATTTAATAAGAAATCCTGAAGAACCGACGCAATAAGCGAAATATTAAAGTGGTGCCGTGAATGTTAACTTTTAATTTTTATAATAATACAGAATGTACGAAACATTCTATCTGGTACTCTTAAAAGTCACCGATAACTAATAATATAAGTTATAATTTGACTTTCAGCATCTGCGCTGGAAGCCAAAGATATCTAGAACAAGTGGAAGTTCTTTGCGATACGAACCTTGAACCTTGACCCGTTGAACGGGAAGAGTTTGGGACAAGTGCCTACTGCGCCTGCGCCGCATACGTCCTGCTGGAGGTTGTGTAGACCGTACGCCATCGTGTAGATCGCTTTGATCACGAACGACAGCTTCGGATCTTGCTTGTAGCGCTCACTCAGTCGCTCCTCACCTGAGGAATTACAACAGTCGACCATCCATTACAATACACAATGCTGGAGGTTGTGTAGACCGTACGCCATCGTGTAGATCGCTTTGATCACGAACGACAGCTTTGGATCTTGCTTGTAGCGCTCACTCAGTCGCTCCTCACCTGAGGAATTACAACAGTCGACCATCCATTACAATACACCATGCTGGAGGTTGTGTAGACCGTACGCCATCGTGTAGATCGCTTTGATCACGAACGAGAGCTTCGGATCTTGCTTGTAGCGCTCACTCAGTCGCTCCTCACCTGAGGAATTACAACAGTCGACCGTCCATCACAATACACCATGCTGGAGGTTGTGTAGACCGTACGCCATCGTGTAGATCGCTTTGATCACGAACGAGAGCTTCGGATCTTGCTTGTAGCGCTCACTCAGTCGCTCCTCACCTGAGGAATTACAACAGTCGACCGTCCATCACAATACACCATGCTGGAGGTTGTGTAGACCGTACGCCATCGTGTAGATCGCTTTGATCACGAACGAGAGCTTCGGATCTTGCTTGTAGCGCTCACTCAGTCGCTCCTCACCTGAGGAATTACAACAGTCGACCATCCTTTACAATACACAATGCTGGAGGTTGTGTAGACCGTACGCCATCGTGTAGATCGCTTTGATCACGAACGAGAGCTTCGGATCTTGCTTGTAGCGCTCACTCAGTCGCTCCTCACCTGAGGAATTACAACAGTCGACCATCCATTACAATACGCAATGCTGGAGGTTGTGTAGACTGTACGCCATCGTGTAGATCGCTTTGATCACGAACGAGAGCTTCGGATCTTGCTTGTAGCGCT
Organism: Leuctra nigra; assembly: GCA_934045905.1. Classification (NCBI taxonomy): domain Eukaryota; kingdom Metazoa; phylum Arthropoda; class Insecta; order Plecoptera; family Leuctridae; genus Leuctra; species Leuctra nigra. The sequence continues at coordinate 28,359,626 of OW203766.1, forward strand.
CACTCAGTCGCTCCTCACCTGAGGAATTACAACAGTCGACCATCCATTACAATATCTACGCCATGGGCATTGATTTTTTGAAAGTGACAATTCTCACTGCGATCTTTATTTTTATCTGCTTACTTACAAACCGTTTGAGTAATTAGCAAACCACCGTAAACATTTCTAAATTTAAAAAAAACTGAGAACATGGAATTTTCATGAGGTTGCATTTTTATTTTATCAATGTTGAATGAGAACATCAATTTTTAAAATTTCTAATGGAATAGCATACCTACTATACGTTTTCGTAAAAATTTTAAGTGACATACACGGACAAAATATGTTTCGAATCATGAATAACCAGCAAAAAGACTTCTAAATGAAAGCAATTATAAAATATGGAGTGAGATCAACAATACACTTAATGATCAATTAAACCGATTAAAACATGAATTATTAGCTAAAGTTTGGCCAAATAATTAATCTGGAATCTTGACTCCAGATATTGATCCGTTTAATTTACGTAAAAGATAAGACTGAATAGCTTTAGACAACAAATTATTTTCAGTGTTACAAATTTTACACGTCATGTCAACGGATAAAGGTTTCTGAAGGGATTAAACATGACTTGATTGATGCTGTTTAAATCATAAAAAACTACACCTCTCCATAGAATGTTAACTTGGTAATTGATGTAGAAAGATTTACAATCATTAACTTCTTTTCAATTCCCTTACTCCTCCTCATACTCTGTTCACACAGAAGTTTCAATCATGATCCTCAATTACAATCAACATCAAAATGGCGGCAAGTATAAAGTTGATGTTACATGAAATTATACAGCATGATTTTGGAAGTTCTTCGTTTTAAAATTCAAAATATCTTTTGTCTGACCTTGAATTCAATCATGATACAGCTTTCGATCACGTTCAACTCAATTGAGATTTGAATCATGATCGAGTACAAAAGAATTGTGTTCACTCACACACATTTCGATTACATTTTGGATCACGATTGAAACTTGAGTGCGAACACCGAACTGGGTATTACGCCTGTATGACACGAGACGTCGGTTCTGATCTGGCGTTGCAAGTATATTGTCTGTCACGGGAGAGTGCATTGCAAACTCTCTTGACTTGTGAAAGAAGGTCAACTCAACAAGTTTCTTTTGTTTCAAAGTTGCAGCATTCTGCTCGATACAACCATTACAGTCAGCTCTGATCAAAAGCTTCTCTTTTCATCTTCGTAGTAGGAAGCTGTGGTACAGAGTTGATGTCTAGAGAGAGAGAGAGAGAGAGAGAGAGAGAGAGAGAGAGAGAGAGAGAGAACTACTCTCACAACTACTCTCGAGAGAATATTTTCACGATTACATTTGTTTCTGATTTGGTGGACTGGTTTTCAAGATACTCTTGTTGTAGTTACACACTTCAGAGTTGACTAAAGTTTCATATCAAAGTGTAATTGGTTTCATTTCAATATTTTGACTTGCATTTTTCTTTGAGCGCATCTACAATCTATCCTCTCAAATTAATGTAGGTATACAATTTGAAGCTTACAATTTAGACAGAAACATAAAATAGACACATAGATGAATATGTATTATCAACGTTACAGTCTGCGAGACAATTATGACCTTAAAGATTACTAAAATATATATACAATAAATAATACAATAAATAATAATAATTCATAGAGCGAAATACAGAACAATGTTATACTTAAATTTGTATGTACTCTTTTCACTACAGAATAAAAAAATATCATATTCAATTATTGTTCTCTATTAAATTAATTTAATTGATGCTTTCTTTTGGCATGTTTTTTGTGTGTATTTTGGCACCTTCAGTGTCCCCTTTTCCTTCGCTCGCGTATTTACTTCATGATTACATAATATTTTAAATTCATCGCCAAAGTAATACCGTACATAACATTAATTTATACCAACAAATATCAAAAATGTTAAGGAAATTCAAATATAAAAAATATCATCAACCATCAATTAAATTTCTTCTCATAATTCAGCGTTCTGTATAGTATTTATAATTATTTTCCGTTCATAAAAATATCTGCATATGCACATCGGAAGTATTACCCCAAGCCAATACCACATACGTCATAATTGATTCTACCTGTTCATAATACACTATTTTTATTAATGATAATGACAACATGTCACATCAATTATATAATTTGTACGCACCTACACGCAACTTATTACACAAAACATATATGTAAGGGCACTAAGTGACCATCGACCGTCAATCCCAAATAAACATGCGTTTCAACTAGGCCTCAATTTTTGCTACAAAGCCTATACAATTACTATCTAACATATTATTATGTATACAATTATTTGAATGAAACGTTAAATCTACATGAAAATTCTTTTCCATATTAAAAGGAGAACATATTATGTAATATTTTGTCAATATTATAAAACACATACATATTACAATGTGTCGATTTTGCCATTAAATGAACACCGAGGTTCCCACAATATTCACTGCCGTTACTGAAACATTTCTTCTTTTTTAACTATAATATTTCTTTGAAATTACTGCAATGTCTTAAGGTGGCTGTATATCACGTGACTTTTCAACCAAAAAGCTACACATTTTCAGTTGGAAGGGTTCAGTTCAGCAAATACTTCTCACTCATCAGATAAGTTAGGACACATCTGTTGGACCTAATCTACGCAGAAAAGAACTGCGAAAATAACATATTAGATGATTTTACTTCCTTGCACCTAAATATTCTCAAATCAAGACCTGAAGTTGAAGGAAATTCTTCGAGTTGCCAAGAACAGCAAACATTACTCTAATAAAAAGGCACATATGCATCACAAACCTGACGCAATATCAGAATGTATAACATGCGCTCATTCTTCGTCTTTCCAGTGAAATGTTGAGACATTAATTATATCCACTATTATGAATGTAATGATTAAACGAACAGCACTTGGTTTTGACAGTCTTCACACGCGTACGTATACACGAAATTTGTGTTGTTTTTATTATAAAATCACTGCAAAATAAAATAATATTGACTGCAAATATTGATAAGCTCAAGTATGCAGTGAATTTCCTTCATAAATCACCTTGGACTACTCAACATGAACGATGTAAGGTATGTACTCATAGGTAACTATTTCTTTTGATCGGATGTAGAGAAATAAAGTCACGTGATATACAGCCACCTTAAATCTCGTTCTTTTCATAGTTCAAAACTAAAACAAATAACTAAGGTATCAATCTGCTTTGTAAAAAGTCAGCAAGGTAGATTAAAAACTCTTTTTAAGAAATATAAAAACATTCCACTATTTTTACGTTATTTAAAAAGTTCAAAGCAGAAAGTATTTTAATAAAGCTTTCCTAAACTTGTCCGCTTACTACCTCGCTCCGTAGCAAAGTCCATCTGCTATCAACTAAAGTTTCTCTACAATCTCTCGCTGTCTTTTGTCTGTGTTTCAGCTGTCAAGTTAGTTAGTAGTGATTGGGAAATCAACAAACCTGTGCAGACTCGGCCGCCACCTGTTGGCAGCGTGACATTTCCTGAGCCATCAGACACGGGCATTGTGCAGTTGAACCGGACTTGCCAGAACTCCCGGAACCAGGGGTTTCTCGTGTTGTTGAACGGATCCAACCGGAAGTAGTAGTCATCGAATGAACTCACGTAGGGCGAATGAATTCGGATTGAAATACTGCCTCTTGCTTCTGTTTCGTAGCCTTCTGTGACGTCACTTCTCGTTGCCCAACCGTCACTGAAAGAAAAAAACAATTGTGTTTTTAAAATTGATTCCAAAGTTCTTTGCACCTTGCTAAATTCAGCCCCACTGTGATCTTGTAATTGCAGTTTACCTATCGATCGACAACTCTTATGTATTGGTTCTCCTTTCTACCTTTCTTTTTTCTTTGTCTTTTACACAACGTCTTACAACATCTGAAAGTCTAAAAATCAGGTATTTTACAAAATGTGTAACTAAAGGTTTTTGACAGACTTCCTCCTGATCTCCTGATTGGTCGATACGGATCACGTGGTGAACTCATAGCTTTTTGTTTGTCATGGAAGGTCACTTTCCTGGCGTCTAAAAAGAGCATGTCTTTCTGATTGTGTTTTATTTCACAAAACCCTTGACCAACACTGAAGTTTCAATAACACCATTGATTGCTGTTTCGAACATTTTCAAGAGGTTGATATAAAAAATGTCAATTCCAGAAGCAACACTTGAAACGATTCAATTTGTTCAGGTCAAGTCATGTACGAGCACCTACTAGCAATGAAGAGCTTTAGATACGAACCTTGAAAAACCTGAGGAAAACGAAGTTACAAAGTTTTAATCTAGAACTTTAGATCCAATCAACTGTTTGCTATTTTATCGAACTTGATAAACAAATTTTCAGAAGTCTCTGAAAACTATTAACTCTGAAAATAAACAGACTGGCTCACCAAACTATCACTTCAATTCAAACAGTATCACCCTTGAGTATGGACCCCTCACAATCACTCAATAGAACACCGGGGTAAGAGTCAATATCTTGTAATCGACACGGTTTTTCCTCTCTGCATCAACGAGTAATATTTTTTTTTATACTTGTTAAATCTACAAGTCAGATCGGGTCATATTTCGGATCATCACATTTTTACAAATTGTACCAAAACCGTGAAAAAGGTTAGAATTACGTTAAAAAACAATTGCTTAAGTATTCAATATTTTGTACAAAAGACTAATTTTATAGTAAATAGATGGAGATACTTTGAAGTGTTATAAAAAGAGTTTGGAAACTTATAAACTATCTGCTTTTGCTCTACCTACATAATATATACACATGTATGCACGCTATACCTACATCCTACCCAAATGTCTCTTCATACTCTAAAGACATAAAATTGAATATTCATTACGAGTCCACATATTTTGTAATTTACATCACAGTTGCAAATATATATTTTTACATTTACGGTTGGAAATGTGATTATACTACAGCGTCTCTTGGTAACCTCCATCTCGAATGTATTAACATAATCCGCCTTCTTGCTGTCAAATTCTTTGACCAAACCACTAACACGTGGCCTGAATAATTTTCCAAAAAATATACCTTTGATCAGACCAGCAACTTCATTTTTTGTAGGCCTCCCAGAGTTTTAACGATTTTATGTGATTTTCAATGCTTGAAGTTGATAATTGAGTAATCAGAACGTAGACAGTCAACGTTTAAATGTTATGTAACCTTTTCATCAGTTATATCGAATTAATTATTCAAACCACAAGTTCAAGCAGAATAATTATTTAGCAGGTTAATCAAGCTCTGGCCTCTCGAATGGAAGTAATACTTGCATATACTTTCTCTCTTTGTGACGCTTTATAAGCGAGCCGTGTGACATGCACACTATGTATGCAATAAGCATCTCTAAGTGAGGCGTTGACTCGAATCCCACCGCTGCCACCAATGTTGCACGGCTCAGTGCTTGAGTGTAGTAATGGAAAAATGAAGATAGCTTAACTGTCACAAACCAATTCTAGTTTAATACAAATAATAATTAAAATTTTGCGTTTGTTAGAAATTAGGATCTACCCAACCACACGTCGAATAGTGAACATATGCTTGTAAGATATGAATCAAATAAATTATTAGCATTAAAAATGAACTTGTCGAATTTTTACAAATCGTTGTTTCAAATGTGTAATTCCGATCTTGCAACAGTGACCATGGACTGGTTTAATTATTTAACTTTGACTACACACCACAGATGGCACCACCGTCAGTGCACGTCAGGCATGGAACGTGTCGTGCGAGTGCTAGAATCAAATAACGCTCTGATGTTTCGAATAAAATGTTTAGTGCGTCGTCTGATAAAACATAACCTAAAAGATGTCTTCGGATGTTTTGTCTAACCATCTTCTTTTAGTGCTGTCGTATATATGGTACACACTCCCCATATTTGAGGTCTCGTCGAAATAAGAAAATTCATTTTTTTACAAGCCATATGTTTTTCCATATATGGCTGTCACTTTAATAGATTTGAATTTTATTATTCCACTAATATACACATTTCCAGGAACCAAAATCAAGTGATTTCGGAAATTTTTTGAGGTGTGAGTAATTTTAAATGAGCGTATTGAGAATTGTCGCATGAAAAGCCTTTTTCTCGAAACATCTGAGTGCAAATGCTCCAGGGGCATTAGAAGTGCACACTACGGGTTAATTCACGCTCGAGGTCACGCTTTCAACTTTCGACAGGGTGTTTTGTGAATGTCAAAGTTCAACTTCGAGGTTCACGTTGAATTGCGGCTAGCCATATCTAGCATATTGTCTACAGCAAAAGCTCACTAACAGCATATTAAGTGTTTTGATACGGTTATACAAAATTTAGGAAAAGAACAAGCTGAATTGGAGTTAAGGAAACGTTGAAACAATACAAATATTTATAAGCTTCCTGCGCTGGCTTTCTGTAAAAATCGTAGGTATGTTGTAAGTTTATCATTCCCCATTGGTTTAGTTACACGGCCTTGGTGTTACATTTTTCTAATTAATTGCTAACTGGGACATCTGATGAAGTTTAACGGACTACTCTCTTAGCACTCATATAGTTTGACACGACAGAAAAGTACTATAGGTATCTCTTATGACTTTTTAACATTTAAAATAATATCTACGAGAATGCAAATTTTCTGGGACTTAAACAATATGGAAATTATGAATTTTTTATCTTTGGAGAAGGGGAAATTAGAAATTTGAGCAATCAATTGTGATACTTTTTTATCGTAAATAAAAGTATGTTTATTATAAATTTTAAGTTTAAAAATTAAGCAATACATATTAAAATAGATGTAAGATTGATTTTCAACAAGATCTGCATGCGTGTTTCAATACAGCAATGGACGCGTCTGGAAACTCAACCCTTCTCCACCCAATTGTACAGTTCAATCGACCACATAAAAAGACCGTCGGGAATCCCATTGATCCCAATTGAAACCACAAGAAATCAAACATAAAACCCGCACGCCACCCTGTGTGAGCATTCAGACCCCCCCCCCCCCCCCCCCCCCCCCCCCCCAGGCTCTGATTGCTGTAGCGTGTTAAATGCTTTACATCAGATTGATGACACCACACCTTTCAATGAGACATGGACCTCTGTTTGATACCGACCCCGACAAACGATGTATTGGAGGGTGGTAATTACTGGACTGAAAGCGCTGATGAGATTAAATAAACGAGTGGCGAGGTGTTGAATTGGAAGCTGCTGATCCTTTGGGCTGGGGACATAAGCTGCTGAGAGTTTACTACTGGGATTGAAAAGGATCTGATTTATAATATCCAACCATGTGTATTGTTGAATAAGCTTAACTTATCTCCTCGACTAATTGCGTGTTATTTCATATGAGAGAGAAACCTCTATTTTTGTAAAAAAAATATAATTTTTTGAGACAAAAATATACACTGAAATTTCCCGGGCCCACAAAACATACTTTTTTTCTGTTCAGTATGTAGGTTCTACATAAAAGCAAAGAAATAATAAATAAATTACTCTCTCAGCAAAATATGTCTCTAAAATTATTTTACGTATTTTTGTATTATTTTAACCAAACTATGTGTAAGTAAGCTTTTTTAGATTAAAAATTAACTTTCCTGATGAAGAATGAACGTCAATTCCTGTTGCTCACTTTAGTATTGACTCATCGGTAATGCAATCTGATTTAATTTGGTTGACATTTTACTTGTTGTTTGCAAAACTTTTGTAATAGTTGTCGATCTAAATTGATCGACAAAGCCGACTATTTCTTTGTTTCCATATGTCGGATCACGATCGTTTGGATTTCAATTTACGCTTCAATCTAGTGGAGCGGTCGCTCCACGCCAGCCAAGTCGTACGGCGCGCGCACACTCTCATTTAAAAAGGCTGGAGCAACCCACTTTTACTGTAAGCATCAAAGTGGCATTTTCGGCCTACTGGATCTTAAAATTGGGAAATATCACATTGTTGCGAAATATCTTAATTTCGAGCTATGGCCCACCCTACAACATATACCAAATTTGGGAACAATAGGTTACGCCCTTTGCGCGCTAGAGGGCCGTGAAAACAGTGTTTTAGGGCGGTTTTCATAATAATAATCTCAGTAGTAGTCTCCTGGAATTCAAATCCGGTAACAAGGCCACAGCCTAAACGGCTGAACCGATTGATCTCACATTTTTACCACGTGTGCACTTTTGGCGTCTGATTTAACCTTCACCCCATGAATTTTTTGTGCCGCCATTTTGAAACCGGAAGTGACGTCATATCTCAACAACGGCTAAACCGATTGGAGCGAAAATAGCGCCAAACGATTCGGACGGTGAACTATATGCATTATCAGTAGCAAAAGACTAAACATTTTGTTAACGAAACCGGAAATGACGTCATGAAATTTGAAATACATCGATTGGCATTTCGGCAACAAAGGTTGATCCGATTATTTTGATATTTATGTAACGTATGCACTTCTGATATATCATTTGACTTGTTACAAAACCAACCGGAAGCCGCCATTGTTAAACCGGAAGTGACATCATATCTTAATATTGGCTAAATAGATTTGAACGAAACCAGCGCCACACAATTTAGACGGGCAACTTTATGTTTTATCATCAGTAATATTTGCAGTTTCTTATAGCAAAACCGGAAATGACGTTACACATTTTAAAAATCTCACAAATTTACATTTTGATACAATACATACTATTTGAGACAGCTTATAATAACTTAATAAGATGTTATCATGTGTAAATTAAAATTCAAGGGGTCAGAGATTTCAGCCGCCATTTTGAAACCGGAAGTAACGTTGTATCTCGAAAACTGGTATACCGATCAGTACGAAACTAGCGCCAAATGATTCGGAATGCCATCTTTATGGAATAGGAACAGTCAAAGTAGAATGTTTTTATTTATGAGCCCGGAAATGACGTCATTCAAATTTAAAAATTATTATATTCCCCATTCTATACAATGAATACATATTCAGAAAGCCTAAAATGATACACATTAATTGTAGATATAAATTCTATGTGGCAGTGCAATAAGTTTAGCAGCCATTTTGAAAACCGAAGTGTTATATGCCATATCTCGGAACTGGGTTGGCCGATTGGAATGAAACCTTTGCTATTCTTCACGAAAGACTATACATGAATATACAACAGATTTTCATTAGTAGTAACCAAATCGTAAATGGCGATTTTTTTAAAAGAATTTAGTAATTGTTTATTTCATATGCGTCACAAGTTGTAAATAATAAACTAAAAAAAGGAGTGATATCCCCATAAAAAACACTTCGTGTAAAAATACCAGCCAAGTCTCTTCAACTAAAAAAAAAATATATGAAATCTAAAAATTCTGCACTGAAAAGTATTGATATCAAAAAATTTGCCAAGTCAAAACTTTATTTGAAAATCAAAAAATACTTGGCGCATCGATTTTTTTGAGAATTATAGGTATACTATATGTATATGTATATTTGATGTATATTTTATATCTGGCCTATACTTCTAAGCTATTTATATACACGATGCGCCAAGTATTTTTTGATTTTCAAATAAAGTTTTGACTTGGCAAATTTTTTGATATCAATACTTTTCAGTGCAGAATTTTTAGATTTCATATATTTTTTTTTAGTTGAAGAGACTTGGCTGGTATTTTTACACGAAGTGTTTTTTATGGGGATCTAGTGGAGCGGTCGCTCCACCCAGCCAAGTCGTACTATACACTCACAGTCACTCAACATACCGTAAATGCCTAATAAACTGAGGAGCAGACCAAACACTTTTACTGTAAGCAACAACATGGCATTTTCGGCCTACTGGATCTTAAAATTGGAAAATCTCACATTGTTGTGAAATGTCTTAATTTCGAGCTATGGCCCACCCCACTACATATACCAAATTTGGGAACAATAGGTTATGCCATTTGCGCGCTAGAGGACCGAGAAAACAGTGAAATTACACCACTTTCTGATTCTGAAGATGATGATTCTGATGATATCAGGAAACCCTGTTGACAGCGCCACAGCCTAAACGGCTAAACCGATCGACCTGAAACTTTTACCACATATGCACTTTTGGCGTCTGATGATACCTTGCCTCTTGTGATTTTTTGTGCCGCCATTTTTAAACCGGAAGTGACGTCATAACTCAAAAACGTCTGAACCGATTAGAACGAAATTAGCGCCATTCGATTTAGATGGTCATCTTTATGAAGTATCAATAAAAAAAATATTATTTTCTTATTTTCTAAACCGGAAGTGACGTCATAAATACGCAATATTTAACTTATTTCAACAAATTATACTTAAAATACGTACATAATTAACTTACATTGTAACATAGACAATACAATTTATATATTCAAGGTAGCAGTGTTCTCGGCCGCCATTCCTGAAACCGGAAGTGACGTCATATATCTAAAACGCCTGTACCGATTGCAACTGAACTAGCTCCTGCGTATTCATTCTGCTATTTATTTGAAAAATCAATTGTGAAAAATGAATAAATAAATTAATGGTACCGGAAATGGCGGCAGGAACCACTAAATGAAACCGGAAGTGACGTCATATATTACAAACGGCATGACCGATTTTACGGAAATATAGGGATTAGGAATTCAGATGGTCGTTCATGAAGGTATCAACTAGATAAAACTAGATTGTTTTCTTATTACCTATACCGGAATTCGGCCGCTATTTCAAAACCGGAAGTGACGTCATGTATCGAAAACGGCTGGATCGATTATAGCGAAACTTAAGCTATTCTTCTTGGATAATCATTTTCATCTTATACCAAACGCAACTTTTCATAGTAACCAAATCGGTTGAGGCGTATTTTTTTAAAGAAATTAGTCCCTGCTCGGACATGTGCTACAAGCTGTATGAATAAACTAACAAAAGAAGTGATATCCCAGAAAAAACACTCCGTGTAAAAATACCAGCCAAGTCTCTTTAACTATAAAAAAACTAGAAGAAATCTAAAAATTCAGCACTGAAAAGGAGTGATATCAAAAAAGGAGCCAAGTCAACGAATTTTCCAAATTTTAATCGTACCATTGAAATAAAAATATCAACCCCCGAGAAATACTTAAAAAAAGGACTTGGCGCATCGTTTTTTTAAAGACATTTTTCTATTCTTAAGCTTATGCCACTCACATACTACGTAGTTCAGAAATGCCTAGAAAAATTGGGACAAAACTTTCAAATTAAATATTGAACATTCTGTAAAATATTTTAAATTTAAATATAAGTACGCAAAGAAACATAGCATTGTCTTACAAGCAATAAATACAGAACAGTTGTGTTTGTGATTGGTAGGTACCTATAGTTTTGTGGGTACATCAACATACCTACTACAGCATTATACTTGGAACCTTCTCGCCGTGTAATTAATTGCTATTAATTAACATTTTATACCAAAAAAATTCATAAATTACATAACGTATTACTTTAGATAAAAATCTAGTCAGTAATTATTTGAGCAGCATGGCTCAGTGCACTAGTCACTTATACAAATCTCATTGACGGCCTTCTTGTAATGAGCGCTTTCGCTATTTCCCTCAGTCACGATATTGAGAAGTATGATTGATTAATATGACCCTAGAAATAGTGGCAATAACGAATAGACTAGGCCGCTTCCGTTTATTCGTTATTCGTTTATCCGTTTATTTCCTCTGAATATTGACAAAATACCAAAACTGCCAGTAGGTAAGAGTACTAGTTATATTAAAACGTAGTATGATTCGTCGATAATGAATGTGATATACTCAGGAAAATATACTTGTAGAGTTCTTCCTATACTTTTAGGATAGAAAAGTGTCTTTAAAAAAACGATGCGCCAAGTCCTTTTTTTAAGTATTTCTCGGGGGTTGATATTTTTATTTCAATGGTACGATTAAAATTTGGAAAATTCGTTGACTTGGCTCCTTTTTTGATATCACTCCTTTTCAGTGCTGAATTTTTAGATTTCTTCTATTTTTTTTATAGTTAAAGAGACTTGGCTGGTATTTTTACACGGAGTGTTTTTTCTGGTTATCATTAACAGAGATAAAATGTTGTAATCCCGATTACATGATTACATTTGGATCACACATTTGTGAATGTAATTGCTAATTAATTCGGCTTACCGCGAATATAACGACCACAGGTATTATTCGTACTCGGACCACAGTTCAGTACAAAGAACTCGTTTCATGTATGTACACATGGTAATGGAATGAAAAGCGATCAATGTGCATTCAATTGATCCTTCCACAGTTCACGATGCAATGAAGTTCTTAATCACTAGTGTAGGAGAATGTATTTTGAACCCGAAAACAGATAATTTTTTAGTATACCCCCCAAATTTTTGTCGTATTGTGCACTGATATGAAAGGTCAGCTAGTATACAGGTCAGCTGAATTAATTAGGGTTTTGAAAAGTAATAATGTTGGTGGGTATGTTGACACTTGATATTGTTACAAGATTAGTCGGCCTGTTATATAGGCTTATTTCGAAAATATTTTGTTTCGCAGTTTAAACAAACAGGTGTGTGTGTTTCGTTTTATTTTAATTTTAATACCAATTCTTGAAGTTAAAATATTTGTGGTTCTATTTTTAAAATTGTTTTGTCTTCCCAAAATTAGGACACGGGTTAGAGTAAAGCTAGTATTTGAAAATCATTAGGATTATAGCTGCATTTTGAAACCATGGAAATATGGATACAACCATCTACTTTTTAAACTTGTTTATCTGATAAACTTCCATAATTCCAATTTCCAAACTCATTCTGCAGACGCTGATTTAAATAAACACTGTTTATTTACGAATGTGATATTTTATTTTAGGAACAGTAACGCAATAAAATCGTTTCCGGAGTGACACTTCAGAAATAAAGAAGATTTAAAACAGTCTGTGTCTAGAGTGACAGCTTAACATAGACACGACAAATCCACCAAGAAACCAACTACTAGTTGATATTTCTCCAGATCTCTACGCCCTGGAGACGACGAGAAAGCAACCGAAGAGAACTAAAGAGAGGTACTTGAGTTTCCTACAGGCATTATCCGTTTCCTGAGACGCCAATTTCCTGGCCTGCCATTAGTGGGTGAAACCACTCAAGTCTGCAGAGAGAACATAGTGCCTAATTTTCATTCGAATCGCATCGTTGCAAGGAAGATAACATAATGCCAATGCGCAATAGGGCGTTTCGAAGATAAGGCGATGATCCTTCCGCCTTATGCGTGATCAAGAAGAAGCATGTATTTTGGTTCTATTCTCTTTGGAAAGTCTCAATTATCTTTTAAAATATGTGCATAACTTAATGAGTTGTTTAAATTCGTACTTGTTTGAACATTTTATGAGCTACTGACTTATTTGATGTTAAAATAACATTTTTCTTAATACTGATTGAAATATCCTGTAAAAAAATCTTGCCTACTGACATTGTGTATAATATGGCAACTGAACGATGTAATCTGGAACTAAAACTAAGCTGTATTTGCTAGTGTTAAAGCTGTATTAAAATAATGTATTTGTGTGACGTTTTTTAGAATAATACATGATGCGTCCATTCGCAACGTAGTAAATTAATATTAGACTAAATGGATTAGTGTTCAGTGTCCGAAAGTTTCAATTCGTTACATTTGCAAGGTTGTGAATATCTTAATTTGAATATTTACTTTCTGAATATCTGCGTTTTCGTTTCTGTATTATTTGGTTGGTTGTTCAATTAATATCTGTGGAGAGGTTCACTATCAGACTATCAGATATATCATTATGGATTTATATGTTAGATAAATTAGTTATTAGTTGTAATTATGTATCTTAGGTTCTTCTTCGAGACAAAACCTCGAGTATATAGAAAAGATAAAGTCTTAAGAGACTAATTAAAATCGTGACAAAATGTTAATTCGTGTCTTTGATTTTATGTACTTAAACAAATTTTCTTTGACAACCTTGCTCTAAAATACCACTTATCTTTTTAGCCTGTAAGTTAAGTATTCTTTGTGTGAAAATGTAACAAAGACGTGTTGATTTTAGCCCAAGTTCTTGAATTAGATTCAGAGCTTTGTCTTTCTCTCAACAAAGACACTGAATTAGTTAAACTGCAGGAGAGATAATTACTGCTCATGTCAAGAACATCTCGCGACCTACTTGCTTTCACAAATCAGAAGCCAATGAGATAACAAGTTTTAAAACTTTCTATGCCAATGTAAAATATTGACTGTAATTTGGAACTAGAAATGTGATTATAAAAAGGCAAATGTGTGATTGGCGAAGTGCATTAGATATTTGAACAAAGAGTACATAAGTCCTAATGCTTCTTTGATATACTTTAATTTCAAAATAGATGTAAACTCACAGCTATTTAAGGCGACAGCGCGATCTTTAGGAGTCTCTTATTAATATGTCACAATTCATAACACTCGAAGTATATTTTACAAATAATAAAATATAAACCCATTATTTATATGGTCATCCGATTCATGCTCCACTTTCATCTAGACATAAAATCGAGATTAGGTCTGTAAAGTTGAACCAAGAGCATCGTGTAAAGCAGTTGTTCTAAACCTGTGGTGAATTATCCAAATTGGGGAAGTTTAGGGTTCCAGGTGGGAAATTACTACGACAAATGTTACAATAGAATTTTAAACAATTTCTCATAATTTTGAAGAAATCATTCCAAAAGTGTGCAATACAAAATTGATAAAAAGGACTTTCGGCCTTCTACCTCTGATGTACAGATTTAATACGAGCTATGTATAATGTTTTCATTAATTACTAGCAAATTTATTTTCCTGTACTCTTCCTGACCTAAATCAAGTATCTCTCAAAAGCTGATTTTTTCCAATCAGGTTCGAAATACTTTTCAATCCCTTTCGTGTTGCCAATTAGCATTTTCTGTACATTTTCTTTAAATATTTTTTAAATGTGTTGTAAAACACTCTACTAACTGAACAGAATATTCTCCACAAACGTACTTAAACAAACTAAAACTAACTAAAAACGTACTTAAAAACGCCTCGAAGAACCTACGTCGAGTAAAATAAAAATACTTAAATTTACATTTGGTGTCAGAAATGGGATTATTTTTCAAACTGTTATTTAAGAACCAGTGTGTTCTCAACCGGTTGGGATATCCCCTCAGAGCCCGGATTCAACAAGCTTTTCTCCGGTCTCATGAATTTATAATAAAATGTCCCATGAAAATTTATTTTTATAAAAGATTATTTTTTTCTCTGTGTTGATATTTACAAATTTGTTGGAATAAAACTTCCCAATGCTCCTAGATTCTTGCGATTTGGTATCTTCTCTCACCTGCCAATGATGAGGAATCTGCCTGTGAGATTGAGCGCCTTGGTCGCTCTCAGCAGCCCTCTCACGGTCATCCCCTCACAGAAACAGACCACCACTCTGGCGTTCTGGTCCATGTCCAGCTTCCTCAGCACAGCCTCGAAGACCTCATCTTCAGCGTTGCTAAGCACCGAGTCTTCCTTGGCGATGCAGATGTTGGCTTTCTCGGCGAGCTCGCGGAATGCCTGGATGCCGCTTTGTCCGTAGTTCTCTGCAACACACAGATCAACCTGTTACTTATGTTGATTCAGCATCTCATTGCAATCATCTGATAGGGTCACGGGACACTGGGAATAACTCTACAATAACAGAGATAATGCGAAGATATATTGTATGAAACGTGATGGTTATCTTTAAATTGTTCTACAAACGGAGACCATATTTTGAAAGCCGATACAAACCACCAGATACCTCCTCTGTTTCATTTTCTCCAAAAAGAAGCTGTGCGAAGAAAATATTAAAAAATTGAAAATGTCAAAAAATCAAAAATTTAAAAGTTAGGTACTACTTTTATTTTATGGTTATATTATCAGAAATTCTAACAATAGTGGAATCTTGTTGACACACATTGATTAATATTTGGTGAAGAGACCAAAACCAAGAGAAGAGATCAAAATATGTTGTGCCTTATCGCGCAATATAAATCGCAGCTGGCCGCAGTCAGCCGCGTATTACCTGCTTTACTTGAGGTCGGGGTTTATTGTGTGAAAGATGAAAACCATTTCACTTATAATTACTTTTATTAATCAATATTACACTTAATCAAAATGACAACGAAATTAAAGCTCACAGAGACAAAGATTTTTTCCAATACAAAATTGTTCTTATATCGTACTTTTGACAGGTTACATGGAATAAATGGGTGGTGTATGATTTCAATGTTTGTAGGAAGATTCCGTTGACGAAAAATGTAAGACTTAAACCAGAGCAGGATCAATAGCTTAAAATGTAATGAAAAACAAAATTACATTTAGTTGACATTTTGTATTTCATTTTATATATTTGAATTTGGATTTTTGGATGTCTTGTACGAAGTATTTTTTTTAAACCAAAACTGAAAATCACAACATTGTTGGTTAGATGATGAAACACTTTCAAATTATGTTTTAGTACATAGTTTTTGTTTACAAAAATATAGCAAATTTTAGTATTTGTCTTCATAACTTGGGATATAGCGATGGAAGTATCCATTGAGGTTACAAACATTTCTCAGATTCCTTGAAGATTGATCCTAACTTTAACAATTTAAAGTTCACACTCCACACAAGAATTCACACCCTCTCACTAACCATTACTTTAAAACACAATCAAAAGTACAGCTATTTGTTATCTCTCTGTGCAGTAATGATAAAGCCACCATCTTCCCTAATAATCCCTTACATGGCATTGGTGACATATGTTACTAGTTTATAGCCATTCCCAAACCGAGTGGGAACGGAAGTGAAACGCGAAGAACCATAAAAACAGCAGTTGAAATAAATGTCTAGCATCTTTCCTGTACTTATGTCGCGTTTGATGGCAGCAGACGACACTGGGGCTTATACCAAAAAGCTCTAACTATTGGCTTTTTCCAAGAATGTAAATATAAAGTCATAATATAAATTATTATGTGAATACGTTTCTTTCGTGTTTGAAGATTTTTGCAAGAGTATTAAAGAAATGTCAACTAAAATGTCGAGATCTTATTTAACATATCTAAAGTTTCCTCGGAGAGTCTCTTGACAAAGATGTATAAGTGGAAGATGTGAATGGGGACGCATCAGTGGTTTAGGAGTCAGTGGCGCAACCACTGCCATCGAAATCGTTCTGCCTGCTCAACGGCATCATCGAGAAGGCAGTGGACCTGAGCAGTCTCTTTTGAAACTTAGAACGTTTTCAAAATAACACTTTTCAACATGCATTGATGTGAGATGAAATTTTCAGACTAAGGGTTTAGAGAGAAAATCACTTTATTGACGGCTGTCCTTTTTTAAAAAAGGTTGACCATGTGGATCCAGCGTACTAAACAATCAAAATTATTAACGTTAAACTATTAATTACAAATCTATTATAAGCTTAAATAGGAACAATGAATATTAAAAATTCAATTCAATTCAATTCAATTCAATTCAATTCAATTCAATTCAATTCAATTCAATTCAATTATAATGTTTCAATACATATTTTTCATCTCCTGAACACCGAGAAATCCCATGTATGTCACCAATGTATAAAAATCCTTCTTATGTCATCATTTGTGAAATCCCACTTCTGTCACCAATTGTGGAATTCCACTTCTGCTACCATTTGGATAATTCTACTGTACCAAAATCTACTTCTTTTGGGTTCACTGCTGCTTCTATTTTGAAAAATTCCAGCTCTGCTAAAATTTGAGAAATAATGCTTCCGCAACCAATTTCAAATTTAATAATCGCCAAAAATTAAATATCATGAATGAATAAATTATGTAACTTTATTATTATTCTCAGTGCAT
The DNA here is from genome assembly GCA_934045905.1 of Leuctra nigra. NCBI lineage: Eukaryota > Metazoa > Arthropoda > Insecta > Plecoptera > Leuctridae > Leuctra > Leuctra nigra. The sequence continues at coordinate 28,377,427 of OW203766.1, forward strand.
AGTACCTGTAACTATAGTATAGTGTACATAGTTCTTCTATAAACACCCCCTCACGCATATTTATGTCCGTCAAGTAGGTACTCTTCACGCCACTGATTCGCTACTGCCTGCATATATGCGAGGTAATCATATTATCAAACGTCGTCGTTATCGGCGTCGGAAATGAGGCGGCGCCACGACGCTGGTATCAAGATCAGAGTAAACGTGGCGCTGCGAGATGAGACGGAGATAAATCGCCGTGGTCTCGCGGGGATTACATAAGTAGACGCAGGGACTAATGGGACGCGTGTGTGGCAGGTAGTCTAGCTGCACGGAGAAGTGATTGGGACCAATTGGTAATGAATGACTCGAGCATTTAGACACTATGTTGAACTTGAATTGTCTGTCTTGAACTTCAGATTTCGTAGAATTCGAGTCGGTCAATGATCCAGAGAGTATTTTACTTTTCGTGTATTCGATGGTGTTCTACCCAAACTTGCTTGATATTTCTTGAAGAACATTTGGAGTCAAATTCGAAACTCACCTAATTGGCGTCCACATACGAGTAGTAAACTAACGATGTCATTATTTTTCTATGTTTCATTTATTTTTCGTAGTTCCTACTCATATTATTGTTAATACCATACTCAAGTGCTTCCAATTAGATACATATCCGAATATCTGTTGAGAAAAATAACATTGATTGAATTGATATTCACCAATGATTTGATAACAATACATCTGTGGGAAACTCATGTGTCTGTTATTTAGCAATTTCAACGCTTTCTCATACGTGTTATGTTTGAACTCATCCCAAGTGCTTACAACCTGTTAATAAATAAGCATGCACTTCTCTTGCATTGCAACATGCATGGAGGAGACGCAACTAACACCAGAACATTCTTGACAAATATTACAAAGGTAAAACCTCACATTGGTATAATCTGTAACAAATGATAATAAAAATAAAATTTAAATTTTGCTGGTTACATGAAACCGAATTATAAAAAATAGCTATAAAGTCACTATTACCACGAAAATCTATGCACATTTCAATCTCATACGCTTCTTGGCTTCACTCATCTTCCCTTAATTAGGTCGGATCTCTGGCAAGTTACCTGCTGGCATGTATAAGGTCACTCCCCCTCCATAATCCCCAAATAGGCGCATGACCTCAGGTCGCGCCCCCACCTGGGAATCAGTTGAAATGTTACGATTCGACTGACATACCCCTAAGACCGAGAGGTCCTGCCTTCAGACCCGGGTCTGGTCTTAATAATAGACGTCGGCCGTCTGGCGGGTCCGCGGGGAGCGTTACCTCATTTGCAGCGGGTCCAAGACGTGGTCTCTGCTGACGTCACACGGACCATGAATCATGGCGGACCAGACGTTCGGACACATCAATTATGAGAATTGGATGCTCAGGTTATTGGATTTTTGTTACCTTTTCCAATTATTTACGGTGGTTCAGTGAAGATCAAGAATGCATTTTTTTTTATTGAAAAATTGAATGATAATCTGAACTAAATTAGGAGTTTGTCACAGTTATTTTGGCTTTATAGGTACTTTCACAATGAAGGTGTCAAAATGAGAATAATTTAACCACAGTGGGAAATTAAAAAAAAACTTAAAATAAGGGCGAAAATACATCTACGCTAAGAACTGATTAAAATTACATAATCACTTTTTAAAACTCCATATTGGCTATGCGTTCAACAAAACATCAATTATTTTCTTTTACATACAAACTCAGATTAGGTTTTCTTGAATAATATAACGAAATTATGAAAAACCAACCGTTTGTTGGTTTGTGTGTGTTTTATAAAATGTAAGTAGGTAAGACTGTAAACATTAAAAAAATGTCCAAACAATTTCTCAAACAATTTCCAATCTTGGAATGTTTACATTTATTTGGAACGCATTTTGTTAGTACGCAATATATAAATCTCAAATAGTTCATCCAGCATCTAACATATTTCAATTAAAGAGATACATCTAAATTTGATATGAAAGACGAGATGAAAGAGATAACTTTCTTTGGAATTATTTAATTATGTCATTGTGTGTTGGAAGCTGAATCGAGAAAATTTTACAGGGTAAAGATTCAATATTTGATCTCTTAATTAATTTCATATTAAATTACCATATCAACTAAAAATTTAGCATAATGAAAATATCCTCTTCTGTGAAATTATAATAGGGAATTGAAATCCGATAGCCACTGCATTCCTGACGCCCTCGGTTTCAATTCTCCGCTCATAAAGTCGATCATAAGTTGGATAAAAATCAGAGTGGATATCGGGTTGGACAGCTGCCCATGACTTTATTAATAAAAGTTCAAACTGCGATCAATCAGTGTGTAATATCGTATCCAAAACTCTGCGGTGGTTTCCTTCATTTTCCTTCGGATAAGAATGACGAAACACAATGTCAAAATGATGCCCCGTATCGACTATTTCATGCAGATAATGTCCACTTTAGACTAGAAACACGCTCTGTGTAACGCGTTGATAAGCGAGTCTTCGTACTGCATGCGAAGTTATATTCGTGCTGCTGCTCAAAAGACGTGGAGACATTTTGGAAAACAATCTAATCAAATGCGTGATAATATCTTTCGTCAATCTTAAAATAAATTTAAAAAAATCATAACAATCGTAAGTATAAATCACTCTTGATATTGACCAATTTGTATGAAAATTTTGAAAATCCTCAAATGCTAGGTCTCAAGGACCATGCAAAATTTAAGTTGATCGGTCAAACGGTTCAATTTTCAATTGTCAACCATATTTCAAGATCTTGTTTGAAAACTATACCTGAGACAGCTCATGATATTAGAGTGTGTGCAAAGTTTCGGGCATTTGATTCCATACCCGTTTCCAAAGTATGTAGGTCAGCAGCTATTAATTCGCATGCAACACCAAGACAAAGCGTTACAAGCGTTATAGCGCGTTTCATAGTGATTTTATTTGTGTAAATGAGAAATATTGGAGTCAACAGAGTAAATTTCAACACAATTAATAGTCTGTAAATCGTCTGCGGTGTAATATCGCCATGTTTACAGACGCCACCTAAACCTTGTTAATTATTAAACTCTACTTTTACACCGTGTTTAAGTAAGCCACTCTATAAAGTCTTGTCGCATTTAACAAGTAGACTTTGATAAAGTGTACTCAACATTTCCTCGAGTCTTTGTACACACCATGGTTCTGTATTATTCGGTCAAACAGTCGGAAAAAACTAATTCTCTACCTCGGAATCCTCTTAGAGTCGGGAACGTTGAAAACTTTCATCAAAGGTACGAAATAGAATTTCTCTAGAATTGTGAAATGGGGGAGAAATCAATTGCGTTGAAAGAATAACCGATGAAACAATCACGTATTTTATTATTAATGACACTTAAAAAATTATCTGAGTTTTTATTTAATCCATTTAGAAATTAAAAGTTTCTTTTTAAAAATTATACAATTGACATTTTAAGAGCAGAAAAATATTTCAATTGCAATTGTTCTTGTCTTGTTTTATATTTTATATTGTATTCACGCCGGTATGTAATCGACAAAATATCAATGTATCACGTATAGGACGGAGAATAGTAAATTAGTAAATAACACGGAGATGTAAACTTTGGTGTCCTTTCTGAATGTTATCGTGAAAATGTGGCAGAGTATTCTAGGTGGAAAAATACATGTAACATTTAAATGAAGCTTCATCGCCAATTGAAACGATTTATGAAGTACGCTCACAGTAACCCAGTTAAAGTTCCAATGTGATCAAATAAAACAATTATTATGTACTATGTCAAAATAAGGTTCAAATTGAGGCCCGGGGGAAAACCACCCTCGGTGGTGCATTCTGATAAAAAGAAACGAACCTAGGAAGTTCAAAGTTGCATTAATCTATATTATAATATCTCGAATGAAAAATAATATAATTTGTTCAACAAACTGGGATTTAGAGTTGAGAGAAGATCAGTTTGTTTTGTAGCACCTTGGTAGGTAAGAAGATATGACGATTCGCTTTTGTTTAACAGGTATAACAACATTGCAGACTTTATTTCAAGTTTATGAATCATAAAAAGGAGAAAGGAAATTAATATTTCATTGTAACAATTTACGCCCAGCTAAAAACCTAGAGTATAAACATTATTAAGTTATTCCTCAGTAAAAGACATTTCAACTGCCAAACGAGCAAAATAAATTATTTCCCGCCAAAGTTAATTACATTTAAAGCGACCCCATAAAAAACACTTCGTGTAAAAATACCAGCCAAGTCTCTTCAACTAAAAAAAAATATATGAAATCTAAAAATTCTGCACTGAAAAGTATTGATATCAAAAAATTTGCCAAGTCAAAACTTTATTTGAAAATCAAAAAATACTTGGCGCATCGTGTATATAAATAGCTTAGAAGTATAGGCCAGATATAAAATATACATCAAATATACATATACATATAGTATACCTATAATTCTCAAAAAAATCGATGCGCCAAGTATTTTTTGATTTTCAAATAAAGTTTTGACTTGGCAAATTTTTTGATATCAATACTTTTCAGTGCAGAATTTTTAGATTTCATATATTTTTTTTAGTTGAAGAGACTTGGCTGGTATTTTTACACGAAGTGTTTTTTATGGGGATATCACTCCTTTTTTTAGTTTATTCTTACAACTTGTGACACATATGAAATGAACAATTACTAAATTCTTTAAAAAAAATCGCCATTTACGATTTGGTTACTACTAATGAAAATCTGTTATATATTCATATATAGTATTTCGTGAAGAATAGCAAAGGTTTCATTCCAATCGGTCAACCCAGTTCCGAGATATGGCATACACATCGGTTTTCAAAATGGCTGCTAAACTTACTGCACTGCCACATAGAATTCATATCTACAATTAATGTGTATCATTTTAGGCTTTCTGAATATGTATTCATTGTATAGAATGGGGAATACAATAATTTTTAAATTTGAATTACTTCATTTCCGGGCTCATAAATAAGAACATTCTAGTTTGACTGTTCCTATTACATGAAGATGGCCTTCCGAATCATTTGGCGCTAGTTTCGTACTGATCGGTCTACCAGTTTTCGAGATACGACGTTACTTCCGGTTTCAAAATGGCGGCTGAAATCTCTGACCCCTTGAATTTTAATTTACACATGATAACTTCTTATTATAAGCTGTCTCAAATAGTATTTATTGTATCAAAATGTAAATTTGTGAGATTTTTCAAATGTGTGACGTAATTTCCGGTTTTGCTATAAGAAACTGCAAATATTATTGTTGATAATACATAAAGTTGACCGTCTAAATTGTTTGGCGCTGGTTTCGTTCAAATCTATTTAGCCGTTATTAAGATATGATGTCACTACCGGTTTCAAAATGGCGGATTCCGGTTGGTTTTATAACAACTCAAATGAGATATCAAAAGTACATACGTTACATAAATATCAAAATAATCGGATCAATCTTTGTTGCCGAAATGCCAATCGATGTATTTCAAATTTCATGACGTCATTTCCGGTTTCGTTAACATAATTTTCAGTCTTTTGCTACTGATAAATCATATAGATGACCGTCTGAATCGTTTGGCGCAAATTTCGTTCCAATCAGTTTAGCCGTTGTTGAGATATGACGTCACTTCCGGTTTCAAAATGGCGGCACAAAAAATTCATGGGGTGAAGGTTAAATCAGACGCCAAAAGTGCACACGTGGTAAAAATGTGAGATCAATCGGTTCAGCCGTTTATGCTGTGGCCTTGTTACCGGATTTGAATTCCAGGAGACTACTACTACTACTACTACTACTACTACTACTACTACTACTACTGAGATTATTATTATTATGAAAACCGCCCTAAAACACTGTTTTCACTGCCCTATAGCTCGCAAAGGGCGTAACCTATTGTTCCCAAATTTGGTATATGTAGTAGGGTGGGCCATAGCTCGAAATTAAGATATTTCGCAACAATGTGAGATTTCCCAATTTTAAGATCCAGTAGGCCGAAAATGCCACTTTGATGCTTACAGTAAAAGTGGGTTGCTCCAGCCTTTTTAAATGAGAGTGTGCGCGCGCCGTACGACTTGGCTGGCGTGGAGCGACCGCTCCACTAGATATAATTTATTATTTATTCCATTTCGTAAATATGCCATAGAATAACAGTGAGTTTGTAAAGGGAGAAAAGTGGCAATATATCTCATAACAAGCATGGAACTGTTTTGTTGCTTGTTTCTTGGTAACTTTCGCCGAGTTCCCCACAATTCCAATCATCATCAAGTGATTCCCAATATTTGCAGATAGGCTTTAATAAATATGACTTTATATAAATTATAATAATTTTAATGTTGCTGAATGAAACTCTCCATTCTTATCAGATAAATTGTTAATAATTTATTTGAGGTTATTGTGTGAACAATTGCAACTATTCCGTGTCCTTCCTTGTCTACTATATTTACGATGCTGTAATCCATGACTTAGCATTCCTATTGAAACCACAATAAAAAGCACGAATATTTTTAATTAAACAACAGTTCAAGTCTATTTCAAAGTGATATAATGTAGATGCAAAAGCGCACACATTGTTCAAAATGTCATCACCTACTAAAGATTCACCTACTCAATACGAGCTCACATCTCTTGTGGATGGTAACGGTGATTCAACAAAACCCTCCGAATGTCGCGTGTACAAACTGCGATGGGTGATCCTGCTCCTCTTCATGAGTTGGGGTTTCATCAGTTCCATGGCTTGGATTCAATACGCTATCGTCGCCAATGTCATCATGAGGTATTACAGTGTCAGCAGCCATGCCGTGGACTGGACCTCGCTGATCTTCATGCTGGTGTACATTCCACTTGTCTTCCCGGCGTCCTATCTCGTCGATAAGAAGGTCAGTGGGAATCCATTTCGCCAATGTCATCATGAGGTATTACAGTGTCAGCAGCCATGCCGTGGACTGGACCTCGCTGATCTTCATGCTGGTGTACATTCCACTTGTCTTCCCGGCGTCCTACCTCGTCGATAAGAAGGTCAGTGGGAATCCATTTCGCCAATGTCATCATGAGGTATTACAGTGTCAGCAGCCATGCCGTGGACTGGACCTCGCTGATCTTCATGCTGGTGTACATTCCACTTGTCTTCCCGGCGTCCTATCTCGTCGATAAGAAGGTCAGTGGGAATCCATTTCGCCAATGTCATCATGAGGTATTACAGTGTCAGCAGCCATGCCGTGGACTGGACCTCGCTGATCTTCATGCTGGTGTACATTCCACTTGTCTTCCCGGCGTCCTACCTCGTCGATAAGAAGGTCAGTGGAAATCCATTTGCAATAAGACGCTTGGATGTTGCGATCAGATTTCATGTCTCTTTCTCTTCGTGTGTAAAACGTGAACACTGCTAATATAAAAGGTACGCACATTTGCCTGGTGAATAAAGTACGTCACGCTTTAAGGGGGAGGGGGGGGGGGGGGTTGTCTAGAGCCAGTGGGACGTCACGTTTTGATAAAGACATTTTAAATCATTTTTCTTCACAATTTGACAAGGGATGAGGGATAGGTGGGTAAAACAACCCATTTTTAGCGTGAAGTCCTTTATGCTTTCATAGATAAAAAGTTGATCAAATCTTCAAAAATTCAAGAGAATAAGTCTTATTGGTTCAAATAGTTCAACTAATAAGTAAATGTATATTGTACACCAGGGGCCAGATTCACAAAAAGTGTTATCTCCTAATACGTACTATCTTTGGTATTATCTTTCATTTAACACTTTCATTTAACATGGTGTTTTTGGTATTAAATCAAAAGATAATACGTATTAACAGATAATACTTTTTGTGAATCTGGCCCCAGGGGCTGGATTTACAAAAGGTTTTAAGCCTTATTCTGGCATAACTTTATGCCGGAATAGCATTTTAACTACCAATATCTCTCTTACCATGATATTACCATGTTAAAACTTGGTATATTATCATAATAAATGGTGATTTGTACAATAAAATTCATAAAGATATGCCGGTAAAACATGGTAATAGCTAATATTGATATTAGATTTTTTGGTCATAAAGTTATACTTCTTTGTGAAAGACAATTATGACGAGCACGTGAAATTAAAACATACACATGACTGAGATTCGAATCCAAATCCTTCGGGCTGCCGGCCATTCATGCACCCGGCGAGTATCATAATCAGAAAGTTACAAACTTTCTGAAAGCTCGTCTATACTTTGGACAAAATATGCTGTCGTACATTGATATTTGATGACCTATGTACAAAACAAAATTAGTAGTTACCTCGCCATAAATAATGATTATTTACCTCTCCACCCTTCCATATGATGTGGAAAACGAAGGGCATAAAGCTCAAAGTTTATTTTATTGATCCTACAGGGTTTACGGTGGTCCACACTGATTGGTACATTTGGAACTGCACTTGGTTCCTGCATCAAACTTGCATCCATATCTCCAGATCGCTTTGCAGTGGCATTCGTCGGCCACACAATGATCGGCATATCTCAAGTGTTTCTTCTCAGCGTGCCACCAAAACTTGCGGCTGTTTGGTTCGGCGCTGATCAAGTGTCTACTGCGTGCTCTCTAGCAGTCTTGGGCAACCAGGTACTTGAGTAGAATCGCATAACAACACTCAACTTCATAACGTTTAAGTAGTCAGTGGTTCACTTTGAAACAAAAAAGCTCAACCGTTCAGGTTATCAAGTCTTCACGGTGGACTTTTACGAATATAAAGACCGACCCACAATTGACGTAACGGTTACGTAAGGGACGGAACGGAATTGTTGAATTCGGAAAGTTCAATAAGTATATACACAATTGACGTAACGGTGACGTAAGGGACGGAACGGAATTGTTGAATTTGGCAAGTTCAATAAGTCTGTACACAATTGACACAACGGTGATGATTCGAAAATAATCAAATTTAACATTCTTTTCGACCCGTCACCGTTGCGTCAATTGTGGTCATACTTATTGAACTTCTTATATTCAACATTCCCGTTACGTCCCTTACGTCGCCGCTATGCTAATTGTGGGTCAACTTCACGTCCATATGCAATGTTATTGTTCAACAAGTCTAAATGCTCGTCAATGATCTATTCCAGTGTTGCCAAAGTCAGTGCTCGACGCTCAACGTGCGAGGTTGCCCGCATGCAAGTGACGTCATTTCACTCAATATCGGCGTTGGAACAGTTCCGTGTGAATTAAACGTGACTGTATGACGTCATTCGCATGCGAGCCATGACTGAGTGAGAGAGTTGGAGCAAGTGAACGGAGAGGTCACGATGTATTGTGGATTGAAGTTCACGTATTCGGAGAGCAGTTTTATAATGAGGGGGAGGCGACTTAGGGTGGGTGCAACAATTATGAAACAAATAAGCACTATATTATAAGCGTATGTTATGAACTTCTTTATAAGAGCGTATCTTATGAACTGAAAATGAAAAATGGGCTACACATCTAGTGTTTTTTTTTATTTCTGCCTTCAATTGAACTGAAATTTTCTCAGCACTCCTCTGTAATTAGTTCAATGCAAAATAAATATTTTTCTATAATTTTCGTTTGAAAGGGACAATTAGTTTATGCAAAACCAAACCGATATGTTTCACGGTTCAATGCAAAAACATCTTAAACCTTTGTGCACTTAATATTTATTTAATTTCAATACATTTTATACATCTTCAATTTAAAATTGTTCGACAAGTCCGATACCGATAAGTCCAAGGGGGGAGGTTCATTTAGCATGCCTGGAATCATCACTGTTCGGTCATTTTGTTCTTGATTATCATTCGCCGGTAACAAAAACATTGTTTCCGATTGGAACCAATTCGTTCATTTCAGTTGGGAGTGGCAGCGGGGTTCTTCTTACCACCGGTAATAATTCGCAACCACCCCAACATTGAAGACATTGGCAGCGATCTGGCGATCTTTTGTTACGGAATGGCGGCTTTCTCTACGGTGTTATTTGTGTTGGTGATCTTTTGTAAGTATGACATATATGTTATAATTCTACTAATATCATCAAATATGAGCAAAAAGTACAGCAAAGCCCTCACATTCATGGATGAGAAAAGTCCAGCTCTCCTTTCGTTTTAAAAGTAAGAATATTTTCCTCTTTATTAATATGTGATATACGTATGTACTTGTCTTCTATGAGACGGTAAGTACGTAAACATTTTCTGATGTTCTAGGCAACATACATGAGCCACCACACTTATTCATCTTCTTCATTTTTCTCCTCGTCTCTTTTCTCCACCTCATCGAAACCAACCATTAGTCAACAATAGGGCATGTACAAAGCCCATCTATCACTAGAGCGCACCTAGATCGATTAGTGGGCAAATTAGATCAACTGTCAGTACACAAGTTTTGTGCCAGGAAGGCTGTGAATCCTATCATTAAAATGATAGAGAGTTTAACCAAATATTCCTATTCATAGCTTGCACGAACTAACTTCTGCTGTTTCATGAAAGCAATGTAAAAAACTGAAGTTTTACTCCGAGGACGGACATTATGTTGGCACGTTGACAGATTTGGGTCGGATTTAACTTATAATTGGCGTTAAATCGATGTATTTTTGTAATGAGTGATCCTCTTCGTATTTAAGCCTTATAAGGAACCTACACAATTGCTTCTGGTAACCATTAAGACTATCAAAATATCGACATAATACCACAGAACCACTGCTATTCAGAATGGTGCCATCAAGATGGCGGAAACAATGAGATGACGTCACGTGCAAACATCACGACCAACACGCACTTGGCGACAGAATGATCGCTCCATGATGTCCTGAATGTTGCAGCAAAGATATTATTAAAACTCATGTATTCATAACATCTTTGGTTGCAGTGTTCAAAGAAGCCCCGCCAGTGCCTCCGAGCATCTCCCAACTGCTGCAGCGCGAGAACGCTCAAGAAGGCTTCTTCAAGGCCATGCGCCGCCTGATGGTCAACAGAGGCTTTCTGCTGCTGCTTGTTACATATGGCATCAACATTGGCGCCGGCTCTTGCATAGCGACCTTGCTCAATCAGCTCATCATGAAGTATTTCGCGGTGAGTTTTCTCTGTTTCATCGTAGTTTTAGTCACTTTCATCAGAAAATACTCTCAATTTAGTAGGGGACCGTCCTAAATTATGTCACAGTTTTTTAGGCCTTCCTCAACCCCCCCCCCCCCCTCCCCAAAATGACACAGCTTGACACAAAATCAAGTACCCCCCCCCCCCCCCCCTCTGTAATTACGTCACAAATTGTGGACTTAGGGATTAAAAAAATGATTTCTGACCAATAAATGTTGATTTTCCAAACTATTATTTAAACATCGTCAACTACCTGATTATTCAGCCAACTTCAATAGGTGCTTAATAATATTTTTCGGTTTCAAATTTAAAATATATGGAAATTTGAGTTTTGCAAGTAAGTGTGACGTCACATAACAACTTACACCCCCTCCCCCCCTTGCCCCACTATGTCACAAATCGTGAAACCCTCTCCCCCCAAATCGCGAACGTAATTTATGGACGGCCACTAGCTGCTTTTTGTCTTTGCCTTTCATTCATTTAGTATCCTACCTACGTATTACATAAGATCAACTGCCATCATTCATAGATACACAGTTTATGTGTGGGTTGTTCGAAGCAAAAAGTTATAAAAAGCGATTGAGACCATCACATTTTAGTTGAGTTTGATGACTATGAAATGACTCTGAAATCAATTAGTTTGTTGCTTGATCCCGACGAGTTAAATCACACAATCGCTCACGTGTCACAAGAAGACAATGAATCACATCTCACTGTTGATTGCAGGACGGCGAGCAGTTTGCAGGACGCGTAGGACTGGCCATCACTTTCAGTGGCATGGCCGGCTCAGTTGTTGGGGGCCTCGTGTTGGACAAAACTCACAAGTACAAGTAAGTACCTTTAGGATTAATAGCATGCTTATTGAAACCGATGAACCATCTGACTACGAATCTAAATACTCAAGCCGTTTACATACACGTATTTTTTTACTCTTTGACTTTGGCTATCACATCAAGTTTAATTTGTAATATGTTTACACATTTCTAATAGAATCAATCAGTAGCTATCAGGAACTAATCGTGAAGTTTTGAAACTACAAAATCTTTATTTCTTCACGCGAAATCTAAACACCTTGGCAAATGAATTCACCGCCACCGAACCATCGGCTCCACAGCCACGTAGATTCTCGTGAAAAGAGAAGAACAACAATTCAATTAATTCGAGCTGTCACCTGACAAAGAGACTAGACGCATTCGAGACATTTTCTCAAAATCCTCTTGTTTACATCATATTTCCAAGCCTGTAGTTTCTACTTTTGAAGAATTTAAACGAAGATAACATGGCTAGCAAGAGCAATGAACGTCAAAGCAAGAAGCAGAAGCCGAAGAAGGGACCGGTAAGTTCACAAAACCTCAGAACTATCTTCTTCTTCTTCTTCTTCTTCTTCCATTCATTGGCTACATCTAGGTACTGCTCTTGTCTATTGGATTGAAAAATCAAACTTCTTTTATAAAAGGGGTTTGCAACTCTTGATTTGCAGTATCATCCTCAACCTCATGTTTCTTTCATTGCAGAACGGCTTCATCCTGTTCTACCTAGCAGTCCTGAAGGAGCCTGAGAACAGGGGGTGCCCCTTGCCTCAAGTGGCAAAAGCTGCTGGGAAAGCGTGGAGGGATCTTCCTAGCAACCAGAAGGATGCCTGGAAGGCCCAGGCTGCAAACCGATGAGCCCAATCAAGCTGAGAACACCAGATCAAGATTGCTTACTAAATTTTTGTATAAGGATGCCTCCAGTATCAACGTTATGTGTCTTTTTTAAACCCATTTTTTAGAACGCAACTTTCGGATTGTTTTGAAATTTTACTGTAAAATGTTTTTGTCTCCGTCGTGAGACTTAATTAAATACACATTTATGTCTTACTTGTACTTCATTTCCTTCTAATATTTATATGTTATGTGTTAAGCTTGTGGATATCTAGGTAAGTGTAACTAGGTACTATCAGGTACTATTTTAGAGAAATTTAATACCCAATATCGATTCATCTAATAGCAAGTGTTTTCTTCAGCTGGATGTCGACAAGATAATTTAGAAAGATTCACTGATCAAAGGTAGGGATCGTTGAAAGGCAACCGAGATCTGCAATATTATACTTCCAATGGTTATCTCAAGCATCGAGGCATTTTTACAATTTAACTTCATAATTATTGTAGGGCTCCATTTCTTTACTATGCCACTGTTTGCACAGAAACTTCGTCAATGCACCTGCCAATTCTTCTCTCATACCTGTTGAACTTGAATATCATGCAAGATCAGCAGCATCTAGATCCATGAGTGGCAGCAGCCACGGAGATGAGATATGTAACTGTTGACAGGTTAAACTTGTAACATTTATCAAACGCAGCTCGGTGAGCGATCGACCTCGAGGTAGCATCCATTTAGACACTCTATTGTTTAGAGGAATCCAGGGGAGTAAGGGATGGGATCAAATAGGAGTTTGCATTTTTCATTTGATGAAACGCCAAATCAAAACGAAGTTGAACGGTTGGACGGTGTCTCTTTTGAATTTGTAAGCGCATTCACTTTTATGTCATTTCACATACACGACTATGTGAATGAGTATAAAGACTCCGAGATACTTGTCTACCTCACCGCTGCCGTCATGGACTTCCGCCCTTATCCCTCTGAGGTTCGTACATCTCTACCACTCGTTTGCTTGTAGAGAGACCACCCTCGCCCTCTATATGTTCTCCCTGGTGGGGATGCTGGCGTTCACCTGGGTGCTGGCCTGCGACTCCGAGATCCTCGTCTACCTCACCGCTGCCGTCATGGGCTTCTGCCCTTCTCCCTCTCAGTTCCACTCGTTTGCTTGTAGAGAGACCACCCTCGCCCTCTACATGTTCTCCCTGGTGGGGATGCTGGCGTTCACCTGGGTGCTGGCCTGCGACTCCGAGATCCTCGTCTACCTCACCGCTGCCGTCATGGGCTTCCGCCCTTCTCCCTCTCAGTTCCACTCGTTTGCTTGTAGAGAGACGACCCTCGCCCTCTACATGTTCTCCCTGGTGGGGATGCTGGCGTTCACCTGGGTGCTGGCCTGCGACTCCGAGATCCTCGTCTACCTCACCGCTGCCGTCATGGGCTTCTGCCCTTCTCCCTCTCAGTTCCACTCGTTTGCTTGTAGAGAGACGACCCTCGCCCTCTACATGTTCTCCCTGGTGGGGATGCTGGCGTTCACCTGGGTGCTGGCCTGCGACTCCGAGATCCTCGTCTACCTCACCGCTGCCGTCATGGGCTTCTGCCCTTCTCCCTCTCAGTTCCACTCGTTTGCTTGTAGAGAGACCACCCTCGCCCTCTACATGTTCTCCCTGGTGGGGATGCTGGCGTTCACCTGGGTGCTGGCCTGCGACTCCGAGGTCCTCGTCTACCTCACCGCTGCCGTTATGGGCTTCCGCCCTTCTCCCTCTCAGTTCCACTCGTTTGCTTGTAGAGAGACCACCCTCGCCCTCTACATGTTCTCCCTGGTGGGGATGCTGGCGTTCACCTGGGTGCTGGCCTGCGACTCCGAGGTCCTCGTCTACCTCACCGCTGCCGTTATGGGCTTCCGCCCTTCTCCCTCTCAGTTCCACTCGTTTGCTTGTAGAGAGACGACCCTCGCCCTCTACATGTTCTCCCTGGTGGGGATGCTGGCGTTCACCTGGGTGCTGGCCTGCGACTCCGAGATCCTCGTCTACCTCACCGCTGCCGTCATGGGCTTCTGCCCTTCTCCCTCTCAGTTCCACTCGTTTGCTTGTAGAGAGACCACCCTCGCCCTCTACATGTTCTCCCTGGTGGGGATGCTGGCGTTCACCTGGGTGCTGGCCTGCGACTCCGAGGTCCTCGTCTACCTCACCGCTGCCGTTATGGGCTTCCGCCCTTCTCCCTCTCAGTTCCACTCGTTTGCTTGTAGAGAGACCACCCTCGCCCTCTACATGTTCTCCCTGGTGGGGATGCTGGCGTTCACCTGGGTGCTGGCCTGCGACTCCGAGGTCCTCGTCTACCTCACCGCTGCCGTTATGGGCTTCCGCCCTTCTCCCTCTCAGTTCCACTCGTTTGCTTGTAGAGAGACGACCCTCGCCCTCTACATGTTCTCCCTGGTGGGGATGCTGGCGTTCACCTGGGTGCTGGCCTGCGACTCCGAGATCCTCGTCTACCTCACCGCTGCCGTCATGGGCTTCTGCCCTTCTCCCTCTCAGTTCCACTCGTTTGCTTGTAGAGAGACCACCCTCGCCCTCTACATGTTCTCCCTGGTGGGGATGCTGGCGTTCACCTGGGTGCTGGCCTGCGACTCCGAGATCCTCGTCTACCTCACCGCTGCCGTCATGGGCTTCTGCCCTTCTCCCTCTCAGTTCCACTCGTTTGCTTGTAGAGAGACCACCCTCGCCCTCTACATGTTCTCCCTGGTGGGGATGCTGGCGTTCACCTGGGTGCTGGCCTGCGACTCCGAGATCCTCGTCTACCTCACCGCTGCCGTCATGGGCTTCTGCCCTTCTCCCTCTCAGTTCCACTCGTTTGCTTGTAGAGAGACGACCCTCGCCCTCTACATGTTCTCCCTGGTGGGGATGCTGGCGTTCACCTGGGTGCTGGCCTGCGACTCCGAGATCCTCGTCTACCTCACCGCTGCCGTCATGGGCTTCTGCCCTTCTCCCTCTCAGTTCCACTCGTTTGCTTGTAGAGAGACCACCCTCGCCCTCTACATGTTCTCCCTGGTGGGGATGCTGGCGTTCACCTGGGTGCTGGCCTGCGACTCCGAGATCCTCGTCTACCTCACCGCTGCCGTCATGGGCTTCTGCCCTTCTCCCTCTCAGTTCCACTCGTTTGCTTGTAGAGAGACCACCCTCGCCCTCTACATGTTCTCCCTGGTGGGGATGCTGGCGTTCACCTGGGTGCTGGCCTGCGACTCCGAGATCCTCGTCTACCTCACCGCTGCCGTCATGGGCTTCCGCCCTTCTCCCTCTCAGTTCCACTCGTTTGCTTGTAGAGAGACGACCCTCGCCCTCTACATGTTCTCCCTGGTGGGGATGCTGGCGTTCACCTGGGTGCTGGCCTGCGACTCCGAGATCCTCGTCTACCTCACCGCTGCCGTCATGGGCTTCTGCCCTTCTCCCTCTCAGTTCCACTCGTTTGCTTGTAGAGAGACCACCCTCGCCCTCTACATGTTCTCCCTGGTGGGGATGCTGGCGTTCACCTGGGTGCTGGCCTGCGACTCCGAGATCCTCGTCTACCTCACCGCTGCCGTCATGGGCTTCTGCCCTTCTCCCTCTCAGTTCCACTCGTTTGCTTGTAGAGAGACCACCCTCGCCCTCTACATGTTCTCCCTGGTGGGGATGCTGGCGTTCACCTGGGTGCTGGCCTGCGACTCCGAGATCCTCGTCTACCTCACCGCTGCCGTCATGGGCTTCTGCCCTTCTCCCTCTCAGTTCCACTCGTTTGCTTGTAGAGAGACGACCCTCGCCCTCTACATGTTCTCCCTGGTGGGGATGCTGGCGTTCACCTGGGTGCTGGCCTGCGACTCCGAGATCCTCGTCTACCTCACCGCTGCCGTCATGGGCTTCTGCCCTTCTCCCTCTCAGTTCCACTCGTTTGCTTGTAGAGAGACCACCCTCGCCCTCTACATGTTCTCCCTGGTGGGGATGCTGGCGTTCACCTGGGTGCTGGCCTGCGACTCCGAGATCCTCGTCTACCTCACCGCTGCCGTCATGGGCTTCTGCCCTTCTCCCTCTCAGTTCCACTCGTTTGCTTGTAGAGAGACGACCCTCGCCCTCTACATGTTCTCCCTGGTGGGGATGCTGGCGTTCACCTGGGTGCTGGCCTGCGACTCCGAGATCCTCGTCTACCTCACCGCTGCCGTCATGGGCTTCTGCATGGGAGGATACGTCCCCGTCGGCTTCGAGCTCGCGATGGAGCTCACATATCCAGAACCAGAAGGAACGTCGACGGGCATCGTCATGTTCTTCTGTCAGGTAGGCGGTTGAGATCTCCGAGTCGAATGGAATGAATTGCCAATAGCTGATTGTTGTATTCGCTTGCAGATCATCTCGTTCTCCTTCCTGCTGTTGTACAGCCGACTGTTTGGAGAGATCGGCGATGTGTGGTCCAATATGGCGCTGTGTGGCACTCTCCTGGTCGGCGCGGTGATGACGGCGTTGATTCCTTCACACATGAGGCGTCAAGCAGCCACGAAGACCAAGACATAAGACACTCGAGCAGATACTTCACGGTCATTATTCAAACAGACGTACGGGGTCTAATTCAACTAATATAGCTAAAACAATATTAAATCAGAGTGATCACATTTTTTTATTGATTTAAACATGAATTGTTATCGATTGTTGTCATATTCCATCTGCCAATAATATCCATCTTGTCGTATCATCTCTCAGCTGCTTCCTTGGCGGCTACCCTAATACAGAGCTGTACATTTTTGTCATTCTTAATTTTCTTTCAGTGGATGCCAATTCATGTTCTTTACAAATTTGTTACACTCGTATATTTACACTGCGTTACGTCATCCTGCATCAAATACTTTTGAATGTCCCTCAAGTCGTGCAATATTGGAGGAATTTATTAGGCGCATGGGCAATAGGAACTTTTTCAATATAACGCCCGTATAAATAGTCATTATTTTTATCGCTGATATTTCTTTTAGAGGTAAATAATTTTTACAGTTCACCCTGTAGAAATTAATTTAATTTAATTTTACTTAATTAGATCGTTTTAGATGAAGACGCCTGGAGTCGTCAGATGTCAGACTGACAACCACCAGAAGGACGTCTCAGACTTTTAGACTTTTAGACGAAAATTAAGATATTTTGTGGCGAAATATTTTGTGTTGCTCAGTAATTTAACAACTCGAAAGAAGCGGATGGTAGGAAGTCAATATAGTAGACTCTGTTCAAAGCATTCACCAAATATACACCAAATAAAGCACATGCTATGTATTCGAACTTTATATTTATAGTTTACTCTGTTTGTTATTTCATATCATTACTCTCAGAAACGCAATTGCAATGCCAAATAGAAACTTACGTATGAGTTATTTGAAGTTTTTCCAAAAAGCTTGTCTGAGTTTGTTTGATCATGGTTTGCGTTAACAAAACTAATGATGTTACGTGAATTTCACAATTTTATCACAAATATTGTCCAGAAGTGAGTTCTGAAATTAAAACGTCAGTGCTGGGAAGTTCTTTTAAATCTGGCTTTTAAAAGTTCAGTGCATAAATAGAATAAGGCACTTTTTACACAAAGTCACGTTCTGGTTTTCAGAAATTGGTACGTAAAATCAAGTTTCATTAAATGCATCCTAGGTCCATTTACATTTTCGGGGAACAAAAAATTTGGTCCAAATAGATACATGCTTTTAAAAATGAAGATACGTTGTGTATAGGGGAGAAAGAAGTATAAGAGTCGACTATAGGCTTTAAAATTTCAATTCTTCAATTCAATTCTTCAATTCAATTCTTCAATTGACAATGAATTTGAAGTTGACATTGACGTTGACATCATCTCATCAACACACGCACGAACTTTCAGGTAAAAATTCTTCGCTGTCAATAAATGTTTAAACGTTGAAGTTCCAAACACCAAATAGTGAAAGCTTTCACTCAAAAACTTCTTCAAAAGTGAGGGAACACTTTCTTTAAAAGTTCTTTCCCAATTCTGGCAAACGGCAATATCATACAGGTACATCTCTTTGAAAGATAGGTTCCATCCAGGATAGATCCCCATGTCTTCTTCTAACATATGGAATATTTGAGTCTTCCGGACCACTTTCCTCGCACTCTGTGATATTGCATCTTCATTCAATTTCCTCGCAACACGACGAGTCAATGCAAGAATCATGAAGTTCGATTACATGTCCGTGTAATTTGATTGATTCCTAATCGAATCGTCCAATAACACTCTATTCTACAGTCAATGGCACTCAGCGAAGGGCTCACAAACAACCTGTTCAGTATTTATTCAGGTGGCTCGATCTGATAGGACTTGACTGGATGGACCAATCAAGAGGCGTAGAGGACACTAAAACATCTACGCGGGAGTGCAATTATCATACATAGAACCGAGCGATCTTTTCAAACTCAAATTATATTCTGTTTATTAATACATTTGAAAAAATTATTATGTAAGTTACTTATGTTGAAAGATTCAATATTTCTATAGAAGAACATGATTATATAATATCCAAGTACATTTGTACCTACATCTTTTTGACATGTGTGCGGAATATACTCCGATTATGCAAAAGGAAATTTTAATCAAACGAAAAGAAACACTATAACTTAGCTTTATATTGGATATTCGTTCGAGAGTAAAGTAGAAACGTAGAAACACACTTTCGCTCCCAGATGCCGCCTTGCATAAGGAAAATGCTGTTCAGCACAGTCAGAATACAACAGATTAATCGATTTTGAATAGAATATGATCGCTTTTTGTATTTGATATCTGCAACTATGTTTTCTTCATGTTCAAAATACGTACCTGATTGCACAGTTTTATGAATTTCGTATTAAATCGAAGCGAAAGTCTCACTTCGACTATTTTCATCAGTCACAGATGGAGCTAAGAATTAATCAGAGTAATTATTTACTGCCTTTTGTAAAATGTGTAAATTAGTCGTTAGTTATTCATTGTGCATACATAATTTTTCCGTATTTTCAACAGCCAATTTTTGTCAAAAGAGAAAAAGCTTTGAGTTTTCATTTTAACAAATCTATTCCAAATCTAATTACCTATTTTTTACCTCTGAACCGAATCTATTTTATTTTTTTATACTAACTATTCGCGATATTTGCAGTCTTTTTAGAATGTAATTTATATCTGACATCGTAATACTTGCCCTCTTGCAATTTATGGAAGAGGTGGAGAGATTTACTGAATCACAGTGGTTTTATTTTATGAATTTGAATTTGGGATAAGGCGTTGAAGAGTATGAAGTAAAGTTTAAGAGGCAGGTGGGTTCTGTCAAAAATGGTCACATGAAATATTCAATCTGGACTAATATAATAACCTAACACACATATTCATTTTGAATAGTTATATTATGGTTAGTTAGATTAAATGTTAGTTAAATTATTTTGGGCTGACACTGACAACAAGTAATCAAGGTGCATGCATATTTTATTAAATTATAAACCATTTAAAAATAAGTTTTTAAAATGTCATAACTTTTAGGTTTTTAACCGAATTTGCTAACAATTGGGCATTATAATAATGTATTTATTTAAATGACCATGCAAAATTTCATCTTGACCGGATAAATAAATAATTTTTACTTGTCAACCAATCAGTTAACTTTTTTTCATCAAAACTATTCAGGTCTATGTTAGAATAAAACTTGAGTTGGTTGGTCGGGACCTAGGTGGTGGCGGCAAAAATAATAATACAAATCTTTTACAGAAAGTTGCATAATAAATAGTACAATAGTAACTCTCACTTCCACTGATAACTCGTAACATATTCGTGCATGTTGTACATGCTCGCTTAACTCTGTCATGAATTTGGATGATGTAGGAACTTTTTAGGAAGTCGGACTGAGTTTGTTTTGAGACATTATTCCGCCACTCCAAATCTGATAACACTAGCAGCGTTAAAGGGCGTAGCAAACTTCATTAATTAGTCTAAAAAGTCTAACTTTATCCGGAATTATTTACTGTCCATCTTCTTTGACTTGTAAATGAGATTTTCTTTGTGTTTCTATTATTTTTTACTCTTTTCCTTCTTGTTAGAAACTTCGTTACTCGAAAATAACTATTGAATGATTAATTTTTCGTAAACTTTTTATTCGGAGAGTGGAAAAAATTGTTAATCAGCCAGTTTTATGCAGTTTATTCTTCTTACGAATTTAAATAAAAGTATAAACTTTGTAATTAGTGTTGAAAGTTGTTGACCTGAATAGATTAATAGATTAATTTCACAAATGTAATTACCTGAATTATCAGTTCTCAATACCTATTTATCTTGAAATTATTTCATGAATTTCATGAAGTAATATGAGGAAAACGCTCTGTGTAAAGCTTCGAAAAGCGAGGCATCGTATTACACGTGAATGCATGGCGCAATATTCTGCTCTATAGACCTTGAACTAATGCGTCTAAGGAGCAGCGATAAAATATTTGACATTTATTTCAATAAAATTGAAAAATATTTCAAAACAAGCATAAAAAGAGGGTAAAATATTATTAACTTTTAAATTTATTTTCAGATTTCTATGAAATAGCCAAAAAATCGTTAAATATTTGTCTTGGTGACCATGCAAGACTTTAACAGGTCAAATGGTTCCATTTTTAATTTTCAATCAATCCCAGGATCTAGTCAAAAACTGCCATAAGAAGGAAACATAAGAGTACAGTGGTGACGTTATCGCTACGCCAACGTGAAAATAAATTTCCGACAATTTGCTTGATATTATATCGCAAATATTGAACTGTCTTAATATGTTTTATAGATGATATGAGTACCTACCTACCTATTGTTAGTTTTGAAAGGTTCAATAAGAATTTTTCGTAAAACCTTACTTATGAGTCAGTCTTTGTATTCAATAAAGTTGTTATATATATATCGAAAGCAGTGAAGTATCTTTGTCAACTGTACGTCTCTCGGTGGACTCGCAACTATTGGAACGAAATAACAAAAGTACAAGTAGGTACAATCCCAGAAAAAAACACTCCGTGTAAAAAAGGCAGCCAAGTCTCTTTACTTTAAAAAAATTCAACACCGAAAAGGAGTGATATCAAAAAAGGAGCCAAGTCAATGACATTTCCAAATATTTAATCGTATCTTTGAAATAAAAGTATAAACACCGAGAAATACTTTACAAAAGGACTTGGCGCATCGTTTTTTTAAAGACATCATTCTATCCTAAAAGTGGAAAGAAATTTACAAGTAGGTACATTTTCCTCTTTCTATTAGAGCCAGAATCTATGAATCAAGCTACTTTTAGTAATGACTATTTTATAGTTTTGTCAATGGCGATAGAAGCATGATTTTATGCTGTAATATATAAGTAATATAAGGGTGAAAGAATTACATAACAATTGGAAGTGGTGAGAATGTAGGTTTCTTTGGAAAACTTCCATGGAGTCAGGAGTCAGGATCCTCATCAGTGTGTTGTGTCTAATGTCCGCCCGTCCGATCGGGTAGCTCAGTTGGTAGAGCTCTCGCCCGGCAAGTGAGAGGTCCCAAGTTCGTGCCCCGGTTCGGTCGGATATTTTTCACAACACACATCCCTTCATATCAATTGGAAGTGGGCTCATACATATTCTTGCAGTACTGTTAATATGGCGATATTAGACTGGTATCTTTTCATAATTTGATCTTGACTGAAGGAAATCATGAAACGTTGTCAAATAATTACTAACTAATGGAACACAATTATATATTTTTGAAGTGTCAAGTGTATAAAGTTAAATTTTTTAATAGAAATTCAATATGACTGTCTTCTTTGTGAAATGTATTTTTATAAAATGTGTATTAATAGAAATTGTTACATGATGAGAAGGTATAACGCATGAGACTTAATTATATTCACCACGAAACAATATTACGAAGATTACTATTGTGTATATTTATAGAAAGCATAGACAACAAGTTTCATAGCGTATATATTCATATAGAAAATATTTTACAGAAGGTATGTATAATATGTACCTAATTGAAAGATGTTTCCCTATTATTCTAAACATTCAAAATGACGGTTGTATATAAATGGCACATGCTTATGAATAGAAAAATGTCTTTAAAAAAACGATGCGCCAAGTCCTTTTGTAAAGTATTTCTCGGTGTTTATACTTTTATTTCAAAGATACGATTAAATATTTGGAAATGTCATTGACTTGGCTCCTTTTTTGATATCACTCCTTTTCGGTGTTGAATTTTTTTAAAGTAAAGAGACTTGGCTGCCTTTTTTACACGGAGTGTTTTTTTCTGGGATATCACTTCTTTTGTTAGTTTATTCATACAGCTTGTAGCACAGCTTGTGTCCGTGCAAGAACTTATTTCTTTAAAAAAATACGCCTATGCCGATTTGGATACTTAGAAAAGTTGCGTTTGGTATATAAGATTAAAATAATTATCCAAGAAGAATAGCTTTAAGTTTCGTTACAATAGGGCACTAGCCAAACTATCTCCCGCTAGGGTGCTGCCATCGGTTTTGTGACAAGTGTGAAGTAAGCTGTTCGTGCCACTCAGAATTAAAACTCGCGAAACTTTATTTTGACATGCGTAAGAAGATGTACTCACTGTTTAGATACATAAATTTTTTACTCTAGTATAATTAAATGTGTAAAAATAAGAAGATAGTGCAATATCTAAAGCAAATTCTATTTCAATCTGAAGCGACACCCTCTCAATTGTTTTAATTGGAAGTTACAAAATTCCATTAAGCAGTGAGTCATTTCAAGAGAGCACTGGAAACAAAAATAATTCTGTGATCTGTCATTATATGATCAAAATATCATTATTACACTATCATTTCTAATAATTATCCACTATTTCTTTAAATAACAAAATATCAACATTAATTCTTATAATATAACATAAAAATACGGACTGTGGGGTAAGAAATGCGTTGATTTGAAAAGCACAGCCTCGACGCTAGCGCCAAAGTGGCCGATCCCGTCGTCCTAGCTTGGCATCGCCCCATTGGTCCAGCCGTTTTCGATATATGACGTCACTTCCGGTTTTAGCAATGGCGGCCGAAAATAATGTCGTCTTGAATTCATAATTATTACTCCTACACATTTCCAAAATTTGGTTGCAATCGGTACAGCCGTTTTTGATATATGACGTCACTTCCGGTTTTAACAATGGCGGCCGAAAATAATGTCGTCTTGAATTCATAATTATTAGTACAACACATTTCCAAAATTTGGTTGCAATCGGTACAGCCATTTTCGATATATGACGTCACTTCCGGTTTTAACAATGGCGGCCGAAAATAATGTCGTCTTGAATTCATAATTATTAGTACAACACATTTCCAAAATTTGATTGCAATCGGTACAGCCATTTTCGATATTTGACGTCACTTCCGGTTTTAACAATGGCGGCCGAAAATAATGTCGTCTTGAATTCATAATTATTAGTCCAACACATTTCCAAACTTAGGTTGCAATCGGTACAACCGTTTACGATATATGACGTCACTTCCGGTTTTAAAAATGGCCGCCGAGAACACTGCAACCTTGAATTTATAATTATTTACAAAGTACGTTTACTTATATCTATTTTAAAGTATAAAGTGGTGAATTTAGCGTCATTTAGCATATTTATGACGTCATTTCCGGTATAGGTCATAAAATGTGTGACGTCATTTCCGGTTTCGATATTTGAATCATCAAATATTACTGATTACATAAAGTTGACCGTCTAAATCGTTTAGCGCTGGTTTTGTTCTAATCTGTTTAGCCGTTTTTGAGACATGATGTCACTTCCGGTTTCAAAATGGCGGCTTCCGGTTGGTTTTATAACAAGTCAAATGAAATATCAAAAGTACAAACGTTACATAAATATCAAGACAATCGGATCAACAGTTGTTGCTGAAATGCAAATCGATGTATATTAAATTTCATGACGTCATTTCCGGTTTATTTAAAATAATGTTCAGTCTTTTGATATTGATAATCCATATAGATGACCGTCTGAAACGATTGGCGCAAATTTCGTTCCGATCGGTCCAACCGTTGACGAGATATGACGTCACTTCCGGTTTCAAAATGGCGGCACAAAAAATTCATGGGGACAAGGTTAAATCAGACGCCAAAAGTGCACACGTGGTAAAAATGTGAGATCAATCGGTTCAGCCGCTTAGGCTGTGGCCTGTTTACCGGATTTGAGCTCCAGCCTACTACTACTAAGATTATTATTATGAAAACCGCCCTAAAACACAGTTTTCACGGCCCTCTAGCGCGCAAAGGGCGTAACCTATTGTTCCCAAATTTAGTATATGTTGTAGGGTGGGCCATAGCTCGAAATTAAGATATTTCGCAACAATGTGAGATTTCTCAATTTTAAGATCCAGTAGGCCGAAAATGCCACTTTGATGCTTACAGTAAAAGTGGGTTTGCTCCAGCCTTTATATGAGAGTGTGCGCGCGCCGTACGACTTGGCTGGCGTGGAGCGACCGCTCCACTAGATTCGAAGTACAGTTTATAGTCAGTTAAACTAAGGCTAAATGCTAAATGTAAGGCTAAAAGCAATTGGCTGAGCTTTTTGAATTTAAGTGTAGTACTGACAATTTAAAACTGTTGACAATTTAAAAGTAGTATAACCAACTGGAACCATTTTATTGGATTATCTCTCTCGTATCGTAGGACTATATATAAGACATTTAGAAAGCTTTGAAGCTTTAATCGTTTTACTAATCCTAAAATCCGATTTACTGAAGTAGAAATGTTTTCTTTCTGAAGAGTGTGATTTTTGTAATGCCACATTTTTTATAATCAGCCAGTCTGAAATCCTTTAGAATCTTCTCTCATTATCCCCACATTCATTTTACAATTTTTTTTCATTCCCTTCTCTGTTATTTTTTTTCCTGACGTCTAATTTAGTTGATCGTAATGGGCGTTGGCCGGAGCTCTGTGCGTGTATGTGTCCATTAAACTTTGCTTGATGAGCAATGCACGGTCTTCCAGAATGTGTGTGGGTGGATATCCTATTGGCTATGTAACAACAACGACACTTGCCCACCGTTCAATCTCAGAACGGAAAAGCAATTTTTTGCCTTACAAAATTTGAATTACAAAGTGAGCGTATAGAGATGAGCGTCACCACGGTACCTTCCTTTGCTCTGTGGCACTTTCTCTGTGTGTTTCTTTGTGTTACGTAGGCAATGACCATATCGCATCGTTCAAAAAATCTACATGAACTTTTGCACACACGCTAATGTCATATGAGCGGCCAAGAGTAATGATTTTGAGAGAGATCCTGTGATTGGCTTAGCTTGTTGCTTGTTTTGAAATATTTATTAAATTATATTGTTCTCCTTGACACTTTTGATCAGATTGTCTTCCTCTATTTCCAATGTGTATTATAGACATCTGTCACACGAATATTAATTCGTATGCAATACGAACGCTCGCTTATCAACGCCTTTTTACAGAGCGTTTTCCAGTATTTTTTTTCAGGAGTTACGCATTTTCATCTCTATGCACCATATTTGATTATGAGAAAATCATCTGAATGTTGAAAATTAATTCTTTTATCATCAAAACTTTATCATCGATAAAGTTCCGAATACGAATCGATCACATGAATAAGAAATCTTGAAATATTCTTGAAACTCTATTCTATCCTTGACCTCTATTCGTAAGTCCACTTAGAAGCAAAAAGACTTCTTTATCAGACTTCAAGTATGTTTACCTACTTCAAGTTATTAATTCACAAATTCTAACCCAAGAAATGGATCTCTTAAAGTCAGCTCTGTTCTCCATATGTCGTGGTATCACAGGTTCGATATTGTTTCCAATAAACAAGTATTTTTTATATGATTCAAAAATATAGTACTATTGGTTAAGCTTTGCATCCGAGCTTATTTTCGCTGCGTATGATAGAAAATTCTGCCCTTCTAAAAGCTCACTTCTTGTGTTCAAACCTTCTCAAAGCCACTTTCAAAAGCTTCTTATAAAGTCTTTTGGACACAAAGTTTCAGCTTCGATGAAATCCGCTACATGGGGTCTAAATCCTATACACAAGATAAGAAACTACGTAAACTTCCTTATTCTGATACTGAAATAGGCAATTTATCACCCGCGGTTTACTTTACAACGTAGATCAAAATAATACGAACTCGAAGTAACTGGTAAACGGTTCGGTTCGAGATGTTCACCATTTTTTCTGTGGTCAACATCGAAATGGATGTCTATATAAATTATTCACTGAGTCAGCTTTTCAAGGCAATGATTTTTCCTATATGAATAGCGACATTTTGTTTTCCTGCCGAAAGCAAATCGGGATTCTTGTTTTGGTCGACGGTTTTAGCTGGATTTCAGCCAACTGGCACGATTGTGCATAGGCGATTAACTTTCATTTGGTGCTTGAATAGGTCTTTGAAAAATGTTCAATTTTATTGTAATGCTTTCTTCAGTTCAGGTTTATTATCGTGTTTGTTCTACTCCAGAACAAGGTGGAATTGATCTGATTTCAAATTTTATCGCTAAAAACTATTAAGAGATAAGTTTTCGCTGTTACAACTTTATGACACCCATATTAATTTTATTGTTTCATTGGGTCCCGTTAACCAAAATTTTCATAAGAAGGTTTCAATAGTGATGTTCGGTTCTTTGAATGTGTTCAAATTAAAAAAGAGTTAATAAAGAGTATTAAGGTGCTGCAAGCGCGAGCGATTTTGCCGCGTTTTGCAGGCACTTTTTTTTTGGATACAATTGGAGACAAAATGGGTTGACGAAATGATTTGAAATTTTAATCATGATTTTAGAAAAAATACAAACTTAGGGTTATCACTTGGTACACTATTAATTTTTTGCTTCGTTAATTAGTAATAATTAGTTGATTTTTTGTGAATTTTTTAATATTTTCTTGTCTCAATGGGTGCCGTATGAAATTAATTTTAAAAATGTGCCAAGTGAATACCCTACGTTTTTCTTTTATCTAATCATGATTAAAATTTGAGATTGGTTAACGGGTTTGGTCACCAATCGTATCGGAAATTTCATAGTTTTTAGCGGTTTTGTTGAATAACCGACACCTAATAAACAATGCAAGAAGCAAAAATGAAATAGTGCTACTACAATCAGACTGATCATGTGAACATCATAGCAAAGCTGCACCCACTTATGATTATGAAACAATTTTTCTCTCTCAATTTTCTAAAAGGGCCGAGCGCTTGCTTTCACAACATGGATTAAAACTTCCGGATAAGGTTGTGGACAATTTATATTTATTTGCCAACGTTTCAACGAGACTATACTTGTTGAAACGTTGGCAAATAAATAGAAATTGTCCACAACTTTATCCAGAAGTTTTTTTTATTATGTAAAGAGTTATTAATTAATTTATAAACGATATTTTTCTGTTTGTAAACTAGTTTAGAAAGTTTTGAAGAAAATTGTAATTTTGATTGTCACTGCTATAAAACGTCGTGCCAAGCTCTGCTGAGAGTGATTGTTTCAAACATAGTATGCAAATCGTTTCAAGACGATTAGAACGAAAATCTTGACGTTAACTTCGTCGGCTCTTCGTCATGTGTTGGATAAACAGCTTCGTCAAACACTTTTTACCAGATCTGTTCGTCTTTGCTAGCTCATTAATCATTGGTTGGCGTCGTTTGTGACGTCATAATCAGAACGACGTCGACGACGCCTATCCATTTAACGTCGTAAAGTAATCAAACACAAATCGGATTTATGAAGTTATTACACATCAGGTGTGCATTGCGAATATACTAATAAAGATGTCAAAATAATTCACCCATGTTGTCGTGAATAAATATCTAGTTAAAAATGACCAATGAGCAATTTGTAATCGATACAGTACTAGAATTTATGGACCATAAATTTCGACTCTCCCATCAGTTTCGTTTAAAAACGTAGTTTTACTTCGTTGCCATTTTTAGATATCGTTTTATTTTTAGTGTGCAAAAGTATGTTACATTCGTTGCATTTCGAAGAAGTAATATTGCTTCTAAAGAAGACTGATTAAACTTCACTCGAAGTTCGTCGCAAATGAGATTTATTTATTAGTTTGAAAAGATAAGATATGTCTTGAAATGGAACGTTGAGACTCTGAGAGCATCCGTTGCTTTTCGAATGAAGGGCAGAACGTTCACTGCGAGGTTGTAAAGATATGGGCTAATCTGGCATCGGGTTTATTTCGATATCTTGGAATTGATATTGATTTTGAACAAATCAATATTGATTTCCGATTTAAAATGGAGTGCAATCTTTTGTCCGATGCTCATTTGTTCCGAGGTTTAAGGTGCAGTAAACAGCCACTGACTTCGCCTTAAACAAGGATTTGGCTTTGATTAGTTTTGTGAGGGAAGGTTTTTAGACTTTCGATTCGATTTTTGTCACGGTTTGAACATAAAACTGGACTTAGTTGTTGATGTTGTAATGTTTGTTCGTTCGAAATAAACTCCTAGTCGGGTATAGTTCCAATTAGTGTGTTTACTGTTCTATATCAACTCTGTAACGTAAATACAATATTGAAGTAAAAAATATCGGAAATATTGGAAACATGAACTTTGTTGCGAAATTTAAAATTTAAACGTCATGGTGAATGATTGAAAGAGAGCAAGAACTCCTAATTATTTTACCGTATTAAAATGTCAATACGTTTTCCTTTATATTCTGATAGAGATACTGCAATAGCATGAAAATAATAACACTTGTACACAAACAGCACATCATAATCGGATTTATTTGATATATCACCTTATTTCGCCTTAGTTGTTTGATTTGGGACACGTTCTTGACAGAATGTCGATCTGTTATCATTGGATCACAACGCGAAGTTTTCAAGTAAAATCAAAGAGAACAACTTCACAAACCGTGGTGAAGATTGCAACACTTAGAAGGAAACTGACAGCCGCGATAGAGAATTATCTTGTGAATCTTTCCTTCAGGATGTGTCAATAAATATACAAGGCTGGAAATTAGCAATGCGAAAACGAAAACAATAGGAAATGCTTGTTCTGAAAAAACAATAATCACTGGTTTTAAGAGGATTTGGTGTTGAAATTAATGTTGATTTCAGCTCGAAAGTTTGATTGATTCGTGAAAAGGTTGGAAGATAAAAGCATTTGTGTTCTTTCCATAGTTTATCAAGGCGCAGTTCGAGCGAAACCAAGTCGTCTATAGTCTAGCCGAGATCAAGAAGGCAGACATTAATATTATACCCAGTCGCAATGGCAAAGCAATATTTCCATTGATTTAAAAGCAATGTAAAAGACTTACTTTACTTTGGTTTGTAAATGTGACTGAAATAAATGTGAATCGGATCCTTATTATAATATCATGAAAACTCTGGAGTGTTAACTTTATTTCAGACAGAACTTTACATCTCGAATCATTTATCAATGTGAAAAAGCATATTTTCTTCAGACCAACAGAAAATAAACTCTCAATTCATTTACTTCCTTCCACATCTTATCCACACTCGAGACGCCAACTTTTCTTGACTTACACCAAAAGGTCAAAGACGCAACTCTTCTACTTTCACCTCTAAGAAGCTTGTTCAACGTACGACATCATGCTTAAGGAAATCTAATTATAATAATAACATCATAAAATAAATTGCCACTTAAGAATAAATTGATAATTCTTTCACTCTTAAAGAAGCACAATACGCCAATGTAAAAGTTAATTTTCATCAAGAAGAGTCTTAATCAAGAGCTCTCTTTTCTCCCCCCCCCCTCCCCCCACCCCCTTCCCATCGGCCCAAAATATCCCTTAGACCTGTTCCATTCGGCTTAAGACGCGACAATTTATGAAACCTGCAAGAGTGCCAGAGAAAATTTTATTCAATTCCATAAGTTTTATTTTAATTCAATGATCTGACACATCCGCTGTTGCTGTCGGTGAGAAGTGATCTTTACAAATACTACGTTGTGGTGGAAAAGTTGCCAAAACATCCCGAGCGTTGACTCGCATCAATTTATTTCAAATTAAATTATACATGGGTGGAGAGATGGTATTTGTTTCGACGAAAATCATTCTAGTTCCTTTATAATTATTTCAAATATTACAGAGTTTTTAGACCATACAATTTGTTTGCATAAAATGTGTTATGCACGTGTTTATTTCTATGCATGAGAGGGAATTAGGATCTTGAGTCTGGTTCATTAAAGTTCTTCTGATGTTGCAATCAAGATAAACTTATCAGGCCACGAGGATGTTGTTTGAGTAATAAATTAGTTTGGAAGCCAAATTATTAATTTCGTGCTAATTAAGGGCTTATTTTTAATTGGATGTTTATCAAAGAGGCCCTTAAATTTAATCAGGCCGTGGAAATGATCTTAAACCAGAACCAATTTGTCATTGTTATTAAGAAAAATATAAGGGAAAATGGCGGTTAAACTCAACTTAATCTCATTAGGTCTTTTGTTCGTGAATATTATTTCATTTTTTCCGATACACCATTCGCCGTGGAGATCTAAATTTTAAGAAAAAATAATTAAAAATAACATCATAGTCGTGTAGTGAGTCGAATAAAATATTTTTTTTTATAAAAAAAATGTATTGAGGCGTAAAAATACTTTTCAACGCTCATCAGATTCCCCGTGTAAAATCAATGTCAACATTAAAAACTGTTTTCTTTATTAAACTGAGTTGTGTAAAATCGAACTATTTCTCTATATAAACAAGACAAGAGTAATAGCACAATCCGCTCTGACTTTGGAATATACCATGATATTGATTGGGAGTAAAAATCTAAACTCTTTCATCATCGCAGAAACTCAGAACATTATGAGAAAATGGCACCCAACACAAAGGCAATTCGGACATTTTGAATGGGCAGTCGATTACAGAAGGCTATTCAAGACCGAGTTCCTGCATAATACCCTAGATAATACCCTAACTCGATGCCTTCATTCAAATTTATTTATATTTAATAGGGTTCAGACATGCAAAATCTAGAGACATTTTACCGAACCAAAATCTCATTTATCTCATCTCATTTTCGCGTCCAAAATAAAGTTGAACTTTTAGTATAACTTGGCATTTATTATATTAATTTTATAATCAAAAGAGCAACACATCATCAAGTGTCAAAAAAGTCTTACGCTGAAGCTCATGCCACCCTAGACACATCGATCAAGTATAGATTGTTCTTTTGTTCTTGTTTTGAAAACGTATCCCCACACATTTACAACCACCTTATCAAGCTTGCACAATGGTTTCACAGCAGAAGCCTTTTAATCTAAATAAGGCCACCACAAACTGAATATAGCACGAGCTGAGCCATGACACCGGTTTTAATAAGTAAACTCCAGGTTAGTTAATTCTGTCTAGTGGGGTGGCAGCAGCCGCAAGTCTACTGCCACTCCTATACAACTTCTCAAACAAACCACCTAGAGCTGAAAACGAACTTCTTATGTAATTTTAACGATTTTACTTCATAATTATATTAGAATTATGTAATTGGCTGAATCTGATGAAAGCTTCTAGGATAATTAGTGCGAGCTGTCGATGGAAGTTCATTGGATGTGATCCATCTTATAGTAATCTAATACAACATTTTTGCTACGACAGATGGGGTGATGACATTTCTATAATATCCTAGAGGCACTCCAAAATGTCTTCTCCGGTGTAAGAAAATGGGTGGGACAGGTGAGGCATCTCACCACTTCAAGGCGGGGGGGGGGCGTCTTGCTAGCTTCGTGAAGATTATGAAGACCAGTAAGCATTTTAGTACACTTCTTTAGATTTCGTATAGTAATATTAGCCGATTTAATCCACAGTTTCAATATTTTGAGAGCATAGAAATAAAACCCTATCAACTCTATTTGAATAATGGAACAATTGATGGAACTTTCGTTCGTTTTGGCGTCAAGTACATAATTTATTCTAACTGTAGTAAATTAATATGCATTTTTTCCAGGTTATTTTTATATCCTAAAAGATATTAGCTGTTATGCATCAGAGTCAATATATTGACTAAAAATATTAAATTTCCAAATCAGCGACTACCAAATTTGAACCCGACGCATGAACTTTTAGGAGAAGAAACTTTTACAAAATGGGGTCAATAGTGACTCAGTGAGACGAGTCGGCCATAATGTTAAAACTTCAGTTCCATAGTCCTTCCTCTTAAGTGTTCATTCCACACTACATTTTTCACCATTTACAACGTAAATATAAATGAAATTCTCGTGTTGTTAAAATAATTTCAATCGATTTCATTTATCAACGTCGGTGCAATCTCGCGACGGTCTGACGGACATGCCAATTAACGATTATTATCGATCTTCTTCGTTTCACCGCGAAGATTGACGATCGAATTGATCTCCCCCCCCCTCTCTCTCTCGCCGCTGAGTAAAAGCAAAACAAGACTCTCTTTCAATCGGCTTGAACGCAGAAGATGGATGAGAGTTTGGAGCAACGTGTTACTTTATATAGACTCAAGCTGCTGGATGTGGCATATTACATACAGAAGGTTGGAGATCATTTTGAATATTCAATAGATCGTTAAGGATAATATGAGTATGTGTAATGTAGCTTGAATTGTTTCCTTTTTCAAATTAGCAGCGCAGCATAAATTCCAGTTACCTAACACCAAACAATTAATATTTTCGAGGGGTAATTTACCTACAGCTGACAGGTTTTATAGACGGAATTTATCTCTGTTACGTTGCACTCGGCAACAAATATGATATACGAAGCTTTAACAGTGGAGAGATATGAAACCAATTCAATAAAACACTTTTAAAACCAATACAATTTTCAAATAAATTGAATAATTTCAAGTCCGTAGGTTTTTCCATAGATTTTAGTTTGACTGATAATCTTTTTAATTTTTAACTATGTGGTTAAAGATGGTAGTAACAGCTTTCGCACAAAAAAATCATTTTGGAGCTCGTTGATGTGTCTTTTGAAGTAATTAGTTTCTAGCAAGAAATCTTCGTCCCATTGATTGAAAAACTCTTAGGCACAACTAGTTTTTCCTGATGTCCGAGTATGTGAAATGGAAAAAGCGACATTTTGATGAAAGACTGAGAGATTGAAAAAGAGGGCAATAGGACCTACTCGTTATAACCGTATTAAAATGTCTAGAAATTTTGCTTCATTTATATTCTGATAGAGATACTTCAATATCAGTACGAGCTAACTCATAAAAATCGGATTTAGTAAATATTTCGCCTTATTTTGCTTTAGCGTTTTACTAGCTAATATGTTCTTCGGTACTTACGTCTTAATTTTGCATACATTCTAATCATCCCTAATGAGGTTTTTTAGTTTATTGACGGGAAGCTATTGTATTTCTCTCATCAATACTTTTCCCTCTTTACATGCTAATCTCTTTTCAGTAATTTCATGAAAGAAAAGACAACAGACATGTTTCCTCTGATTGTTGTCTGGATCTCGTTTGCAATCAGTACTAATGAATGTTGCTTACCGTCAGTGTTGACTGCCGACACATAAGTCCAGTTGTTCCTCCTGACGATGTCGACCATGACCTGCGCCTGGTAATAGTCCGAGGGGACGACGCGGAGGAAGTAGTGGAACCGACTCTTGTCGCTCAGGTCCTTGCTGGTGGTCGAGTAGCCGATCTGAGGGATCCCGAAGAGTTGAAGCAGGTTCTGGACTTGGATCGCGACGGAGCTGCTGGCGGGACCGATGACGCCGATGAAGGGGGTCTTGCGACTGCTCGCTGGACGACGGATGGAGGAGAGGAGGGTGTTGGAGCTCTGACCGTTGCCGTCCTCGTTCTGGAATCAAATAAGAAGTGGTGATGGTGTGAGATGAGCCGTATACGAGCCGTCCTGAAAAATGTATTGGCAGACTTTTTAAATATGAGAGAAAAGCTTATTGTCTTAAATTTAAGTTTCAACTTTTTTATAATTCAAATAATGTTGGTATAATAACTAGAAACTGTCCTCAAATAACTTTCTCATTCGCCCTGCGATTGAAAATGAAAATGGCAAAAAGTTATATCACAAATATTTATGGAACAGTTATATTAATTTTAAAATATAACTTTGATTAATGCGTTTAACAATACGACAGACGAAACATGGATCCTACACTTCAATATCAAAGTTCTAATTGTTTAATGAATAAGTTACGACTTTCTCTCGTGATAAATTTTGCCTCCCATAAAAATGTCGTTGCCAGAAAACTCGCTTCAGCGTCTCCTGTGTAACGTATTTTAGCACATTACCCTTTGGTTAATGATAATTTAGAACTGTGTTTTCGGAAGTTATTAGTCATTTACCATGTATGATCATGTGTGTGCACAAATACGTGTGTTTTTCTGCTCCCACATGTCTAGTAGTTCACCCCACGGTGTGCCATATAAAAGCCTTGAAACACTAATGTCAAATTTAGTATTATAAATATTTACATTTGGAAAACAAAGTATCAAGCTTAGCTTCATCGTAACGATGTTTAACAAAATCGGAAAGTTATTCTTTATTACGAGCTTTTGGAAACATGCCAATATTTTTATCATCACTCATAGTTTTAATAAACTTGCGATGAAGGTAGATGAAAGGAGGACTACGTTTTAAGACCAATACTTGTCAAATATTAATTCGATGAATCATGAGCTTAATGAAGTAAAATCTCTACCATATAATATCGTTGTGAACTCTCGAGTAGGTATATTATTTCTTAGCCAGGTTAGATTTTTTTAAAAATATTTTAGCACAAAATTTTAAATCTTGGGAAACATAAAAAACAATTTTGCGTAGTCCTATCTCTCAAATTTTCTGAAGAATGCAACCAAAGTTGATGGTCGCTTCGTTGTAACTTTTACGATGCCAAGTCCCATGGGCTCGAACCATCCACCTGGAAGGTCTCCTCATGTCGTCGGACTTACCGACGGCTCCGCGGCGCACGTCCCGACGCCGGCCGACGCCGGGGAGATGGCGTCGCGGATGAACTCGATGCTCTGCTGCAGAGCCACCGGCGCGTACCAGCAGCTGTCCCTGATCTCCACGCCGAGCGTCACATTGGGCAGCAGCATCGGATCCTGGCAACACATCGTGGAGGTTACAGAGTGTCAGGACAAAAAATAAATAAAATTAAAAATCTTGTATTTGCATGGTAGCAGTTTATTGAATTAAAAATTATATTTTGAGCTAGTTATCTAAGATGTTGCAATCAATTGTGTTTAATAATGTTTAAGTCGAGGTATGCAACAAGTTATCTGCTTCACATCCTCCAACTGGAGATGAGAATGATGGGTATAAGCAGCGGTATAAGACAATAAGATGGGGCCGAATGAGACTGTGATGGATCCTGGAACAAGGCTGTGTCTGGCGCAAATAGGGAGTATGGCAATTTCGAACATATTATACATATCTGAAAATAATAATTATAATAGAAAATCGACATAGAAAATCTACAGGAATGAAAAGAAAGTTCTAATGTACTTCTCAGGAATATTTTCAGATACTGCAGATTCATCAACAAGTCATAATTTAACGATTTCAAATCAACTGTAAATTTAGATTATCATGGAAAAATAAATAATGCAATAACATAAGTAATTGAAACAACATTTTACTCGACGATGTTCTGTTATGTCGTATTTATTAGTTCAACATTTGGCTTGGAATTGATTCAAAATATTTCTCGGAGTATATCAGGCTACAAATGAAATACGTTTTATACCGTATCCTTGTTAACCTAGATTAAGAATAATTGGTCGGCGCAGAGCGTCATTTACTCTTGTTTAAATCGAGAACATTCCATTTATAGTAATAAATTGTTGGAACACTTGCACCTCATTCAAAGTTGCACGTATGTTTTTATCAAACACTTGAAACAAAAATAGAAGAACAGACACAACGTGCAGAAACAAGGAATAAAATCTTCTGGTCAAGACGCCATTGATTTCTACACGTTGCAGTTTAACAATACTGAGGAGGTGTTTTCAGGGGGGAAGATTTTCGTTTTTCGTTGCGTTAACGAGACTTATTTAAGTGAGACTTTTGAAGAGTTTGGAAAATGTTCAAGAGCTTTCGATCGGGATTTCGGGATTATCGGGATTTCTAACAGGATTACACTATACATGCGACTTTTCTGTAACCCATAAAATACCTGCAAACAATAATATATAATTCGTGAATTATAAAATTAAATGAGGGTACAGGGAAAGAACGCTATAAGTCACATTCGGATGAAACTGAGATAAACGAAGTTTTATATTGAAACTTGTATCTATCTTCCATACAATTCGATTTTTCAATTGCGTTTTTCAAGACATTGTGGCAATATTTCCTAAAAACCGATGGTATATTCTTTTACAAAAAATTACTTATGGCTATATAGCGTTTTTTTCCTACCCTTCTTATGGTATATGGTGTTAATGGGTAGAGGTTTTATGTAATTAAGCATACGTTTTCTAGAGGCACATGTTTTCGCTAAAGCTAAAAATCCCGATAAACCACGATCAAGATAGTCGAAATAGCTCTCGAACCTGGGAGTCTCACACGCAACGGTCACCTGCACGTTTAGCAGGCAAGTTATAGTTGAACTATTGTAGTACAATCCCGTGTTGCGAAACTCTCAACTCTTGTAGTTCGTAGCCAATAATTACACATGTGTTTGCATGTGTTTACAACTGACATTCTTAGCTTCCGTGACAGGAAGTATATCCAGTTTTTTCTTAGTTAATTGAGTCTTATCAATCGATTTGGGGGGAGCTCAACTGATGCTACTTTCATTGTCTATGACATCTTTTGTTTTGTCTGTTTATAAGCAATGAAACTATTATTATAAGGTCCATCTCTTTTGATCTTTGCAATCCATTGTTTGTAATATTGATAAAAAATCTGATTTATGCTTCGAGAAACTTAATGTAAGTCACTAGAACCAATAGTTATGTCACCTTGAAATATTTATAAGTTTCTATTCTTCTAGCCAAAATAAAAGCTTGAAGGTTAGAAAAAATGTTTACGAATAGTCAAAACTCTAAAAGTCATTAGTTAAAAACTAAACGATGTGGAAAGACACTTTATTAAGGTACTTCACAGGTGCCAACAAGTTTTAATAAACATTTCATCCTACTATCTGTCCAAATAGCTCATTTGGCAACGGGAAGCAAAAGTTCCCAGTTTCGGGAGCAATTTTTCAAAAAATCCTCCTCCATCACATCTCTGGAGGTCATCCAGAAAAAGACTAGATAATCCCATCTCATCCCACTTACCTTATTAATAATGTCCACCGTCTGGAACGTCGCCTCGATCCTCTGAATCCCGTACATCTCCCGGACATCTCCGCAGGACAAGATGTTCCCCTCCGTCTGCTTCTGCTTCGGCTGGTGGTGCACGGAGAAGAGGGCGCCGACGATGAAGTCGCCCTTCATCAGCGCGGAGATGCGCTGTTGCTCCACGGCGGGCTTCGAACCCGCGACCACGAGCACGACGCAGGCCAGACACAAGAGGGCTGAGTTCATCGCTCAGGACTGATGCGGGACTGATCGGATTGGTTGGCGGCTTCGAGTGGTCGTAGCATGGTGAACGGTTTCACGATGGCGGATTGTTTCGTTCACGGCGAGTTTAAGTTTTGAACCAGATTCAAACACATTTTGATGATTTCATTTTCACGATTTCTCTGAATAGTCTATTTGGAAAAGTGATTTAACACACTGGAAGAGAATAAAAACAAAACCAATGAACGTGTCGTGGCCTTCAGGTATAAGAATGCTAATTATTTTGATTGCTGCCAAAGATTTTTATGCCTAACGTTTCTTCTCATATTTTAGTGATGTTTGATGATGAAGAATATAGGTAAGGATAGAAGATACGAAGGAAGACAACGAACATAACTCAGTAATGGACGAGAATCGAACCCGGGACATCCAGAGTGCAAGTCCGAAGAGATATGTTGCTTTGTTTCCGATTCGACATTTAAATTATTGGCGTTGATTTTTGGCACAGCGATAAAATATTGTCGAAACGTTTCTAGTTGGCATAACCAAAATAAATTAGTATTTATACAAAATAAAGTCCAAGAATTATTAATCGACCCTCATCCGGCACTACACGTAACACAATTTTTCGCATGAGTGTTCCTAAAATTTTAGATCCCCCCTCATCAGTAAGCCATTTTTTAAGTCTGAATGATTTGAGTCAAAATTTCTAAATTATCGTGATCTTGAGTTTTGTTTAAAGATTCCAAGTCAAAATAAAAGCTATGATGCAGAAAATACAAAGGATCGTCGACACAACTGATTTCTGCCGCAGTTTCAAACCTCCAGATTATTCGCATGTTGAACTATTATTAAGACCTCCATTTCGCATGAGATTTGCATTACTTACATTTTCTGCATATTGTCGTTGTTATTAAAAAGTTCTTTTGAATGATTCACGACTTCTTCTATGAGCTGAGCTTTTCCGGAGTAGAACGTGAATGTCAGACAAAGTCTATCGATCTTCGCGGCATTCATTTTTTCATGACCTGTGGGGATTATTATGTAGTAGTGTGTGGTTTTTTCTTCCCCACCACCGCAGAAGAGAACTGGAGTAGAAAAGCGTATGGCATTTTGCCCGAATTTCAACTTTATCACATTGATGGCGGTTTCGTAACTGGACTCTAGAGTGTAGTTACATTTTGTCTCGCGAAATGCAGTTGTGTTTTCCTACACTTTCATGAGATAATTTATTAGTCTTTACTGGAAGTTCAAGAGAAGAGATGAACATTTGAGAGCGCTAATTTCAATTTTTACGTCGTTAATTTTTAACATTGGTTAATTAAGCTAGCGTAGCGAGCGTTTCCATTCAAAACATATGGCTATAGAGTCTTGTTTTTGTGTTTTTCGCAATAAGGTCAAACGAAGTGACGGATGTATCAGGCCAATTTTTGAACCAACTAATCATTAGTACCCAGTTTGGCTCCCTATCGATTAATAGCAAGATTTGTCTATTGCACTGAGAGAAATAAATGTGAAATTATTTACGCTGAAAATATTTCGCTGGTTTTGGCGAAGTTTACACTTGTTTTAGCAACCACGTTTCGCTGGATTAGCGAAATCAGTTTCACAAACCGAACTAATTGGGTCTTGCGATTTAATTTCACTAGTGTTGCGAAATGTTTCATGTGACAAATAATCGTTCTTTTAGTGAAATATTTACGCAAATTTTGTGTAACTATTTTCTTAAAAGCTGTGAAATTATTTACGCTATAAACATTATGCTGCGTTTAACGAAAATTTTCATTGTTTTAGCAACAAATTTCGCAGGAATAACGAAGGACTTTTCACTATTCGGGTCTTGCGATTTAATTTTACTAGATTTGCGAAATGTTTTCGCAGCGGCAAACGCGATCGATCGTTTAGTAGAATACTTACACTAAACCAGTGTAACATTTTAACATTTTGAATCTAGCGTCAGTAAATATTTCGCTAACTCCTCGCATCGTTCTTGTACAATTGTGATCGCTTCTAACATCACCCGTCCGCACAGCCAGTTGGTCTACACGCTGTCTTCGAAATCTGCCGACCCGGGTTCGAATCACGCCCGAATCTCAACTAATCAAAGTGCGTTTTAATTTCAGATTCTAGTCACAAATGTAATCATCTCTGTGAATATGTACTCAGATTGTAGTTGTAAGTAAATCCTGTGAAGTAATCGTCAAATAACTTTTAAATTTTTTAATAATAAAATTTAACATTGGTATAGCTTTGCGAAAAATAATCGCTAATCCAGCGCAATGTTTGCTATGTTTTTTTCTTACGTGTTACATTGGGGCCTGCGAAAATTTTCGCTATAATCCAGCGAAACTGTTTCACTAAAGTTGCATATTTAGACAGGGAAACAATTACACTAAATCTGTGAAACAAATTTCACTGGCCTAGTACAAATATTGCGGTAGAAGTCTGCGAAACCCTTTTCGCTATTTTTGTGAAATTTAATCCCTGTGTCTAGTTCAATGAGACTCTTACGCTGTTCCAGCGTAAGTTTCGCATGAAATTTCTCTCAGTGTGGTTTCCCCCCAAAAAATATTTATAGTTTACACTTCGCTTTGCTGATGGATAATCTGAATGAAATGTGGTAAATGTCTTCATTCATTTGCATTTATCAGAGCGTTTCTCCAGTTAAGTTAACTTTTTCAACTGCATTACCCATCATTTTTATATAATGAGTTGACTCTTATGACTCGTGTTGCTGAGCCAGCAGAGTCAAATAGGAACATAATTGAGCTAAAACCTCTTAGAACCGAGTTTTTGTGTATGGTGTATAAACATCTTCTACTATACTTTATTCAGATTTCTTCCCGATGACCTAAGATAGAGCAAATGTGCATTTAAAATATCGATAGCCAATAGGATTCGAACGACTTTATTGTTGGTTAGGTGCTATAACCAACTGCTTTAATTGTCGCCAATGCGTATCATTATTGTTAAATTTATGTTTTTCTAAGCACATTTCATATTGGACGTCTTTGGCTCGAAC
This sequence comes from Leuctra nigra, assembly GCA_934045905.1. Taxonomy (NCBI): domain Eukaryota; kingdom Metazoa; phylum Arthropoda; class Insecta; order Plecoptera; family Leuctridae; genus Leuctra; species Leuctra nigra. Next base: position 28,418,544 of record OW203766.1, read on the forward strand.
CTCAGTTGTGTGTTGCTTTTTATCTCAGATTTCCATGTCAATGGTAAAAACATCGATAAGACATTTTGCACACGCACTGATATCAATCTTACTTAGATGTGTGTCGTTTACGAAAACGATCGCTTCATAAATAACAATTTTGATGTTTTTACACTCTGGGAAGGATTTGTCACATTTGAATTTCGTATCTATTACTATTTATGTGTTTTGGAGTTCATAAGCTTGTCGTTAAAAGATCCATTTGATTCGGTAGTTCCTTTTTAACTTACACGATCATAAAAATGTCAAATTGAGCTATTAATATTGCCTGCAATGATGCAGATTACAATTAATTGATTTACATCATATCATCATTTTTGAGTTGAATAATCCAAATTAAATAAGTTTTTTGATGACTTTTTTTACTTTCGACTTTTTTTTTGGAGGCTTTTAAAGTTTTCTTCTTCATTCTTATTTTCATATCCTCTCCATTTAATTTATCACAAACTTCTAGAGTACCTATTTATTTAAAGGACCTGATTGCATTTTTTTCAAAATTATCAAAATTAATTTGATTATTTGAAAACTATTTTCTAATTTCTTCCGTGCTCGATTAGCAACACAGTAAACGACTACGCAGGTTTTTTTCCAAATAACAAATATCACTAGCGAGGGTTGATAGTTGGTGTAAACTTCATTTCAGATTTCAACCGGCGCCTGAAGAAATGTTCGTGACTGTTAGATATTAGCAGCTGAATGGCATACATTATAATTAAAACACATATAAATGAGAATGTTTTTCAGTGTAGAAGTAGAATTTATAGTACACATATATCCCCCATGGAAACGCCAAAACCACGGGTCGAAACGTGTCAGTGATTTTAATTTTTCACAACAAAATTATCCAATGTATGCGTTTTAGTTGGGATGCTGGTAACATTTGAATAAGTTTTATATGCGTTTGCCTCCCAAATGATACATGACCTTATCAAATTTAACATTGTAACTCAATTAATTAGTACATATATTTGATGTTAATCATTAATCAAGTGACCTGCTATGTTATCTCGGAGCAAATAAAAAAGTCTATAATCATACCGAGCAGTGGTCCCAAAATAAACACATTCAAAAAATCCCGAGAGAGCGTCTGTGATTGATTCATAATCGAAATCGTGATGTCATAAACTAATAAATCTCCCCTTATTCTGTAACTCTTGTCGCTTGACTATTCACGTGAAGTCTTTTCATCACCATTAGAATAACACAGAATGAAGCGATCTTCCAGAAGAAGAAATTATACAGAATCAGTACCGTGGTACCCTCATCTAAATAATTAAATTGATCACAAAATGATGAGATATTATACATTTACATTGGCTCTTCTTGAAGATGATATTGAAAGCCGGACAAATTAATTTTCCCTTCAATAGACTAACGGGGGTTTCTCATAGAATTTAGATAGCATGTTAATAAAGAGAATGATCTAAGATATAGTGGTTCTGACGTCATGTTTTGTCATATTTTACCTATATATACCCTGCTTACAAAGCGCTATTCGTCCCTGGCTAATCAAGATCGGGTCTAAGAGCCAGGGTTGGGGTTCACTTGTTGATCCCCCCCCCCTCCCCCTCTAGACTGATACCACCCTTAATGAGCTCGGGTCCATGAAGTCACGTGACGTAATATCTCGACAGCGGTGTTTGGTTAAAGAGATAAGCGAGGTGGTTAACACGTAAGAGACGTGGGAAAATTATGGTTAATGAGAAAATGGTTGTAAATATGATTGATTTTTTTTTAAAAACTGTTTACTTTGTTAGAGGTTGAATGTATTATTTGCGTACTAGGAAAGCGTTCTGCGTACGCGTTGATAAGTGAGGATGTGTGACACGTATGTTAAAAAAGGTATTGTGAATGGGAATATAATATTTATAGACTGTGTATAATTTCATCGTCAACATATCTTTTTCTTGTGACTTGTAAGAAAATTATAACTTTTATCAATCATTTTTTTTTAAATCCAAACGTAATCAGAAAAGCATTCAAGATATGAATTTGGTTTCTGAGGCGGGAACTTCGAATAGATAAGCTTCCACAACAATGTATTACTAAATATAGCTTCATGCGTAGACTAAGCACAAATAAAATCATCTGTTTTGGGAATACATGCTCTATCGATACGTTCGTAACACTTCCTACTCGGAAGTTAAAAATTGAAATTGCCATGCAATTTTAGCAGCTTACTAGTACTCAGAACAAGTGTTTTATGATTATGTCAGACTATACTATGTTCCTCTACCTACTTATGGAATTGGCAATTTTTAAGCCGGGTTTTTGCTAGATCGTTTTAGTCCGTAATAGACCGTTTTTGCGTTTTCCGTTTTCCGTTTCAGGTTTTTTCTTATGACCAATAACATATCCATAAACTGCTTACTGCAGACTTGTGATTGGTTAATAGAAAAAAAACGGAAAACGCAAAAAGCAAAAACGGTTTATTACGGTTTTTTATTCATGTTTTTTCTTATGACCAATGTGATTGGTTAATAGAAAAAACGGAAAATGCAAAAAGCAAAAACGGTCTTTGTGGACCCAAATTATTTTGTTCGAACGACAATTTTTAAACGATCGAGTTTGATTTCATGCATGCCTGTACTTGGAAAACTCTCTGTGAAACGCGTTGATAAGCGATCCTTCGTATTGCATGCGATTGCGTTTGCAAGATGGCCTTACTGACCTTGGAAATATCCGGAACGAAATGCATCGTAGAAGCAGTGATAAAATTTCTGACGTTTCCTTTAAGAAATTTGACGCATATTTCCAAACAAAAATTAAATTAAATTTCCATTAAATATCAATAACATTTGAAGTTATAACGACGGATTATAGCCTTAAAATTGATAACCATTCCAAATTTTTATTTACGGAACAGGTTGGGTGAGTGGTTAACGCTCTGAACTTGTATTCCGGAGGCCCGGGTTCGATTCCCGCGGCCACGTCCTTCCTGACTGTTTTTTTTTCGTGGTTTTCCCTCAGTCGACAGGCAAATGCAGGGAAGGTACCCTACTAATAGGCCACGACCGCATCCTTCCCGCCTTCCATCCTTACCTACTCTTCACCATCATCTCCCAATCATCATCATAATCATTCATCCGTCGCCATTAGCCTCGCTGCAGAACAGTGCGACATTAAGCCCCAGACAAAAAAAAACAATTTGATAGGTCAAACGGTTCCAGTTTTAATTTTCAAAAAAGCACAGGATCCTGTAAAAAAAAACTATTCACGAAACCGTTTAGATTACATTAGTATGTCTGCCAAATTTCAGACCGATGGATTAATGGTTTGACCTGGGCAGTGCAGGCAACAGAAATCACATTAGAAGTGTCATAAAAGTACTAACCGAGGTGACGCTCTCGCTCAATCACAAATTCCATTTTTTTATTAGTTGAGCTTTATTCCTAAGTTTTTCATAAGTTTTACTTAATTCCAATTTATATTTTACAGATTTAGATTTATAAACTATGTGCATATTTTGCTACTGAAATCGTCTAAAATTTCAACAACACTATTTGTGTCAAGAACTCTGTTTCTGTCATAATGTCCCTATTCAAGCCACAGCAATTACTCGGGTAATTATATTTTTCAAACAGATCTCTGATAAAAACGTATCGCGCAGCATCTGTTTCGTACTTTATCTATAACAATCAGACGAATCTTCAGTCAAACATAAGCTCCCATTGTTCGGCATTCTTTTACATCAAAGACAATTTATGAAATTTTCATGCCCAACCATTTACTTTTAAGATAGACCGCTTATGGTAATGATTCTGTCAGAGAAATAATACAAGTAACAAAGTGATAAGCATTTTACATCCCACATCTTAAAAATTCGTTTTAGCTTTTTTACGAAGCCAACAAAAAATAATATTCTTATTTTAACCGTGCAAAAAATTGTATAAAATCAATCACTGAAGTTAGCTTACATTTTGCCTCCGTCTTCTTGTCGTGGTACAGAGTGACTAAATCATCCGAACTAATCTACTGTGTACTCCCACTCATTTTGCTATCTTCTATGTGCCTCAATTATATTTATGAGCTCATCTTTCAAGAGCAACAAAAACTAAGGGGGACTACACTACAGTTTAGCTAGTGACATTTACAGAATTAATTACATTTGTACGTACCATTAATTGGTAAATCTAAAGATATTTCTAACAACCGAATTTGCAATATAATCTCAGTGACGTTAAATTGTAAAGACTTATTGGTGTGTGACTTAGTAAAATTAATAGCGGCAATTAATATTGTGACTAAGAGTGTAATTAAAACATCGCGAGGCGACGTCGCGGCGTCGGGCGTCGTTCCAGCGCATCCTTGCCTCGCGGGCGTCGCGGTGCTACTGACGACGTCGACGGCGGCGGAATAGACGTCGCGGTGCGAGCGTCGGGTGAGAGAGAGTCGAGTGTGCGCGTTGGAGGCCGTGATGTTGCTTTTTTCGTGATGTAGTCTGTAGGTAACTCTTAATAAATTTATACATTTTAATAACAATTTTATTGACTAAATCCATCGTACAGTGTTCAAGTATTAACGCCTCTATAATCGTGGCCAAATTTGACAATTTGACAGTCTGTTTCATTTTCAGTGAAGTATCTGAAATTCTATGGAACCAAGATCTGAGTTCCATTTGCTTACAAACGGGGTGTCTCTAAAACTTAAATTCACTTGCCCAATATCTGCCCAAAATGAACTGAAAACGAGTGCCTATGTGCGTAGTGATTGGTGGAGCGAGGGGGAGCAAGATTCGGAGATTTGTAAACACCATACAAACGTGATTGCTCTAATTGTATCAAATGTACAACTGCAATTACAACTGTTATATTGTTAAATGTATACTAATCTAGGATAAGTACGCCGACGCGTTCGATCGGTTTCCTCAGGCGAGACTGACAAAACAACACCAAAACAAAAATGACCCCTACCGACCAATCGGTGAACTTGTCATCCCGCGTATAAGCAAATCTCGTACCACCGGCCGCACAATACTGCGCCATGAGTCATCGAAGAAATACCTCGGTTGGCTGATAATGTTCGCATTACACAAAATAAAGGCAGCTTCAACAAATTTTCTTTTGCTCACATTTTTTGTTTTGGTTTTGGTTTTGTCTTGTCAGTGTCGCCTGAGAATCGGACCGAACGCGTCGCCGAAATATCGCGTCCATTTTATATGGCTTTTAATTAATACCAGTGTTTTTATCCTAGATTAGTGTAAATCTTAACATATTCCTAGTATCGATCTTCTCGTTTTATTAACTGACTGTTGTATTGTTCTTCGGTTTACTGTTGACATTTTGTTTCAAATTATTTCTCAACTTTCTACCTGGTGTTTTCGGTGTTTAGTGCTTGACGGGACACTGCAAAGGAGATGACAGAAGCTGGTAATGAAGACCGAGGAGCTGTAAGAAGGGACTTGACCCAGACTCCTGGCAGAGGTTAGAATTACAAGTGTGCAGTAATTGGATGGAAGATGGAACTATGAAGCAGCTGCACTTCTCTCACATCGCAGATTCGGATAACTACGAAACTTTTTATTTGATTCATTAATGTTCATAAACCACTCTAATAATAAAATAAATAGCGATTTTTTACATTTGAGATTGTGGAATTGAACAAAAACTCTGAAACTTAAATACGCGGCTATTGAGTAATTTTCAGCAAAATATAAATTGGAATATTTACTCATCGGAAAAATAACAGAACACGTTGGCTCAAGCAGTAAAGCTCTGGAATGCACTTCGGAGGTCCCGGGTTCGATCCCCTTGACCGTCCTTCCTAACTGAGGATTTGCGACTTTCCCTCAGTCTAGAAGGATTCCCTATAATAGGCCACGACCGCCTCCTTCCCACCGTCCATCCTTACATATTCTTCATCTTCCTATAATATCTTTTTCTTTGAATAACATAAATATTACAGATTGTTATCATCTCAACATCTAAATTTGAAGAGAAGAACATTGTAAGTGGCTTCCACAAACAATTTATAACTTGTAGAAAACAAACTGAAGTTGAAGACATCTACTCGCAGTGATATTAAATAGTATCTTGAAGGTTAAACTGAGTTAGAAATCAAAGATGCGTGATCAAAACAAGAAAGTTCTTGACACTTCATGTCGATCTTCATTGTCCGGCCTCGCCTCCGGAAACCGACCGATAGAGTGCATTGTTTGCTCTTCTGTTTACAACTGTCCATCCCCGTCCGTGCATTGACATCCGAGTCAGGGGCGTTCACGGGGTGGGGGGGGGGGGGGGGGCAATTGACCTTTGATGGACAGCCAGAAGATGATACATAAGTAATAATAAATACAGGGCATTCCGATTTCCGATAATAAAAATTAATTTCATCATGGGTGATCATCTAACATTTTTAGACATTAACTGACTCAAACTCAAAGACGAAATTCGCAAAAACACAAAATAAGTAATAATACATTTTATAGGTTTGAAATACTTTTTTTTCAGATGTCCTCAGATGGCACGATGATACCACCTGCCAATCGAAAAGATTTGCCAACTGTGGGATTTGAACCCACGTCCCTGAATTGCCGGTTAGAGCACTGAACCGTCATTTCAGGGACGTGGGTTCGAATCCCACAGTACCCTTCGTCCTAGAACCCGTCATTTTTCACACAATTCATAATTATCACATCAAAGTATACACTATAAAATTTATTATACCAACAGCAAATTGTAAAAGATTCGAACCCACGTCCCTGAATTTCCGGTTAGAGCACTGGACTGATAATACAGGGTCGTGGGTTTGAATCCCAGATTTAACAAATCTTTCCAGTTTGTAGTTGGTATTTTAAATTATATTGTGTATTACTATAATGTGATGAATATGAATTGTGTGGTTAAATATTACCAGCAGTTATTAATTAATAATATGGGTTTCAGTACGGAGCGAATCCAAAATAATGGAACGCGAGAAAGGGCCTAGCCCCCCCCCCCAATCCAGCGCGCGGGCGTAATGCTCCAAGTGTCTTATACTGGGTCAGGGTTTGAAATCGTCTTCGTGCTTCACGGTGGAAAACACAAGAGGAAGTTGCATGAAACTCTGGGCTGGTCGAAGTGTGACGACTAACTTCATTACCATCAGCATTAGCATGCCAGAATAGACTGCGTTTTCAAGATCATCTTCCGAAATACAGACGAAATTACTCCAGTCGTTTTGATGAAGGTTCTGAGGGGGAAAGTGGATTATTGTTGCTAATGTGTGCGGAGGTAATGGCTCTTGACATTATCTGAAGAACGGAGTAAGCAAATTGTGATGCTTTTCTAACGTTGATTGATGATTGATCGACTTTTGATTTTTAAAAGGTGCTAAGTTAGCTGCAAATTACACACTCGTTTTTAGATTACATTGATTTTTGAGAACTTGTTTTATTGGTATAAAAAGTATAATATTAATATAATAATGATAAAATTATTAAAATAGTGAGGTTCATAGATAATTTCTGTTTATATGTTTGATAAAAAAAAGTTGCGTACAGTTTTTCAGAGTGTTTTGTTTTTGTATTATTATTCCACATGGTATGACCGTAAAACAAGTTTGTTTACAATAAAATTGACAAGCGTTTGCGATCCCTGTGTACTTTTTGTCGAGACTTTTTCTTTTTTGTTGTTGACAGAATGAATTTAAATTTCAATGTTGTTTGTGATCCTTGGTGATATGAAACATTATCCTGCTATACTCCCCAATTAGTTAAATAAAATGTAGTTGGCTTAAACCTTAAACTCTTCGCATTGCCGTTTTCCAAGTGCGACATACATCTATATTTTCCGAAACCGATGATTTTAATTTAGATATATATCGGGAGACATTTTATCTTAAAAATGTCAAGTTTGTAGCATAATTCTACAAAATTGCGGTTTGAAATTTTCGAAATTTTGTATATTTATATAATATTTATAAAATCAACATTATGTGTTATGTTCCCAAATCCTGTTCCCTGTCTATGAAAAGTAATTAATTTTGTATTCGTATTTTAATCAATAAATATTTGAAATATTTGAATAAATTAATCATTGCCTTCTTGCCACTGCTGCATAGGATTAGACTGTAAAATTATCAAGTATTTGACATTATTTGAAGTAATTTTCGTTCTCGTTTCATTTTAATTAATAGTCCAGATCTGTATCAATTAGAACAAACAAACACAGCGAGTGTTGATAATGATGATGACTCATTACCTAATAGGTGATTGTTATAAAGAGGTAATTAATATCACTATTCTTCTCAACACAATTGAGCTGCAGTTCTTTTCAATCCATTTCCCCGCATTAACACATCGTAGCGACTCCTTGATATTTTCACGCTGGCTGCATCTTGATTCGCGTGGTAAGCGAGAGTTGATGCCAGAACATTATCCGGGGACGTGTTATTGTTCTGATTTGTACAGCGGCGGACAAGAAAATTACGCGTGTGTTTAAGAGATTTAGATACACTAGAATGGTTGGGAACAATTTGAATTTAATTTTAATCAATTGCTGATGAAAATATTTTAACTGAATGTTAACCTAATAAATAACGTTGAGGTAAAAGGTTTATCTCATGAAATGAGATAAAAGTTACAAAATAGTGTATTTAAGTGTGTGGAACGTAAAAATCAGGGTCTGGATTACAAATAAGTACGAATATTATATGCCGAGGGCCATGTTTTCAATGCTCTGCTAAATTTTAAACAGCCTATTATGACTTTATGAACATAGGAAACCAATGGCATTCTTTGAATGAACTTAACAATGGGTTCTACTGGCTAACTTGCCCTAAGACCAAAAAGTGTATCACCTACTCAATCGCTCCCGGGCCGGCGGAGGGGGGGGAGGGGTGATCTAGTAGGTGATGCTTATAGAGTTACCAAAATGTACCAGTACATCTTAGATATTATAATGTCATAAATTCGAATGAGAATAATAATTTTAGTTGCATCATGGAGCTCCGTATATTGGTAATTATAATGACAAGCATAAAACCTTTTATCATCTTTTATGCATGGCTCCAGTGGTCATAAAATACAACATTTTACGTATTTATTTAGATGGTAGATGGCCAATAATTGTACGTGTCGATTTTTTTTTTATCTAAATAAAATATTTTAGGTTGAATTAATAGTAATACTGTTTGTGAATGCACCCGCGTATCTAAGCGTCTTAATCCGATCCTGTGTATTTTCGACACAGAGGATGAGAGTTCGCCTCAACAAGTAGGGGAATCCTTCACCTGGTTATCCGCAGGGGTAAGAGACGTAGAGTCGGTGAAGAGTGAGCGATGGAAGTTTCAGTGCAGTGGCGAGCTTCAAGCAGAGTGTTTGGATAGAAGCGAGGCGCCATGGAGATTTGGAGTTTTGTCATTGTTGCGTGTAAGTATTTCATTGTTATAGAGTGACAGTATTAGATTAGACAGTATAGATTAGATTAGTATTAGAGTGTTGGATTAGGCAAGGAAACGTTTAAAACGAGACGATTTAAATATTTCTCCTACTTTTTTTTATTTTAATTAGCTGCATTTCCCAATATTATTCTATAACTTTAAAAATGTCGATTCTGCTGGAAACCGTTTCCATACAATGTTAATCCATATGGCCGTGAATCGGATTCCAGCGGAATAGGGAATTATTGAGTTATTGAATAAGGCCCCTGTTAACGATTTGAGAGAAATTAACGTTTTCTTTTTTTTGTTAATTTTTGATATTTTTGATAAGAAATTTCATATAATATCTGAGAAAACTTTGATTAGAAATAATGTTGTATTATTAATTCGCTTCCTTTGAGCACTTAGACGTGGAGAATCATAATGCTTAATAGTGTTCCAATTATTATTGGTTTTGCTCCTTCATTCTTACTTATTGATGTAGAACTTTCAAAAACTTTGTGCTTTTTCCTACCGGGTCTTATTTTCTTGTTTTATTCGCTCCATAAATAAAAATTATACGAGAAAGAGCATCAAATTGAAGTGACATTATTACGTTCAAAAATAATTACATACTAATATAGTATAGTATTACTGCCTGTGCATATTGAGATTTTTCTCTTACTAAAACACAGCAAATTGGAGAGAGAATCAAATATGACTTAGTTAATGTTTCGATTGGGTTTATTTTGTTTCTTGCTCAATTTGCTTCTAATGAATGATTATGAGAATGTTCAGGATGTACTTGGCAGATAATGAATATGTGAATAGAAGGGAACGTAGGAATATAATCATATCAGCTTATGTCTCTCGACTGAGGGACCCCCCCCCCCCCACAAAAAATCTCAGTCAGGATGAGTGATAATTTGGTGATCCAACCCTAGGCACCTGAATAAAGATCAACGGAAAGCACTACCCTCAGGGATGGGCAAGATACTTTAAAAAAGTATCTTAGATACAAGATACAAGATACTTGATTATTTGCTCTCAAGATACAAGATACAAGATACTTTCATTTAAGAGTATCTTAAGATACAAGATACTATAGTATCTCGAAGATACCTAAGATACAAGATACTTCAAAATAAAAGGAGAATTAAGATTAGGGAAAAAATATGAGTCAATTCAGAATTTTTTAAACTCTTTTAGAAACAAAATACAAATTAAAGAATTTCTTCAGAAAGTCCATAGGAAGTTAGATTGAGATCTCATGCTTGCCCAGACACCTAATGTGCCATTCTCAGAAAATCGTCTATAATGGAGTTTCAGGTATTTGTTTGCAAAAATATTGGGAATATTTTGACCATTTTTAGTTTAAAAGTATCTTAAGTATCTTGGAAAAATAAGATACTCAAGATACTTTAAAAATTTATCTTAGATACATTCATAAGATACTTTACTAAAAAGTATCTAAGATACAGATACGAAGATACTATTGTATCTCAAGATACGTATCTAAGATACTTGTATCTTAGATACTGCCCATCCCTGACTACCCTACACGTATTTTGATACTGAAACAGCTATATGCATATTCATTTTTGTTTAATGCATTTTTGTCTTACAAAATTCCCATTAAGGGAGATCTGCCTTATATAAGCTATGAAATAAATACATAATAATGATGTTTTGGCCCGATGAGTTTTTAATAAATTCGTAATGTTTTCATATAAATAATTCAAGCAGATTTCAGCAAGTTGACAGGTGGGGCGTGTACTTCCTGATTCTGATTCTCAGGTTGATAAGCGACACGCGGCGGTTTAGAAATATGACTAGAAACTGAGAACCAGTGTATTTATACTCACAGCAATCAAAATATATATCTTACCTCACTTTAATAATTCTGAACATAATTGCTGTATTGTTCCAAATACACTGAAAGTTGATACACGGTGTTATATGCATCAGTCGATATGCAATTCGTGAACAATTGCCAACGCAAATGATTAAAATGTATGGCGCAAAAAGATACAGCTCAATATATTATATAAACTAAACTATATAACTATTTCATAGTGACTGACAATATTGTGTGCACAGCCATGTGGTAACACTGCAATGTGGATCATGTATAGAATTACCATTCATGATAGCTAATTAAAAGCTGTATTAACAATGAAATTCTAGCCATTCTCATCAGTTAAACGATCGCAGTCATAACCGCCTTCTTCAGAAGAAGTGTGGTGATACAAACAGAGATGGTAAAGGCAAGAAGAATGGAAGATTGGAATGAAGATGACTTACTACGATTTGATTTTGTAATTCTCGGTAACATTTTATCGGCGTATAAACGTTCACATCCGATACATTGTAAAAAGCTATAATTTACTAACTAATTTGGGAAACTCCTTTGACTACACATTATTTTAGTAAAAATTCACTAATATGCTTGCTCACTAATGTGTGGTTTGCATGTGTCCTGAAAAGGGCAGTAGACAGCGAAATGTGTGTGTATTTAAATTGTGTATTATACATAGACTCAGTTAGTAACGCTCTGGACTTGCACTAGGGAGGAAATGGGTTCGATTCCCGCGGGCGTACTTCCTGATATGTTTTCGTCGTTTCCACATGCGATGTGGAAATAGAAGATTCTCTACTAATAGGTCACGCAGGCTTCCTTCCCACCTTGTCTCGTTACCTATTCCTCATCATCTTCTTCCTTAATTCTCCGTATCTTTGCAGAATAGACTCATATAAATTATGCTAGATGCAGTTTGTGCTCACAGAATATCTTTCCTGTTGCTCCGCAGGTTTCATATCGGCGTCGCTGACGATGGATCGCAACTCTCCGACAGACGACGAGTCGGCTCTGATCCAACGCGTTCAACAGCAGTCGAAACTCATCAACCGCAAGACGGAGGACCCGGGCCGCAAGCGTCGCAAGTTCCGTCGCCTCCATCGCGAACGCAACCCCGCCAACGCCTCCCAGAGCTTCAACAACGACGAGTACGAGGACGAGTACAACAAGAGGATCAGATCCTTCGCGTCCGCCATCAAGGACACAGACACTTTCCTCAAGTTCTTGAAACAGGAGGAGACGAAGCATTTGGGGAATTACGTAAGACGGAGAGATTTTAATTTTAATAATCGGACTCTGACGACGAGGTTTCTGCAAACGCCGCCTCCGGAGCGTAACGATTTAGACGCTCCGAAAGAGTTTGAAGCTGTGACGAAAGAGCCTGAACTCATCACGGCAGCTCCTACAGCGTTATCACATACAATCATCAATCACACAGGTGAAGCGTTGTTCTTCCTTCTCCCAAAACCATCTCCTCTCCTCTCACCTCCATATTATTCAGAAAAACCTCAAAAAAGCTCCCGAACTGAGAAAAAGCTCGACTTCCCGGTCCATTTCCTAACACCCGGCGACGAACCCAACCTCCGTGTACCGAACCGTGGCCTAGTACCTCCATTTCCTTCCTCTCACGACAACTTGATCGCGACGCCGACGCCCACCGTCGCGCGCGTCAACGTGACGGAGTCGATAGAGCGTCGGGCGCCGCTGCCCGTCAAGAAGAAGGCGTCGAAACCGAAGAACAAGATGCCGGACAGGTACCTGAGGAAGCCGGATGACGACTATGATGAGTTGCAACTGTCGGTAGCGGAAACGGCGTATTACAGAAAGAGGCCACTGACAACGTCGAGGTTGAGGATGGCGAAACAGTACGGTAAGAGATCGACGGATTATGATTGTTAAACGCTGTTATTTCGTTGATGTTCAGTTTGTTAATTACAAATGAGATGATTTAATGGCTTATTACAAATTCCTCGCTCGAAACCATTCACATGAGCGTCATTGAAAATTATTATGATAATTTGGCAGCAAGTAAAATATTTGATTACTTTCTCGCCTGTGACATTGTGAACGTGTTGAAACATAAAATATAGTTAATTGACACAAAATTACGAGTCTGTAACAACAATTCGAAAACGATGGTATTTATTTAGATCATTATTTGCTAGCAGTCTGCAGCATTCCTCACTGGATTTATTGTCCAATTTTGCTTATAAATATGTTAGTATGATGCATCGTAGTGCAATAAACAACCCAGTAAAATCATTTCACATCAAATCATTTGAATAATTTAAACCTCTGTGGAAGGCGAAAATAATTAAAAATTACATAGTACACATTTCGAAACAAGAATGTTTGTGAGGGCGAAGAAAATCCGCAAAGATGGCTACTGACACTGGAAAAATTATGCTGCTTTACGTCTTTGAAGTTGTAAAAAGTCTATAAAGTCATATTCTCAACCAACGGGTTTACCTTATTTTTAAGTTCACTTTCGACACCTTCAAAGCTGTAAAAAATGCATAATTGTCCTATTAAATGGAGGCTTTTGTGTGGATTAAAAATTCTTTTAAAGGGATGTTCACATAGAGCTGTTTACGTTTTGCGTTTAGCGTACCACTACTCAAGACATTTCCAAAGTTTTAATATCCCATCTCTGAATGTGTCCGTGTATTGTTTTGATCTCGCTCCCAGATGCCCAGCAAGTGATCCCAGGCATCGCTGGTCAGGACTACAGTGTGTACAGCCAGCCTCCTGTCAGTGGCTTCACATGTAAACATGGCAGTCATGGGTACTTCGCTGACGTCAATACGGGTTGTCAGGTCAGTTCTATACATTCCCCTGCCTTTCTCATGTTATTGTGCCGACAACGAGACAACAACTTGCAGCTTTGACCAGCGGCACCAAACTTGGTTGGTGCTGTTTAATAATTTGGGGACTTGGCAGATCAGTGGTGCTTTTATAACGTCGATGGCCCTTGAATCGTGGAACTTTTATGTTGACATGAAAAGAGCTTTGCTTTATGACCTTTGAATTGAGATATAAGCTCATTTAAGATGTTATTTGAGAGTTTATACATTCATAAAAAAGTATTTTTGGGTTCCAGAAATATTTGGAATAAACTCTAGGATTGCTATAAATACAAATTATCCATTAAATATTAATTGTGAAGATAAAACTATGCAATACTATAAAATGCTTATTAAATTTCTGAAACATCTGTTTTGGTTGAATTTCATACGCTGGATGTGTTTTAAAAAGATTCAGAACAATTACTTTTAAGTTTTTCAAAAAATACGATTGAAGATTTTATTTTCTAGTTCTCGAAAATTGATTGTTCATAATCAGAATTATTACTTCATCCGATAAAAGCTATTGACCCTCGGAATGATGAGATGGCTGCAATTCATTCTCGCTTTTGGAGGTGATGAGAAGATACATTAAGTGGCACGTGATAATAAACGAGCATAATATTTTGCATGCAAGTTATTATGAGGTGTACTTTTCATGATTAGGTGTGGGGGGTAAATATTGTATAGCAGCTGGAAAGACAAAGATTTTAAATAGATCAGGATGAGATTCCTCGATACAATGACAAATATTTCAAGGTACCTATAAGCTTGATATCCCAATTAACTACATCTAAGTTCATGATCAATTTTGATGAAACAAATAATGGACTTAATAAATACCAACTGCAATGTGAAAAGATTTTCCTCGAGTGGGACTCGAACCCACGACCTTCCGATATCCAGTCAGATGCTCTACCAGCTGAGCTATCGAGGTAGTTCACAGTGCAGCGGCTTTGTTCCAATATAACTGTTCCAACATCACTGTTGTCAATTAAGATAGCTTTTCAAAATTTGAACTTGATGGGACACACGATTCGTTCACACTCTTCAACCAATATGTTCAAAATTATTAGATCCACGATTGTCAAATTTGAGCTCCAGCAGAAAAGTCCTGCACAGCACGAACTACCGATAAAGAAATAGAGAACAGAGCCATTGTGGCAGAATGAGAGCTATTATATTGTTGTTTTCAAGTACTATTTGTCCATCATCCAGGTATTCTACATCTGTACTGGCGATGGAAGAGGAGAGCCTCTACTCTGTCCGAATGGTACTCTGTTCAACCAGGAGGTGCTGGTCTGTGATTGGTGGTACAACGTAGTCTGCAGTTGAGCCAGCAAACACGAAAACAGAGCCGACAAACGCGGCCTGGTCGGGGGGTAAATAAATAGTCTAAAAAACTCAAACGCTGTGGGGTAAAGTCGACATATTGGATTATGCGCAATAGAGATATTCCTGAATATTATGTGTTAGTTTTTCATTTACACAATTCACAGTATTTATAGAAATGTATAATGTATTATTTTTGTACTAAATAAATTACTATTATCCGTACCATGAAATAAGTAGAATGCACATAAAGGGTCATCTTCTTTGAGTATTCGATTCTGCCGCTTTTAAGCTTCACAGGTTCACTTAGAAGCTAAAAAGCTCAATCAATCAGGTGTACCTATTAGGCTTCAAGCTAACCTTTTATAAAAAAATAGTTGTTGACACGTAATATCCCAAGGGGAGCCAATTTATGTAGATTCTATTCCACTTATCTCGTGGTACCGATTCCAGGGGCTGCAAAAATTAAGATTATATATGATTATATATTAGTTTAGCAGTTGTATGAATATCTTAGGCCCGGTATTACCAAAGTTAAGTTATACCGGATTAACTAACATTTGGATTAAATTGGCAGCACAGCCAATCGGATACTTTAATATGATTGAAACAATTGAATTTAATCCAATAGTTAGTTAATCCGGCACAACTTAACTTTGGTGATACAGGGCCTACAGAGTGCAGCATCTTTTGATCCAACACTCAGTTGATATTGATGTTGAAATTACGCTAAGCCGGGGCTCAAACCCGGTAGCTCTCACTTGCCAGGAGAGAATTCGACCAACTTAGCTAACCGGCCGGTCGTTCACTGATGAGAGTCGGAGATCTCCGAGGAGAATGGAATGAAGAATAATCGAGCTCCGCAACTCGTTAAGTCGAGTAAAGAGGGTCGCACATGTACAGTGAGACATGGTGACAGTATGTCACCGGTGGTCTGACAGTTTGTGGTGACTATCCATTACCTTCATTCTATTCTCCTCGGAGATCTCGTATAACCTTCAGTGGTAGAGTGCTCGCCCGGCAAGTGAGAGGATTCAAGTCTGCTATTTGTCACTTATGACTTCACTGTAACTACTCCATAAAATCTAGCTTTTTATTTTATAAATTAGTCTTAGCAAGTAGTGCTTTGTCATTGAACATCACATTTTTGGGAGCATGTTTTTTTAAGAGCCTGCAAAATTGAATGAGTATATAACATTACAAAACGTTGTGTGGCTTGAAATTGATGATTTTGATATGTCAGATGCATCAACTCCTTCATTTATCTATCTTTATTTAACGTAGCACATTAATTTCTTTTGTTTCACTCTCAAATGTTAATTTTACTCCAAAAGGAGCGACAATAAGGACTAGTATTGTTTGTCTATTTTTTACTTTTATCTATGAAGACTGCTTATTTAGGGACTGCACCAATTTTTTTAAACCATTTACTTCTTTATTGTTGCAAATTTTAAAACTGTGGTCTTGATCTTTCAAAATTTTCATCAATAAAAACGTAAATGGTTGCGAAAATGAATGCTCAAAATTGGGCTTCAGTCGTGAAATGTCTTGACGCTAGAATTTAACTCACGTCTTACAGAAAGTGTTGGCGTCAAAATATACAGCACTATATTCACTCTACTCCTTGTCTTTAATTCTCATCTTAATTTCATTCTCTTTGACTAATTCTCGTCCTATGTATCCTTTATGTAATAGAATGAAAGGAAGTGAGAGATAGGGTTAGATGTATATTTATTTAATTGTGTCTAGAAGTGTATTTATTAAAATAAGTTTATTCTATATTTGATCTAATTAAAGTATAATACTGGTATTATCACTACGTCTTGCTATTACTCAGTCTGTACGGTATACCTGCATTCCTAATTTAAAACCTTGTGAGGGAATTGGATGGCATGAAAATAAATTATGTATATCCTTGTAAAATATTTGTATTTTGAGATTCAAATCAAATGAAATTTATTTTTTGATGATGAAAGAGAGTTTGTAAAATGAAATTATGATTATCATTTTACATTAAAAAATACTTCAAATAATTCCTTTTAAATGATAGAAGGGATAAATTATCATTCACTTAAATGTCTCTGGAAATGTTCTTAAAGTTGTTACAACTCATTCTATATTTATGAAACAAATGTGAGTTGTTTTGAATGTTATACTTAAAATTTAATCGAGTGATTTGTAACGTCCAGTACCATCCAATTCTCTTCAAATGAAAAATACAACACCAGATAATATATTCTTCGCATAAACATCACTGAAATAAATTACAATCATCTTAATAGAATTGTATACAATTTATACTAAAATTGCGTATATAATTTAGGAACTGTAATACAACAAGCAGGTATCAACTAAGAGTTACATGTGATTATGGCTCAATAAAAGCAACAATGATAATTTCTTGCCTCTGTGTAATACTATACTCAATAGTCAATACCTTCTGAATCCTTTCATCCTTCTAAATATAGTCATAGGGGATGTGCAATTTATAGTTTATAGTTTCGGTTGTAGCGAAATTTCAGAACATCTAAAGTGCTTTAATTGCCTGTATCAAAACGTGACGTCCTACTGATTCTAGCCCCCCCCCCCCCACTACCCCCCTGAAGAGTGCCGTCCTTTATGCACAGCCCCATAGCAAAATATAAATAATCAATATTTTTTAAATTGGTGGTCATTTTCTAGTATACAAAATTTTGTATACAATATTTGTGCACAATCCTTTACTATTAATGCACAGTTTTGACCTTGAGTTCGGAATTTGCGTTACGATAGACCTCTATAGAAATCGTCATTTTAGCCCAATTTTAATCAAACCCGGACTTTTCCTGTAGATAATTTCGAGCCAAATAAAGTGCACACAATTTCAATCGAATCCGTTGAGTATTTCGAGAGATATTGCATGGAATGCACAATATCGTGGAAAAACATACTTTTTTCGAAACTTTGAAACTTCAGGAAGCCGTGAATCCATTGGCAGTGAAGAAAATACAATTTAAATCTGTGGACCTTGACTAAATAGAACCACTTGAAAAGCAACATTTAAATGTAATTAGATGTTATTTTGGGGGTTGAGAATGTTGGGTGGGGTGGGGGGAGGGGGGCGCAAGAGAACTTTTCTGACATTGGACATTTTGCCCGTGTGTACCACCTTACGTCACATCGCATTTTGAAAATGATTTGAGTATATTGACAACTGAAAGTACCATTTAGGAATCAAAATGGTATTGTTGTTAATTGTTGTGATTTCTGCAGAGATGCGTATTTATTTAATCAGGTTGAATCTTATTATGTGGAGACCTGAATAAAATCGCATTAAATTCTACTACTCAGTCTTGACCATGGGATTCAAGTATACTTTTTGCTTTTTCGATCATGACCAAATAGCTGTGAGGAAAGTAAAGTCCCGTGAGAGTAGTCAGACAACGACAGAAATGCTCTTCACTCTGCTTTCATAAACTTGATAGTGTGTCCCGTGTTTTCTTAGCACATATTTTTTAATGTTGGAAATCTTTTATTATTTTTTATGTTGCGTATTTGTTTCGTATAATTAACTCATTTAGGTATGCTTTCGGATTCAGAATTTGGATTCGTTTAGATTCGTTCATCAATTTTTCAGTTGTTGTTTTCAATATTCTAAGTAAATTCATTTGGAAACTGCCACTTTGGGTTAATTCTTCACTGAACAGATTCCATTCATATTTAATTATTGTTTAGGTTTGTTTTGAAAAAAAAAAGATTTAGAATTGAGTTGCTATTGAGATCGGTAGTTCTGTGAGGGTCAAGCAATTGTCACGATCAGTCAATTCGTCAGCAAGAGTGGTTCGAGGATTGCGCCATCTATTATACCTTGATCAGAAAAGATTGTGATTAGGTCATGTATTACATGGCGGGGCTCTCTAGTATAGTGTAATGTTGTGTAAAAATACAAAATATTACAAAATGGAATCATAATTGATATATTATTTTTAATTTCGATGTTATCTATAATACCGCTGGTGCAATGTGTTAATTAAGCCACTTTTCACAAGAAAATATGTGAAAATAGTAACTCATACTATGACATCAGTACAAATGAGTATAAAAAGTAATACATTTTGATATTTCTGCTAACTCCTGGACCATGGAGGCAAAGAACAGTTTAGACTTTCTTTGAGCCACTTTGAATTATCGAAATATGTGTATTATATATATAAAATACTGAATATAATTCAGTATTATTTTAAAGATGTTCCTAATTTAGTGAAGTGGTCGCTCCTCACAGCCAAGTCGCACTGTACGTGTTAAATACCAACTGCAAATTGAAAACACGGACACAGAGTAGATGGGGATATTTCCAAATATTTTTTACAATGATAGCCGGTAAATTAAGATAATCTTCTCATCCCCCTAAATAAGTCCTTCTGTGCTGACTGTCTTGAACACTCTTTTGCTCCTCCTCCTCCTGCAGCACGCGAACTCCCACACTCCCTCTCCCTCCCCGAACAACTCCCCGTCCTCCAGAGTCACTGGCAGCGCTCTGTCCAGAGTCTCAGGCAGCAGGAGGCAGAGCAGGGCGCCCAGGATAGCCATGGACCCGAGCAGCAAGTCGGGAGTGGCGATCCAGAGCCGCTCCTGGAGGAACACACACGTTGAATAGTGGGTTGTTCTAAAATGTAACTATGTATGAACGCTCTTTTGATACTTGAAAACATTATCTGTCTTGTTGGCATGTTGGCTCTCTTGAAATGAATGCAGTTTTTTTTTTAATTGTTTAGAACATTCGAAACGGAAAAACCTCCGTGTTTGTGTGAGAATAACCGTACAAAGTACTTACAAACTTCGAAAATTATACAAAGTTTAGGACATTTAAAAACTTCTCGTTGTGTGGAATAACCGAAGAATCAGAAAATGTAAGTTACACTCACTGTCATGAGAATGTAGGGGCTGGTGAAGAGCACGAGATACCCCGTCATGTGTATCATGGACACTCCTTGGCCTCTGACCTCCGTGGGTATCAGCTCAGCGGCGTACTGGACACCGGAGTTGTAGGCCACGTTGATGCCGAGGCGGCCGAGGAACGAGAGGGTGATCACAGCCACAGGCGCTAAGACATTGGGGAACAACATCATTGGCTTCCACATGTCTTACAGTTTATTAAACGACTTTAAATATTTACATCACAATTTTTTAAAGGTTGCTATCAGCTAATACACTGGAGTATTTCCATGAGAGAATTTCCATCGGAATTGCCACTCTGCCACCCTCTTTAACTCCGCACCTTTGCCACACTCTGCCGCTACCAACCTGTGCCACCCTCTGTCGCCAGCACCACGGCAGCAACTATCATGCAGACTCCTGTGAACGCCAGAGAGGAGCTCGCCATCGCCTTCCTCCCGATGCGGTCCTGGAGGAGCAGAATGATGCCACACTCTGCCGCTACCAACCTGTGTCACCCTCTGTCGCCAGCACCACGGCAGCAACTATCATGCAGACTCCTGTGAACGCCAGAGAGGAGCTCCTCCCGATGCGGTCCTGGAGGAGCAGAATGATACCACACCCTGGCAGAGTGACCACAGATGTGATGCTGAACACGATGAAGCTGTTGTAACCCAGACCACTCACGTTGCGCGAGATGGCGTCGTAGCAAAGCGTCAACACGATTCTAGAGAGAGAACATTTAAATTAGAAACTAATAAGTTCTGAAGTATCTGTATCTTTTATCTTGCAACATCATAAATTCTATTCGTCATTTTATTGGGAAGAATGTGAGATGTACTCACGATTTGAAGATGAGAATGCAGGTCTTTCGTCGCAGTCTCGGTGTCCTGAAGAGGCCCAGAAGATTCGGAGATCTGGTCTTAACTACAGCCTCCGCCGATCTCTGATGAAAACAAAACAATCATAAAAAATATTGTACAGATGATACGTAAAAAACTGCAATGTATACAAGTCACTCCAAAGAGTGAACAAATACAAAATACAGAAAAATTAAGAAAACAAGAATCACATAAAATAAAATGAATCACATACATCAGAAATAAAAATACTCTTACAAAAATATAATCAAATTATTTAAAAAATCGCACACTTACTGCCAAAGTATAACTGCAACCAAATTTTCAACAACCAGCAAAACTTCCTCGCACAACCCACCTTGAACTGATCTACTAGATCAGGATCCAGCTTCCTTCCATTGAACGCCGCCACCCTCTGAAAGCAGCGTATCGCCTCAGCAGTCCTGCCCTTGCTGAGCAGCCAGCGCGCGCTCTCTGGCACCAGCACGTAGAACAGCGGCACAGCGAGCAAGGGTAGGGTGGTGATGAACAGCAGACGCCGCCAGGTCCCCAGAGCCAGCGAGATCCACGGCAGAGCGGTGGACCCCACCGTGTAGAACACCCCGATAGTCAGGTTCAGCCCGAGAGTGCGCTTGCTGGGACGCAGGTATTCCAACACTGCAGGACACAACAGACACATAGGATAGTCAGGTTAAGCCCGAGAGTGCGCTTGCTGGGACGCAGGTATTCCAACACTGCAGTACACAACAGACACATAGGATAGTCAGGTTCAGCCCGAGGGTGCGCTTGCTGGGACGCAGGTATTCCAACACTGCAGGACACAACAGACACATAGGATAGTCAGGTTCAGGCCGAGAGTGCGCTTGCTGGGACGCAGGTATTCCAACACTGCAGGACACAACAGACACATAGGATAGTCAGGTTCAGGCCGAGAGTGCGCTTGCTGGGACGCAGGTATTCCAACACTGCAGGACACAACAGACACATAGGATAGTCAGGTTCAGCCCGAGAGTGCGCTTGCTGGGACGCAGGTATTCCAACACTGCAGGACACAACAGACACATAGGATAGTCAGTTTCAGCCCGAGAGTGCGCTTGCTGGGACGCAGGTATTCCAACACTGCAGTACACAACAGACACATATGATAGTCAGGTTCAGCCCGAGAGTGCGCTTGCTGGGACGCAGGTATTCCAACACTGCAGGACACAACAGACACATAGGATAGTCAGGTTCAGGCCGTTCCAACACTGCATGACACAAAAGACACATAGGATAGTCAGGTTCAGCCCGAGAGTGCGCTTGCTGGGACGCAGGTATTCCAACACTGCAGGACACAACAGACACATAGGATAGTCAGGTTCAGCCCGAGAGTGCGCTTGTTGGGACGCAGGTATTCCAACACTGCAGTACACAACAGACACATAGGATAGTCAGGTTCAGCCCGAGAGTGCGCTTGCTGGGACGCAGGTATTCCAACACTGCAGGACACAACAGACACATAGGATAGTCAGGTTCAGCCCGAGAGTGCGCTTGCTGGGACGCAGGTATTCCAACACTGCAGTACACAACAGACACAAAGGATAGTCAGGTTCAGCCCGAGAGTGCGCTTGCTGGGACGCAGGTATTCCAACACTGCAGGACACAACAGACACATAGGATAGTCAGGTTCAGCCCGAGAGTGCGCTTGCTGGGACGCAGGTATTCCAACACTGCAGGACACAACAGACACATAGGATAGTCAGGTTCAGGCCGAGAGTGCGCTTGCTGGGACGCAGGTATTCCAACACTGCAGGACACAACAGACACATAGGATAGTCAGGTTCAGCCCGAGAGTGCGCTTGCTGGGACGCAGGTATTCCAACACTGCAGGACACAACAGACACATAGGATAGTCAGGTTAAGCCCGAGAGTGCGCTTGCTGGGACGCAGGTATTCCAACACTGCAGTACACAACAGACACATAGGATAGTCAGGTTCAGCCCGAGAGTGCGCTTGCTGGGACGCAGGTATTCCAACACTGCAGGACACAACAGACACATAGGATAGTCAGGTTCAGCCCGAGAGTACGCTTGCTGGGACGCAGGTATTCCAACACTGCAGGACACAACAGACACATAGGATAGTCAGGTTCAGCCCGAGAGTGCGCTTGCTGGGACGCAGGTATTCCAACACTGCAGGACACAACAGACACATAGGATAGTCAGGTTCAGCCCGAGAGTGCGCTTGCTGGGACGCAGGTATTCCAACACTGTATGACACAACAGACACATAGGATAGTCAGGTTCAGCCCGAGAGTGCGCTTGCTGGGACGCAGGTATTCCAACACTGCAGGACACAACAGACACATAGGATAGTCAGGTTCAGCCCGAGAGTGCGCTTGCTGGGACGCAGGTATTCCAACACTGCAGGACACAACAGACACATAGGATAGTCAGGTTCAGCCCGAGAGTGCGCTTGCTGGGACGCAGGTATTCCAACACTGCAGAACACAACAGACACATAGGATAGTCAGGTTCAGCCCGAGAGTGCGCTTGCTGGGACGCAGATATTCCAACACTGCAGTACACAACAGACACATAGGATAGTCAGGTTCAGCCCGAGAGTGCGCTTGCTGGGACGCAGGTATTCCAACACTGCAGGACACAACAGACACATAGGATAGTCAGGTTCAGCCCGAGAGTGCGCTTGCTGGGACGCAGGTATTCCAACACTGCAGGACACAACAGACACATAGGATAGTCAGGTGCAGCCCGAGAGTGCGCTTGCTGGGATGCAGGTATTCCAACACTGCAGGACCCAACAGACACATAGGATACTCAGGTTCAGCCCGAGAGTGCGCTTGCTGGGACGCAGGTATTCCAACACTGCAGGACACAACAGACATATAGGATGTGATTCGATGTGTGGCTAATACAGACTGCAACCTGATTTTTCAATTACTAAATTGTTTATATATAAATTCATATTACAAAAACGACACAAGAAAATGATTAGGTAGGTATCTAATCATGATGTATAATAGACATCGGCTTCCGAATAACTTCACAGTAAATTAACAATGGGTTTAGTAAAAGGACGCTTAATTATAATGTACATAATATGATTCCGACTCATTTAAATATTAAATTTTAAATTTTAATATTAAATATAATAGCAGAAATTGGTTGGATAACCTATTATATTTGTCGTGCCTTTGTTCAGTAATATTTTTCTTCATGGTTACCGTTTGAAATTATCTCGTAGTTTTTTTACAAAATGTCACATGAAGTTCAACGATCCTGATATCTAGGTATTTATGTTATTCAAAAACCTTAGGTAATAACTGAATCAGTTATTCAAGTAAGGGCATCAGTCCACAAAGTTACGAAATCAACTTTGGTGTGGAAATCGCATTATTGAATATAGACGCACATATTCAGAAGAAAGGGCATCAGTCCGTAACCTATACGGAATGGAAACAAATAAGCTAACTTTATGTCTTTAAAAAAGTCTTTGAAACCTTCGCTATTCTACATGTAATCATTTAATGCATCTATCAAAACCAACATTTTCTTAGTGCCTACACAAATCGAAACGGTTTATTTTCAGAGCTTTCAGAGCTTTCAGAGCTTTTCAGAACTTACCAATAATGTAGAGCATGTAGAAGTTGTTGTCTGTGGCCATGCCGGCGACAAAGCGGCAAACCACAAACTCCTAGACCCCAGTGGCGTAGCTCGAGGTGACGTTGCCGACGAAAGCCAAGAGGTTGGCGATTACGAGGACGTGGAGGCGGCCGATGTGGTCGGCGAGGATGCCGAGGAGGAGGGTCCCGATGACGCATCCCACGAAGAAGAGAGACAGACCCAGAGGTGCTTGCCATTGGTCGTCGCAAACCCAGTTCATCTATAGTGTGTGTACAGAGGGTGGTGATTGACGGGCACATGGAGGTGGAGGGTCAAAATCAATTATGAGAGTTGAGAATAGTTTCTTACCTCCGAGACGATGCTGTCATACCCCCACACCCGGTCATACTCCCACCCTTCGTCACACCTCCTCAACCCCCACGTCTCTCGTCCCAACGGCGTCGTCATGCCCGTCATGTTTACGTCGTACCGATAACAGAGTCGCTGTTTGGCGTCCCTCGGCGTCCACTGCTCTCTGACGACGTCGTCAGCGAGAGAGAGGTTCAGGTCTGGGAGGCGACACCAGTGATCGGGGACGTCTCCGATGAAGATGGTGTTGAAGTAATGGATCGACGAGAGGATGTTGAGGGCGGAGAAGAGGACCAAGAGGAGGATCTGGTAGCGGCTGAAGTCGCCGGCGTGGGCGAGCATGGAGTCCACGGTCAATTTCTGACTGGAGTCTGGCAGAGGAGTCACGAAGATTAGTGCAAGTCCCCAGTAAATTACATTTTGTGGCTCGTTGACGGGTCAGATTTCTCGACTTATTTTTGAAAGTGAGTGATTGAAAGATATCTCCGGATATCTATTATCTCTCTAGCAAGTTATAAAAACGTCTCACTTGAAACTAGCTATGGCTCAAAGTCTGTCCCATCGAGACTTTATAAAACGAACATTTTGAGGAACACAATCATCTTCTCGACAATTTTGTGTACTTGAAATCAAATAATGTAACATGTTTCTTTTTGTTGTATAACCCTCTTGGTATGTAGGTATACTCTTTAAAGCAGTTCTACTGAATTTAGTTATAGAATTACATTTATTACAGTACGTAGAATTTGCAACGTTGTAATTGTAACAACAAATGTTTTGTCTTTATACTTAATAACTACCAATTAATATTTACTAATACTAGGAAAACGCTCAGTGTAACGCGTTGATGAGCGAGCACGGGTACGTGCAAATTCTGGAACCGGAAATGCGTACACAACGCACAGAAAACATATACAACCATATTGAATTGATTATGATCAGTGCTCGAAGTAGGAATTAAATAGTGGCGGTATGGTAACATAAGAATACCACGTGAGGGGGGGGTACGATATTAGATGAGGGTCCAGATTCCAGAATTACACTGACAACCATTGTCATGTCATTAGTTAGATTAGTCTTTTACCTTGATGAAACAACTAAATTAAATAATGCATTTTACTTTATCTTGTAGTGGATGTTCATAGTTCATAGTTATGCTTGAAATATGCAGTCAAAAGATAACCATGAAATACGAGTAAATTAGAATATAAAATTACGTTAATGTCCAAGAATATCTGATTTTAAGTATTCCGTTTTTCTGAGAAGTAACAATATGAAATCAAATGTGTAAAGAAGAACCGGTATACCATACCGTCCCATACCGGCCCACTTCGAGCACTGATTATGATATCAACTTAAAAGTAGGTATATGCTTTTCATCGAAACTTTAAAATAGCATCTAAGCACCTGGTTCATAAAGCAAATCAGAATCAATTCAATTGGCACTGGAAAACATTCATTTCGATACTTCATTACTGACAGATATTAAAAATGTCAATAAGTTCAAACGTTCTTAACTGATTGAGATGAAATTTTGTAAAATAAGAGACAATATTGGTCTTAATGATCATGCAAAATATGAGTTTGATCAGAATTATCGAAGACCGTTTTCATTTTTCAGCCTATCAGGAGATATTTATTTAATTTTTAACCAATGAATGGATTTCAAAAAAAAATATGGTGTGCAAACAGAGAAGGTTGGTTTTACATGTGTGCAAAATTTCAGCTCGATCAAAGAAAAACTCTGAGCTGTATAGCCAAAATATGATTTTGATCAGATTTATCGAAGACCAGTTTCATTTTTCAACCTACCATCAGGAGATGTTTATTTAAATTTTAGCCAATTGATAAATTTCAAAAAAATTTGGGGTCTGCAAACAGAAAAGTTTGTCTCTACATGTGTGCAAAATTTCAGCTCGATCGAGGAAAAACTCTAGACATGTACAGCCAAAATATGAGTTTGATCAGATTTGTCGAAGACCATTTTCACTTTTCAACCTATCAGGAGATGTTTATTTAAATTTTAACCAATCAGTAGATTTCAAAAAAATTAGGGTCTGCAACGCCCAGAGAATGTCCAAACACGTGTGCAAAATTTCAGCTCGATCGAAGAAAAACTCTGACCTGTATATCGTCAGTAACAGAAAAAAAAAAAAAAAAAAAAAAAAAAAAAAAAAAAAACAGAGGTCCGTGCCAAATAAGCCAAAAGAAGACGCTCGCTTCGCTCGCTCAATTATGACAGTATTATATTTCATAAGGAATGTCTGCTAATATGATAAATGTAATTAAAACAGTTATTTATGTAAAATATGCCCTGACACATAAAATCGAACCTCCGATCGAGAGTTACGAAAAATAAAAAAGTTATACCCGAGCGAGAATCGAATCCGGCCCTATGTCATACCACGCGAGCATTACCCCCCCTCCCCCTCCCCCTCCCCCACCCAAACTGTGCCTGTTCACCGTTGTTAGCAACACATTTCAGTCCATTCAACTTCAATTGCCTCGATTATACTAGAAAAACGTTCGTTGTAACGCGTTGATGAGCGAGCACCGATATGTGTAAAATCTCGCACTGGAATTTTTTTTACGCACAGAAAACATATACATTCTTATTGAATTGAAATATGACCCACTCAATCTACATAAAAGTTCATATGTTTCATTGAAACTGAAAATTATACACTCCCACGGTCAGAATAATTGACGGTAAACTGCTAAGTTGGAGCTCAAATTACCTTCAATATTTGTTAAATGATAAATAATTATTATGTATGAGGTGGTTGGTTGGTTCTTATAATCAAACCCCCCAATCCCACAAGCTCAAAATCTACGTATGCCTCTGTATTTACGTATGGATAATCAAGTTTAAAAATGACTTAGAATTTTGCAAGATATTTGTGACCGCTGCCGTACACAAAGAATATCAGATCTGTTTGCAGAGAATTTCCATATCAATACCATCAATTCTGGCAGCTATTTCAACAACCGAATTGGGATTAAAATTTGTAAAAAAGGAGAAAATGGTAGATGAAAAGTGTGAACTTGATATGACAATTTTTAACTTTTCAGCCAATCAGTTTTTTAAACGGATTTTCATGAAATGTTTAAATTTAATATTCTACGATGGTCTCAAAAATTGTGAAACATTTTGATTTGATATGTGAAACGGTGTGACCTACACGTAATTTAATTCAGAGAGCATAAGTAAAAAATTTCAGACCGAGCGTAATAAAAAGACAAAAGTTCCAAATGGAGACGCTCACTACTACGCTCACTTAATTTTACGCTTACGCGCATTTTTACTCGCACAAGCCATTAAAGATTAGTGTAGGCACAGAATGTGATAGTAAGGCTATTAACAGGCTATTAACAAGTCTCTGTGAAGGAATAGTTCTTACCGGCCATGTCAACTGTGTGGCTCCTACTACTGACAGTTGACCTGTAAGCGGTGTCGTCCAGCAGTAGTCCTTGGGGGGGGGGGGGGGGGGAGGGGGGGGATTACGTTACATCTCACTCAGAAACATACCCAAACTATTGTTACGTCATAACATGTGTGAGGTTCCATGACGCGTTGTTGAACGAGCACCGATGCGTGCAAAATCTCGAACCGAAATTTTGCAACAATCAGAAAACATAAACATCCATTGAATTGAAAAGATCCACTCAATCAACACAAAAGTATTCTGTCTTTCATTGAAATTGAGAACATTTCATTGAAACTGATCACATTCTCGTAGTGAATGAACAGCTTTATAACACTGCTCGACCAAAGAAGTAATTCTGACAATAAATTTGTAACTAATATTATTTTGTGATAATAGAAATTTTTTGGAAAAATATTAAAATACAAAAATGTTAAACCTAAATGATTCGCTATCTCTTCAGCTTGAAATTACTGCTCTCAGATCAGTAACAAAGCATAAAACTTGCTCAGTTATAAAATGTAATAAACTCGTGAATTCTGATAAAATGTTGGTGCCAAGAAACCGAGCTAATTTCACCATCGTGCAAACGGATCATTTATCATTTTCATCATATCAGAGAATACCTAATTATTGTCAAAAATTATAAAAAATTTGAATTTTAGATTATTTGGTATCATTGGTTTATTGGTTATTGGGTACACAAACAGAGAAAGTATTAGATAAAATTGTAGAAAAATACAACCAAACATATTATTTGAAGGATTTAGATAGCATGAGGAATTCAACATCGTGTCCCTATTATAAGGAAATCAAATGTCTGGATGGAACGGAAGAATACCTTAAGTTTCGAGTTGCTATTGACAAAATAAGAGTTATATGCCAGACGAGAGTATGTGGAAGATCCAATGTATGGTACAGTCATGGCAACAGGTATATGCTTGACTCTGAAAATAACTGAACAGTATGTAATACAAGGGAGGCGGAAGATTTATTTCATTTCTTGATCAAATGCCCACTGTATAAGGCGTACAGAGAATATTATATATATTATTATATATAATATTTTAACATTATTGAGAGTCAACAACAAAGATGTTATGATTCGAATATATTGTTTTATAACAAAATCACTCCGGCTAAGAGCCTTTGCCATGGGTGAATCATATTTCAGTGTCTCTTTTCTAGGTCTTATAGTTTTTAATGTTAATTTAAGGTAAATGTTCACTGTGTTTATTATGTATGACATTGTTATGGGTTGTGGCCCAAAAAACAATAAATAATTCTTATTCTTATTCTTATTCAAACAGAGAAAGTGCCACAATTTCCAGTACACACTGTGGTTCTTTTGGAAGGTGTTATCGATAACGACTGGTTCCTGACTGTGACAAGGTAGTATGATGCAACATCGTCCCATAAGTCACTCATTTGCACATTCATTAGACTTCACGTAAATCAACCTTACTGTTAGATAACTTTTAAATACAAGGTAAAGGCCGTAGCGAAAGTATTACACATTTCATAATGCAAATGTTCGGCGCAATCATGTTGACAAATCGTCGCCTTACTGTTTATTTGTTCTATGCGCTTTCCTTGAACTTAGATATTAGTCATCACGGTTTAAATATTAGATTATACTACTGCATATTTATACCATTTTAGGGAAAATAAGTGCGAAATTGTTTTATATTGCAAATTAAAAAAAATGCCTTCGTGAAAGCGCTTGGCAGTCTTTTTACGCGTGTTCTTTTTTATGCAGTATATTATAACTTTTAGGCAGTTATACTGTAGCGTCAATTTATTGTCGTGTACATACCAAGAGTAGAACAGAAGTGTATTGACCAGAACTAAAATATCACTTGATTCATTAAATGCACTCACGTCAAAAAACAATAATATCTTTAAGCGTAATCGTCAATTGACAAGTAGTGTCCCCAAATTGCACCAATATCATTTACCTACAGATCGTCAGAACATAATGAGGTCTTATGTCTTCCAGCATCGTGTTATGGCATTCGCTCAAAACTCACTCTTCACATAGTCAATACCAAGCACTATTGTAACTATTTCAGCAGCTTGACGTCTTCTATGGTCTCTGGTAGTTTGAGGCCTCTTGTTTCTGGATAGAGCAACGTCAGCAAGCTGGCGACTAAAGCGACGGCTCCGAACAGGAATAACGGTAACGACGTGTTGTAATATCCCTGTAACATGCATGTTGTGTCAGATTACAAGGGATAATAACAGGATGTAGGATACGGGATTAGAAGGAAGATGGGAATATGCTGGAAGCGCGAAATCGAAACGTAGTTATGGGGGAAAATCTCAGGTAATGTATTAGTTATTACGCTTTAGCTTTTAGCCCGTGCATCGTCTTGACTTACAAAATAGAAACGTAATTACTTTACTCAATTTCTAGAAACAATAATGAACCTCTTCACTCGAGCATCAAAGATACTCTGAACTCTTTTTTTGTGATAGTTTTTAAATAGCATAGGGAACAATTCCTTCGACATGCTTTGAAGATAAATTACCAAATATGTACACAATTTCAAATTGTGTACCTAGTTAAGTTGGAAATATATTGATATCTCACACAACTATGTCATCAACTTACAATTAGTTTAACTCTAGCCCAGTCCACACTAACAACTTTGGTTGAGCACAGTGGCGGCTCGTCCATAGGAGCACACGGTGCACTGCACCGCCTGTATTTCTCCCCAAAAAACTTATTTTTGAACAAATCAAAATAGTTTTGATCTCTTCCTCTAATTCAATTTAATTTGTTTGAATTATTGTGTTTTCGCGCGCTTCGTTCGTAGACTTTCATTCTCCCCCGCCCGAGCCCCAGCCTCATACAGCGCGCTAAACGATGTCCTATCAAATAGCATTACATTCAAAAGTGACTCGATTGCCGAGCATGTTATAGTATATGGGAGACTAGCTACTCTGGATTTCCCATTCAAAACTCTACTACCCGTCCTACGCTTTAGGCGCCTTCCCATAAGCTCGACTGAGTGCACTTTCTTGACTTGAACCCACGCATTGAATGCGCTTTGCCTCGCTTGATCAGAATGGTCGATGTTTTCGGCAAACGACGGTCTGTACACTTCACGCGCAGTCGCTGTCGTATTAGATTCGTCAGCAGCAAGCTTACCTACTATGATGTCATTGTCAAGTGGATTGCGTGTGAATGAATCGAATCGAGTGATTTTTGTACGAAAAGGTTCTGTTTGTATATTTTTGTAGTACATTATATTTATAATAATTAAGTAGTAATCATGAACGATATTGATTCGTTAATTGTTTTGTCCAATAAAACAATTCAAGAACAAAACACCGTGAGACAATACTGCAGGCGTGTGGGTCCACATCAACCGATACTTCAATTTAGTCAAACAACAGTGGTAAAAAATAACCGTACAGTTGTGAGAAAATTTAATTCGGACTCAAATAGACAGAAGCGATAAAGGTAAGAAGTGAATAAAACAATAATAACAAGAGCACTATAAGTAAAATACCCAAAATACCAGAATAAGAGATACTTCTGACAATTTTTTTATTTTTAAAATTCGTGATGAATAAAAAATAAAAATAGATGTACCTATTAGAGGTGTTCAGAATGCATAAAATGCGTCAAATCCAATCCAAAATCCAATTTTTTCCCCGGGACTCTACGCCCCGGACCCGCATGCGCTTGGGGCCCCTCCCCCCAAATCTCCCATTGTACTCAGCAAAATTTGAAAATTGTGCACCTCCTCACTTTTGGGTCACGAGCCGCCACTGGTTGAGCAACTTGTTTCTGCACATGCGCAGAGTCATATCATCGCTCTAAGAGTAACTCTGTCACAAGCGGAACCAGGTTGCTCAACCAAAAATGGCTAGTCTGAATTGTGAAATAATCCACAAATTAATGCAATCTGTCCATGCGTCCTACTTAGTGATTGTAATGAATGTTCGTACCAACAAGGGCGCAAATGGCGCCAGAATCGCTCCAATGCGAGCAATTGTTGAACTGGCGCCAACTGCGGCGCTTCGCATCACTGTGGGATACATCTCGGCGGTGTACACGTACAGGGTCCCGAAGGAAGAAGTGATTCCCAGTTTACCGATCAGGAAGAGCAGCGTCTCAGCCCACAACATCCCTGTGGGAAATGAAAGATTAATGAGAAGCGCTGTTTATACATTCTTATTCTTAAAATAGAATAATAAATACTTAGAAATGAAAAAAATATTCATCACAAATATCACAAAGAATTGTAATTTGACATATAAAAATAATTTTAATATATACCCACATCTGCCACCATTTGTAAAATGGCTTGTAAAATATACCTACGCGCAGGGAGGGTTTCTATTAAAGCCACCACCTTTCTTATCATGAAATATGATATTATTGTCACAATAGGTTAATGTTGATTTCTATGTGAAAATATGTTGTAGCTTTCCTCAACCATCTATTTTGGAACACTAATAGGCCATTTAAGAAAGTCAAAGCGCATGCGATAAAGCCTGACAGGTCCACAGCCGTCTAGTGTGTAGTGACTAGTTCTGTTTAGTGTCTGTCATATAAATACGTGTTGTTTTCGAGAAGGCTGTGGGTGGGATGACGTCACGCCAGTCCTTTGAAGTGCGCACTGCGCATGCGTTTAAGCCTGATAACATTAGTACCACACCTCACCAACATCACTCATCTTTACTTTCTTAAATGGCCTATTAGTCAACCATAAATATATCCAACAGCTGCCACCAATAGGGAATTCTCCTCTAATTTTATTAAGGTAAATTCGTATAAAACAACACAAATAATAATCACAAACATTCTTATCACTTGAGAAATAGAACATTTTCATTCATAAAAATCAATTTCAAATGTCATGGAACATTTTGGCGGGAAAAACGGCATGTAATGAGAATCTGGGTTGTGATGTCATTTCTAAGTCCACAACAATGTGTTACCATGGTGATATGCTTTGTTGCCATGGCAACATCTGAGTTATGACATCAATATCAATTTTCCTGTTTTAAAGTTAGAAGAAAAATATCAAACTTTGTAAATCAATTCCGAGAGAACTATTGAACCCACAACAAAATTAATAACATATCTGTATTCAGCAACGTCTCCCCTACCATAATAATACAATTATTTGGAAATTTAATTTAGAGGAGAATTCCCTATTGTACAATTTCTGTTCAAATGTAACTGTGCTCAGGAAGGTTTTGTATGAGTCAATTATTCGACTTCAATAATTGTAGAATATAATGTTGAATATAAAAGGTAGCAGATGTTATATTGACGGTAACTCTACCTTTAGGCACCATGGCAGCACCGACACAAGTGACAGCACAGAGAAGAAGAGATCCGAACAGCGACTTCTTCCTACCGAACCTCTTCAACGTGAACCACGAGAGGGTGTAGCCGGGGATCTCGATGAGACAGACGAGGGCGAAGTTCAAGTACTTGTCGCCGCCGAGGTTGGTGGAGTTCACCGACAACCCGTAGTAGACGAACGCGTTGGCGGCCCTAGAGGTCGAGGAGGTGTTAGTTGACGAACACTACAAGAGTGTGACAGGGTTCTGTTCAGGAGGAGTAGGAGGGGGAGGGGGGGGGAGGAGGTCGAGAAGGTGTTAGTTGACGAGCACTACAAGAGTGTGACAGTGTTCTGTTCAGGAGGAGGAGGACGGAGAGGGGGAGGAGGTGTTAGATGACGAGCACTACAAGAGTGTGACAGGGTTCTGTTCAAGAGGAGGAGGACGGGGAGGTGTTGGTTGACGAGCACTACAAGAGTGTCACCATGGTTCTGTTCAGGAGGAGGAGGAGGAGGGGGAGGGGGAGGAGGAGGAGGAGGAGGAGGAGGAGGAGGAGGAGGAGGAGGAGTTGTTAGTTGACGAGTACTACAAGAGAGTATGACAGGGTTCTCGATGTAAAACAAGGGAATGTGAGGTTGAGGAAGTACACTAAAGATTTCAGCGACAGTAATGATCATAGATCATTTGTAAAAAATAAAGTTTGTGTACATACTATTGTTTTTTTTTATCGCCATTTTGAATATATTCTGTATCAAATATGATGTCTTAAATAATTGAAAAAGTTGATTTTACTTCAACTTTAGCATTCGCTTTACACATTCTGATTTGATTTATCTACCAATTAAAGAACAAGTTGAGCGAACGCAGACAGAGTTTCCTCGACTTGATGATCATCATGATGCTCTCCCCCATGCCTCGCATGTGTTTCTCATCAGACTCGTCGACGTTCTGCTTCCCATGCTTCGTCTTCTCGACGTCGCCGTCGTCGAACATCGACAGCAACCTCTCAGAGAGGACGACATGGTTCCTCTTGGCAGCTTTTCGGACGACCTGATGAGCTTTGTGGGTCTTCTGCTTAGCGAGCAGCCATCGTACTGACTCCGGAATCAACCTAGGTAGGAAAATAGAGAGTTACAATCATCACCCTCTTGACGTGGTCCTCTTGGCAGCTTGTTGGAAGACTAGACAAGCTTCGTGGGTCTGGCGATTGGCGAGCAGCCATCGTACTGACTCCGGAATCAACCTAGGGAGGAAGATAGAGAGTTACAATCATCACCCTCTTGACGTGGTCCTCATAGCAGCTTTTTGGACGATTTGACGAACTTTGTGGGTCTTCTGCTTAGCGAGCAGCCATCGTACTGACTCCGGAATCAACCTAGCGGGGAGGATAAAAAGGTACAGATGGTTACATCATCACCCTCTCGACGTGGTCCATAGGCGCTCGTGGTTCACCTTAAATGTTTGTAGTCACCGTCACCGATGAAAGGTTATGAATGACAGAAAATGGAGTGATGAACAGAGTTCAACCGTTGCAGTTAGCAATGTGCGACGACTGCTGAGTTTGGTTCAGTGTTCTCTCACCAGAAGTAGACGAAGAAGATGGCGCACGGTGCTGAGATGAGAAGCTGGGTCCAGACCCAGTCCTTGGTGATCCACGACACTAGCGCCACTGCGGCTTCTCCGAGGGCAAAGAAGTAGTTGATCGCAATGCCGCTTATCTCTCTCTTCTTACGTCCGACCAGCTCCACACCTGTGCAGATAGAAAAAGCGCCGTTGCTGACTTTATAAACTATTCGCCAAGTCATCATATTTTATTACCCTACTCCTATATACATGCCTGAGACCCTATTCTATAATATCTTCTTGCATAATATATCGTTTCATCCGCTACGAAACCGTCTTAATTAAGAAAAGTGCTTGTTTCGTCTCAACAATGTAAAATGATATTGAATAGGTGCTCTGGGGACCACCTCACTTGTTTTGAACATGTCAAAAGAAATTGTGATCTTGACCGTCGTTTGCCTGAGAACTAGAAAAGGTACACCCGCGGTCACCTACATTTCTTGCAAAATTCTAAGTGATTTACAAAACTTGTTTATCCAGACGTAAACACAGAGGCAAACGCAGATGGCGAGCTTAAAGGGTTTGATTATAATTTTATTCGTAAAAATTATTGATCAATTTAACAAATATTGGCGGTAATTCTAGCTCCAACTTAGCAGTTTACCGTCAATTACTCTGACCGTGGGTGTAACGTTGAACATGGCTTGTCCGTGAAGAGACCAGCTTGCATCTGCGTGAGGTCAGTATGATCACGAGTGGTTGCAACTGACCTATGACGAACGCCAGTGTGTAAACGCCCGAAGTGCCCATCGCGTTGACGAAAGTGAACACTTGGAAGGTGGCGTAGTTCCGCGAGAGCGCCTGCGCGACTCCTGACGCCGACGTCAACATTATGCTGAACACGAACACGAACTTGCGTCCGAACCTAAAAGAAGATTATTTGACTACTTTTTTTATTCTTCCGTAAACATGTACATAATACAGGTTTGGGTATCGTCAGTAATATTTATAATAATTTAAATAATTTAAAATCAGTTTTTAAGTACACTGTTCAATGTTTCAATGGTTAGACGAATGTAACCGTGTAGACGCGAAATTCAAGCAAAAGTTCGTAATTTAGAACCGGTCCATTTTTTCCTTCAATGAATGAATTATTGGATTCATTGAATTGAGTGGAACATTGAACCATGTAAACTAGGCTTAAGTAGTATGTTTTGGAACTCTAATAGTCAAAATAGCTGTTTAAATTGTGCAGCACTCAACATTTTTACACAGTTACGAGAGATGACAACAATAACAATATGCGGATAGTGAAACGTTTACACCACTTAGAACTAATACAATGCTGGTTACATTCACGACTGTAATAACAATTTATAATCTGATTTAAAATACGATATATTGTTTCATTCAACTAAGTTTAAAGGTAGATATGTAAAAGATCTTTTGCAAAATGTAACAGAGTGAGAGGACAGAGAGAAAGTTCTTAATAATGTTGTGAGATGCACTGAGCAACGCTAATTTAATTAGTGTTTAATATGAGGGCAACACAGATTGTAAAGATGACGAAGAAGAAGACGAAGAAAGAAAAAGTCAACATGATCAAGCCAAATTCAATGTGCCAACTTTATGTTCCATATTATAATGTTTTGTTGAAAGAATGAATAATCATTTTGTTCTTTTCTTCAATTTTAGATAACTAAGTAATTTTCACACCATTCATATTCGTTTGGTTAAACTCTTTGTTTTTCTATAATGTATGTTTTTTATGTTGTCTCTCTGCAGTTTCAAGCAGAATCCTTGTAAATGTGAATCATCTGAACTTACTTGTCAGCTAGGAAGCCGAACAGCACACAGCCGACGAAGATGCCGGCGAAGTGCGAGCTGCCGACCATCGACAGCTTCCACAGGTTCTCCGAGCACGTGAGGCCCCACTGGAAGTACAGGACTATGACGTCAGAACACACAACACTATCATCTTTCAATCTTCGCACTCTTCTCAATAGGCAAATCGTGCCTGAAATAATCCAAAAAACAAGAAACGGGGGTTCAAATTTGACAAACTATACTTTTGGATGACGTTTAGGTACACGCAAACCAATAAAAATCGGTACTCGAAAAGAAAAGGATTGGCTGATTAAGGTTTGATGGCATCTTCCCATGAAGGTTGCGTTAACGCATCATCTACCTCTAGTAGGTGAGCTCTTATTCCATTGATAATAACAAGGATTTATTGTCAAGGAACTTTACCAGCAGCCAATCCTTTTCTTTTTGAGTATTAATTTTTATTAGTTTGAGGTACATGACAATTTCAATAAGTTATCAATCAATTATTTTAAAAATAATAAGATTACAGAAAAAGGGGTGGATAACTATAAATTCTGGAGCAGGAGAGATGTCGAGAAGATAATGATGCATTGCTTAAGAAAGGAGAAGAGGAAGATGAGGTGGAGAAGAAGGAGGATAAAGAGGATTTAATTCTGATTGGTGGTCGTTACATTACGAGCATATGGATTTATGTAGACATATGCAATTGTACTCACCTCTCCAACTATGGTCCACTCAGTATCAAACACCCACCGATCACATCGGATGACGTCATTACTGAACTGACCAATGGGACACGAGGTGACGTCACTGACATTCTGCCATGGTGTGTACATATCACACTGTGCAGGTATGAAGATGACGTCATCACCAGCTGGAGGGATGGCTTCAGACACCCAGGGTGAGTTGTATTCAGGTGCAGTGCTGTTGTCACAGCCAGGGATGAAGCATCTGAGGAACACACGTATGACGTCATTACTGACCAATAGGATACGAGGTGACGTCATCACTGACTAATAGGACACGAGGTGACATCATCACTGACCAATTAGACAAGTTAGCTCAACTTTAACAGAACTTGCAATTGTCGCGCGACTCAGTACGGCAAAGCAACTTCAGATGGCAGTTACGTACTTTTACAGTTTTATCTGTTTTATCGATCCTATGCAAGTTTGATGTAGACTTTACCCATAAAAAAACACTCCGTGTAAAAATACCAGCCAAGTCTCTTCAACTATAAAAAAAATAGAAGAAATCTAAAAATTCAGCACTGAAAAGTAGTGATATCAAAAAATTAGCCAAGTCAAAACTTAATTTTAAAAACCAAAATATACTTGGCGCATCGTGTATATAAATAGTATAGAAGCATATGCCAAAAATCAAATGTACCTAAATATATATAATATACCTATAATGCCCTTAAAAACGATGCGCCAAGTATAATTTGGTTTTTAAAATTAAGTTTTGACTTGGCTAATTTTTTGATATCACTACTTTTCAGTGCTGAATTTTTAGATTTCTTCTATTTTTTTTATAGTTGAAGAGACTTGGTTGGTATTTTTACACGGAGTGTTTTTTTATGGGGATATCACTTATTTTTTTAGTTTATTTACACAACTTGTAACACACATCGGAGCAACAATGACTAAATACTTTTAAAAAATACGCTATTTCCGAATTGGTTAATACGAAAAATTGTGTTTGGTGCTCAATATACCTAAGCTTAAAGTGATATTCCATGAAGAATTGCGAAAGCTTCGTTCCAATCAGTCCAGCCGTTTTCGAGATATGGTATCACTTCCGGTTTTCAAAATGGCGACTGAAATAACTGCCACCTAGAATTTATTTCTATAAATGTTATGTATCATTATAAGCCTTCTGAATATGTAGTTATTGTAGTAAGAGGTCATTAAAATCTAGTTCTTCATTTTCATGACGTCATTTCCGGTTTTGGTAATAGTACATCTCTACTTTAACTATTGATATTCCATATAGACGACCGTCTGAATCATTTGGCGCTGGTTTCATTCCGATCGGTTGAGCCGTTTTCGAGATATGACGTCACTTCCGGTTTCAAAATGGCGACTAACGGATGGTTTTATAAAAAGGCACCTCAGATGCCAAAAGTGCACATGTGGTAAAAATTTCAGATCGATCGGCTAAGCCGTTTAGGCTGTGGCGGTGATAGCGGTGTTTCCTGATATCATCATCAGATAGGTTTTAAAAGGGGTGTAATTTCACTGTTTTCACGGCCCTCTTGCACGCAAATGGCATAACCTATTGTTCCCAAATTTAGTATATGGAGTGGGGTGGGCCATAGCTCGAAATTAAGATATTTCACAACAATGTGAGATTTTCCAATTTTATGATCCAGTAGGCTGAAAATGCCATGTTGTTGCTTACAGTAAAAGTGGTTGGTCTGCTCCTCAGTTTATTAGGCATTTACGGTATGTTGAGTGAGTGTGAGTGTACGGTACGACTTGGCTGGGTGGAGCGACCGCTCCACTAGATTATTTGAGGTTATTCGCGATTTATCGAAACAAACAAGAATCGCGTCCCGCTTGCGATTTGCGATTTGAACGCGATTCTTGGGCAACTTGCTTTACAGTGTTTTATTTTAATTGACTCCAGCATATCTTGGCGAGATAATGTCAAGACTCTATCCTGATATTCGTCACTCATACGTCGATTGGTTAGATTTTTTTTATTATCACATATTTATTTACATCTATAAACACTTAAATTCCACACTAAGTAGAGTAAATTTCTTATAGGCTAAATACATTTAGTAATGCCGGCTAGCCAGGCGAATGAATTAAATTCATCGTCAATTGCTCAATTGCTCAATTGCTCAATTGCTCAATTGCTTTGTTCAACTGCTCTCTAGCGTTGTCTACGTCTACCTCGTCCAAACGTCACTTCCTCATCTCCTAAATCAAATTGCAATATTGACCTGTAGTTTGGTACCCCAGCAGTGAAGACATAACTGAGACTGTTGGCAGCGCCGAAGAAGACGGGAAGACATATCAAGATGTAGGTTGTTATCTGATAAGGTCCGAACTCGCCAAGTTCTTCGAGCACGTCGTCGAAATCCATCGTCAGGCTGCCTTCAGGCGGTTCTCAGGCTGTACTCAGGACGTCCTTTCAGGCAGCTCTCAGGAGGACACCTTCTTAGGCGGTCCTCAGGCAATACCAAGTACAACGCTGTACAGCATCTGACAATACTAGCCAAATTTCAAAGTGTTGTGATCATCCCTGGAGTGTAAAAATTTGATCTGAAACATGTTCAAAATTATTTTCATGCTTCTGCTACTGAACACCATTGCCTGCCTGCCCACGGTATCTTTGCCCATCGCTACAGATCAAACGGGTTTAGAGAGCAGAAATTTTGCAGACTCAGAAAGTCTGTATATCTACATGCAAATCTTTGAAAGAAATTTTGAAAAAGTATCGTAAAAATATTTTATTTTCTCTCGCGGTATATTACTAACATTGTTTTTTATCACAATTCACTTCTTCAATATTTATCAAAATTTCCCATATTTGTACAAATATGACTTTTCACATTATACCCAAAAACAAAATGAGTCATCGCGATAACGTTTTACTCGAATAAAATGTGGTACATATTCTTTAATTTTTAAGAAGCCATCAAGGTGTATACCAAAACTGTTTTTTTAATAAAATCTACAAATATGTGTTCTCTATAATGATCTGAATATCCAGTAATAATTACATAATTTAATGCCAATGAATTTCTAAGAATACGTGTGTTACATATTGCTGAGTGCCAAAGGAGTCACCACTCTAGCTTCTTGATGGTTGCCCATGCGGCATCACTCGCAAAGATCACTCCACGTGTCCCAGTTCACTAGTGGTTTCAGCGCAAGTATCAACAATTAACACCATTAGCAACACACACAATGTGCATGTACATTCACTGATAGGAAGGGCCATTATGATAAAACTTACACAGTCTACGCAACTACTTTCTGCATCAACTGTTGTGAGAGAGCACACCATTCTTGCGAAAGCCAAGAGTTAATTTCAATTTTATCCGGAGATTCAAATACTGCAATATGATTGTTGAATGCTTGTGATTTATGAAAATTAACGATATAAAAAGACAAATTAAATATGGTCCACAGAGAGGAGGAATAGAATCCACACAAAAGGATCCATATACAGAGGGAAAGTATGTGTTTTTACAACTTTAATGTTGTTAAATATTTTGTGTGTACTCTTAACTCTTGATGCACATAGACTCTATATTTATAAATCTGTTGTGTTCAACAGACACAATACAGCTACAGTTCATAAAATATCAGTTAATCTATATGTTGCAATTAAAATTGTGTTTTCACATAAGTTCTAGTAAGTTGTTACACTGCTGTCATGAAAATGTTTCAAGACCAACCTGCCATTCTACCTATCTGTCGAATGTAGAACACACGGCTGTCATCCCGAACTAACAATTCCGTGAGCACAACTTTCCACACACCATTCTTTTCGCGTACTAACAGCCTGCTTCAAGTGCACATGGGACGCCGACATGTCTGTAGATCGTTCAGTCGACACCACTGCCATCTTCCGCTAGTTCAACGACTCAAAATAGTTTATTTCCTTTTTTCAGGGACAGCTGATGGAAATACAGCAAGTTTTAACAATTTACTTCTTTATTATTTCAAACTTAAAACATGTAATTTACTTTCAAATTTTCAGCAATCAAAACGTAAATAGTTTCGAAAAAGAATGCTAAAAATGGGCTAAAGTCTTGAAATATTTTGAAATATTCAGCTCACGACTTCCAGAAATTTTTGGCTGCAAATCATATATCCCTAAATTCACTATAATCTATGTCTTTAATTCTCATTTTAATTTTGCATTCTCTTTGTGAAATTCTTGTCCTATCTATAATTCATGTAATAGAATAAAGGGAAGTGAGAGATAGGGTTAAATGTATATTTATTTAATTGATTCTAGAAGTTTATTTATTAAAATAGCTATATGTGATCTAATGAAAGAATAATACTGATATTATCACTACGCTTTACTATACTCAGCCTGAACGTTATACTTGTATTCCTAATTTAGACATTGTTATGGGAATTGGATACTGATTCGAATTTTTAATTTTTTAATAGAATTGATACATTTAA
Organism: Leuctra nigra; assembly: GCA_934045905.1. Classification (NCBI taxonomy): domain Eukaryota; kingdom Metazoa; phylum Arthropoda; class Insecta; order Plecoptera; family Leuctridae; genus Leuctra; species Leuctra nigra. The sequence continues at coordinate 28,460,981 of OW203766.1, forward strand.
AAAGTGTCGTAATTGAAGAATTCGAACAGAACGGTATTTAATTTAAGATGATAAAAGATCATTGTTCTGTAGATGATTTGAATATCTAGTGGAGCGGTCGCTCCATGCCAGCCAAGTCGTACGGCGCGCGCACACTCTCATATAAAGGCTGGAGCAAACCCACTTTTACTGTAAGCATTAAAGTGGCATTTTCGGCCTACTGGATCTTAAAATTGGAAAATCTCACATTGTTGCGATATCTTAATTTCGAGCTATGGCCCACCCTACAACATATACCAAATTTGGGAACAATAGGTTACGCCCTTTGCGCGCTAGAGGGCCGTGAAAACAGTGTTTTAGGGCGGTTTTCATAATAATAATAATAATAATAATCTCAGTAGTAGTAGTAGTAGTAGTAGTCTCCTGGAATTCAAATCCGGTAAACAGGCCACAGCCTAAACGGCTGAACCGATTGATCTCACATTTTTACCACGTGTGCACTTTTGGCGTCTGATTTAACCTTCACCCCATTAATTTTTTGTGCCGCCATTTTGAAACCGGAAGTGACGTCATATCTCGTCAACGGCTAGACCGATCGGAACGAAATTTGCGCCAAACGATTCAGACGGTCAAATATATGGATTATCAATAGCAACGGACTAAAATTTATGTTAACGAAACCGGAAATGACGTCATGAAATTTGAAATACATCGATTGGACTTTCGGCAACAAATTTGATCCGATTATTTTGTTATTTATGTAACGTATGTACTTTTGATATCTCATTTGACTTATTATAAAACCTACCGGAAGCCGCCATTTTGAAACCGGAAGTGACATCATATGTCAATAACGGCTAAATAGATTTGAACGAAACCAGCGCTAAACAATTTAGACGGTCAACTTTATGTATTATCATCAATAATATTTGTAGTTTCCCATACCGAAACCGGAAATGACGTTACACATTTTAAAAATCTCACAAATTTACATTTTGATACAATAAATATACTATTTGAGACAGCTTATAATAAAATGTAATCATGTTTTAATTATAATTCAAGAGGTCAGTGATTTCAGCAGCCATTTTGAAACCGGAAGTAACGTCATATCTTGAAAATTGGTTGACTGATCGGTATGAAACTACCGCCAAACGATTCGAAAGGTCATCTCTATGAAAAAGGAACAGTCACACTAGAAATTTCCTATTTATGAGACCGGAAATGACGTCATTCAAATTTAAAAATTATTATAATCCCCTCCTATATAATGAATACATATTCAGAAAACTTAAAATGATACACATAATTTATAGATATACATTATTTGTGGCAGTGCAGTAAGTTCAGCAGTCATTTTGAAAACCGAAGTGTTGCCATATCTCGGAACTCGGTTGACTGATAGGAATGAAACCTATGCTATTCTTCATGAAAGATCATTTAAAGCAAATATATAGTACCATATGCAGATTTTCATTAGTAAACCAAATTGTCAATGGCGACTTTTTTTAATGGATTTAGTAATTGTTCAATCGATATGACGTCACAAGTTCTAAGAATAAACTAAAAAAAGGAGTGATATCCCCATAAAAAACACTCCGTGTAAAAATACCAGCCAAGTCTCTTCAACTAAAAAAATTATGAAATCTAAAAAATTCTGCACTGAAAAGTAGTGATATCAAAAAATGGGCCAAGTCAAAACTTTATTTGAAAATCAAAAAATACTTGGCGCATCGTTATTTTAGGGCATAATAGGTATACTATATGTATTATGTATATTTGATGTATATTTTCTATCTGGTCTATACTTCTAAACTATGTATACACGATGCGCCAAGTATTTTTTGATTTTCAAATAAAGTTTTGACTTGGCCCATTTTTTGATATCACTACTTTTCAGTGCAGAATTTTTTAGATTTCATAATTTTTTTAGTTGAAGAGACTTGGCTGGTATTTTTACACGGAGTGTTTTTTATGGGGATACTTCTATACTTAAGACAAAATTACTTCAAAAAAATCCTCCTTCTAAATAGTAAAAGGATTCTATTCCGCCTTTTCAAATAATTTTAACTATGTCGTAATGTTTTATGCTCTTTGTCTTTTTTAAACAGATGAGAGTCATATAATTTGCAACAGATTGACTGGAATACTTTAATTGATTTATGTTACGTCAAGTACAACCCAATTCCCTTATAATTCGTACAAAACCAGATATTCTATAAAACATCATTGAAATAAAATACACGTGTTCGTAAGATCAGGAAACGCATAGTTTCTTGTTCATGAGGATGATGCAACTTCACTATAATAACTGTGTTACAATGTTTATACTCTTACACAAATTGTAAAATTAACTCAATTAATAAAATTGTGTATATAATTAGGTACCTAGGTACTAGAAAACAAACCAACGTATTAATCACATTAGTTTCAAATGTGTATGCTTCAATAAAAGCAGCAAGGCAACTTTTACCTCTGTGTCTTTACCCTTATTTTCCTCCACATCCTTATTTTATTATTATTCAAAATACTGTCATAGTAATTCAGAATAATCCATAAGGCAGTTGTAATGACGGCTTGTTCCATTTGGTGTGCTGATGGCCCTGAAAAGGACCGTTGGCGACGTTTCGACGGGGTTACATCCATCGTCTTCTGGCGGCGACTGCGAAGATGGTGTTTCAAGCGTTTTGTTCCAAACGGAACAAGCTGCCATGACCACTGCCTTGGAAATCGATGGTTCCGAAAACATCCATGATCTCATAATTATCTATATTTTATTTTTCATTTATGATCATGAAAATAAGTCTGATAGCATTGTTCACATTATTGTGTATAAAAAATACCTACTTGTTTTACCTTTTGGTTTTGTCATCATATACTCTATTATATTTTATATAATATAATCATATAAATTTTGTCATTGGTCATATGATCATGAAAACAAGTATGGCATTGTACAATTTATTGTATATAAAAATATTATACATACTTGTTTTACCTTCTTTTCATCAAATAATTTCATATTTTTATGTTATTAATTAGCACACATCATTTCCATATCTTCATTTGGGAGATAATATTTTCATATACCTACATTATTTTAAATATTTTTACCTTACGTGTACTTGCAAACTAATTCACTAGAAAAAATAGTATTTTGAAAATGACACCAGCGTGCCTGCATTTAAACGAACTATAATATGCTGTCGTCTCGTACAACATTCGCAAATATTCTTGATAATTATTGTATTAACTATGTTAATATATAAAACAATACAACCTTATTTACAAGATTCAAATCTGAAATGCTGACACTTTTCATATCAGGTGTGAACCCATCACTAACATTTGAATTCATTTCAAATGACAAGATATCCCAGGAAGAAAGTTACAAAATAAGTCGCATGCCGTCAAATCGTCAAATGAAATTATTGAGCGAGCGAAGCGAGCGTCTCCTTTTGGCTCTTTTGGCACGGACCTCTGTTTTGTTTTTTTTTAAGTGTATTTTTTTTTGTTTTTGTTTTTGTCTGTTAATAGACGATACACAGGTCGCACCGTTTCACCTATCGATCTGAAATTTTGCACACATGTAAAACCAACCTTCTCTGTTTGCAGGTTCCAAATTTTTTTAAAATCCATTCATTGGTTAAAATTTAAATAAATATCTCCCGATAGGCTGAAAAATGAAAACGGTCTGCGATAATTCTGATCAAACTCATATTTTGGCTATACAGGTCAGAGTTTTTCTTTGATCGAGCTGAAATTTTGCACACATGTAGAGACAACCTTCTCTGTTTGAAGACCATAATTTTTTTGAAATCCATTCATTGGTTAAAATTTAAATAAATATCTCCTGATAGGCTGAAAAATGAAAACGGTCTTCGATATTTCAGATCAAACTCATATTTTGCATGATTATTAAGACCAACATTGTCTCTTATTTTACAAAATTTCATCCCAATCAGTTAAGAACGTATGAACTTATTAACATTTTTCATATCTGTCAGTAATGAAGTATCAAAATGAATGTTTTCCAGTGCCAGTTGAATTGCATCTGATTTGCTATATTTACCAGGATGCTTAGATGTTATTTTCAAGTTTCAATGAAAAGCATAACATGTTGTGTTGATTGTGTGATCATATTTCAATTCAATATGGATGTATATGTTTTCTGTGCTTGTGTACGCATTTCCTGTTCGAGAATTTGCACGTCCCCGTGCTCGCTCACCAACGCGTTACACTGAGCGTTTTCCTAGTTATCTTCTACCAATGTCGTCAAATGACTGTAGACTGTAGTGACTGTAGTGACTGTAATGACTGTAGACTGTATATTATCGTCTTACTTCTACCAGTATCGTGAAATGGTATTCGCTCAAAACTCACTCTTCATAAAATAGTCAATACCAAGCACTATTGTAACTATTTCAGCAGCTTGACGTCTTCTATGGTCTCTGGCAGTTTGAGGCCTCTTGTTTCTGGATAGAGCAACGTCAGCAAGCTGGCGACTAAAGCGACGGCTCCGAACAGGAATAACGGTAACGACGTGTTGTAATATCCCTGTAACATGCATGTTGTATCAGATTACAAGGGATAATTAACAGGATACAGGATACAGGATTAGAAGGAAGATGGGAATATGCTGGAAGCGCGAAATCGACACATCGTTATGGGGAAAAATCTCAGTTAATGTGTTTCGCTTTAGCTTTTCGCCTTACAGCGTCTTAAATTAGGATAGATTCCTGGGTGGTGAGTTTGACCTTGAAGAGATTTTTAATCGATTTTTATCAATATCTTTTACCAATATAATTGATAATAAAATAAGGCTTTGTACGAGTATTCAGAACAGTTCAATGAAAATAGTTCCATAGCTTGGAATGGTTTATAGATTTACTCTGTCCTACAGACGTTTCATGCCCGAAAATTAGTAAAATTATGGCACTAAACATCTGTTGGACAAAATAAAACTAATAACTTATTCCAAACTATGAAATTATATTTATTGATCTGTTCTGAATACTCGAACAAAGCCATATTTTGTTATCAATTACATCGGTAAAAAATATTTATAAAAATCGATTAAATAACTCTTCAAGGGCACGCTCACTACTCAGCCCTCTAAATTTCTAGAACAGTAAGGCTGAGTTTCACCAAGATTCTAAACCCGGGTTAGAGGCGGTAAACCTGGTTTAGGGGCCTCTAAACCAGGTTTACCGCCTCTAACCTGGGTTTAGAATCTTGGTGAAATGCAGCCTTAATGTCTTTATTCGAGCATCAAACATAAATACTTTGAACATCAAGCTTATGTGAGAGCTTTAAAATGGCTTAGGAAGCAATAGAGAAGTCTCGTGAAGATTATATTTCAGAATAATATTTATTTTATGAAAGTTGAGATGTTGCTGAACACAGATATGGTATTATTTTTGTTGTGGGACGAATAGTTTTCAAGGAATTGACTTTCAAAGTTTGAAAGATTTCTAATTTTAAAACAGGATAATTGACATTGACACCACAATTTGCTATATTATATTGCAACAAAGCAATCACCATGGTAACACATTGCTGCAGACTTGGAAATTACATCACAGTTCTGATTCTTGTTACATGCCGTTTTTCCCGCCAAAATTTCCCATGATGTTTGAATTTGATTTTTATGAATGAAAATTTTAATTTTCAGGGGTGATATGTGTTTTTGTCATAATTATTTGTGTTAATATCTAGTGGAGCGGTCGCTCCACCCAGCCAAGTCGTACCGTACACTCACACTCACTCAACATACCGTAAATGCATAATAAACTGAGGAGCAGACCAACCACTTTTACTGTAAGCAACAACATGGCATTTTCGGCCTACTGGATCTTAAAATTGGAAAATCTCACATTGTTGCGATATATCTTAATTTCGAGCTATGGCCCACCCCACTACATATACCAAATTAGGGAACAATATGTTAAGCCGTTTGCGAGCTAGAGGGCCGTGAAAAACGTGAAATTACACCCCTTTTAAAACCTATCTTGATCTGATGATGATGATGATGTTGATGATGATGATATCAGGAAACACCGCAATCACCGCCACAGCCTGAACGGCTGATCCGATCGATCTGAAATTTTCACCACGTGTGCACTTTTGGCGTCTGAGGTGCCTTTTTATAAAACCAACAGGAAGCCGCCATTTTGAAACCGGAAGTGACGTCATATCTCGAAAACGGCTAGACCGTTAGGAATTAAACCAGCGCCAAATGATTCAGACGGTCATCTATATGGAATATCAATAGTTAAAGTAGAGATGTACTATTACCGAAACCGGAAATGACGTCATGAAAATGAAGAACTAGATTTTAATGACCTCTTACTACAATAACTACATATTCAGAAGGCTTATAATGATACATAACATTTATAGAAATAAATTCTAGGTGGCAGTAATTTCAGTCGTCATTTTGAAAACCGGAAGTGATACCATATCTCGAAAATTGCTAGACTGATTGGAACGAAGCTTTCGCAATTCTTCATGGAATATCACTTTAAGCTTAGGTATATTGAGCACCAAACACAATTTTTCGTATAAACCAATTCGGAAATGGCGTATTTTTTTAAAGTCATTAGTCATTGTTGCTCCGATGTGTGTTACAAGTTCTGTAAATAAACTAAAAAAATAAGTGATATCCCCATAAAAAACACTCCGTGTAAAAATACCAGCCAAGTCTCTTCAACTATAAAAAAATAGTAGAAATCTAAAAGTTCAGCACTGAAAAGTAGTGATATCAAAAAATGAGCCAAGTCAAAACTTAATTTTAAAAACCAAAATATACTTGGCGCATCGTTTTTAAGGGCATTATAGGTATATTGTATATATTTAGGTACATTTGATTTTTGGCATATGCTTCTTTATTATTTATATACACGATGCGCCAAGTATATTTTGGTTTTTAAAATTAAGTTTTGACTTGGCTCATTTTTTGATATCACTACTTTTCAGTGCTGAACTTTTAGATTTCTACTATTTTTTTATAGTTGAAGAGACTTGGCTGGTATTTTTACACGGAGTGTTTTTTATGGGTTTAGATTACTATAACAACATTACACGATACTTCCCTATTATGTCAATAGATTTTGTCAATAGATTTAAAAAAAATCAAATCAAAATGTGTAGTTCATTTTGTTAATATTATAGATCTCTCATGAAACTTTGTTGAAGACTACCTACTAAATGAGTATATGAAAGTTCATACCAACAAGGGCGCGAATGGCGCCAGCATCGCTCCAGCGCGAGCAATTGTTGAACTGGCGCCAACTGCGGCGCTTCGCATCACTGTGGGATACATCTCAGCGGTGTACACGTACAGGGTCCCGAAGGAAGAAGTGATTCCCAGTTTGCCGATCAGAAAGAGCAGCGTCTCAGCCCACCACATCCCTGGGGGAAATCAAACATTAATGAAATGCGCTGTTTATACATTCTTATTCTTAAGCAATTAGAAAATATTTACTAAATGAAACACCAATGTTTACCGCAGCATCAAATTATCGCACAGAATTTTAATTTGACAATAAAAAAATTATTTTCATATATACCCACATCTGCCACCACTTGTAAAATTGTTTGTAAATATGGCTGTACTCGGGATAATGCTTAATTATTTTCACCGCTTTTCTTAGGTATCATAAAATATATTGAGTACATGACTACAAGAACGATGGGTTCTGAGGAGCTCTTGGAAAGTAACTGGAGATATAAATCTACATCTGTTTGTTAACCACAAAAAATTACTGCACATATTGCTGGAGATTCCATGGAGGGTAAATTGATTGGTTTTACTAAATTTGCTACTCACATGCACTGAATTATACTTATTTGTTCGTACAGGGAAGATTATTTGTTTTTATGTTAATTGTTATGTAATAATAGATTAATCAATAGTAAACAATAGTTGTTGACAATTATGTAAATATGTGTTGCAGCTTTTCTTTACGGTTTCCTTATTAGGTATTAATTAGTCAAAAATAAATATATCCTACATCTGCCACCAATTGTAAAATTGATAGTAAATGTGGCTGTGTTCAAGAAGGTTTCGTATTATGAATATTATAGTGTAATTTGAAATTCAATGAGAAAACGTAGAATTTAAAAGAGTAGCGACTCGTAGATGATAGTTGTTACATTGACGGTAACTCTACCTTTAGGCACCATGGCAGCACCGGCACAAGTGACAGCACAGAGAAGAAGAGATCCGAACAGCGACTTCTTCCTACCGAACCTCTTCAACGTGAACCACGAGAGGGTGTAGCCGGGGATCTCGATGAGGCAGACAAGGGCGAAGTTCAAGTACTTGTCGCCGCCGAGGTTGGTGGAGTTCACAGACAACCCGTAGTAGACGAACGCGTTGGCGGCCCTGGAGGTCGAGGAGGTGTTAGTTGACGAGCACTACAAGAGTGTGACAGGGTTCTGTTCAGGAGAAGGAGGGGGGAAGGAGGAGGAGGAGGTGTTAGTTGTCGAGCACTACAAGAGTGTGACAGGGTTCTGTTCAGGAGAAGGAGGGGGGAAGGAGGTCGAGGAGGTGTTAGTTGACGAGCACTACAAGAGTGGCACAGGGTTCTGTTCAGGAGGAGGAGGAGGAGGAGGGGGAGGAGGAGGAGGTGGGGGAGGGGAGGAGGTATTAGTTGACGAGCACTACAAGAGTGTGACAGAGTTCTGTTCAAGAGGAGGAGGTGGAGGAGGTGTTGGTTGACGAGCACTACAAGAGTGTGACAGGGTTCTGTTCAGGAAGAGGAGGAGGAGGAGGAGGGGGAGGAGGAGGTGGGAGAGGGGAGGAGGTATTAGTTGACGAGCACTACAAGAGTGTGACAGAGTTCTGTTCAAGAGGAGGAGGTGGAGGAGGTGTTGGTTGACGAGCACTACAAGAGTGTGACAGGGTTCTGTTCAGGAGGAGGAGGAGGAGGAGGGGAGGAGGAGGAGGTGGGGGAGGGGAGGAGGTATTAGTTGACGAGCACTACAAGAGTGTGACAGAGTTCTGTTCAATAGGAGGAGGTGGAGGAGGTGTTGGTTGACGAGCACTACAAGAGTGTGACAGGGTTCTGTTCAGGAGGAGGAGGTCGAGGAGGTGTTAGTTAACGAGTATTACAAGAGCGTGACATGGTTCTGTTCAGGAGAAGGAGGACGGGGAGGTGTTGGTTGACGAGCACTACAAGAGTGTGCAGGGTTCTGTTCAGGAGAAGGAGGAGGAGGAGGAGGAGGAGGAGGAGGAGGGGGATGAGGTGTTAGTTGACGAGCACTACAAGAGTGTGCAGGGTTCTGTTCAGGAGAAGGAGGACGGGGAGGTGTTGGTTGACGAGCACTACAAGAGTGCGACAGGGTTCTGTTCAGGAGAAGGAGGTGGCTGAGGAGGAGGTGGAGGAGGTACTTGACGAGCACTACAAGAGAGTTACAGGGTTTTTGATGGCATGAAAGAGTGCAAAAAAAAGTTAAAAATTTTAACAATATAGCTGCTCGTTTAAAATAAAATAAATTATTACTGATTGATGATTGCAAATAAAGAAAATATTAAAGAAATAAAATTACATTTACTTATTATTGATATTTTATATTTAGCAACATATCCTGCTAGATATGTTATTGAAGTATATATTTAAGATTACCTATCTAAAATTTATATCTAAAATCTAATTTTATATCTAACGTTAAATTCAACCTTTTTCATGTTTTAAATAATGTCCAAATCATCAATATTGCTCAATTGGAGCCCTTCAGGTAAAACCACAGGTAAACAGTGTATTGGCTCAACGAAAATGGAGCCGGGGCGATGGAAACACTGTGAATCATCCATGATTGCTCTAAAATATTAATGATGATGAAACTGTGGTACAGATTGCAGATTACAACACATCTGAAATCGCGTGTAGTGTGACAGCAGATTATGTCTGAAATTAAACTAATCTATAATCATCACAAAATCACCACCATTGATGAGATTAAACACCGAACGTATCCGCTGACAATCCATTAAACAAGCAGACAAATTACAGCCGCGGGAGAGCAAATGTACAGGTGATATGTGTGCAATTACTAATAGCTCATTAGTCATTAGTATAGGTTAGAGTAGCTCATGAGACAGATGAAGGGTTCATTACACTAGAAGCGCTGGCGGAGTAAAAATTCCTCTGCTCTATGCTTTTATATGACAGTGTGTCCCGAATAAGTATATTTTAAAGATAGTGCACTTGTCAGTGATAGAAATGAACTAAGATCATTTGTATTAATATTAAAGTTTGTTTTCACTATTGCTGTCACTCTTGTTCTTTATCTCCATTGGAATAAATTCTGGGTCAAACATGATAACTCAAAATAATTGAAATGTTGATTTTATTCAAAGATAAATTTGGCTTTTTGTTTTTTTGTATCTTATTTAAAATAGTTCTTCATGATAAGTTTAAAAGTACTATTATTGATATGCGTTCACATTATACGTTATTGTTCCAATGCACACTACAACACGATTATGTGAGACTTGATTAGTAAATAATATCTACCAATTAAAGAACAAGTTGAGCGAACGCAGACAGAGTTTCCTCGACTTGATGATCATCATGATGCTCTCCCCCATGCCTCGCATGTGTTTCTCATCAGACTCGTCGACGTTCTGCTTCACAGGCGTCGTCTTCTCGACGTCGCCGTCGTCGAACGTCGACAGCAACCTCTCAGAGAGGATGACGTGGTTCCTCTTGGCAGCTTTTCGGACGACCTGATGAGCTTCGTATGTCTTCCTATGCGCGAGCAGCCATCGTACTGACTCCGGAATCAACCTAGTGAGGAAGATAGAGAGTTACAATCATCACCCTCTCGACGTGGTCCTCATAGCAGCTTGTTGCATGACTAGACAAGCTTTGTAGGTCTTCCTATGTGCGAGGAGCCATCGTACTGACTCCGGAATCAACCTAGTGAGGAAGATAGAGAGTTACAGTCATCACCCTCTTGACGTGGTCCACATAGCAGCTTTTCGGACCACTTGATGAGCTTCGTATGTTTTCCTATGCGCGAGCAGCCATCGTACTGACTCCGGTATCAACCTAGTGAGGAAGATAGAGAGTTACAGTCATCACCCTCTTGACGTGGTCCTCATAGCAGCTTGTCGGACCACTTGATGAGCTTCGTAGGTCTTCCTATGCGCGAGCAGCCATCGTACTGACTCCGGTATCAACCTAGTGAGGAAGATAGAGAGTTACAATCATCACCCTCTCAACGTGGTCCTGGTGTCAGCTCATCGGTAGACTTAGCACGCCTGATTTGTCAATGGTTTGTCTTGATTTGTGTATGGTATGTGTAAATGATTGCAGTCAACGTCACATGTAATTTTATGAACGTTGGTTAGGAGGAAGTTGGGTAGAGTTGTCTACCACTTTGCAATTACGACGACTGATGCTCAAGTCTGCTTCCAAGTTCTCTCACCAGAAGTAGACGAAGAAGATGGCGCACGGCGCTGAGACGAGAAGCTGGATCCAGACCCAGTCCTTGGTGATCCACGCCACTAGCGCCACCGCAGCTTCTCCGAGAGCGTAGAAGTAGTTGAGCACGATGCCGCTCATCTCCCTCTTCTTCCTTCCGACAAGCTCCACACCTGCGAAACAGAAAAGCGTCATCATATACAAACTATTCGCAAATTCATTGTTTTTAACAATTTTTATTTTATACCTTGTGACCCACGCTGTGTTTTTTAGGTTTGTCTTCAATGAAACATAATCTAGCGCTTGTGCACACTCAGTAATTTAGTAATTTAGTCACATTTGTACCAGATAGTTAAGAGATATTTAACTAGATTCCCGTATTGACATATGAAGATCTGGAAAACACTTTTGAATCTACACTCGAACAAATAATAAACGGTATCTATTCGAAAGAAAAGGATTGGCTGATAAAGGTTTGATGGCATCATACCGTGAAGTCTATGCAAACGCATGATCTAACTCTAAGGTAAGCTCTGGTTTCATTTATAATAACAAGGATTGTCAAGAAACCTGACCAGCAGCCAATCCGTTTTGTTCAAATACCGTTTTTAGTTGGTTTTTAGTTTAGTTGTACACTTAGTACATCCTCAAAACGCCAGGTTGAGTTGATGACCAAGCGTTCGATATTTTTAAATTTTAATCAATGAACTCAAAAGCTCTTCGAGGTGTGTTTCATCTAGTATTGGTCCATGCAACTAGTCAGGACGGACAAGTGTGGTTGCTACAGACCTATGATGAACGCCAGCGGGAAAACGCCCGAAGTGCCCAACGCGTTGATGAAGACGAACACTTGGAAGGTGGCGTAGTCCGGCGAGAGCGCCTGCGCGACTCCTGACGCCGACATCAGCAGGATGCAGAAGACGAACACGAACTTGCGTCCGAACCTGGGCAAGAAGTCAGGACCTTTCAGTTGACTTTGTTCTCACAGTCCAAGGCATTTGCGTTGATAACTTAATTCACTTTAAAAGCGACCGGGAAACCCACTGTCTTCAAAGCGTTTTTTTTTTTTAATATTTTCGTCCCACAATAGAATTTTAAAATATCAGAGAGTAGCGACCCAACCTAATACACTAAAAAATTCCACAAACTGAAGTACTTTGTGACTTCTGGTACGACCTCAAAGTATTAAATACGATTAACTTTCAATAAATATCGTTTTTTGGTCTGGGGCTTAACGTCGCACTGTTCTGCAGCGAGGCTAATGGCGACGGATGAATGATTATGATGATGATTGGGAGATGATGGTGAAGAGCAGGTAAGGATGGAAGGTGGAAGGAGTCGGTCGTGGCCTATTAGAAGGGTACCTTCCCAGCATTTGCCTGTCGACTGAGGGAATACCACGAAAAAAAACAGTCAGGAAGGACGGCCGCGGTAATCGAACCCGGGCCTCCGGAATACAAGTTCAGAGCGTTACCACTCACCCAACCTGTTCCGTGATAAATATTGTATTTAACATTTTAAGGGATAAATATCGTATTTAATATTTTGAGGTAGTACCAGAGGTCCTAAAGTATACTCCAGTGTGTGGCAATATTTAGTGATCTATTAGACTGTAATGTGTCGCTACTATCTGATTTTTTTAAATTTTGTTAGTGTGAAGTCATATTTCGAAAAAACGCTCTGACGAACCGTGCGATTCCCGTTAGCTTACCCTCTTAACCGTATTAGCGATTTGTCTTATTGGATAAGGGCTCTTGATGAGGGATTGGAAAAGGCCCGTACTGTCCCATTTGCATCAAATAATAATCCAATTTCTACTCCATCATTGGACTCTAGTCGGTTTTAATTAATACGATGAACTAAGTAAATTTAAGGCTTTCTCAGTTTTTCAGAAATGTACTCTAAAACTAGTTGAGAATTGTCACTGTTCTTTGTACCAAAAGAAGGGGAAGAAAATGTACATAAACTGACTTCGTATTTTCGAAAGTTTTAAGTTCACTTTGAAGCCTGGTAAACCTCAACTGTTGAGCTACCTTGCTTTGTAACTGGACTTTTGAACACTTATAAGTTCTTACAACGTAAGTATTCAAGAATTTACCTCTTCAAATAGATTCTATGCTCGTTCTCTTGTGGTAAGGATTGAAAAATTTACAAATTAATTATAACTATAATTAATTAGTAAATTTTTCAAACCACAAGACCACAAGACCACAAGACCACTGCGAAGATCTAAATTCGCAAAAAAATGCAATGAAGTGTTTTATTTCTTCTCCTCTCCCAACATTTAAAATACATGAAAGAAAACAATGTGACAGTCAATGTGACCATATGACAGTCTTCTGACGAAATGGAATTAGAATTCATGTTTTTCCTCTTGAAGTTCTTCCAAAATCAACAGAAGCGTCGAGAAACTTCGTCGGCTCGTGATAGGTGAACCAAAATACTTACAAAAAAACGCTTGCATTTGAAGTATTATTATTAAAGCGATTCCTCATCTTCTTCCTATAAAGAAGTCATACAGAATAAATCATAGAATAAGTATGAATATCATCTTCGTGTAATCACTAATAGCTCGCAAATTCGAACAAATAAGCGATACGTGATGGAGCTACTTCCACCCACTTCTGGCAGGAAACTTTTTAGATGCACTTTTTTTATTTTGATGTTCGTGTTTCCACAGGGCAGTGAAAAAGGAGAAACAAATGAAATGTAGATTTTGTTACAAGTTTACTTTTTCAGCCATAACAAACAATAAAGCAAATTTTATATAATTTATTTACATAAATAAACCCTTTATATCCTCCATTATCATAGTACCAAAGAATCCACCAGAGGTCAGTCGTGTTCCTTATTTTCTCGAATTGTTGACCGAAAATGTCATGTTGTGGTTGGTATGCTCCTCATTTTATTAGGCAGTAACGGGCAGTAACGGTAGGTTGAGTGAGTGTGAGTGTATAGTACGAGTTTGCTGGGTATTTTGGGGCATTCCCCAAATGTACAAATGTCTTTTTGGGTTCCTCTATTGGACATTTCTTTGATATTGTAATATATTGTGACGTATGTTTTGCCACTGCACATAGAAAGAAAGAAAAATAGTAAATTATTAAATATAATTATCCAAGCGTGTCATCGCTGATCGTTTTGTATTTCTTACGTAATGCTACCTTTCAAGTGTAATAATAATTGTTAGCAATAGCCTTGACTTTCCGTGATTCTCCTGCGTTAAACGACAAGTAATGACGGACAATACTTGGAAATGCAATCAGCCGACAGCTTAATAAGGAAATTAGAAACTGCTTGTAAATACCGTGTGGAACTTCCTCATTATATTATAATTAATTCTATGTTTGCACAATATATGCAAAATGCGATAAAACAGAATACCAACTAACCAGCATTCATTGTATCTATTAATTATTTCAGATATGAAAAAAATTACGATAAAAAATATTGACAAATTTAATAGAGAATAAACAGATTTAAGAACTAAAAATTGGCATACATTTTGATTTTATATTAATAGCTTAAAAATTTAGATACATGCATAAATTGCAAAAAAAAATATTTTCATCGGAATATTTTTTTTACATAGTTCGTTTAAAAGAAACAGATATACGCAATGGTAATTATTTACAAAACGTAACTTGTTGTTTAACTCTTTCGTTTTTTGCTGTAATTAAGAACTAGGTTCTTGCAAAAAAAATATTTCTGGCTCATTAAGATGAGTGACAAATTGCACGTTCAACAAACCACACAGGTATAATTTACAGATTCAAGATTGCAGACAACAATGTTGTGTGTTGGTTAGAATTCAAGGTTACAAGCTATAAAAAATATCTTTAGAAATCGCCACAAAGATGATCACCGCTTAATGTCGTTATGTAACGTCCTCATTGGCAACTGTTCACAAATAGATTTTAGAGTTAATACAAGTATGGATTGTTTCGGTAAAAAGATCCAAATTATACAACAAACAACTTCAAAATATATGATTTGAGATTTGTTTCTTTAATTAGGCGAAACGTTGCCTTGAGACTTCATTTTTCACTTCAATAAAATTGTCATATTTGTAGGCACTACTTATTGTAGTTTCGTATGTAAGAACATAAAAAGAAAGCAAAAAATAATCTTGCAAAGAAATAAGATAAGAAAGAAAAAAGAAAGAAAGAAAGAAAGAAAGAAAGAAAGAAAGAAAGAAAAAAAATAAAGAAATAAAAATTAGTAAAATGCGTTCTATGTATTTATCTTCAATTTTATATAATCAGGGTCCTGATTCTACAAATATCAGCTTATACAACTTGCTTGCGGAATAGCAATGTGTATAAGGCTAATGGAAAATAAGCCAGGCTAGGCAAACGGAAGCGAGTGGGAATCGCACGGTTCGTCAGAGTTTTTTTGAAATTTTGTCTTCCCACTAAATAATTTTAAAAAATCAGATAGTAACGACCCATTACAGCCTAATAGACTAAATAATGCCTCACACTGGAGTTCATTATGACCTCTTGTACGACCTCAAAGTGTAAAATACGATATGTTTAGTAAATTATAAAAAACAATCGTATTTAACACTTTGAGGTCGCACCAAAAGTCATAAAGTACTCCAAGTCCAGTGTGCGGCAATATTTAGTCTATTAGGCTGTAATGGGTCGTTACTATCTGATTTTTTAAAATTATTTAGTGGGAAGACAAAATTTCAAAAAAACGCTCTGACGAACCGTGCGATTCCCGCTCGCTTCCGTTTGCCTCTTAAATAATCTATCCATATTCGTTTGTACCCATGTTAAAAATGTTCTGAATATTTTTCTATTATGTAGGTTTGTATGCGCTCTGAAGCAGAACTCTGTAAACCCATGGACAAGATATGAATCATCTGAACCATGAACTAACTTGTCGGCGAGGAATCCGAACAGCACAGAGCCGACGAAGATGCCGGCGAAGTGTGAGCTGCCGACCATCGACAACTTCCACAGGTTCTCCGTGCACATGAGGCCCCACTGGAAGTACAAAACTATGACGTCAAGAGTCTCCGCATTTATTTATTATTTTCAAATACACAGTAGGAATAGCTGGTAAACCCCGTCACACTATAAGCCCTACTGCCAGCTTTTGTTGCAGCTAGTTGCAATAATTAGGTCGATTCACATGGACGTTTAACTTTCAAGTTCCGAACCGTACCGATCTTCGCATTTGAATGTTTTCATAGTTCAAACGAGAGATTTTGGATCGGTGATTTGGAACGATGGGGAACTTTGAAAGTTTGAAACGTACCTGTGAGTAGACCTATAATTTCAACAAGAACGCTCAAATTTGAAAAGCTATACGTTTGTTGACGTTAGACATAAATGTTTGACAATTTCAAGTTCTCGATATTTCATAATTATTTTCTTCATACTGGTTTCAGAAATGACGAGTAATGAGGGAGACAAGGATTTTGTGAGTTTGTGGGACGACGAGAGGAAAAGAAGAAGAGCAAGAAGAGTTGGAGAACGATGAAGAGGGGTCAATCGTTTACGAAGGACCCTGATTGAATGTTCTATCGTCAATGATTGGTTCAAGCTAAGGACATAAGGCAATATTTAAACAGGAATTGAAACATTTTAGAAATTTTTAAATTTACTTCACGAACACATGGATTTACGAAATAATTTGCCATTTTGCTGAATGCAATTGTACTTACCTCTCCAACTATGGTCCACTCAGTATCAAACACCCACCGATCACATCGGATGACGTCATTACTGAACTGACCAATGGGACACGAGGTGACGTCACTGGCATTCTGCCATGGTGTGTACATATCACACTGTGCAGGGATGAAGATGACGTCATCACCAGCTGGAGGGATGGCTTCAGACACCCAGGGTGAGTTGTATTCAGGTGCAGAGCTGTTGTCACAGCCAGGGACGAAGCATCTGAGGAACACACGTATCGTCGCTTGAGAATGCATTTGTTCTATCTCCAATTTCCGTAAATTTTGACATTTTGACATTTATCACTTGCTTAGAATGCATTTGGGCTATATCCATGTAGAAAATATAATAACATGACATAAATTCCCTCCAAAAACGAATAATTCACTTCAATTATGTCCATTTCCAAACACCTGTTAAGAATGCAAATGTTCAATGTCCATATTTCAAAGCTCACGTTTGATTCAGAGTGGCGGTTTCCCGCGTTTTTTTGAATGTAGGTTTTGGGGCACATAATACATAATTACTAATTTTAATATCTAATATGTTTTTCATATGTGACCGTTGATATTAACGATTAAAGCCTTTATTACTGACTTCTATCAATTCATTTCAAAATGTAACAATGAGTTTATATTGGTTTAATTGATTTTAAAATCATCAGTTCCATTATAAACGATTTTTTTTGTGTAGATTAATTTTGTAAATAATGTGTTCTACGCCAATTATGATGTAGGCAAATTATAATATACATGGACTTGATTGAGTTTGTTATAATTGTGCTATTAATATACTTAAACTGATGCATTTGAATAACAAATTAAGAAAATATATTTAGAAAAGTACAATTTATTTATTTAAATTGCCCATCATATCACTGCTAATATCGATCAATGAAAATATTGATAAATATTTTGAAAAATAGAGGTAAAAGTTAATAAAAGCATGTGGGAAATTCTATCAATGTTAATTCAATGGAAAATAGAGATAGCCCGTCCTATTCTCAACGACATCAAATTTATCTCGAGACAAAAGGGCTATCTCCAACAGGAAGGAGTATTTTTAAGAATATAATAACTAATTCATTGTGTTCTTATATTTTTTTTATCCCCTATACGATCCGAAGATGATATCCTGTTAATATCATTGTGATACGAGTTCATTTAGTAGGAGAAATTAATGTCTCAAACTTCAACTCGCCATTGCCGAAAATAGGAATTGTAGGAGATAGAACAAATACATTCTCAAGCGACGGTATGACGTCATTACTGACCAATAGGACACGAGGTGACGTCATCGCCGACCAATAAGACACGAGGTGAAGTCATCACTGACCAATAGGACACAAGGTGATGACATCACTGACCAATAGGACACGAGGTGACGTCATCACTGACCAAAAGTGCACGCAAATATTGCTTTAAAAAAATCGTGACATTTATTTTTATTTTCGTGACATTTATTTTTTATAACGTAGCCTGTTTAACGTGAAGGTAATACAAATGATGACCACTGTGGCGCTATAATATAATTGTAGTTATTTATTTTCCTGATAACAATGAAGTATATGTTTCTTAGTACATATTCAACCCTGACGATAATGTTGAATAATTATAGAAGATAAAAGTAATACCTAATTAGATGTCACCTCGAAGGGAGCTGTTCATAAAGTATGTCATGCAAAACAGGTCAACACCCAATCCCCCCTCCCTCACCCCTTGTCACAAGTTGTCATACTTTATACAACCCTCTCTAAAAAGTATGTCACACCTGCAGACCCCCCCCCCCCCCCCACACTGCACACACAAAATGATTAAAATGCTTATTTTTACTAGACCTATTGATTTATTGCAAATACATTGCAGTAATTTGGAAAACACAAAACTTTTTTTTACATTCAAATAATGAGAAAAACATGTTTTGTAGAATTATATTACTACTTCTAATACTTGTAGTATTATCCTAAAGAAAGGGAAAATTCAAATCACAGTTTAGAATAATAAATGTGATGCTATTTTTTGCTGAAACATACTAATTACCTAACAGAAAATATATACAATAAACTGTGACATCACGCTTGTCTGCTCTCCTGTCACAGATTGTCACAGTATAACAGACCCTCCTCTCCCCCTAAGGCGTGACATACTTTATGAACAGCCCCGGTCAGAGTCAAATCAGAGTCATTTATATACATTATTATAGTCCAGTTGTTTGAAATGTCATGAAATGTCATGATTATAATTTGTGTTTGCAGATTCGCTGATTTCTTTACTCTAATAGTGAATATACAGTTTAGCGCTTACGGCATTTTTATCTAGGTATTCACATGCATTATGCAAATCAAATGCATTCCGAGAATATGCAAGTTCTGATGGAAAATAAAAGCGACGGCGTAAATTTGCTGTTTTAATTGGAATCTATTATCTATCTAGACAGCACGATGGAATATTTATACTCAAGTACCTATCACGTGATTCATTGTATGAAGTTATTAGAACTACACACTAATGTTACAATTATTTGAAGCAGTTAATATAATGTTGTAAGCCCTTCACCAACACCACACCAATTGCACAAGATCACGGATTTAGATTTGGAAGATTTGGCAGAGAGCTTAATGTACTCCAACCATTAGACCTTAACCTTGACATTTCCATTCTACTGTCCACATTTTTTACACTTCCCTATACATTTGAACTGCAATGGTCAGAACGTTCATATACCCGGATTTTTGCCGCAGTCTAGTAGGCCGATCTTCATGAATTAAAACTATTATCATGATTATTATTAAGTCTGTATGCTCAACAGAGCCGAGGCTCCACAAGTGAGAATGTAATATACCTAGAGAAGTGAGGAGAGGAAACCCGGTACCGGCATGTAGCCTACTCCTGACGAAAGATACCAAGGGGGCCAACGGCTTAAAGGGCGACAACAGTCAGAATATGAAAAATTACCATCAATTCATCTTGTCATGTTAATAGATTATTGATAAGTGCAAATGTGCCAACGGTATTGTAATAATTAATAATAATTATTGACTGTATTGCATATTAGTTCACATGAGATTTGTCTAATGGTATCAACATTCTTTGAACAGACTGTTATAAATATTTAATGTGTTGTGTTATGATAATGCATGAAATTGTTTAGTTTATGGCTACTTTATTACTATTTCAAGTGTCACCCAGTCACGTAGTGTAAACAAACTAGGCTCAGTTACAGAGAGTGGGCGGGAGATCTGCAGGAATGTACCTTCTGTACTAAAAATATGGGACCTTCTTGGTGTATAAAACAGTAGCGATTTGTTTTTATATTTATTTGCAGCTAAACGGTTCGATTCACAGAAAATTTTAAAAGAGATAAAATGAAGAAAACACTCCTATTTATATGTAGCAGAGCTTCTTTTATTTCTATCTATTTTGGTTCTCCTACGTTCCCAATAGACATTTTGCGTCCAGCTTATTCCTTATGGGACTAAAATTTTTGCATACTTTCGATTAAAATCACGTTTTTCGATTTACTGCTCTCACTGTCACAACCGGATTGGTACCTTCTCATATGTCTTACAGATATTAATAGTTTGATGTGTAATTACGACGAGAAACTTGAGATCGATTATAGACTATGGATAATGAGACAAAAATCAGAGCTCAAGACTATGGACGTAAAAGTAGTTAGAGGGGCTGAATGTGGCACGGACCACATGTTTGTAAAAGCCAGAGTTTGGATTAAATACAGACATCATGCTACAACGGGGATGCAACAACCAGACCAGGGAAGAGTCGAGGGAAAGAGGTATAAGTTACACCTGTTGCGAGACGACTCTATCAGATTTCTGTATAAGTTACGTCTAGCACAGAAATTAAGCCAAGCAGGGGAGAATGAGACAGTAGAGCAGAGTTATAGCAGAATGAAACGAGCGATTCATGAAGCGGCGAGTGAAGCACTCGGGGAAGAGGAGTCTAAGGAAAGGACGGTGTACTGGTGGAACACAGAAGTAGAAAACATCATAAAAGAGAAAAGGCAGCTATATCAGAAGTGGTTGGTGAGTCAGGATAGAGAGGATAGGAAGCAGTATGCAAGAGCGAGCAGAGAAGTAAAAAAAACAGTTGTTAAAGCAAGAAATGAAGCCTGGAATAAAAGGTGCGATGAAATTGATAGACATATAGGAGGTACTAGGGCTAGAGAAGCATGGAAGACTATTAAGGATTTGAGGCAGGATACGCAATATAAATCCAAGGTACAGATGATTGGGATAGAAGAGTGGAGGGGGTACTACGAGAAAATGTTAAACGAAGATCGGAATGAGTACATGCAAGGGTGGAATATCATACCAAGGCAGAGGCAGAATGTAGCAATTGGTGTAATAACCAAGAGAGAAATTTACCAAGCCCTGAGACGCACAAAGAATGGGAGAGCACCAGGCCCTGAAAATGTTTCAATAGAATTGGTGAAGAATAGTCCAGAAGGAGTCATAGAAATCCTACAAGACATCTTTAATAGATGCTTGATTGACGCTGAGCATGTACCAGAAGAGTGGAAGGTTGGATACATGAGCTCTATCTACAAGAAAGGATCCCGAACGGACTGTCATAATTATAGAGGAATCAACGTAACTGCATCTATTGGAAGATTGTATGGGCGTATTATAAAGACTAGATTGGAGCAAGAAGTTACCATTGGAGAAGAACAGTGCGGTTTCACAGCGGGGCGCTCATGTGTGGATAATATTTTCACCTTGAGGCAGCTAGTGCAAAAAAGGGTAGCGAGAGGCAGGGAGACTCATTTGGTGTTTGTAGATCTAGAAAAAGCGTATGACACAGTGCCGTTAAAAAGGATGTTTGAGGTGTTATACGACAGCACTATTCCTCATGCATATGTGGACACCATAAGATACCTGTATGAAGGACAGAGGAGTGTAGTGAAAGTAGGAAATCGCATGTCCAGTAGCTTCGAGATTACGAAGGGTTTGCGTCAAGGGTGCTGCCTCTCACCTTCTCTATTCAAAATCTATATAGATAAGGTTTTGCAAGAATGGCAAGCCAAGTGTAGATGGATGGGTGTACCTGTGAATGGAGATTACCTGCTTTCCTTCTCTTTGCTGATGATCAAGTAGTGGTTGCATTGGACGAGGACGACTGCAATTATATGATGCGGAAATTATCAGAAACATACGAAAAATGGGGTTTAAAAATCAATTTTGACAAGACCAAATACTTGGTGGTAGGGGGAGAAGGTAATGACATGGACGTGGATGGGAAGGAAGTGAAAGAGTGCCGAGAGTATAAGTACTTAGGATCTATTTTTTCATCGGAGGGAAGTAGTCGCAGAGATATTAGCAGCCGGATAATCCAGGGAAGACAAGCGGTTCAGAAGCTGAACTCGATGTGGTGGTCTGAACAACTGCAGAAGCCTACAAAGAATAGAATTTATAGCAGCATTGTACAAAGTATTCTTACATACGGATCTGAGACCTGGGAAGTAACGAAGAGGGACAAAGAGAGGTTGATGGCGGTTGAAATGGATGCGCTCAGAAGAAGTTGTAGGGTGTCAAGAATTGAGCATATTAGGAATGAACAGATACGGAGATGGATGAAGAAGGAAGAAACAGTGGTAGAGGAGATAGAGCGAAGGAGATTGTGCTGGTATGGACACTTAAGAAGAATGGATCCCCATAGGTGGCCCCTGAAGATATGGCATTGGACCCCTCCAGAGAGGAGGAAAAGGGGCCGACCGCCGAGAGAATGGCAAGAAGATGTAAAGGAGGCAATGGGGAGAAGAAACTTGCTGGAAGATGGTTGGATGGACAAGGAGAGGTGGCGATTGGGGTGTGAGAAACGGCCTGTGCTGTAAAATACTCACAATATATATATATATGTGTAATTATGGTAAAATTTTAATTTCTGACCGTTGCCCCCCTTTAACGTCCCATCCGAAGGACGGTGTAACATTCACAGCACGGGCCTCCACAACCCGCGCCGTCGAGAGACTGATAACAGGTGGAGGGAGGTCGTCACACTAACCCCCAAACACCCCATGTCTCTCTGACACAAACGGCAGCAACTAGCAAGCCAGAGTTGAATGCACTGACCGCGCTCAATTCGAACAAATAAGCTATACGTGATGGAACCACTTCTGGCAGGAAACTTTTAGATGCACTTTTTTATTTTGAAGTTCGTGTGTTTACTTTTTCAGTCATAACAAATAACTAAAGCAAATTTAATATAACTTATTTATAAAAATATCCCCGTGATATCCTCATTATCCCCCCTATGTCTAGTACCAAAGAAACCACCAGAGGCAGCCGTGTTCCTTATTTTCTCAAATGTTATTTGATCTGACGAGAACCGTGATATCGAATACACCAGCCGTTGGGTTATCGGTACTATTTATTGACCTTTCTGTGAAACTATTTAATTATTTGTTTGGTTTGATTATTTACTAATTGCTATGATTTTATTTGTTGAAACATACTTTATTTGAGTTGTGTCCATAATAAAATAACCCAGCAGTAAAATGGTTAAAGATGATTGCAATATTGACCTGTAGTTTGGCACCCCCGCAGTGAAGACATAACTGAGACTGTTGGCAGCGGCGAAGAAGACGGGAAGACATATCAAGATGTAGGTTGTTATCTGATAAGGTCCGAACTCGCCGAGTTCCTCGAGCACGTCGTCGAAATCCATCGTCAGGCTGCCTTCAGGCGGTTCTCAGGCGGTGCCCAGGACGTCCTTTCAGGCAGCTCACAGGAGGACACTTCTTAGGCGGTCCTGAGGTAGTCCCAGGTCTGTTCTACGGCGGACTTCAGAAGGCATTCAGTACCTACGTCTTTGTCAGGCGATACTTGGTAGGTCTTCAGGAGTTCACGGAGTTCTTCCAATTATTATACAACTATGAAGAAAGAAACGAATGGATTAAAATAATGGCAGCTGCCTGGATGTAGTGGGAGTAGGAACACGCCATGTGCATAAGCGTTGATAAGCGGCTATTTTCATGCATGTTGGTGACATGCTGATCACTGGATTCAAATCAATACATAATAAATTGCAAATGGTCGTGGTGCGATGTATTTAATTTATCAAAAGATCAATGTTGGCATCTATTAAAAAATAAGCTACTTAGTACTTTCAACTTTGAACTATATACAACTGCTCTCAACAAATTAAATAATTGTTGCTATAACCTATGAAAGTCTCAACTGTGGCCCTATTCTAGAACTTTTAAATTCCCATTTCTCCTGGAATGCGGTTCCCGTTGGAACTGAATTCCATCAGAATTACGAATCTAATAGTAGGTATGATAATAGCGATTGCTATTTGAGAAGGTAAAAAAGTTTTACATCAACACCGAAAAATTATTATCCTCAAGTGAACTCTTTGAGAACATGAGATTACAAAGGTTTTCAATGTTATTGCAAAACAATGCACTGATGCAATTCGTGAATGAAGATAAGGTCAAGGACCCTGAGATGATCATCATCATCATCATCACTAGTGTTATCTCAAGCAATTAAAATGCGCCCCATCAAGATCAGAGGGCATCCATTTCCTAGAGACTTGACAGACAAACCACGCGATTTTGCATCACACTGTCACATAATATCTCAAAAGTATCATCTCATTATTATGCAAATTTCAGCTTGATCTGAGAAATAATGTGACCTGTATCACACCAAACAACTACCAGTAATAAAATCAGAGACCCGAGCCAAAAGTGTCAAAAGGAAACCTCGCTTAAAAATCGTTTAGGCTGTAAGCTATTTTACACACCTCGTTCAAGTGATAAATTGAACGCAATGCTCTGGAGCCTTGAACTTGATTGTGTGATGAATAAAATCACATAATTCTGATGGAATTGAGTGCATTATGCATGCATACATGTCTGCTGTCCAACACATGCAATTAGAGTTGGAAATGTATAGATAATAAAAGAAAGATAGTTGATAAGGGACGGGACAAAAGTAAAAATGCACATGTGCCTCGATAGGTCGATACCTATATCTTTACACATTGACACCATTGCGTTTGAACAGCTTAGCCAAAAGTGTAGGACTTCGAAAACCAGTTTTCCTGATTGGTTGAAACTTTTCACTTCTATAAGGCCGTTTTTTACATCTAGTTAAGTTCATGGTCTTTTAAGTACTAATGTTAATTAATGGCAATTTAGTACCTACTAATGAACTGTTGAAAATTTAGCAGTGCATTTAAAGACTGGCCCTTAGTGGATATTGACAAAATTAAAAGCTATTAAAACGAAGGTAGTCGAGTACCTATTCTAAGATTTATTTTTATTTTTTATAATATCCAATTCCCCGTTACTCGTGGCAAAGATGTTCCTAATGTCTATTTTAAGTACTTACTAGTAAAAATGAACAAAGAACATTCATTAAATCAGATAAAGAATCACACAAACGGAGCGCGCGTTGCAATTCGACTTTGCTTTCCGAAACCTAGCACATGTACGCACGCGCTGGACACACGCATGTTCATGACACGCATGTTCATGACACGCATGTTCATGACACGCATGTTCATGACACGCATGTTCATGACACGCATGTTCATGACACGCATGTTCATGACACGCATGTTCATGACACGCATGTTCATGACACGCATGTTCATGACACGCATGTTCATGACACGCATGTTCATGACACGCATGTTCATGACACGCATGTTCATGACACGCATGTTCATGACACGCATGTTCATGACACGCATGTTCATGACACGCATGTTCATGACACGCATGTTCATGACACGCATGTTCATGACACGCATGTTCATGACACGCATGTTCATGACACGCATGTTCATGACACGCATGTTCATGACACGCATGTTCATGACACGCATGTTCATGACACGCATGTTCATGACACGCATGTTCATGACACGCATGTTCATGACACGCATGTTCATGACACGCATGTTCATGACACGCATGTTCATGACACGCATGTTCATGACACGCATGTTCATGACACGCATGTTCATGACACGCATGTTCATGACTAATGATTACGCACCTCTTATTCTCATATCAATGCATGGAAAAGAACGTTACTTGACCTTAACTATCTATTACATAAAGCCACATTACCTTCCGTCGGCTCAACCAATCAAACCACTTCACTGCAGATTACACTATCTACGACTTATTAATTGGATGGGATTTTTATTGATATTTATCCGTTGCAATGAAATTCCATTCAAGAGGATCGGTTTGAGCTTGACCTATCTTAATGTAAATACATTTTTAAATATTTAACTCTATTTGTCGTAATATAATATACAGATTGCAGTTTGAATTTCGGTACTTGAGATTATTTTCAGTTCAAATCGGAAATCTATTCTGATTTTAATTGCTTGTAATGAGTTTGTGTAATTATAATAAGTGTATGTAATTGACAAATGATGACGTTCTAGTGATGTAGTATCAG
The DNA here is from genome assembly GCA_934045905.1 of Leuctra nigra. Classification (NCBI taxonomy): domain Eukaryota; kingdom Metazoa; phylum Arthropoda; class Insecta; order Plecoptera; family Leuctridae; genus Leuctra; species Leuctra nigra. The sequence continues at coordinate 28,487,530 of OW203766.1, forward strand.
GAAAAACTAATGTACTACTTGTACTTATCAATTATCTACAGAGCACTTAGACCTCTGTATGTAAAAATAATTTTTCTCGTGATGATTTACCTATAGGTAAAGTATACTGATTTATATAATGCTTCTTTTTGGTGTTACTGATCACGTAGTAATATTGGTCCATTGATCGTATAGTGTTTATAGGTAATGAACTCACGACCCAATGGTTTCCGGTACACTGCTCTACTGCTGAGCTACGTCGACCTTCCAAATTTGCCGTGATTTTTATCTATATTATAGTCTTAGAATTGAAGAATAACCAGACCGTGAAATAACATCCTCATTTTACCACATTCAATATTTAATTAATTTTATTTCTCTATATTTTTTTCCAATACTTTTAAAATAAAATAAATATATTTATTTATCGTGAATTTCGTGACAGATTTTCGAAACTTCAATTTTTGAATACAGATTAAAAAATATTGAGGTCGATTGAATAAAGAACAAAAGAAATAAAAAATTAAGACTTGAATCAAACTGATCATAGAGTTATTATTATGTGAGTTCTCGTTACGCAGCATTTTGCTCATATTATTTATTGCCATTGTTCAATGGGACTTACTCATACTGCGAAACTGTTAATTGTAAATCGATGTATTGACTATTTTGTATCGTGGAAAAGAATTGGAAGAACGTGACCCAAATAAGAATGATAATAGAGAAAAACAGTTTTGAATAGATATCGGAAAATTATTCAGGCGTTTTTGATAATTTAATTTTTGAAATAAATCAAAAATCATTATTTTGAGATTTTTCAGAGAAAATGAAATAATTCAAGACAAATTATAATTTTCTTCAATTAAATAAAAATTAAACGATGTCCTCAAGCATAATGTCACCATGAAAAAAAATCGATATTTGTACGTTTTGCTATACTATACTCCAACAAAAGTATCTACCCTTTTAACTTTCTTGAGCCAAATTTTAGCTCAAGTTAACAAGAAGTTGCCGACTGTAAATGAAACATTGTATGAAAAAATTTTCAAAACCACGTGTCACGCAAAAATGTTCCATTTATTCAAGCTTCTAGTACTTTTTATACCTACTTAGTTAATAGTTTTTTTAAGACAGAATGTTGGGTTGACCTCAATTTGTTTGAATTTTCCTCTTCGCAATCATCACAGTTGATCAAGGAAGTGAAGATCTTTCATCTTCCCGCCTTCAAAACGACAACACCAATAATGACTTACGTGGAGCTGCGTTACATTTCTTGGCAGTTGCGCCTTTAGTTTGGTCTAATTATATTTTATTCTTCTTCAATGACCAAGTTATTTCCATTGAGTTTAATGAACTTTATGGCTCCAAGTCTAAGATGAGGAATCTTGCATTTCATAATGATAATCAGATTGTGAAGACTGTGATATTAGAAGTCAATATAATGTAAGTTCATTCGAATCCCTTTGTTTAGAGGTATGTATAAAACTAGGAAAACGCTCAGTGTAACGCGTTGATGAGCGAGCACGGGTACGTGCAAATTCTCGAACCGGAAATGCGTACACAACGCACAGAAAACATAATACATCCATATTGAATTGATTATGATATTAACTTAAAAGTATATGCTTTTCATCGAAACTTTAAAATAGAATCTAAGCACCTGGTTCATAAAGCAAACCAGAATCAATTCAATTGGCACTGGAAAACATTCATTTCGATACTTCATTGCTGACAGATATTAAAAATATCAATACGTTCATACGTTCTTAACTGATTGGAATTACATTTTGTAAAATAAGAGACTATATCGGTCTTAATGATCATGCAAAATATGAATTTGATCAGAATTATCGAATGCCGTTTTTATTTTTCAGCCTATCAGGAGATATTTATTTAAATTTTAACCAATGAATGGGTTTCAAAAAAAATTATGGTATGCAAACAGAGAAGGTTGGTTTTACATGTGTGCAAAATTGCAGCTCGATCAAAGAAAAACTCTGACCTGTATAGCCAAAATATGTGTTTGATCAGATTTATCGAAGACCAGTTTCATTTTTCAACCTACCATCAGGAGATGTTTATTTAAATTTTAGCCAATGAATAAATTTCCAAAAAATTTGGGGTCTGCAAACAGAAAAGGTTGTCTCCATATGTGTGCAAAATTTCAGCTCCGAAGAAAAACTCTGACCTGTATACAGTCAGGTAACGGAAAAAAACAACAGAGGTCCGTGCCAAAAGAGCCAAGAGGAGACGCTCGCTTCGCTCGCTCAATAAATGCAAAATACAAATTAAGTCTCCGAATGCTTCTGCCATCGTTTTCGTTGAGATTCTCATTTTCATATTCTCCACTGCATGAAGTCAAAATAAGAATTGAGATGAGAATATGAGAGATAAGTGATCATTCAGAAGCGTCAATGGGGTTGTTCACTGCCATTTGCTCTCACTCGCAGCGCTAGCGGCATTGGAGGTGTCTCTCTCTGATTGGTTGGTTTCTGAATCCAAGATCTATGAATCAAACTCCCGCCAAGATTTAAAAACCTTCCATTCCGCTAGATGCATTTTGATTGGCTCTCTCCCGGACGATTAGAACAGCAGCGCCATCTACAATAGTTTTGCATGAACAACCCCATTTCAAAAATGTCTAGTAATTGAAAATAATTTTTTACAATATTTAGTAATATTTTCAATAACAAGGAAATTTATATATTTACAATAATTACATTAATTTTGGCTGAAAATGAAGAGATGATAACTTCAGCAGTTCTACATTTAACTTGACTCTAAATACATCCTGTACAGCTCTGTATACCTATAGTATAGCTGTCACTTTCTGTTTTGAGTTGCTCTTTCTACAAGTTACAAACTTTAAGGAAGCATTGAACTAAATTTATCCGCGTACAGATGTTCATAAATAAAAATAGATGGTCTAGAGCTCTGCTGCGAAATCATGTTAAAATTTTATATAAGTTGTGAAAAAATTGATTATGAGGCTGATTAATTGAGGAAAAAACTCATACGAACGAAATTTGTTGAGTAAAATTCTCTAATTTATCAAAAAATTTAAATGACTTGTTGGACGTATCAAGTTGTAGATAATTTTGAGAAATCAGTTAAGAATGATATTTTAGGCTTTCTTCAAAATAGCTATCGAAGTTCGATCATATTGCACCGCAACATGATCACTTGCAAATTGTTCATGTTTGTTTTCACTCCAAAGTATCTATCATTATATCAACAGGAACAGCATTATTGCACATAGGTACCTATGAAAACGCTCGCTGATCAACGCAATTTAGACCGTTTTCTTGATAAATATATATATTTTTTAAATATCTACAAATTAAAAACATAAAACAATACGATATTGATTAATGTATTATAATATATTAATATAATATATCATAATATCATATCTATTACATGAATGATGTTTTATATTGATGAGTAATACCTACATGACGTGAGTATAATCACAAATATGAAATATTTTCAATCGTTTCTTTCCATCAATAATTTCTCAGTCGAATCACAAATGCACGAACAGAACAAAGAAACAAACCACGCACGTGCTCTGTGAGTTTCAACGCAAGTATTAACACTAAAACATAAAGCAACATCACATCAATGTGATTAGGAGGTCATTATAATGAAACTACACAAAACTCTACTTATTATAGTTTCTGCGCCGAGTTGGTGTAATGGAGATGTTGTTGAGGTAAGGGTAGTATTGGGACTTGAAAATTTTCAAGACCTGTTGAAAATTTTCATGAAAATACTCATTTACAGAGGACCTTTCCGCATATTTTCAATCGTTTTATTTTGTAAAGTATTAATGGATGTGTGTTACATTATTATGCGTGATAGAAATACGTTTAAAAATGTCGGTACACCTACCAGAAAAAAAAGGAAAAAAAATTGCCTTCCTCAGGATTCAAAACAAATTGAAAATTTTCATGAAAATTTTCACACAAAAATTTTTCAAGAAAAATCCCAACACTAGGTAAGGGTATCAACAAAATTGTCATACATTACTTATTTTCAATTTTATCCTAAAATACGACTTTTATTTACCAATGCCAAGTTTCTAAACAATGAAAGGATCCACCAATTATTTTATTTTTGTAATTTATGGAAATGCAAGATATGCATGAGATGAAAAGTACATTTTTTCTGACACTATTACCACCTGGTCCCGGATTCACACAGCTTTTCCCACGGGCGAATTGATGGTTTATCCCAATTTGTTGCGTCTAATAGTAATAAGCAGTGAAATAATCGGGTTTATCTGAAAACCCCCGGGGGAAAACTTTGTGAATCCGGGCCCGGAGGAACAGAATCCACACAAAAGGCTCCATATCCCGGGAAAATCATGCGTTTTAAAACAACATTAAGTTCAAAAGTAACCATTCAGGAAAATGCGATTGATACTTAGAGATTGTTTGCTGAAAAATCGAATTCAAGAAATGAAAGCTTTTTGTTTGAAGTTCATATAAAACATAGGTAAGTAATCAATATTTTGCAATTGTGTTATTTATCACAGTTACACAACTGTCATGAAAATGTTTCAAGACCAACCTGTCATTCTACATACTACCTGTCGAATGTAGACCACACGGCTGTCATCCCGAACTAACAATTCCGTGAGCACAACTTTCCACACACCATTCTTTTCGCGTACTAACAGTCTACTTCAAGTGCACATGGGACGCCGACATGTCTGTAGATCGTTCAGTCGACACCACTGCCATCTTCCGCTAGTTCAACGACTCAAAATAGTTTTATTTACGAAGATTATGTAAGATATCTTGTGTCAATGTTAATATAAGATGATGTAAATATAGCGTGGAAAGTATAGGGCAAGTTGTCCTCTCGAATTTTGGAATTTGACAAATATTTGAGATTTATGTTTCTCTAAAACTTATACAATGATTTATCTGTGTTTGTTTGATTAATTAATACCTATCAATATTATGATTTAGATTTGTTTCTTTCGATTGTGTATTTTATTTGTTATATTATGTTAATGTTATTATTTACCAATTTATGTGTTTGTGTTTTATACCACGGACAAACACCGCTTAGTTGTTTCGTGGTCTAGTGACGGTATTACAGTGTATTATTAGTTTAAATAGCTTAATTAATTTAGCCTATACATTAAAGATTAAATGGGCAGTGTATATTTTTGTTATGGGAAAACTATTGAATGTTTCCGAACTTGTCTGATATAAATTAATTTATAATTTAATGTATGCTAATTCATGCTATTTCTGTAATTGTATTCTGAAAATATATGTAACATGTATTTACAAAAGCTGTAAAGCTAAATAAAAATAATACTACATACTACTACTACTATTTTTAAATAAATAAAAAAAACTTGTACCTAGTTGTAGCATTAGAATTGACAATTTAATGGAATTGAATTTGTGATGCTCAAATACACACTTTTAGGTAAAACGTTCGGTATAATTTGTTAAAATGTGTGTGTGTGAAATTTTCTGTTTAAAAATGAGTGCAATGTTTTAAGAACATATATTCTCGTATTTTGAGAGAGGAGTGGATGTCAATGGCAATGACAAATAAGTTCTAGTCGTCGTGGACAATGTTACACTCCCGAACACTGTCGATTAATGTGATCACTCATCAACCTCACATAGATCAAATCACTGTCACTCACTAACTCGCAAAGTTACCCTTTCTGCTGCTTATCAACTTTACCAATGGATCGGCCCCACAGATTATAATCAAGCATATTATTATTGTAATGGCCAGTTAAACGCCAGCTCCACTGCTACGTACTACACATGCATGATTATGAAGGAAACATACAAATTAATCTTGAGATAACAATTTTTACTGGCAAAGTATGAGGTACACAATGAAACAGCAAAGTAGTACATGGCCGTCACGAACGACATTATATTCTCTTTGTATTATTTTATTATTTCATTTAAATTTAATTTAAAAAAGCAATAATTTTAACTTTGTTAATTTTTGGATTGTGCAGTGAGACTATTTTCTGTTAGCGCCACCTAGAGTATAATAGACAACTTTTGTCAAAATGTTGATCTCCAAACGCTATACTGACTTACCTACTTTGCATAAAAGTAGCTGAATTTGATTTTCAGCTCATTTCAAAATTTGAAAACAGCTCATAAAACTTTTGGAAACGATTTTATAAAGAAACATGGTTCCCGATATAGAAATAACAATTAATTTCTCTACAGCTTGGTCGCTTCCGCTAGACAGTCACATCCTGAAAATAGTGTATTTGAAGTTAATCATTTGTCTGAAATTAGAATAATTTTCATTGCCATTGCAAATAGTTACAAACAGATGCCAAGAATTACTCAACTTGCACCGTGTTTGATCCAAAGCTTCTAATAACTGTCTGTTTGCATCCTATTTTTTTCATAATTTTCGTGATTCCGAAATTGTAGATTACAATTTTGTTTTTTAAACAAACAACAGATTCTCACTACATATTTTTGTTTTTAGGTAAATACAAATACATCAGATCGGCCACTACTAATAAGTATATTTATTAGCAATTCGCGCATTTTGAACTGTTTGTTTGGCAATGTTTAATAATTGATCCACTGAACCACGGCTAAACTAGTATGTGACTGAACCATAGAATCAATAAATCAGCTCGGCACCTGTCTGTTCTTTTTTCACTGACATTTTCTTGTTTAATTTTTATTCTCGGAGTCTATGCAGGCACCAGATTGACAAGATAATCTAATATGCATAGAAGCAAAATTGCTAAAATGAAAGTAGTAAAATCATTTACCATTTTCCACATTTGTTTGTTATTTGTTTTATTTTACAGACAATTTATTTATTTCCAGAAAATCTAAATTCATATCAAAAAGTCGTATCTTTTTTATATTATTTAATGGTGGATCAGAAATTAAGTTTTTATTTTCTTAGTTTTTTTAAGATCCTTAATAGTTTTTATCATTTATAATGAACTACACAACTAGATAAAAAATATATTTTGGTAGCTAATAGCCCGGGTCAACCCACACACAGAGAATGTGTGCTTTGTGGGCTTCCCAAAATGTTTTATTATCTTTGAAACACTATTAATTAATTACTATTTTTATTTTTTAAGTAGACTGTAGGTAAATGTGTGACTGAAATGTGAATTATGTAAAAACTAAATTAAAATTATTATTGGTATGAAACTGAAATTTGAAAAAAAAATCTCCAAAATCTCCATATTTAAAATAAATATTATTTAATGAAAAATTAATTAAACTTTAATTAATCTTTAAGGTGCTGCAAGCGCGAGCGATTTTGCTGCTTTTTGTAGACACTTTTTGCGATACGATTGGAGACGAAATGGGTAGACCAAATTATTTGAAATTTTAATCGTGATTAGATAAACGACAAACTTAGGGTTATCCCTTGGTACATTTTTAATTTTTTGTTACGTTAATTAGTAATAATTAGTTTATTTTTGGTGAAAAATTAGCTATTTTCTCTTCTCCCTGAGCGCCGTATAAAACAAAATTTCAAAAATGTGCCAAGGGATAACCCTAAGTTTGTCTTTCATCTATTCATGATTAAAATTTGAGATCAATTGGTTTACGGGTTTGGTCTCCAATCGTATCGCAAATTTCATCGTTTTACGCGGTTTTGTTGAATAACCGGCGCCTAATTAACGATGCAATAAGCAAAAATTAAAAAGGGCTACTAATATACAATCAGACTGATCATGTGAACATCCTGTTAAAGTTACACTCACTTATGAAACAATTTTTCTCTCTCAATTTTCTAAAACGGCCGAGCGCTAGTATCACCTTAATGGATTTTCTCGCTTTAAACTTAAAAGTGTCCACTTCACTAGGTATGGTTGTAATGTAACATTATGGATTATGGAACATTATCTTACTTAAGATTTGCTAAAATAAAGAAATGAGATGGACGACTTGCTTTGTATATTACATCTAAAGTTTATATTTTCATTGTTGAACTATTACATACATGTAATTATCTAATAAAATCATTATAAATTACAATATAGACATAAGAAGGGTTTACTTCTTGCTCTTGGGCTTCATTGTGAAGTACAGAATTAGGAGGCCTACGCTGGCATAAGTTGCTTTTGCCACCTGAAAAGAAGACAAAAACGATTATTTAGATCACATAGCTAGACTAAGTATTTTAATTATAATTATTTTAAAAGAGTGTTGAAAAATAAAGAAAAGGAAATTTCTTATAGTTCGGTACCTAATGACAATGGAGAAAAGGAATCCTACATACATTAAAAATTATCCATTTCCTTAACCGATATTGAGGTGTCAAAAGAATTAGATAAAAACGTATGCGCTTCAACCAAGACTTGAAACAAGTCTTCAACTTTTGACAATAAAAGCGATTCAATAATATTGAAATAGGTAGGTACCACAATCCATGGAGATTACGTTCCCAAAGACGGTTCAAAAAAGTATCCGGGTTGCTCTTTCTGAAATAGTTCACATGCAGTTTGATTTCCAGTTACCTACCTATTAATTGACAAGTAATGACGTTTTTCTCTTACCGCACTGGGCTGCACTAGGTTTGTTGCACTGAAATTACGTCACCATACAAAACTCAATGCAAATTTCAAACAGAGTGCAAACCTAGTGCGGCCCAGTGTAGTCAGTGGAAAACGCCATAACCCATTGTTGACAAACGTCAATAACTACCCAAGTAAGTTCCTACGTGGAAATCAAAATTTTGAAAAATCTGAAAATCTGAATTTCTTAGAAACCAGAGCTACTCAGATACTTTTGGGTACCTACCTTTGTCTACTATTCTCAAGAAAAAAGCTTCAAATCACCAAGTGAGATATAAAAAGAAAATACCTATTTATTATTAACGACCTCATGCTCAAAGGAAGTTGCGTCCGCAAGTAGATATTTGCGGATGTCAGTCCTCAACACTTGTAAGACCATGGTGCTTCTACTAATAATCTTATGGACGGAATCCAGCCGACTCTGGGGCTGGATTCACAAAAGGTTTTAAGCTCTATACCGGCATAACTTTATGCCAGTATAGCAATAAAACTAGGGATGGCACTTTTACCGGGTCTGAAAAAATTGGTAAATTTTGAAAAATGATGGCAGATACCAATTCATGACTATACCAAATACAAAAACGACCCTACTTTATTATTTGACCCATTTACAAAGATTACCGCAGTCAGGACAATAACAATACCTACTACATCTATAATCAATGTTAATAATGACAATACTCCTTATTGATAAGGAATGATATAGCCGAATAGCATTGATTCGACTAATCTAGTGTAGGCTATGCCATGCTGCCTGTGCTATTTTCCCATAAGAGGAATTGTCGACCACCAATTTGATCAAGTTACAATCTGTGTCCAGGCTAAACAAGCAAACCTGAAGAGAGATTCCGACATTGGAAGAATGGTATAATGGATGGAGTTATCATATCATTCTGAATGATTGAGGACAACCAAAAATCAACGTAAAATATGACTAATGCTAATGTTGTCACACTGATGTTTACTTAATAGTTTTTACTTAAAATTTGATATCTCCATTCATACATTGGAGAGGATCAAAAAAACAAAATTTACCATTTTTTTTACCGGTAAATTAATAATCGGTAAATTTACCTTAATTTACCGGTAAATTTTACCGGGTGCCATCCCTAAATAAAACTACCAATATATCTATTACCATGATATTATCATGTTAACACTTGGTATTTTTCATTTTAAATGGTGATCTGAATAATTATATTCATAAAGATATGCCGGTAAAACATGGTAATTGCTAATATTGATACTAGTTTTTTCGGTCATAAAGTTATACTTCTTTGTGAATCCAGCCCCTGGGCACTTGCGTTGATAAACCTGGAACTTCTTTTGAGCATGAGGCTGAAAGGAAAGTATTGCAATGCAAATGTGACCTTTTGCTTCTGACATGAACTTACGTTGGCTCGCCCTCTCATTGTCGTGCCGTTGAAGTACTTGGACATTCCCTTCAGCTGGGACTCGTCCACATGTGCATCTCCAGACATCTGAAGCAAAAATACACACATTTACTCGTTTAAAAACAAATGCTTATCACATGAAAGCAACCTCTAGTCCTGGGTTTTACATTAAAAGAGCCAAAATGTGCACAAATGTTTTTTTTTAAGTGGAACCCTCGTGCCCTCGAACGAAGGGGCCCTCAGCTGTGCAAGTCCAGGCCGCACCAGCAACAGGCCCTGGGAAATTTTGAATTTTAGAAATGAATTTGAACATTTCTATGCGACTTGGACTACTGTACTAGGTACGTATATAAATTTCTGCATTTTTGGACACTGCTTTAAAACTGATTTTTCATTTGAATACCTTTAATTGATATTTTATACTAGCTTTAGTAGATTATTTGGACTAGTTCGCGGCGCACCTGTAAGCCACCTGCGGCACACAGTTTTGGAACCACTGATGTAGGCAATCAGAGATGTAAGTACATTATTTTCACAGTTAGTGTTGCTTTATTCAAACCCACTCATCGCCTAAACAGATCTAAGGAAACTCCAGAAGGGACCTCCATATTTTTCGACAAAATCATTCTAGTTTTCTATAGATACCCTACAAGGAATGAATCAACTTGAAAAAGGTTGAGAGGTGTGGTGTACAGTTCAACCCTTTTATTTATGAAATAAAATTCCATACGACGGTACAAACAACTCAATGAGAAAAGTGAGAATTAGCATGCAACGTCATCACAAATCTCACAGGGATGATTTCAAGTAAAAAAGTTATAACACAGAAAATAAGGAAGATCGATGGATGCAAATAGGCTTATGGTGCACATTGAGAGGTTAGGTTGCCGATGAAGATTTAAAAGTTTACAGATGTTCACACTTAATAGCATAAGATATTTCATAAGAGCCTGAAAATGAAGTAAAATACTATGTGCGATAAAGAGACTGAGAGAACTACTCTATTAATACCTTAAAAGTTGATTTTTCTTAAATAATCAGCTGATCAAAATGGAGATCTTGAGCCCAAATTCTAGAGAACCTTCTTGATCGATTGTGATTGGTTGTTGAACGCAGGTGGATTCAGGCAAAACTGAGAAGCTTTAGCTTCGTAATATTCACGCTAGATGGAGATAGCGTTCTGTATTTGTACTTGCATCTTGGGGCGGGAATAATTTTAAAACGGATTGATTCAAAGACTTGTCGATTTTGAATGCTTATTCGAAAAATTACACGTGTATAATATAATCGAATAATATGAAGTATAAAAAAATTATATAAAAGCAGTGCAATAGGTACAACTCTGTTAATTAAATTACAGGGTGCCTAATGGTCTACACAAAATTTACAGTATCAAGTGGAGGATTTTAATAACTGTGCCCAGCTCAGAAAATGTACATACAAAATGTATAAATACATTTATTCGTGAAAATAATGACAAAATGATGTCAAAATAAATATTTATTTATAAAAATTGTTGGTACCTACATATAATATTTAGATATATCATGCCAACACCACAAAATAATATTTACACACATTATTATTTATGCACATAAATTCAATGATTATATTTAACAGTTCATTTCATATAATGTACACTTATTTTAAAATAGTATCTTATCGAAATAATGTTCTATATCTAGTCAGACCCTACCTCTCTCCTATCCTCATGAATGGTTATTTTTCATTTTTTTCCGATATATGGTGTCGTAATAGTTTATTGTATGTTTCTTGGCAGTCAATGTCAAGGCGTCTAGAGTTCACAGACAGTTACTATTGTCAATATATTTGCCGTTCAGACATTCCAAATCCATGCAAATAGAAGAGTTGCCTTGCTTTACTCATCGTTATCAAAAACAGTTTTTATTATTACCCTCTTATCGGTCACCGAACTACACCTTCTAAATTAGTTTCCTTATAATCTTATTAGTATACGTGTTACGCATAGTGACGTTTAGGAAGACATTAGGAGGAATATTTTATGATGATATGAATTATACTTTTTAAAAGGGAACATTCTGTCATGAACAAATGATATCATACTAGGAAAGCGCTCAGAGTACCGCGTTGATGAGCGAGCACGGATACGAGCAAATTCTCGAACCGGAAATGCGTACACAACGCATAGAAAACATAATATTATACATCCATATGGAATTGGAATATGATTCACTCAATCAACATAAAAGTATCTGCTTTTCATCGAAACTTGAAAATAGCATCTAAGCACTCTGGTGCCTAAAGCAAATCAGATTCATGATGTAGTGGAAAAACAGTCATTTCGATACCTTATTTCTGACAGTTATTAAAAAAGTCAATAAGTGCATCGTTTTTAACTGATTAGGATGAAAATTTTAGTTTTTCAACCTATCAGGAGATATTTAATTAAATATTTACCAATGAATGGATTTCAAAAAAATTAGGGTCTGCAAACAGGAAATTTTCTCTCTACGTGTGTGCAAAATTTCAGATCGATCGGTGAAACGGTGCGACTTCTATTGCTCCAGATAGCAGCAAAAAAAGAGAACAAAAACAGAGGTCCGTGTCAAAAGAGTCAAAAGGAGTCGCTCGCTCAATTAAATATCAATATATATTCTAATGTAAACTAATATACCTAGGAAATTCGTATCTAACTTTTGGACAATGAGAGGACAATAAAGGGACAATAAAGGGATTCATCTCTTGGGGAAGTTATTTATAATTTTCAATGTTTTTTATAAGTTCTTAAAATTCCAGCTAGGACGTACTGATTTTTTTCTTCAAAATGGACTTTCGATAAATTAAAAAAATGTGAAATCAAATACCTTACACTATTACTTTATCGCTACAAAGTGATAAAGAGCTCATTTGCAAATGGTTTAGTGGTTACATAATTCTGTACGTCAGAGGTAAAAGGCCGGAAGTCCATTTTCTCGAATTTTTACTTGCACACTTTTGGAATGATGTAATCAAGCTCTATCAATTGTCATTTGACTGATGTCTACAAATACAATTTTATTGAAGTATAAATGAAACGTAATATTGCTTCAATTTCGCACAAGCCGATTACATTAGTTGAACCAAACGATTGAACTGAATGAATTGAATGAAACATTGAACCGTGTAAACTAGGTTTACAAATATGATTATTTTTAAGCTCAACACAAGAATCATTGAAATGGTTTTCTGTCCTTTTACCTCTGAGGTATACAGAAATGTATCTCCATTCTTATCTTTTTGCGTTAAAAACACAATTTTGATTAATTTTTTCATTTATGTAAAATATTCTATACAATTCCAACGAAATTTGTAGGTAAGTATCTATTTTTAATCTATATGTGACAGGAACCTATCATTGGCTGATAATGTTTGGAAAGTACAGCCAATTTTAGTTTAAAACTGTTTTGTTTTGATAATAATCTAGAATCATAATTTAGGATTTTTTTGTGTTTGCATACAGGAAACAGCTGGACAGTGTGCCTTACATTTACAGTTATTTTCTGCACCGGACTTTGCAAATTACCTGGTATCGTTTAATATTAATAAAAAAAAATACTTCCTACTTGGCCATCTGTTTCATTAATCAAAAGCATATTTTTTGAAGGTGTGCTTTTTACCGACGTATATGCAGCATTAATTACCTCCTTTTTACGATTGTGTTGAGGGAGAATTTGGCAGTAGATATTATTTTAATGTGTAAGATATTATTTTAGCGAGAATTAGACAAAATAAATAAAAACTTCTCAATAATAACAATGTTCTTAAAAAACTAAAAGTATTTCTGGTAACGGGGCCATACTCTTTAAACTTTATTTATTCGATAAAATAACTTCCTCAATATTATTTAGTTGGAGTTGGTGAACTGCTTCAACGTCGTTGTTGAAAATTCGATCTCAAATCTATTTGAATTTTAATATAAAATTTTGATAGCAACAAAATAATACTACTTTACTCGCGCCTTATCATTTTTAGCCTTCCAACCCTTGCATTCGTCAATGTAACTATATTTACATAAAATAATAATACCAAATTTAACAAATTAAAATAAATGAAACAATTCATCTCAACTCTTTTATTTAATGCACTATTTATACTAACTATTTATTTATATTTATTTATTTATTTATTTATTTATTTATTTACTAACAAAACATAATTAATCTCTTACATAAAAAACACGACTTGCCCTATCAACTTAGCCGGTCATGAAAGTACGCCACAGATGATGTAGGCGAGATAAAAAGAGAGAGTTTTGGCCGTGTACATTTTATCGATGGTACCGCCAAAAACTGATGCAGAGGTCATTAAACTCTTATGTAGAAACAGCTGTTGGAGTCTCGTATTAATAATCTTCGCGCGTAAGAAACGACTGATAACACATGTGTCAGGTTCACGTCGAGGTCATCACAGAACACCTTTTCAAGAACAACTCATTGCTAATTTATCTACATAGAAATTGAGGTATTTTCTTTATCATATTTTTCACACACTAGCAATTTGACTGACAGCTGACTTCCTTACGATTATTTCTTTAGTGTAGTAATTTTATATTGCTATCGCTGTTTTGTGTTCTTTTCCGTGTTTAATTTTAGAGATAGAAAATGCATCAGTTATATATTGATATTTCCGCGACGATGCGTAAAATGGCTGGTTTGAGGTCATGACCCTTAATTCAGAGAGGCAACATAGGATTAGTGACTTATTTTATGGGTAAAATGCTACTTGTAATGAGCACAGGTGACTATAGAGCTGTCAAAATGGGTGTCATTGATAGGGTTTAATAACCTATTGTGATTTATGAAATACGACTTAATTGGGGTTAGCCCCCCACCCCTCCTTTATGATTTAATTTGCAATCTCAATCTTACATTTCCTTTAAATTTTACACTATACACTTCAAACAGATTAACTATAATAAAAAAAATAATCTTTTTTGTCGGTTTCTGACCACCTTTTTGCCCAGGCGTCCCGAAAGACTGAACTAAATTTGGTTGTTATGAACTTATGATTTGCAATTTAATTGGTTATTCGCACCATGGTTATTACAAAGTTTACTGATTAGTGATTTGAGTATGAGAAAAAGGAGTGAGGAAATCGTTATCAACCAATAAGAATCCAGCAGTTGTATTTATATCTTTCAATTTTTTCTCGTTAGCACATCTCATTATTCCATGAATATTTTTGGAGTTCTTATTCTTGGATTGATTTTGATATTTTACTGTTTGTACAGTAGACGAAGACGACTCGACAAGGTAATTTCGCGTATAAATAAAGATCATAGGGATGATTGGTAGCAGGCGCGTAGGAAGGGGGGGGGGGATGGGGGCGATTATCCCCCCCCCCCCCCCCCCACTCGAGCAGGCTGACCCCCCATTCACCATACAAAATTAAGTTTAGTGTCCAAGAATCACTTAAAAATTGTTTAAATTCTAAAAAAATCGCCCTGCGGGGCAAAAATAGGGACTTATTTGTTGTAATTTGAGCAGACCATCCCTGAATCGATTTTAAAATATTTATATTCGAAAAATTGCCCTGCGGGGCAACAGTTGGAGGGTTTTTTGCTTCAGTTTGTGCATTTTAAAGCCCCAGAATAACTTTTAACTGGTTTAAATTCTAAAAAAGCGTCCTGCGGGGCTACAACTGGGGGGGTTTCCCAGACCCCCCCTTCCGGGCGTCGCAATCCCCCCCATGATGAAAGTAGTTCCTACGCGCCTGATTGGAAGATGTTGAAACAGGTGAAGTATGTGAAGGATTTACCTCTAGATTGAGGGCCTCTACAAGGATGATCGCCAGCGGATATCGAATGCTGGTCTCCAGAATAGGAGGCTAGTGCGTTGCCTCTTGAGCCACTCAGTCTGTGGTTAAAAAAATGTTAGACAGTTTTGTTTTTTAAATAATCAATCATTGAAAATATCTAATCAAGTTGTTCCACTCGTTTGAAATATTTTCATTATAAATATGGAAATTCAGTATGTATGGGATTTTAATATTTACGACAATATGATTTTTTTTAATAAAAAATTAAGTAATTGCTGTAATTACTTAATTTTTATAAAAGGTGGCACACACGAAAATATACAGTTATCAATTACCATTTAAATGTATCATTTGAGTTTATTATTTACCTTACTTAACCACCTAATGCAACAAACGATAATTGAAAATCATTAAATAAATTGATTGAAAACATAAATAAATGACAAACGAATTAAATTGGATTTCAAAATAATGTCGTCAATCTCTTCCTCTATTATTATATTTGTGTTATTTTATTCTCTTCATTTTTTCCAACACAAAATTTTGTTTGGTGAGTCTTTATCTATTTATTTACTTATTTATTTTATTATTTATTTTAATATAAGCAAGGCTTCAGTAACAGTAAATTGAGCTTCAGTAACCGCCAATCTAAAATGCATGTAGATTGAGAAGCGTTTACCAAGAAACATAAATTCCCATTCCCGATTGCTGCGTGTCCAGAGAACCTTTGGGAATGTCTATCGTGTTTTTGTGCATGTTCCCGTAACCAAGTCCGTGCCGTGCCGAGCCGAACCGAGCTAAACAGGCCGGCGTGGTGGGGGTAATGTCCCGTTCTATTTCCTGGCATGCGCAATAGCGTTACCCCTCTCGCCACACCACGCAACCCGCTACACACAAACGATTCCGTTCGTTCGAAAGTTTGAATCTACGCGCCAAAACCATTTCAAACAATTTGAAAAAAAGTATGGAATGGAAACGCTCTATTTTTTTAATATACTGTATTGATTATTATCTTAATTTTTAACCAATAGAATGAGTAGCGATTGGCTCATCTTATCTGAAATTACCGCTATATGATAATGTCTCAAATAAGTACCTAATAACAGTCTCATTATACAATTTATTAATACTACTATATAGTCAATCTAAGGTTTATTTTAAACAAATGCATCTAATTAATTACACAAATTATAGACATGTATATGTATGTTAATTTTATAAAGCCACTATAAAATATATAAAAAATAATTATTACAATAATATAATAATTAATAAGTCAGTTTTTTTAATATATATATATTATTTTATCAAGGAGGGTGTATCAGGGAAATGACTGTGAAAATTGCTAAATATTGAATGATACATTTTGTTAAATCTCGTTGTTGAATAACGTTCTAATGCAAAAGGTAGTAACGATTCAATGTCATATTACAAAATATTAAGTAATTTAATTTCATCAAAAATCCTTCTGTTCAGTATGATAACATTGTTGTTATTTACCGTACATTGGCTGCGCCGCGTAAGGGTGGGGGAGGGATGCCTTGAATGCCGACTATTTTAAGGGTTGCATGGAGGGGATGAAACGTAGTAGTCTCCCTTCCCTCCCCTCTCCCCCTAGGAGAGACGGGAGAGCTCCGAGAGAGAGTCGCGCTAGCTCTGAGGTCAATGACACCTCAACGCCCGATCCGACCAAACTGGTTGGCACATGGCATGCCAGGCATTACACATTCACACAGAAGTGATCAAGGACATATTTTCACGTGTGGGGGGGTTAAAAATTGCGAGAATACAGTGAAACGGAAAAATCATACGTGTTTTTTTACCTCGTGAAAAAATGCTTGCGTTCGTCTCGTGTGTGTTGATATATTTTTAAAAATAATTCGTTTTAATTTGGAATGTTTTGAATGTCAAAAAGTGTGAGGGTGTCTCCGTGGATTTTGTGAGACCTGTGTTTTCGTCAGTGTTTTGAAGTGAATTCGACAGGGACGAAATTCTCTTAGGTTTTTTACGGAAACGTGTGGTGTTTTTTCTCTCTTCACACTTCAAGTACTAGGTACTCGAGACTAGAAAGTGTAACAATATACAAGCTAACAGCAAAAGTAACCGCAAAACAATTGAGTTTACAAGTGCGTGAGAATTAAAACTTCAATCTCCCTTTCTCTGTGATCCATCCATGAAAAGATTTTTGACAGTTTAGGATTTCAACAAAGCACAGGCCATTCTGACATCTTCCAAAATGTAAGTACTATTTTACAGTTTTTACCCTTTCCGTTTCCTATTTATATTATCATGATTTAAGTCTGCAATAAACTAACAAATTGACAACAATTCATTTGAAACCGTACACTCAGTAGCGCTGCTAGACGATTATACGTCAAGAGGTCATTGCCTCCTTATCAACAACAACTCTTATGAATGACATTTTCTCGCTATATTTCTTTGAATTATTATCAGCAGATGAAACGAAGGCTGACGATTTGTCGTTTTATGTTTCGCAATTAACCTGTGAGTGATTATTTGCAAAGCGGAAACGGAAATGTGAGTAATGGAAGAAAGGGTTATCATAGCCGCTTCATTTGCTACGCCCACAACACAGCAAGAGTCGTAATAGTCATCTAAACATGTCTTCATTCTATTACTGAATTCGCACTGAATGAAACCTAAGGAGTAATATAAAAGAGCATTGACGCACGATGGTGGACATTTTTACTGAGTAATCAGGCGTCATTATTGTAAATAAATGGCCGCTCCATGCACACGCAATGTTACTAAATTTCCGAAAATTAGGGAACACTCATAGTTTTGGGTGATACATTTACTAAATATACTGTTTGAGTATCACCACCACTAGATCGATTTTACTAGCTCAAAATAACATTTCATTTTATAGCCCTCCCGTTTGTTTGCGTTTATGAAGACGATGTTGGAATAATATCAATTTATTCTATACCGTATTTCGGTTTACGACAATCATATGGACACGTATTCGTCGAATAAGCTCCGAATAAGGCCAAGCGTTGCCAATAACAGCTAATTTGTTTAGTTGAATCATAGAGGTAAGAAGATTAAGATAATACTTTTGTAATTAGTAGGGATTTATAAGGATATTTATAAGGATAAATAAGGAGTATTTATGAAAAAGTAGTTCCCCCGGTTGTATAAGTTTTCTTTCCTTGTTGCTGGAAGATTCTATGGTTCAGTTAGTTCACACCCGCCTCCTTCCCACCTCCCATCCTTGTCTTTGAACCTAGCTGTCTACCCGTGAATAATCATCACGTATGTCGTACCGAGTGTGATGCAAGCGTGATTTGGGTTAGTGAGTCTGAAGGTTGGCAGAACAGACAAGTTATAGGTACTCTGGAGGAGGTCTGTGGAGTAAGCTAGTCATCCTCCGGCAAGTCTTACCGTTACATTGTCTGTCTGCACGACTGTCACTTTCAATCTACCGACTGGGCCAAGTGAGCTGCACGCCGTTACACAACGAATATACACTTTTATCTTATTTTATAAAGTTTTTTTTATGTGAAATGAAAAGTTTGCAATAATTGAGCTATAACCCACAGTAGAATCTTTTCTTTGGACTATTTCGGCATTTATCTTGTTTGCTTGGGTTTTCATTTAATTTGTTTGTCCAGGTGTAGGGCTCAATCGAGCTAAAATTAATATTTGCATGTTTTTTTTACATAAGATAAGCATTCGAAAATGTAACTATCGATTAGAAACAGAAGTCCAAAACGTGTTTTATTTCATTTAGTTGTATACTTGCACATTTGATACCATACTTGAGAGTAAGAAAAATAACTTTTACATTTTAAATCAATAAAACATACGATACCTAGTCTATTTAAACTGACAATCTTTCGTGAAGTCCCAAGCTCCTCCTGCTGTCATCGTTTACAAACGATTACAAAAAAATTATTTTTTGGGCATAACTCTGATGAAAAATCTCAGCATAATCTTACGGAGCAAGTTGGCTCAGCTCTCTTGAACTCCGAAATCCCCTGGTTCGAATCGTTTCCTTCAGTGAATACGGTGAATGGGAAGATTCCGTACGACCGCCTTCTTCCCACCCATCATCATAATCATTCACGTCGCCATTAGCATATTATAGTTGCATGCATACGTTACCCGTGCTTACTAATAGACGCCCGGCTCGTCGTGAATCCGAAGTGTGAATTAGCACTTGTAGGTCATGGAAAATGGAAAGTTACACCTACAACGGCGCGAGTGGGCTGAGTCTATATTAGCAACGTGTGGCCGTGGTGTGGGTCTTGTGTGAGATGCCGCCCGATGAGCGATTGAGAGTTGCGACATGTCTCATTGTGTTCAGGCTTCTTCATTGGTCCACCAGTCTTGGCGGGATTTTACAAAGACAACGAATATGTAATTAGATATTCTTATTTGAGCTGTTATGAATTTTAAATTGTTCGGGAATGTATTAATTATTTTAATTATTAATTGATATTGCATCAAAACCGACCAAAACTATAAGAAACTTACGTCCTACTATGAGATTGGGGATTTCTCTCTTTCCCGAGGTCTTTACTCCGCTATTTTTTCTATTGAAATTGCCTCTTAAGTGGGTATCACACTGAGTTGCAACCCGTGGTTGGAACTCTCGTATGGAAACTTTTGTTGCAAAAAGAGGCAACCGCCTATCACACGCAACTGTTTGGGTTGATGTTGGTTGGTTCACAATTGACACTCATGAGTTGCGCAGGAAAACGTTGCCATAGTAACCAAAATAAAAGTATACGGAATAACAAATCTGACAGCGGCAAACCAAATCTCATATTTTGAGTGATTACTTGTGAAAGAAAGATATTTAAGTAAGTATAAGTTAATAATAATACGCAATATTTATCCATACACATGTTCAAGTTAAATATTCATCTGATAAATATGATTTATAGCTAATATTTATAGCATCCTATTGGTAAGTTCACGTCACGTGGTACCGCAACAAATTGTTGGAACCGGAAAAATAGAGACTTCTCTATTTTTCAAACCAACCCGCGGGTTGACCAAATTTAGTCTCTGCACATGCGCGGCCAACCATATTTTCCAACCGCCGGTTCCATACACGGGTTGCAACTCAGTGTGATAGGGCTTTTATACACCCAAAACGTAAGAATTTTTCGTCCAATGCGAAAACTAACCCGCCGTTCAGGGCTCTAACCCGGGACCCCACTTGCAGACAATGCAATGCGATCGCTTTACCAACTTGCTACCCGGCCGGCTGCACGGCTGGAAAAGACATATCGCCCGGTTTGACATCTCCTGAAGGTAGTGAATGGTCAACATACGAACTATCAGACTACCGGTGGCCATTGCACAAGGCGTACCCCATTCGTCCGGCTGAGAGAGATCCCTGGTTTGAGCCCCGGTTTCATTGGCTATTTTTCACATTGCACATCTTGACTCAACTTGAAATTTGCCATGAAGTCCGTTATCTCATTTAGACTTTAATTAATGTGTACCTACCTATTATCAAAGTTAAAATTAATACAAATGTTCTATACCTAAAAACACATTTGATAGAAATTAAATGTTCAAATACCACCAAAACAAGTATTATCGACGGGGTTTGATATAAGGTATCTCAGGATGTAGCTCAGTTGATGAACCACTCCCCCCCCCCCCCTCCCCGACACCACAACTATCCTAATCGTTTCAGGCAAACCGCACATATCTCATTTTCAGACAATCATATTTCAATTGAGCTGCAACTTCTTGCTACTGGTTTTATCAGCTTGTAGAGCAGCGATTGCCCGATAATAACCCTCGTGTGGCTGTCTATACTCATATCTGATTGCAATTAGACAATAGTTTGGCTCTCGTGTGGCGCAAGATTCGGCGTCGGACGAATCTTATCTCGCCCTCTCGATTCCATTACCATGATTCACCTTTGAACTCCGCCTCCGCTTTAATCTTAATAATCACATCGAGTGACGTAGCGTCTAACGAAAGTGAGGTTATGTGTCTAGAGGTATTAGCAAATTGCCCTGTAAACATCACTTTATTACACTTTCATGTGCATAAACATGTGCAGTAGTTACAAATGAAATGCTATAGAATCCAGTACTTTATTTAAACTCCATTGTCATACAATTGAATCTATTGATTTATTCACGCTTAGTTCTTAGTTTGGTATCGTTTAGTTAGATAATAAAATAAATACTATGGATCAACAAGGAAAATCCCTAAATATTACAGTTTAAGAGCACCATCATGTTATCTCAAAAAATATCTAGAACAGCTATTGATCCCATCCCATGATAAGCACCGGCGTCTACTGGATTCCGTCCATAAGATAATTGGAGCATGGTCTTGTGTTTTGGAATGAAATCAGCAAAATGTCTCCTTATAGGAATAAGTCCCAGAACTGCTATTCAGGGTGTTACTAGAGTTTTAGTGTACGTACGCCAACAAGTTTCCATCCAAACAATCTCTTCTTCAAATCCGACAGAGATATTCATCATAACGGTTAGTACCCCGACAGTCAACGCCACCTCTCCGACATCTCTGTAACTACTTGACCGCTAGCGCCACCTAGCGTCATCCACTTGGTCGCAGGCACTGAGTTGGCCGCAGGTGAAATGACGTCTTCACTAATATTGTCCTGGCGTCATGATGCAATGATAATCACCTGTGGTGATCGTTCTTCTCGGTGTTATTCAGCCGGTCTTTTGGACTGAAGCCCAGGGTTAATGCGTCTTTTGCCCTCTAGCGTCGGTAGTTCGGTAGACATTCTTTCATTCACGGTGACAATATCAAAATTAGCAATCATAATATTCAACATCTACAAAATATGTCGTACATTACTTCTTGTACACCTAGTATTTACTTCCCTTGTCAGCAAATTTATTTTTTGTCGTGTATAGTTCCTTTACATTTTCTTTATGGACATTATAGCCTAATTTTATAAAATAAACCTGAAACAGTGAACATCTCCAATCAACAAAAATAAAATACAAACAAAAATAACTTGGTGAAGAAGTTCCCTTACAGCATTACCAGCAGTATTTGTTTAATTATAAACAAACGACGTCGCAAATTTGGTCGCAGTATTTGTTTAATTATAAACAAACGACGTCGCAAATTTGGTCTTTTGAGAGCATTATCGTGTCGCGTATGGTATATTTCGTTCCCAATCAAATATATTCCACGTCAATATTTGAATAAGTTCATGCTTTATCCGCTATTTAGCGGAGAGCGCTAGCAAACACCTGCATTCGTTCGAAATAAATATTCCAAAATTTGAATTGGGTACCTACGCTTTATCCGCTCATCAGCAGAGAGCGCTAGCATCCAACGCAAACAAACACCTGCATACTTCTTGTTTGTTTGATACCACCTGGAATCGAACCGACCCTGGCGTGTCTAATTCCACTACACGCTATAACCTACCTCCAGTCCACTGATACCTGATATGCGGTCAACAACCCTGCACTTGCTAGCCACTAGAAACTAGGTCAGTAATAAAAAGCCAGCTATTACGTGAATTTCGAGCGCCGTTATGCTAAACGCAAAACGCATATCGAAGAATCGGCGCTAGGAGCCTAATTATTATTATTGTTATTATAGTGAGGGAAGGTATGCCATGATATAAGTAGGTATTAACTATTAACATAACTACGAACATGCAAAGCTATTAGATATTAAAAAGAATTATATACAATTAGATTGTAGCAGTTGATGGATTTTTTTGTCAGTTGTGCAATATTTACGAGTGGATTTTATACCCAATAGCAATAGATATTGTATTATCAAAGTTGATTAACATGTACTTTTTACCATGTCATATCATAGATGAAGATATGATGAAGTGAGTATGTAAGGTGTGACATCGTGGCCTGTTCTTTTCTTTGAGATCTATTCTATAACTTATATTTCTTTCTATAACTTTAAAATTACCGATTCTGCTGGAATCCGATTCGTTGCAATGTTAATCCATATGGCCGTGAATGGGATCAATAATCAACATCAACAGAATCAAGAACTTTAAAGTTAGGATTCTATATTCTCACAGAATGGTCTCACAAACAACGACAAACAGTCGTTGGTGCAGCGTTTTCATCAGAAAGTCAAATTCTTGTAATTCTCATCTTCCATACTCGTAGTTTCATTAGTTTTCAATTTGTCTTATTCTAACATCTATTAATTTTAAAATCCGTACGCCTTCACCATCGTTTTGCGCTCTCTTCGTTCTCTTCTACGAAACGTGTGCGTTCAAGAAGGCGGTGATCATACAAATTTAAAAACGTTCTAAAATCGCTTAATTTTCAAATTTGAATTTCGTTCCATCGGTGATGATAGTGAAGGTGAATCTGTGATTAGCATCATACGACCTAGTTTCGCCCGGTCGTGATTCGCCGTGCAAGAGTGTTCTCTGCACTTTCACTTTCCCCACAGAGCATGAATCGTGTGCCACGCTCGTCAAGTTAATACTTGCATTGCGGAAGTGTTTGTATTCTCTCTAACCGCCGCTCACGGTAGATTGCAATCACTACCCCGCTCTTATGCCATCCTGAACAATATAAATTGAGCGACAAACAAAAGGTAGATTGTGAAAAGGTTAGGGTCAACGAACAAATTCAATCATTTTGTTTCCAAATAGGTCAGTACTTGATTGATGTTATGTAAAAGTCTGCTAACAACAGTTGTTTTTAGGAACATTAATGGTGAAGTGTGAGAGGATGGTTCTTGCCATTTTGCTGAATTATTTTCGAATGCGCAATCCGGACAATTGTACCCGAAAAATTATTCCTAGAGAACATTATAATAAAACAAAATTTGTAATAATAATGAAAAATAATTCTTTTTTGTTGATACGTTGGGGCATTCAGATTCACACGGAAAATACCACCCCTACCTTCCAAGCAAAATTTTACACCCCTACCATAAAATATCACATAACATAACGGCATCACGTAAATTAAAGTAGGTATAATGTTTTTAACGTGGTTTTCATAACATATGACTCGTTCTAAAATTGCTCCAAAATGAATTTCCATACACAAAATTTTCTCGTTTCTCGTATCAACCCCCTAAAATGTTTTATAGTCCCACAAAATCAAAAGCCTCGCGCTCATAATATTGCATCGCGGGCTACAAATGCCTTGCTCGCTGTTCGGTTGAACAAAGTGGTGTAGGTAATAATAGACTTTAACTCACTAGGTACAAACTATCTACTATAGCTGAAGCTGATCGGCTTAAATGTGTCTCTTGTGAGACTATTATTTACACGAGTTGATGTAATAAACATTGTTTGTGAGAATTGCAAGCACGCTTGGCGTCAGAGTAAATCTAGAGAGACGGCTTAGCTCTGGTCACAAGGATGTGATAATGAAGTTCTTGCTAGAGTCATTACCTAAATACGTTGGTTGAGTGATGCGTTTTATGCACACGGCAGTAGTTGCATTCAATTTCACTGAAGATGTATTCCAAATAGCATCGTTCGTACATTTACCCGCTTTTATCATTACTACTTTGATTCCCAACTAGATTTTTTATTTTTATCTATTATTTATTACAAATATTAGCAATGAATAGTCTTGACTTGGATCAGTCACGATAATGACCAGCATAAATTGCAATGTATTAAAAATATAGATTAGTTTTTATCTTTCACTATAAAAATAAAAGATTATAAACTATTAAAAAAATCTACAAAATTGTCAATTTTCATGAAATAATATAGATGGTACATCATCTAATCAAGATCTTTGCCAAAATCATGGCATTTTTGCGAAATTTTACATATAATAATGCCAAGATATTATAGAATTCTCCCAAATATTGCAAAAATCTTCCAAGATCTTCATTCCAAATTCTACAAGATCGTGCTACATCTTACCAAAACTTTCAGCTGCTGTTGTGCATTGAACTAACTGGAAGTGACCATTAGAAAAACACATCTGCCGTTTCTTGTGCTTTTGCCTCTCATTGCCAAGTTCAAACACCGCTGTTACGCTGTGTCTAATATAATATTATGATATGCGTTGAGTTGCTATTATAACAACAGTGAATTAGTGTCTGGATTGACCTTGCCAGCGAACTTCTCGAGGTCAATATTAGACACTAACTTGCCCTGAGTCACTGTCAACGTCACATAACCCACCAAAATACACCGTGTCAGAAAGTTCACAGTAGTACACGGTTAGATTACAAAATAGTAGGAAGATCATTTCATTACAATATTTTGCTCAAAATCTTTCAGAAAATACACAATTTGAAGATGATTTAAAACTTATCTTACATCTTGCATATGTTATATTTTCTTACTTTTGTTAAAAAAAATCCTCAAAATCATTTTTTTTATTTAGTGTAAATATAGTATAAGTTGCAAAACTGGGTACTTTTCATATGATCTAAAACAATAATAACCCCTAATCCTTCGCTACTCTGTACATTTACTTCCCGTCTGCAAGCTATTTGACGATATTGATAACAGCTTGATTGATCTACCACTCAATACTTAATTTATAATTAACAAACAAAATAAACCCCTCTATCTACTCCCGTAATCCCAACTTCATCAAACCTCCACATCCTTATTTACATCATCCACATTTCATTAAGCACTCTTTGCAAATATTAAACAAAATCCAAATAGGTCACCGTAATCAAATATTAGCTTTTTTCTGTCGTCACTTATATTTTTTATCAAAGTAATAACAAATAGCTGGTACTTTTCGTCTAGGGGCTTACTGTTTAGTGATAATGGTGGTGATACGGTGATTTGCTATCAGATTGTTGACCCGGGAAATGGCTGTTGTGGGCGAAACTTTCTCTCGATGTTCACTCGGTTGAGATGAGCTTGGTTGAATGTTGGTAGAGAAAGTTCTCTTGAGAAGATTCTCTTCTTCGACTCTCATTGTCGAAGGATAGCGGATCGACGCGCAAACAAATCGCGAATGAAAAAATATATATAATACTTTCACTTCCTTGTTTTGTATGGAAGACAAAAGTTTAATTTGTCTAGAAGCGTTTTGTCTTTAGAGATGAGTTAATGTATCTTTTTATAATATGTTATATAACTAGGTGTGATGATTCATCATTAATTAAATATATATCAGTCTTAAATGGCATTCAAAAATATAAAATATTAGTCTCCCAAAAGATTTAGAAAAAGTTCCCTCACAAAAATACTTTTGAAGACAATTCTACCTTCAGAGAGAAGGAAATGGTTGAAAAATTAAATGTATTTTATTATGACTCGTAATATCAAATTTTGAATAAAATACACATGTTTAATCGAATTTCTTCTTGTGCTGTTTCTCCATATTATTCCCAATTATCGTTTTAATGTTTCAATTCAAAACATTGGTTTGTGTGAAAAATTATATGAATAAATGAAATAATACATTAAATTTGAATGCAAAAGCTGCTTTAATTACGTATAAATTATTGTAGTAATAAATAAAAAGTTAATTTGGGTAGAAAGGGTTAAATATATACTTTGAGCACATCTTAATTTTTCTATCTGCCAATCTGTTCCAAATTAAACCTCAAGGACCGTTGAACCCTAACGAACGATTTTTTTTATAACGTCTTAAAATACAATCTCAACTCAAGAGCAAATACTCGCGGCTATAACCTTTAATTGTTTCAGTTTAATGACGTCATCAACTGACAGATGCTGATGTAGTCGCAATTATTTCAAGGTAAACAGATTACTGGAATGCCTTCTTGACAATTGATATGCTTACGTTTGCTTGGTAACTTCCTTTTCGCTGACACTTTGCTCGAAGATGACTAAAAATGTTAAACAGCTGTTAGTCCAGTTTAATTATGAACAGTCATTTAGTTGGACTTTGGACAGTAAATCCTTTAAAAAGCCTGTAGCATACTTTTTTATTTTTTAGTAGAATAAATTAATTTATACAAATGCATTTTTTTTCTTACAGTACCTATATTCAAATGTGTATCGTAATGTTTCTAAAATTCATTACTTTATTAAGAGTCCTGGCGAAAAAACGCAATATACATATTTACAGATTTCCTACGGTTGGGTTTAATTTTTTTATATTTTGTTTGTAACCATAGGGATCCATGAGCTTTTCCACTAGTCTTCCTTCATCACTTCAAAGACCATAAAAAATATATACATTTGATCCCTGTCTGGAGCCCTCTAATCTGCGACAAAACACACATGAAAACATATGAAAGTGTCGCATTTGGCTGTGCTGTTGGTGCGCCTCTCGAAGTTCAACGTCCGTCCTTATAACCAGTCCGTGCCGAGTCGGGATATCGAGTAGCTGCCGTGCCGTGCCGCTGGGTGAATGACCGCCTTCTATACACGCTACTTCCTGATAGTGGGTGCTCGGGGGTTGGGGTGTTGGGGGAGGGGGGACGGTGGAGGGGCTCTTTGATCATCGCTCACACCCCCTCTCGTCAAACCAGCAAAAGTCGTCTGGGTTGTTACGTCACTGATCAACAGGGTTTGAAGACGAGACAGCCTCATTCAAGGAAATGGATGGAATTGAGGATAATAAGACGAATTTAGATGGTTCTGACTCGAAATCATAGACTACACATTTAGACATTATTACAAAAAAAGACCAAAGAATTTTGGAATCTGGGAAAAATATTAAATCCCTATTAGAAAAAATTTCAGTTTTTAATTTTATATAATTATTAAAAATTATTATTCTCCATTTATATCAATATTTTTATGTGTAAAAAAACAACTAACATAGTAAAAAAATTGAAAACAATGAAAAAATTAATGACGATTTTTATTATTATAAAAAACGAGTAAAAAATAAAAGACATTGCTGGACCATAAGTTATTTAGTGACAATATTATCAACTAGACACAATTTTTAAATTTTGATATTCACACATTATTTCTAATTACATAGTTATTTATTTGTAAACAAATTTTTGTATGTCTTAAATTTTACTTGTTTGTTACGCGAGATCAAACGTCAAAAGAAAATGTGTAAAACAGCATCCCATTAATTTGTGTTGTCGTCCAAGGTGTATAGATGCTAGTCGTCCACTTATTTTGAATAGTCCTCTCTGTTTTGGAGTGTCCTAATTTGTTCCAAGTTTCGCCAAAGTAAACAAGGCTCTTATTTTTCTTCTCTTGAACTCTGTGTGTAGGTGTGTCCCAATTTCTGCTCATTACGCCTGTTGGTCCTAATGTAAGGAGTAGAAAGACACGAAATCTTTCTTATATTCGTTAGTGCGAATATATATGTATTTCCGTAGCACAGAAATAGGGCATTTTTTTACTGCCACACCAAAAGGTTCGTTTGGGATTTTACAACTTCCGCTATTACATTTTGGGAAAAAATTGCAGTAAACAATTTAGTTCCTAATATTAAAAAAAATCCTTTATGTATAATATAGGCATAATATTGAGAGTGTGCGAATCTCCTATCGACTTATTTGAACAATTTGATCGAGCATGTATTTGTTTGTTCATCTGTTTGTCTGCTTTTGTTTTTGTTTGGAATACAAAATGATCCTGATACAGTGTATCGCAAATCAATCTTGACATTATAGGGTCATTCGATTTAGTGGTGAGAATGTTTTAGACTTCTACGAGGAAAATATGAAATAAATACACTAGGAAAAATTCAAATTATATTCTCTATTTGTCGATTTGGTGCCAGCTTGCAGGATTTCAAAGTTTTTTCAATGGTTCTCAAAAAGTATGAATTCGTATTTTTTTTATGGGACTTGGGATGCACAGACAACTTTGGGATGTAAAGTAATATTTTTTTATTTTTATTTTATTATTGCGTAAAATTACTATACCTAGTACAGTTCATAAGAATTTGTATTATAGAAATGGCAAAATAAAAAACACACTTTTAGTAAAAACCTAATTGATCAATACCAATTTTGTCATTGATCTCAAATACACATTATTTCTTAGAAATCAAGCCGATGAACTTTGAAGTAGAATAATGATTTATATCTTTACCTATTTTGAAACTTGGCTTAGCCAAAGAGCGAGAGTAAGTGCAATGAAGCAGAAGGTGAAATATTTATAGGCACTTCCAGCAACAAAATGATTTACAGCTTTATTTATGTGGAGTAATAAATAATTTCTTGTTATTTATAGGATAACATCATGCCCTGTACCAAGTACCTACAACATACTTGTTTGTCTCTGTATAATCGTTACATTTGCATTGCTTCTTTACATTGCGACTTGAAGAAAAGAGATTTCTAGTTATGCTATTTCTCTAGTTTTGATAATAACGATTAAATTTAAATACTGGTGGTAATGCATTTGCTAAATGTTTTGTTAATTTGAAGTAATCAATTTATACATTACATACTTTTTATTATTATATTTGTGGAGATTGTATACACTGTTTTCACGAAGCAAGTTTGTTCTCAAAATTTGCACAAAAAGTGATATACCATTTTGAAATAACGAATTATGAAATAACAAGCATCTATATTGTTGTTGTAAACGTTTTAATATTTAGTTTTGAAAGGTCAAAGTGAAATAATTTGAATATGCAACAGGTATTTGAATAACTCCATATATTTGTCCACAATTTGTGATAAAATTTAAACTCTAATTCATTATAACGTTTATTTTGTTGACAAGTGCTATACATTATTTAAATAAAGGGATACGTTGTGAATAAATCTAGATACTTGTTTGATAGTTTTCTAAACCAAAATTAGGTCAACCAAGTTTGTAATGACAAAAAGCGTCAAATTATTCATTGGAATTGCTGCGAGATGTCCGGATGTAAGCGCGCATGCGCAAGTTCACGTTCAACATCCGGTGAAGAACAATTTCAGTGTTAGTTTATACAAATGAGCGATTTGCGAACACAACTTCCGGAATTTGAACAGGTGACTAATTGTAATTTGAGGATTCGGGTTTTATTGTAAACCCATACTTAATGTTGTTCCTTTGTGACTTAGTATGCAAATAATTACCTACATTTTATTGAATAAAAGTGGCAGTTACTTTGTATACAACTCGTTTTTTGTTAGTGCCATTTGTTAGTATTAGTGTCACTTGATTCAATGATAATAAACTAATGATGTATGGTTTACAAATAAATTTAAAGTTGAGACAAAATAAGAAGATAACCTATTAACATCAAATATGATATTTGATATATTTATCAGTAAACTAACATAAATTAAAAATTGAATTGTCTACTTAAAATTCAAATATCTCTTCATGTAAGAAATCGGAGTGCTATCTTTCTGATTTCTTGTGTTCTTCGGTGGATGCTCCATGAATAATAGTCACGTTAGCCAAAAGGGCCGAGTCCCAAATCTATGACAACGGTTGCTACGCTCTGAAAAATTCATAAAAGAGAGTACACAAAAGGAATCACCGATCTGTCTTCCAAAATGTTTCTTCCTAGCTATGTCACTTACTTTGGTGTCATTTGTGGGATCGCTGTATTTTATTTATTTTATTTGAACGAAAGACGTCACACAGCTACAAACAATTATGTATAAAAATGAGTTTAATTCAAAAGAGAGGGAACGAGATACAATAATTGATATTTTTGTTTTATTTAAATCACCGATTTAGTTCTCCATGTTTTTGTCCAACTCCAAAAAGCAGAGTTTCCAAACCACTTCCGTGACTTCTCAGCTACCCAACCAAAACAAACCATTATTGCATTCGCTGCACACTGCACCCCCCCCCCCCCCCTCACTTTCACATGCAGTTATCCCGATGTGTCGAGTGCCCCCCACCCCCCCGACACCAACCCCTTCAAGACCCGGGCAAAGCTGGGCGGTTGCCATAGCAACAAGTCTAGACCTAACCCAACCCTTTTCATCTTGTTCCCCAGCATCCGTCAATGTGTTACGATTATTCACCCCCTGCTAAATGCATTGTAAATAGCACAACGGGCGAACACAGTTATGCATTGTTTATGTTGATAGAGAATTAGG
This sequence comes from Leuctra nigra, assembly GCA_934045905.1. NCBI lineage: Eukaryota > Metazoa > Arthropoda > Insecta > Plecoptera > Leuctridae > Leuctra > Leuctra nigra. Next base: position 28,519,150 of record OW203766.1, read on the forward strand.
TCGTAACAATGGAAGATTTTATCTCAAGTGACGTAAACTTTTTCACAATTTATATATTTGTACCACCTGATAATCTACATAAAAGGGTTCCATTTATTGAGGCATGTGCGTTTTTACAACTTTTAAATTATTAAAGCTTCACTTTGCAGTCCGGTAAACGTGAATGGTCGGCCATTTTTGCTAGTAAGTGGCTCTTGATAACCTAAGAACTTTAAAAAAGGTGTGCCTCAAAAACAGAGCTTTTTATGTGGATCTCTTCTCGCGAGATGTATATAGCATGTAATTATTATTGATTTCAGAACAAAAGAATCTCGTGGTTTGTTGATGTTTACATACATTGATTGATATAAAAGGATGAAACTTTTAAACCTGTGTTAAAGAAAATTTCCTCTATCGTATAATGAGTTATTATATAGATAAATAATGAGTCGTCTTAGTTTTGTTTTCTGCCGAATTGCTGTATTATACAATGCGTTTTGTTTAAAGCGTTTTCTTTGTTATGAAAAGCTCGGTCGATCAAGCCTATTCCTTTGTTTATGTTGGGGAAGAGAACGTAAAAGTGCGTGAGGCAGTCATGGGGGGGGGGGGGGGGGGAGGAGGAGGGGTGTAAAACTTCATTAGAAACGAATGTGTTATGTGATGATAGAATAAGGCGCCTTGATTCCTCAGTCATTTATACATTTTGTGATGAGAGTCGAAGATACAACTAGATGGATAAGAGGAAGAGCTGATTTGAACTTTCAATTACTAGCTTAGACAACAGGTTTAGCATATTTCAGGCAAATTCAACTGTACATCAAGATATCAAGAAATTAATTAATATCACAACTTGGTGGCAGGAGTGGGATAATTGTAAATATCTGTTCCGATTTTGTAATTATATTACAGTAACGTTAACAGTTTTATTCTGTACACAATCATCGTCATCAGCATGTTCCAGAGATCTCAGGTTCTAGTCACGTGTTTGGCTAAACTGATCGTGGTGTTCCATGATTCACTCTCTTCCAGCAGGGAAACTATGAGATTGAATGTTATGTACATTTATTTGGACCAAACCTTTGTATAATTGAGTCTTCTCGTTCCAGTTTTGCTCCAAATTATTCCCTACACTATTAATTGTATTTCCATTTTTTTTATACATTCATAACAGCATTACATTTGATATAATAATACATTAACTATAATTGAGTGTATAAAAACAAATTTCTAATATGGAAGAGCTATCAAGAAATAAAAAACTATGACCTACCAATGACACCAAAGTAGTTTCTCCAAAATTTTAATTTTATAACATTTATTTTTAGTTTAATATATTATTTCAGAATGCATCGAGCAGATTGTATTTTAATTGTTAGTTGAACTATTGATGTTGACGTGGACGAATAGTGGTAATTATGGAATGTATTCCATAATTTACTCTTCCTTATTCCCACAAATAAGTGATACGTGATGGAGCCACTTCTGGCAAGATGGCTACTATCAGGTCCACATATTAATTTGTTTGTTTTTACATTTCGTGTTTCCATAAAGCAGTGAAAAAACAAAAAACAAATGAAATTGATATTTAGCAATAAATTTACTTTTTTGTCCATAACAAACAACTATATCAACTATTTGTATTTATATTTATGCAAATGCGCCCTTGATAGCCGCCATTTACCTAGTACCACAAAATCCACCAGAGGTCAGTTGTGTTCCTTATTTTCTCGAATAGCTCTGCCACAGTTAGCTTTCACAACTCTATGACATTTCCCTCTGGCGTGCTAAAAACTAAGAAAAGCGGAATCCAGCATTCAGAACCATAAAGTTTTAAAATACCCCTGCACCCACACCGTCACAAGAAACTAGGTTATACTTTTTCTCGTGCGTCGTCTGGGATCATGATTGGACCAATTAAAAGAACACACACAATTCCTAGACAGAACTTTACTACGAACTGTTTAACTCTGTAGAAGTGTGCGCCAGATTCGCCGTGTCAATAGCCCCGACTGTTACCCACAGCCCTCTCGAAGACGAGACGTGTCTAATTACACGAATCTGCACGAGACAACAAATGTGTGAGCGAATTGATGTGGCCTAGTTGGACGTCGCTGTGATCTTTACCGACACCGACAGGAAGAGAGGCTGTCATTTTACTTGGCGAAGAGTCTTAACAAATATAGCAATTTCAGTGACAGAGAAATATTTCATTGTAAGATTTCATAATACAAAAAGACCACGTTAAAAATTATCTAGTTATCTATCCTTTTCAAAAATGTCTATGCAGTCCAGTTATCTATTTATGTTATTACATATTGTTGAATAACATAAACTGATATCAGGATCGTGGAACTGCATGTAAAATTATGTAAATAGCAGAGCTAACGAGTATATGTTGTAAAATAGTTACATAGAGGAAACATTTAATATATTTTTCAATTAGAAAACTGAGTTACGTCGAGTGATTTGAGAACAAGAAAAGTTAATCTATTCTGTATAGAAAAACAAATAATAATCGAGTGCGATGTTCAATAGAATTTGATTTCAGTCAATCATAAATATTTTCAATGGCTTTTATTCATATGATTGGTTTCGAATGTACGTATTGTTCACTAAGTGACTTGCCAATCGTCTCCAGACCCCTGGTGAACTGTGATTGGTTGTTGATGACGTAATGTCGTAGGTCGGGATCACCATGGTTACATCTAACAGTGGAAGAGTTTTGCAGAGCACAGGTCGAGATAGAGAGGGTTATGGATTGTGTGGCTTCATGTAACTACTCTTCGTTTATTTAATCCTTCCTCTTTGTGTGCAATCACAAGATTCTCTAAATTGAAAGTAATTTTAATACATGATTTTGTTATCAATTAATAGTTACGGGTTATTGTATAATGGCGCCCACCAAGAAGAATATTAGAGCAAAACGAATGCTTTGAAATTTAATTGAACTGTTGAAGGAAGCGGTTTCTACTCCCAAATCCTATCCCAATTGCTCGATTTTGCTCGCACGGTAACTATTTAGAGTTCGCATTAAGTTATTGTAATCCATAAAATTGTTGAATATTTAAAAAAAAAAGGACACACACATATTTCTCCTTTCATTTTAACCATAAGATTTATTTATTTCTTCTCAAAATGGATGGATATGAACAACTCCTATTTCCTATACTCTAGTAAAAGAACTTTTACTAGAGTTTTCCTGGATATTTTAATGATGACGAAATCTAGATCAATAACCTTTTATACTTCCCTTCCACTTTTATAATCAAACTCCGTTAATTAATTTCATTAAACAATACTTCACTAATTGGGTTTGATTATGGATACGTCTAGAATCAATTACGATTGATATGAAAGTTAATTGATTTTGTACAAATTCAAAGGTTTTACCAACACTCAAAACTGTTTTGTTACTCTGACAACAGAAAATATTGACTCTTTATGCACGTCCGCAACATTCTTTCGCCGTTTTGACTCTTGTTTTGACGTCACTATTGAGGAATGAAGTTGCAGTTACACAAAAACACACATAAAGCTACACATAAATCAGAACAGGTTAATGAGCATTCTTGATCATCCTTCATTTGCAAGCACGATTCTAAAATAAATCGGACAAATGGATCAAAGCCATTGCTAAAAACTTGAAGACCCCAAAAACATTTCATGCCAAGTAGCCATGATGATAGTTAATATTTATTTAATCAGACAACCTCTCCCTACATACTTTTCATAATTAATTATGTTTTGAGAATAACTATCTTTTCAATTTTTCAAACAAAAGTGTATCCCTTTAATCTGTCCAACACTTCCAATTCAGTTGTTCCAGGAACTTCTCCCCACTTATTTGGCTGTATTTTGTACACCCACTTATTTATTTCGTGCACATCTATCCATACTTCTACACAAACAACTGGGCTATTTAAATAATTGATAAAGCATATCTATAGAACTATAACAACGCGATTGACGAGTTTATTTAATGATAATCAACCGACTCCTAAGCGATTCTTCCGGGTTGTACATATTTTAGGGGTAGGTCACACGCCTCGGTTAGGGGTGGGAGGGGGAGGGGGCTGTGTGTACATGGGTGGACGCCAGGGCAGGGCATTGACCTCGACGCCTATTGATTCGCCGCCGGGCGTCGCCACGTGACGTGGATATGTTGAGGTGGTCTGGGACGCAGAGGTCCTCTCGATCATCAACTGTTGATGATGATGACGATTTTGTGTTGAGAGTTTTTTTTTTAAATATGATCATTTTTTGGGCTGGAATTTCGTACGTGTAGTTTAAAATACGTTAACATTTATACGTTTTAAAATCTGTGTATACTTCCAGATATGGAAGTGAATCCACACAAAAATGCTTCGTTTCTTGGAATTTTTATAATGTTTACAGCTTACGTTTCATGAATAGTCTAAAAAAAAGCTCAAGCAATCTTGTTTATTTGACTTGAAAGGGGGGTTTTGACAGATAACAAATTTCAAAATGCATACTTTGCCATTGATTTTTTTATTCCTGTTCTATCGTGGTAATATTATTTTGTGCAGATTAATATAACCGGCATGAATAAAATATATAGCTGAAATATTTGAATTATATGTAGCTGTCTTAATTTATGTTTTTTTTTCTTTAATCGGAATGTACTTCTGAGTTTTAATGACTGTTACGGGAATTAATTAGAATAGCTGTCAGTAGACATTTTATAAAATATTCCTTCATATCCATATTAGATAATATGTTATATAATAAGTGTTATATAACCACCTGTCAACGTATTTGAATGTAATTCTTCGATCATTCGATCATTTTCAAACAATTTCTTGTCATAAAAATGTGATCTTTTACATTTACTTGTCTACAGAAGTCTGTGATTTTAATCCAGGAAGTGTTATTTAAGTATAATTATCAAGTGAAGAGTTCACACAGAAACTGTGTTGATTTCGAACCTTCTGGCGAATAACATTTCATCAAGGAAGTTACGTGAATGCAATTTAACAAATTGCATTTTTCAAACTAGGATAATCGTTTGTTTTAAAACCTGGCATTTGTTCTGCGTTTTCGCACCCGGAAGTGATTCCAAAGCGCCGGCGCCTCGGGGGTTGTTGGCTCATCGACCCAGTGCATGGGGGGATGGGGGGGGGGGGTGAGGTCAAAGGTTGGTGTTGTTTTTGGGGGGCGTCAAACCCGGGACACATGGCCCATGAATTACGTCACGCATCATGGACTTTAGGGTGGGACCAAATACCAGAGGTCAATGTCCTAGGGGTGGTGGGGTGGGGACGTGTGTTTTTTTTACAGTGGTTGATAGCATTGGGTTGGGTGGTTTGGGGCAAAAGGAAATATGTAATGATGTTAATTAATTGTAGTTTTAATCTGGTCATAAAAGTTAATTTAAATTTGTTCGTCTTGAAATCTAGCTGTCGGAAATAAATAAAGCATTTGTCGTTTGCACACCAAATAATGTGCTGTATATGAATGAGTTGCCAATGTAATGAACACACCAAAAGAAAATGTATAAAATACACTCTTTGTTTATTGGGTATCAGTATGCATTTATTTACAATTATTTTGAATAGATTTTAAATTGCTCCTAAGCAATTAAATTTTGCTAAAAAATTTAAAAAAAGTGTAGCACAATAAAAGTGTAAAATGCATTAATATTAGATCGTTCATTGATGTCAATTAATTTTCCAACCAATCAAAAGATTTTGTGAAAATTGGTATCAGGTGATTCTGGAATTGTTGTTTTGTGAGTACATTTCAGGCTGTTCAGAGAAACAGCTTGACCTGTATACTGCAAACAGATAGAAACAAAATAAAAAGAGTACCTTTTTGAGAGCCAAAATAAAAATTGCTTGCTTTGTTACAATTAAAGCTTTGGCAAACTACATCTCATCCTTTTGTTGTTTCTACCATTGTGTATAACGACAGGTGAATCAAATGACTTTATCTGAAAACACATCAGACAGAAGTAGTGGCGTAGTGGGTCTCCCAAATGATCGGCCAGTGTCTTGTTCACTGAGCCAACTGTGATGAGTTTCTCCCGCACGGGTCACGTGACTCCGAATCAATCAAGATGGCGCCCGGGATCGAACCCGCAACATTGATCTTGTGCCAAGATCATGACACTCTCATTTCATTAACTCATTACGTCATTCATAACTTTCCATTTGTTTTTATAACCGAACTGTTTCTCTAAATCACTTGGAGTCTCGCCTTCCGTGTTCTTCATTTCCCGTTCTGAATCTGTGGGCAAGTGCAAGAGTTTGGACTTTGGAGCGTTTCTTAGCGAGCACGGAGAGAGCTGCGAGGCATAAGAGAGAGGAAAGCTATATGACAATGTGTGGGGAATGAGGCGGTGTTTTTTGGATTATCACTGAATATAAAACAAAGCGAAGTTAAATATTGGAAAAAATGAGTTGCCATACTGAAATCTCAATAAATTCGCAATAGAAGAGCTATAATATTCAGAACAAATAGGCTTACTAAATAAAAATTAAAAATTGCGTCTTTATTATTAAAATGTAATACATTTTTATTCCAATATTTTTATTATAATTTTTATGTTATTATAAAATATGTTATTATATTATAATATATTTTATATTTAATATTAGCAACAAAATATTTTTTTTTCCTGTAAAAGGAGTTAATTCTGTTTGCATTAAAATTTCTAGTAAATTCATACACAAAATATGATATAAAATATAATTTTTGTCTATGATCCCAGAAGGTTACCACTTTTCTTTATTTATCGACATCATTTTTTATAAATATCCTGAAAATAAATAAGCATTATTTTTTACATAATATTATACCGATAGTGCGTGTATTTACGATAAGTTCACATACGAGGACGAGCACTTGTAAAAGTCGCATAACAAACCCCTTAACGAACCGTCTCCCCCCTCCCCCATTACAATTTCACTCCACGCCTCCCTCCACTAGTTCAGTTTATCTGTTGACCTGATTTCTGATGAGTGTATTAGCATGAAGAGCCTATTATTGGCCAATCGGCGGCCATGTCTATGCCTAGTGCACATGAGAAGAGTCAAGGGCCCCTTTCTAGGGTACCGATTACGTCATTACACCGACGTTAACCTTAGATGCAACCAATCGGAGATAGGTTGTGTGCTGAGCGACCAATGGGAAAGCGACATGCCATCCGATTTCTAGAGAGATTATTTGATTTGGGGTTTATTGGATTTTGTTAATTTCGTATGGATTGAGGATGAGTTGATGGTTCAATTGATGAAATCGAAAATGGGAATGATATTAATTGGAACGAATCGATATTTAATAGACTTTTATTTTCACTAGTTCAAATGCGTCATTTTATGTAATTAAAATGTATTCTTATTTTGTTGCTTTTGACTTCAATATTTGCAGTATTTTACTGACAGAGAGGCAGAGAATTTTCGAGAGAGAACGAAGAATTCATATTCATTCATGGAACTGTCTCGAAATGTTGTTTGACTTATAATAGGTCTTCCATCAGGTTCAGACTAATAATGAAGGCAAATGACAACATTGTCATTATCACCTGCTCATTATCTAATGAGGGCTATATTTAGTCGTCGCTTATACTCTGCAATTAAAATGTATCAAGAGCAACTAGGAAACTGACAATTAATTTGTGACATAACTTGCACTTCCTCAATATCTGTACAATATTATATCAGATAGGAAAAAAAACTCTACATTACCCAAATTTAAGCAATTGTTTTTGATTTGTTAAAGTTTTCTTATAAATACGATATTACCTACCTACCAATTATTCTACTTGATGTTCGTAAATTAATTCAGACTCTAAATGAAAAATGTCCAGTTTCGAATTGATGCTCTGAGAGATGGTGAATGAAACCGAAAGGGTGAAAAAATTGCAAAAAAAGCGATTCCGAAACGGACATTTAATAAAATGGAAAGATGCCCATCATGCACTGTTAATTCGGCTGGGTTTGTTAGAGGTTTGTGAGGGTGCTTTTGTTTAAAAAAAAGGTTGCGTTAAATTGATAACGTTTTTGTTAAAATTTAAAATTAGTTTCTGGGGAATATTGTGTTCTAAAATATGAGGAGATAAGCTTTAGATTTTGAAATATTGTTTGAAAATCATTCAAAACTGTTCAATTTATTTTTAACCTATGTACTCCCGAGGGTCAAGCCCCCCCCCCCTCGCCACTGATCGAGTGTCACCCATGAAACCGCGCCTCACAACCAGGAATCGAACCCTGGTGTCTGGCGTGTTGGCAAAGTCAAGATCCGATGATGTAACATCACTCGATGACCCAGTTCGCGATGACCGATAATGAATGCGTGAAGCTTCTGCCGTCTAAACACTTGTACAAGAGACATATGGCGAAACACGAGGCGGCGCACGCACGCTACTATACACACACATATCTATAGAAGGTGGAATAGATTGATCATCGGGTGACCGTGGATAGGGTTTCATGCAGGTGAAACACTATTGCGTTGGAGGCAATTGGTTTCCTGTTTTCTAGAATCCCATTCATGACTATGGACTGTTTTGTGAACTGAAATATTACGGATTTTCGAGAAAATCGGAGTAAATTAATCGTCAGCCCAATATTTTAGACGAAGGGACAACCGATATCAAGGACGAAGGGATATCAATAATATCCCCAGAATATTCTCGTATGTTTGTGAACCAAGTTTGATTCGAGAAAAAAAAATGATAATATCGTAGATTTTCGTTTTGTTTATTTCAAAATTTACACTACAACGAATGACCTTGATACTAAATTTTTGGTAGTTTACCTCCGCAACCCCTTAGTTTGGCGATATCTGAACATTGTTGGTGTCTTCAAATGTATTCCGTCAATATTTGAGGATAAATGTGTCTGTACATTATTTCATCAGTTTCTACAAGATTAACAAATTCGATGGTAACAATTTAGCGTTGCCCAATTTCACGTGGTATTTGTAGGTACTCTAGTTTTTGTTTATCTTTCAACCTAACAATAATATCCCCAGAATATTCTCGTCTGTTTGTGAAAAGTGTCCCAACCACCATTCCGTGTTTCCCCACAACACCTTGATTTTGAACTCAGACTCAGTTACCTTGCTCGATGTCCCAACGCCCGCCTCAAGGGGGGGGGGGGGGGGGGGGGGGGGGCGTCCGGCCAAAAGCTCTGGATCATTCTCACTTTCCTCGGTGATGTCCCTGGATGCCTTCCAAGCCTCGATGTTTGTCGCAATTCATTTGACGTCATGCATTTTCATTCTTCGCCACACATTCTCCCGAGCTGAGACCGATCAATAGTGTTCCATCATAATAATTTAGTTTGAAGAATGGAGAACAGTTTTATTGTTCGACGAATTCTTGCTTAAAAGCGGAAATCATTGATCGGTAACACAAATGAAAGAATAACGTGAACTCTTTTGTTTCGATTTTTTTCCGATTTGATATACTTTCAATTTTTTTTCAATTTCCTAAAACCAAATGATTAGATTTGATTTAGAATTATTTTCATTAAATATTTGTCCCTATTCGCATTTTAATTTATTTTTTTTATTTACTAGCTTTTTTTTTAATAATTAAAAATAGGTATGCACCATTCACACTTAGGTGAAAGTGAACTTCAAAAATGCAATATAGAAACAAAATTAAATACATGAATTCTATAATATTATAATATTATATAATATAATGTTAAAAATATATATTAATCAATAAGAAAGAAAGTCTCAAAAGCCTCGGCACGAAATCTCCACAAATACATTTTCAAACCAGGTGTTTATAAAATCGAACTCTAAAGCGTCTCAACATAACCATCCACAAGTCAAAGAAAATCTAAACATGTATTTCCTGATTTTGCCTCGCATTCTGGATTCCTTCCAATCGGCTCATTGTTCAGGTCAAGTTGACATTACTAAATGTAATAGCGTCGGACAAAGCAATGGCAAACGATTGCCTCATCAACAAACTTCAACTTGACAATGGTGAATTCTCGATGTATACATTAATAATACAGGTATTTACTAAATCTAGTTTCAGAGATTTCGACATGTGGCGGTTACGCTGCCGTGTGAAAAGAAAAGTGAATATTGATAGGCTGGTGGTACAACTTTCTCTTGACGTTTCGTCACTTCCTACTCTATCGTATTTATGCACGACCCTCATAGCTTTCACTTGTAATGCCAATTCTAACATAGCTCGTTCTAGGAAGAGATTACAACAATGTACTACAACAATGACAAAATGAGAATTATGTTTGGATCATCTATAAAGAAAGGATGAAAACACTGAATGTTTTAAAGTTCAATTGTATAATTCAATAAAATGTAAATCATTGTATATTTTCATTGAAGAAGACAAATTTGAATAGGGACTCCGGAATGATTACATATTATTAGTGGCATTGGTATTTATTGGTATTTAAAAATGAATGTATAATAATAAAAGTTAGTACCTTACTATTAAAAAATAAATATAATTAAAATATATAATTTGACTAATAATAAGCGATATAGATTAACTTTGTTTCAAAAATATTAATTGCGTTGATCCCTTTTAATCCTTTATTAAAATTGAATTATGCCACATTTTTTGTCCAAAAGAGTACCTACCCTTTTATTTCAATCTCGAAATTTATGAAGAAATTAAAAATTATTTGTTATGAAACAAGAGCCTATACCAAATTCACTTATGCTTATCAAATTTAACCCCCTTTCATTTATTACTCTTTCATCATCTAAGTATACCAAATCGCAATATAATCTATACGAGCTTGCTGCTGATACCGTGCTAGTATCAATAAATTTGCAACTGTGTAACTCTCGAAAGTCTGCCAAATAAAACACATGTAAATCTCATAAATAAAATCTATTTGGCAGTTGAAAGTCATTACGTTTCCGAAGCAATATCTGCGAAGAGCCGAAGCTGTTGATCCGCAGTAGACATTTAGGTCAGTATCTCCGACATGTGCCAGCGTGAACTCAGATTTGGCAGTGAGACGGCTGCCCTCGATCTGCGGTGGAACTTTCGACCGCTACTATAATAGGTGCATTGTATTCAAATTTCAGATTCGGTCGTGTTCGTCTGAAACCTGACAAGTAGAAGAGACTCAAAGTTTCTAATTTCAAAATTCATTTTTTTTTTTATCTTTTTCCATTTTGTCCTTATAAATAAATGAGATAATACATTTACGATAAAATTATAGAATTTTGGTACAGATGTCGACATTGATTCGGTACTCTTGTTCAAAAAATAGGTTTGATTAAAGTTATTACCTATGGAAAAACATTATGTCACGTCAAATTTTTGCCTCGCTTTCCACGTTCGAATGATTTTGTTAGCCTTAGTTTCAAACAATTCAAATATTTTGGAACATATTTTGTAACGTCAAATTTTAGAATTTTTTTTCAATTAATAAGAAAACACATTTTGTGTTTTAAATTTGTCATTTATTCTCGCTTATGTCCGATATTTTGGTCTAATAAGATGGTTCTAACAATTAAAATTATTATCATGGAAAGACATTTGTGATTTAAAATTTATCGTAGATGTAGCCGATAGCATTTAAAAAATTAAAGTACTCTTAAAATTCAAATTTGTACAATTATTACAATTTAATTTATTTCGGGATGATGGAGGATAGGTAAAGAAACTGACGGTTGTTTCTGGAATGCGACAAAGTGAAAGAGTTCCATATTTAAATTTGACTTTGATGGGGTCAGCCTCTTTCAATACACAGAGGTTGAGGTTGCGATGTGGCCATCTCGTCGTTCTAAAACTGTCCGCTAGAGGTCCCCAATGATGACGGAAATGAGTGAATGACAGGACGGCAGGAGGTGTTTTTCTATATCTAGCCACCATGACCTGGTTAGCCCCTACTCCCCCCTCTCCCCTACCACAACCAAATATACGCACCCACACGCACCATACAAGTGCAGAAACCTTAGACAAAATTCGTGCGTGGAAAATATAGACATGAGATTGACCCCTAGCAATGGCCGTCGTAAAGGTTAAAGATAGAGGACAGATGGTCACTGTTTACTTGATCGTTGTTGACCTTTAAGGGGTTATGTATTGTGTTTGGAGAGGAGTCAATTTGAGTTGACTGATCATTGAGCCAAAACGGCTAATTAGTGGGGAATTGTTGGATAATTAGCGCTGTGTTCATTAATTAATTACCTAAATGATTTTTAATGTTGTCATAAGATATTTTTCTGAGGGACATACGCCACCTATTGGTACCAAACATTCTTTATCATTATGTTCTTATCATGTTTATTTCATATTATTTTTGTTGTATTCATCAAAAGTATTAATTTCAAAAACAAATCACTTTGATAAATTTTGTGAATCACCTGTGTTACATCAGAGTCTAGGAAAGAAAATATTTACATTTCGGAAGGTCACTTTTAAAGTTAACAAAATTTCGTGACTCAACTTTAAAGTGTCATTTTACGCAGTTGATGAAATGAAAACAAAAAATACCTATTGCAAAACACACCTAGAAGTTAAAAAACATTTTTTTCACTCGTGGATCGGCGCCAAAAGTAATACAAAGTTGTGTTAGATTGCAGCTAGCCGCTAAGTTCTATGTCGTGGCAAATACATGGCCATCCATCGTGCGAAATGCGAAATAGAAAGTTGTGAACTCTTCACTGTTTGCCGTGCTTTATATCACCATGAACATTAGTACCACGTTTTATTCATTTCAATACTATACTTGTAATTTATTTTCATTATCCCCGGCATTGTTGTTCTGTTATAATAAATGCAGCATATCTAATCTTATGATTTTACACCGTGTCTCAGACATCATTGTATAGTGAAGAAACCATTTACTGCTTATAAGTCTTTAAAATCTGTTGTAAGCTCGGTTAAAGAAAATTATTTTAATTTGAAAAATAGAGTTCGCAAATGTGCACACAATTATATACATTGGGGGAGTTTTGAGATTCCATGTGCACTTTTTCATATTTAATTATAGAACGTTAATTTGAATTCAACGGTTTTTCCATGTCTGCAGCCATCTTGATTTCAGAACCCTACGCCATTTTGAACATTAATCTCGTGTCTATTTCCAAGAATTACGAAACCTACTTTTCATATTACCGACTCCATTTAGTACAACAATTTATTCCACCATGTAGATTCCTGGAAGAATGAAAGAGAACCTAATTCATGACGTTCCATATCAGAGCAGACATCTTGCATGTGAGTGGTTCGTGTTGTGCGGGTAGTCATAATAACAGGGGAAATGACTCCGTTGGTCGTTGAATCTAGGTCGATTGGCGAGAGTTTTTTCAACCCTGCCTGACTGCCATTATCAGTTTGTGTACTGCCGAGGTCAAGATAAAGTTCAACCTGAGGCATACAAGAATTAGGTTAAAACCGACATAAAAAAGAGTTTTATTTGTTTTATGACTTTTTACTTGTTAATTTATGAGCTGTGTGTGATAAATGTAATTATTATCTATTGACACGGTGTTTACTGTGATATTTCCGTCGTTTTCACACCTTATCTAAAAAACGGGAGGTTGATAATATTTATGATTGATGATATCGCTAGGATATGCAACTTTTGAAATTTAAACTGGCTGCCGATTAGACGCAAAATTGATCAAGAAATATTTTTTTCTCAACACTAATTTGAGATCTTGCACTTTGTACTCGATGTTGTACACAGACCGATTTATCTATATTTACAGCGTTAGAAGTTGCAATTACAAAATATATAATTGATAATATTAATTGATCTAGATTTTGTACATTGACAGTCCAAATGATCTTCGTAACGCAAAGTCTTCAGCGCTACATGTCCTGATATAACCTCATTCTTCGCTTAAGGGTAATTATTAGATTGTCTCCCTAAATATAGGTAAATGATGTGGATAATTTCCTCTAGTTTGAAAAGCTTGTATCAAAACGGAAATTGAATTTGTTCAACAATATATATACATTATGAGAAAGGAAGTGAGATGCTGCCTTAAAATTACTGTCTCTACAGCGAGAGAAGGTGAATTCACACAAAATAAAAAAAGGCGTTGTTACGCCTTTCATCTTGTCAAAACTACATTTCGAATTCAGGTAAACCCCACACTGGTTTCACCTTTTTGAAACTTCGATTTTTTTCTTAATTCATAAATATCCCAAATCAAAGATTTGTTATATTCATTCCTCTTCTCTAGTGACGTAAAGAAAATGTAAATACGACAAACTAAACACTTCAGAAATGATATATTCTATCAATATCAGATTACCAGTAGACATTGCCGACGGTATTCTAAAAGAGCCGTCGTTACGTAATCTTCTCGCCAAGGTCTTGAGTTGTGAAAGCGAGAGTATTCGCCGTGCCTGTGATAATTGTCTACTGGCGTATCTCTAACCTACATTCGCTGCCAGAGTACACTGAACCTAGTCGAGGTACGTTACGTTCGATAAGTAGATGTCGTTAGGGACGGCCTTCGTGTGAGAAATTAATAGTTGGGAGGGTTTTTTCTGTGTTTGTGATGTTAGGTTGTCGGTGGCGAGGGGTTGGGTTGAGGATGATTTTGCGGAGAAGAGCACCACATTCTACTGCGCCCCTTCGAATTGGTTTTTACGAAGATAGTTGGATTGGCATAGGATTTTGATATTTGATATGAATCCTGGTTCCAAGAAATTGGTCTCGGGGTATTATACAAAAATCAGTCAGAAAAAATCACACAGAAATACAAGAGCCAATTTAATTTACCAATATGAATAATTTACATTGATACATAAAATCAAAAATGAATTTAGAAAAAAAAATGTTTCAAATGTAAAAAATGAACGTTCAATAATCATGAGGGAATATTGTCAATTGAAATGTATACAAAAAAATAAGCTAACACGCACACAAATTTACTACATTGATTTCGAGCATGCAAATTCGTAAATTGTTTTAACGCAATTCGTTTTGGCTCAAAAGAAACTATAGTGGCTGTTTTTGTCTCGCGCTTGTGCCTTTGACAAACGATATGCTATTTTTCATCTTGAGAATTATGCAATCGATGCAATCGACTTTCCTTCATAGGAACAGGAAAACTGGAAAAAAAGCCTTTATTGATTAATATTAGAGAGAAAGAAGAAGGAGATAATTTCATAGTAATTAGAAAATTTGCGATATCAAATTTAGTAACATGTTTAAAAAAATTAAATTTAGTGTCTCAACAATCTGATTGCCAATCGGATTAACTTTGAAGGACATAATTAGAATAGATGCATAATTAATTTCCATATTTATTATAAAGTACACAACATTGGCATTCGTTGTACCTATTTAAAAAAATTTAATAAATTGTGAGCATTTTTTCTTGAAATGTTTCACGTCTGGGTGAATATTGACCTCTTCAAAACACAAATGAACTTGCGTACCAAATCGAACGTTTTTTAACCGGTTCAATCGAATATATAACCATGTCACGTGATCTTACATATCTAGGGCACGTGCAAATGAAACTTTCACTTCCCAGCTAAAATATAAGCATAGTTACAGTGATCTCTGATTTTGTACTCGTCGAGTAGAAATTTGCACACCACTTTACCCCCCACTTAATTGATATTGAATGACGCAATCGAGTAAAACTTCTTATGGTCGAAGATCAAGAGTCTCTACAGGCGGCCATTACATCAACAGTGTCGACAAAATGGCGGCCCGTGTTCTCTAGTCGCTTCCACGGCCTCGGTTGTGTGCAGAAAGTGAAACTTGTTTCAGGTAACAAGTAAGCCGTGAAGAAATAATAGGCTCTCAGGTCAATAAACCTAACTGAGTCATTCACGTTACTGACTTACTGACTGACTTACTGGCTGAGAACTGACCGACGGTAAATTAGTTAAGAAAATACATTTCAAGATAAATCACTATTGACAAATTTCGCAATAATTATAATAAAAAAATAAAAAAATAATATTTCCCATCATTCGAGCATCGGCTCAAGGTTATTTTTCATTCTCTGTATTACAACTTTTCTAGGTAGTTTTAATACCTTTTTGCAATTTTATCCAATAAGCAAAATGTTCTGAAAAAAGTTATTTTGTTTCGTATGTTTCATGAAATATTGAAAATATGTACAAATTTCACCACAATATTTTTGGTAAATGTTTCTAATCGAATAAAATGGGTACTTTAACCCTTTCGCTACTGTTGGGACATTCCTTCCAATTCCATTTCTACCTTCCAAAGTTACAACTTCTACCTACAGTAGAATAAAAACAAATACTTGAGGCGATGTTCGAATTTTTGGAAAATTTGACGCATAGGTTGTGTTCTAGCGGCCCCCAAGACCCTCTTAAAAATAAAATGTTATAATTTGCCTCCAAGATATTCGAAATATACGCTTTTGTTATTTATGGAAGTACGTTGGAAGTATTTGGTTCCATAGAAAAACAAATCCATATGAAATTCTACTATTGATGAAACCCCGGAAAAGCCGGAAGAAAATCACTAATAATACATCTTGTGGATACGCTTTTCTTATCACGTAGGCCCTTGTTCAGTGTTTTCTTCACATCGTATTCAAGGATTTTGCGTCGTTGCGCAACCAGTGGCCCAATTTCCAGAGAGAAGAAATAAAACCAACAAAGTAAATGATCAATCAATAAGATGACAGCAAGAAACTGGCTAGGAGACAACAGATCGATTTCCACTTTCCAGACTTCAGCAAAAGTGTAATCGGTAAACAAAATATGTATTTTTATTCCTTTTCCTGATGATCATTTGCTTCAATAAGTTATAAAAATATAAAGATTTATTTAGATTGAATGTTGAATTCAATTTCAATTTCAATTGAATTGAATGTTTTCAATTGAATTTTCAATTGAATGTTTGCCAAAACGCCCAAAATTACCATTTATATTTCAGTATGCATTTATTTATATTTTATGCGTTATTAATTATTTTTCTGTGCGCCCAATTATATAATCTTCATTACCATAACCTACGCTTTTCCGCTAGGAAACCACAGTAACTCCACGTTTTTCTGGTGACGTATTAAATAAAATGATGCAGTTCTGGAACTGAAATGGAACGAAGAGTCTTACAACGCTGCATTTCCGAACTATAGGGAAAGTGCAGTGAAATTCGATGCATTATTATTGTTCAATGCTGCACTTTCTTCTGCACTGGCTGGAGTTATCTAATCGCAGTTAATTGGCTGCTGTAATCATTAGTCCGTTCTAGATCCCTGCATCCGAGAGATTCCTGAGTAACTACTTGCATTTCAAGCAGTTGGATAATACAAAACAACTTTATCTTGTCTTTTAATTCTTTTCAAAGCCGTATATCTTTGGAATATGTATACAAATTTAACATTTCTGGAGCTCTACAATTTACTAATTATATTTAAAATAATACCTAGGTACGCTGTACGAAAGCAGTTAAGCAGTTTTGTTTTAAAATATATTTATTGAATGGTGTAACCGTATATTGGAGGGGTTTTAACAAATTTTATATCACGTTAATATTTTCAAATATGTACGATATTTATGATCATCAAAGATGAAAAACTTAAGAGTCGACAGGACTCGCAGAAAATTTCGATTCCGATGTGAAAAAAATCTTAGAAATCTATGAAAATGCATTAGCTCTGGGTTGTACGTGACATTTGTGACATTTAATCGTGTGTTGCATGTTGCATATACTGCTGTGAAGTAAGTTATTTTAATTCAAATATTGAAAACCACAAAAAACCATTAAAAGGCGGCCCCTACTTTTTTCCTAACGGCTTGACCGATTGTTTTCAAAATTTAACAGTATCGAGATAAAGAGTAAATCTGTGCCTCTAGTGATCCAAAAAAATAATAAAAAATGTTTTTTCTCGTTTTGAGGAAGTGCTAACATGGGCAATATATTAGTCTTTTTGGCACCACTGCCCTGAAAATTCTAAACAAAAAATAACACTTTTGGCCCACTAGAGGCACAGATTTATTGTTTATCTATAATCTGTGAAAATTTGAAGACAATCGGTAAAGCCGTTTAGAAAAAAGTAGGGGCCGCCTTTTTGTGCTTCATAAAACATGGATTTCATCAAGTATCGTAGACTATTAAATTAAAACTATTAGGACTTTTCACAAACTATTTTTTATGTTGATATTATATTTTGTATATTGATGTGCAATAAAAAAATAGTTTGTGAAAAGTCCTAATAGTTTTAATTTTTGAATTAACATCCAAACTAATAGGGGAAAAAGGAATTTTAAGAAATGATAAAAACTTATGTTACCTACAGTTTGAAGAATGTTTCCACCTCAAAAAATGTTTCATGAAATAATTGTACACCATTTGTCTTGAATTCTTATTAAAAGAAAGCACATATTTCTAAAAATATTAATTGGGTAACGTGAACTTTTGACATGCGAGTTCTAAATTTGCTGGATGGAATCGCGGTGCATCGGTCATAGTTTTATAATGACGCAATCATCGCTGGGCGTAAATAGATTTTGTTAGTTGAAAACAATGTTTCATCCAATTAACTGAATCACTGGCACTTAGTCAAATGTTCTCAATTTAGAATCACGGTTTATAAATCGCAGCAACTTGATAAATCCCCACTTCCCCCCCCCCCCCCCCCCCATCCCCCTTTGTTGTAAACAGTGACAAACAAATGCCACTTGTCACTTTGTAGCAGACAACCATTTTGTCAAATATCCCCCCTTTAAACCCAGGACCGAAATTCCTACGAAATTAAATTAAAAGAAGCCGCCAAATGGACTTTTTGACCCCAGTGGGGGAGCCTGACCTTGTCCTTGCGTGGCCCCGGCTTATTGAAGGGTGGGTTTGAGGTGGGCGGGGGCGGGGCGGCCTTTTTGGGTGGGTTTGTGCGTCAGAGATGGGGAGACAAATCAATAGAGGAAATTCTGGAGGTCAGAGCCCTGAGAGGATTCGCGATTTAGTTTTGGAACTCATCTTATAATTTTCACACTCTTTGTATGTGGGATGGGGAGGATTTAAAATGATGGGAGTTGCAATTAAAATGATATTTTGAAAAGTAAAAATGGCTGTACTTTTTTATAATTTTGTAGCACAATTACGAATTACTGAAATATTATTTCATATCGGATAATTTTTTTAATTAAAAAAGGTTATAGGTATTAATATTATTGTGGGAGCAGAAAGTATGTGATTTTTTTCCAGTAGTAATGCAAACGATGGGAAACATTATTAGAACTAGGAAGATATTAAAAAAAATCACTGTATTTTATTTATAGTTTTGCACACACCGTGTAAAAATATCTTCCTCCCCCCCCCCCTGCCACCCATGCGCCGCTCACTTCCGGGCCGCGCCGGGTAACCATGGCGACGCCGGCAGGGGACGCCGGGTCGTCGTCCCGGGATGTAAACACAGGATCAGGAAGCGATGCTGACGTCACGCCGGGTTGGACGACCCCTAGCGATGACGCGGCGGTGAACCGGCGACGGCGGCGGCCTAGGAAGGTCAGATGGGGCTCGTCGGAGTCGTCGGAGGTTGATAGCGGCTAGGATGTGGCGGATACGTGTCAAGTGCTCGTGTATGTGGTTGCTTGGGATGTCTTGCGTGGCCTTGGAATCGAGTAAACAACACATTTATTAGATAGTATTCCTTTTTTTATATTCGCACTATTGGTCCTGATCATCAGATTTGGCTAACTTCTGTGTTCATCTTTCTTTTTTTGTACATTTTTTTGTTAAAATTACGAGATAGGACCTACAATAAATCATCCATTTTATTGATAAATTTGTGAAAGTCGTTCGAATTTTTTCATTCCAATTGTCCCAAATTGATTTTGAAATTTTTTTCGAAATCATCGCTCATACTGTCCTGTTTTGCGGGACAAAATATTACGTCCCCGAAATGTCTGTCACAAGCAGGAGTATTTTTCTAGGAGCTCTTTATTTCTTCCACTTGACAGATTGCAGCCTTCCGTCTGTGATTTTTCTCTGTATCTCGGAAACAAACATGTTGAACAGCTCGACGTCAGGATTTTACACTTCCTTCTCGGAGACGTTTCCTTCCTGAATCCACGGCATTAATCATGCCTTCGCACCCCGGGTGTCGGAGTTCATTAGCCAAAACACAATGGCACGTGCGCAGAGCAAACAACGTGGAGTAGACGAACAAGTCGATGCAATTAAAAACAAATCTGCAGTTACACATTCAACATCTCCATTTTATATGATCAAATAAACTTTGGACGAGTCTTAATTTGATTAATACAATTTTAATTTCAGTCTATGATAGATAAAAATAAACGTGGTTTGTCAAAATAAAGTAATTTTTCATTCGTTTCCAGTTGTAAAAAAAATCATAATGTGAAGAAAAAAAATTGCACATTTTTTTTAAATCCACAATAATATACTTTTTTGTTTATAGTAAAATATGTGAAATTAATTCACTGCATTGTTGAATTTCCCCGACGACTGCGGGCCCAACAATGACGTCAGTGAGGGGGTGGGAAGGAGTTGGACAGGGTTGTATTGATTGCAGTGTTGTCAGACTTGCTCGGAGGTCGTTGAACTCTCTGTGATGTCACACGACGCGCGCATCATACCGCTATTTTTAGTTTGGTTCATTGTCAGAGACAAGGGGCACGCCCCCCCCCCCCCCCCCCCCCACCCACGGATCAGCATCGCCAATATTAGATCACAGATAGCATGTAGATTAATCTGTGGATAAGATTAGATGTGTAACTTATTTTTATCACTTGTTTCTAGTATGTAGTTTTACTCGAATTTAAATTTAGACTTTTATTTTTCCTGTATTTATCACAGATAAAGGAGTTTGTTTGCTTTATTATTACTTATTTGTTCTTGTTGTCACCTATATGTCATGCCCTTTTATATACATTAAATAATATTGCAGGCGTATTACATGATGTACAAATTGATTATTTCTCACCAATATTTTATTTACGACTTTGCGAATAAATGTTAATCATGAAATAACTGAATTACGATCATTTATTGTCCTCATGACAATATAAATCACTCTTCATTTTCTCGTAGCTTCTCCAATCTCCGTGCAAAATTATCTTAAAAATAAATTCATATTCGTTGAATAATTTATTTGATAATGAATCTGTTCCATGGCCCGCATATTTCAGCGACAATGCAATATTTCTACACACCTGTGCCAATTCTCTTTTTGCCGAAAACTCTCATATCCTTGA
Organism: Leuctra nigra; assembly: GCA_934045905.1. Taxonomy (NCBI): domain Eukaryota; kingdom Metazoa; phylum Arthropoda; class Insecta; order Plecoptera; family Leuctridae; genus Leuctra; species Leuctra nigra. The sequence continues at coordinate 28,540,268 of OW203766.1, forward strand.
GCTGGTTTTGGCCTTCAGTTTCCAAGAGTCTATTAGTAGGTAGTTATTGTTGGGAATTGTAAAAACTCTTTCGCAATTAGACGTGAAGAAACTTGGTGTATGCATGGAATAATTCTAACATGGGTGTTATAAGAGCGAATTCTGTGCACATCCTTAGCTGACCTCACATAGTTGAAATTCATTAGGAATATTTGTGGTGAATTGTTGTCTATTAAATAATCTTCTGAAATAAGAAGCATTTTACACAACACAACGACACAACAGTCTAAAAATAAATTAAAGTTATTGATATTTCTTTATCTTATTTTTTTTTAACCTTTCGTAAATGTTGTACCAGGGGAGGAAATCTGTGTAGAATCTATACACAAATGTGTCCATTATTTGGGATATTTTTACACTTTTTAATCATGAAATTGGAAAATACCAGGATTGGAGCTTTTTTGTTTCAAAGTTGATTTTATACTAAACAAATTGAAAGCCGTTCAAACTTACAAATATCCCCAGAAATGGAGCATTTTTAAGTTCTAGATTCCAATTTCCACCCCCTTTTTCCCTAGGAACAGATAATAATTTATTTTCAATTGAATACATTACAATGATCCTAATATGGAATGTAACTGCCATGGAATGTGTAATATTTTGCATAATTCACGATGAATGATCCCCCCCCCCCCCTTCACCTCTACTGACAAGTATGCATATTTACTGTGCTGTATGTAAATATATTATAATCCAATGTGGCATCGTACATGTTATAGGGATGCATGTTAGCCATTCATAATAGTCAATTAGATTTTAATACGCTACAAAACAACGACTTTTTGCCACCTGGCCTTCGAAGTGCAACAAAAATTGCATGTGCATCGCTTTCCTCTTTAGATAGAAGCAGAATGTATAATTAGTTTTGTTTTCGTATTAGCATTGTGGGTTTGTGAATATGTATCATACATTTTATAATCTTAATCAAGATACTTTCATTGAGGAGTGGATTGAAACCTACAACTCTGGAACTTAAAAATCAACATCGTCTTCAATAATCAATATTGTTAAAAACTCGAATTCAATATGTTCCGTTGTCAAATCAAGACGTAATACATGAGTCCCAAAGCGAAAGGAATTAATTTAAAATAATCTGAAAAATTATCAATAATACTTTTAAATCATAACTTTTGCCGACTATATTTTCGTTTTTTAAATATTATTTGTTCGTTGTAACTATTGGTAATTTTGAGGATAATGGTTCGAAAGTACTGTGAAGACGACCTTTGCTCTTTTGAAACATATTTTTTTTATGAAATCCTCAAACATGAGTCAAACGGGAACCGAACCCTAGGTCACTCGGATAAACCCAGACAAAAGATCCAGATCAGTCATTCGATTCGTTTTCTATTTCTCTGCATCCTTCATGATAACTTTCCCCGTCTCCCAGCATCTTCTACTGCATCCTACATGCATCATCTGTCTGACACCGCTCCTCGTCCCTGACATTCTTCTGTTCAGACCGCTGCGAAGAAATCAGCACTGAATGAATATGCAATCCAAGTATTTTATATCCACACATTATCATTCCTGTCACCGGCTATCGTATGACATGTTATTATAAAATACTTCTTGAATCTGTCATTTTGTAGAATGTGGATACTTTTGGATAGAACAACGTTGGTAAAGGTCGTACAGTTTGATAATGATAATGAATGATAATTACTATTGTTCTGCTTGGATGATTTGACATCAGGTCTTAAAGTGAGGGACAAAAGAGAGTTTGACTTTGAACAAATTGCAACTATCAACAATAACTGAATAAATTTCGAATCATAGTTCCTTTCACGGCGATTGAAGAATCGAGTACGCAGTTACCTACGGTACAGAACTTGATCAATCGAAATGTATGAGGTGAAAATAAGAACGATCATGAAAATCTGACTGGCATTCTTAGTCAATCCTCAATTTAATCAATCTTCAGAGCACTTTTTACAACTCTAAATGGCATGTTTTCCTCTTAGAAAAGTGTTAACTTTTCCAATATCAAAATAATACCTCATCTTTAGAGTTTCCTCAAGTGAAGGAGATAGTCTTATAGTGTTGAAGTCCAAGAACTGTATAAAAATATTTCAAAATAGTTTAAAATTCATTCTAAAATTCAATAAAATGAAAATTTGTAGGTCACTTGCAGTGTGCATAATTTCAATTTACAGACCAATTCGTTTTAATACTTGGACTGTAGAATTGATTCATAAAATATATTCCCACTAAATTTCTTCTTTATAAGAGGCACAGTCTGACCTGCAGCGTCCACAGACCGAAAACGATCCGAAACCGTCCGAACGAGCCACAAAATGTCAAATGGACGCTTTATATTCCTCATCTCACTGCAGAGAATGCGCCTGGCTTGTTCTCTGATATGCAGAGGTGCATCTGACTATCAAACAGTGACGTCACAGCCGCCACTATGTCAGGGTCGTCTCAAGACCTCGTCGACATTTTATTGTCTATCGTAGAATATTCCTGAAGCCATTTAAACGCCTTCTGCCAGCGCAAAAACAACCGTTAGATTGCGATTTTTTGTAGTGGGGTGCGTAATCGGTTAGGGATTGTATGTTTAACACATTTCAATGGCATTTATGATAAGTCGTGAATCTTCTCGCATACCTATTGACATTAAGTTAAAACATGTTTATATAGTTATTATGAACGTTTCGGCAGGCTCATTTAGTTCAGTAGTTTACTGACATGAGCCATGGCGCCGGGTTCTCCCACTGTTACAAATTGATTTTAAAAATTTAGAGAATATTATTTTATTGAATTTATTAGTTAATACATTTACGAGCATTGAAACGTGCCGGGCTTGAGTCCGAGAAAACACATCATGAACGTGGTTTACCATGATTTTTAGTCTCTTGTTATGTAAATCCCCTCGATCATGCATTAACTGATCATCAATTCATGGGCTGATAATGTAGGATTTTCTTTATTCCATTATCTTAATTATAGATTAAGGTATAATATAAATCTATTTAATAGACAATATTATAGATTACAGATTTGCAAATGCCGATAACTATACGTTTTACTAAGGCCCGGAATAACCAAAGTTAAATTGTGCTGGATTAACTAACTTTTGGATTAAATTCAATTGGATTTTGAGGTATCTGATTGGCTGTGCCGCCAATTTAGTCCAATATTTAGTTAATCCGGCTCAGATTAACTTTGGTTATACCGGCCCTAATAAGTTGTATTTTGTTAAAACATTTTTAAATGACATTAAAAAATCTAGTTTTTTTAAATTTAGATTGAGCGGTCAAATATTCTTGTGTGTAATCTTCTGTGACAACTCCATTAAAATACTATGACTCCTGCCACACCAATAATCTCCTCTCTCTCTCTATTGTCACTCTACTCGCGGAGAAAAGACTTCTGAGTAACAGAATAAATATCCTGCGAAAAGATTTAATGCTCATAAACATGCTAGCGTTGTTTTTAACTCCGTTCTAAGAAGCCAATGACCCGACAAAACGGCTGGGGTTGTGTATAGGTTAAAAACTGCAATAGTAAGTTCATTGTCTCGAAACTAAACTATCTATTCCCGTAAAAAAATCCGGTTGCATTCGTAAGTAAGGTCGGTAAACTTGCAGTAAAACTTTAAATAATCACCGAAATCAGCGTCCGGGCTTTGGCCCACCTCATATGCCAAACAAATATATCTCAGGTAAACATTTTAGCATCTAAATAAAAGTTGTAAAGAATACAAAGTTAAAAACGTATAAATAACCGTAACAATGGTAATTAAATGCATGGCTGTACTTTGGAGTGTTTCTCCGAAAGATAAGTGCTCTGTTCTATTTTAACCTACAAAAAACAGCTCAATTTAAATTCCTTCGTACCTGGTTTTAGGAAAGAGCAGTTTGTGATGCATTTGACTGCAGATTTCCACTGCGATTATCCAAGTACGTGCATGTGGTTATGATTTCATATGCACCAATAAAAAGATAGGGAAAGGTCAGTTATCGAATCGTTATGAGATAATAATCTGTGGTATTTTAACTAGCTCTTGGATTTAATAATAGCAAGGAATTTTATAGATCTATAGGTGTATTATTATTATTACATGATTTGTAAGCAGCTATATTTAACGAATTATCCTTTGCGAAAGGAAATAATGGTGAAGAGAATGAATATTATTATATTAGATAGGTACGTAAACACAAAGTACTACTTAAAATATTTAAGAGATGAGAAATACAATTAGGTACAACTAAAACTGCAGCTATAGTATACCAAACTGACGGTTAAGAAAATACATTTATTTAACATTATATTTATATGAGTTATTTCAATAATCAGACAGTTGCTTATTGTTGTTGCATGGGATCATACGTTTTAATTTGTCAAAAGTTAACTTATTTGTAAAAAATCAACTTGGAAGTAAAAAAGCTCTACCTTTCAGATTTACTGGAGTATACAACCTAGATTTCGAAAATTTTAAAGCTTAAAAACGCTTAGATATCTCAAAAAATTGAACCTTTTGTGAGCATTTGTTGTGTTCTTTAAAACTATTAAAATTTTTGAACAATCTGATGAATGAGTGTTGTAAGGTCCCAAGGTAATACTATTTCAATGAAATGAGACTATTAACAACAAGAGTTAGTGGCCCCGCCTATTGCAGTGCTCTTGACAATGGCTCTCGCAATCTCCCACACGACTGTTTGTTCCATCGGCCACATCAACAGCTACTTTCACTGTCAACAGCGGGAGCGAGGGAGACAGACAGGGGGACGTGGCAACGAGTCGGAGAGAGATAGAGAGTGCGATGTGTCAACTTGCGCGCGAGCTAGACGGCAGAACTTTCCCCCGAATACAGACGCGTGTTTCAAGTCTGTAGTTTTCATGGACACGCCATTCTGCACACTCGGAAAACTTGAAAACGATATTCCTCTAATCTTATTGCTCTTTTGAACCTCTTGTTGAACCTCTCGAATATCAAATATGGGAATTTCAATATGCTCTTTATAATGTAATCATTATAAGACCGAATCCTGATTGTAAAACCAATATTTAATTAGTATCCAATAAAACTCTACTTAAAAATATGTCCACGGTCCCCAGACACCTGATTCTATAACTCACTTTCCATTGCTGGCGGAATGTGGCAAAGTCTCATTGCTAGCGTCTTTCATTACCGCTTTCCAGTTATAGAGTCAAGCGCATGGGGCCCTATTCTATAACATTTAATTTCCCGATACTGTTGGAATTCACGGCCATATGGATTAACATTGCACCGAATCGGATTCCTGCCGAATCGGGAATTTTAAAGTTATAGAATAGGGCCCTTGGAAAGCATAGGTATATATTTTTGCACAACGTGGTCTGTTGGGTTCCAATAATTGCGTTTTAAAAATGACGTATTACATGAAATTATGTTGCTAAAATTTGCAATAATGACTAGGAAAACCGAAAGGAAACGTGTGATAGGTTAGTTATGTCATGAAAGGGGCTGTGACTGTATTGGGAACGGAAATCATGGTAAACCACGAACATGATTATCAACACAGAGATTCGACTCTGGATCTTCCGATTTGTCACCATAGGAGTGCTTATGAAAACATGATTGTGAATATAAATGAAGGAACGCATGAATGGTTTTTATTGTTGTGTTCATGGAACCCGGAAATGATTCTCTATGAACAACAAACATTTGGTCCCCAACATTCAAGATCAATTAATGAAGTAATGTATTCACGAACGAATGGTCAGAGCGTTGATCAGGGTCAGATCAGGGTCAAATCAACACCAACGCAAACTGCCGTCGGATTCTGCAGCTGTCGAGTGTACAAGTCTTGGGCTTTGTCTTCCATCTTAAAACAGTAGATATTAATTGATAAAATAAGAAATATCTTCAGAAAATGAAATCAAACTATTGAACATATTATTACGCACAGTGCTCTAATGTTTTTGAATGTTGATATTTTTTCTTGGTAATCTTGCTAATTTTTGTTGTTGTTTACCTTAACTATGGTTTTTTGAAGATTTTTTCTAAAAACAAAACTTAGTGTCAACCTTCGAAATCACTTTATATCAAATTATTTTAATTATGATTTAATAGTTTAATTGATCAGGTTTATTTAAGAAGATCAAAATGTGATCTCCAAGGATGTATCTGCCAATCAACTTTTGTTATTTTGCAAGCATCGCTAAATAGTTGATTACAAATCCTTGCTGTCATTTCGTATTTCCTTAGTGTTTTACAACAGTTTACATTATCCTAGGTCAATAGATCATAATCACTGTTATTACAATTCTAAGATGTGCGGAATTCCTTCACATTACCGTTTAAGGTTAAGACCGTCAAGAGTGACCAGTTATTAGAACGCTTGGCCGAAGGGTCACATGACATAGTGTGTATACGCATGATCTTGATCAGTTATTGGTCACTTATTCGAAGGCAATGCTTAAGGGTCAACGTCAATGTCAGCATTGCGTATGTCGAGGAAGTCGGCGGCCATTTCATCACAGGCGGCCATCTTGTTTTTAACTCTGCACATGCGCATTGCCAACGGATTTCCAACAGCTTTTATTAAGGTCGAGTTTTGTAACGGAGTGAAGTTGAGTGTCAAGATGATTTGATAAAATTGAAAGTGATAAATATGAATGGACTCATTTCACTTTTCACATTTTTAATTACTTGAAGACTACATAATTAATTGTATGTGATTAAAACCTAACGAAAACAACGTGGGATTATTAAATATATCGTTTTGGGTAAGAGCCGGTTAGAACGGAGTAACAAAAATACGCACTTTATAAGGTATAAGAATTCTAATTGTTCTTGACATTGGGAGGAGCAAAAAAGTAAAACGTTTTCAAACGCGTCTAATAATTACTGGTATTTCGCTAATGTTCTTATAACCATGAAGTGATTTTATAGAACGTAAAAACTTGGAATGTTTTAATGAGATTAAAGGATACACTTTAAATTCGCAATAATCTCGCACTCGTCCGCCTTCCGATCGCGATGTTTGCAATCTCCTTGGTTTTGACCTCCCCCTCCCTCCACTACCGTCCCCGTTGATACTCTCTCTTTCTTTCACTCTCATTCAAAGTTCACACCTCTCTCTCTATCCTCCCTCTTTTTCATTCTGTGTCGGATCTGGAACAGAACCTCTGACTGAATCAACAAAGAATTAAATCACAAACCCATCTTGGTAAGACAAAAGTTTTTAACATTATGAGGGTGTATAAAAAGCTCATACAAACAATGATCACTCTTAGAATCACGTTAAATTTTTAAATTTTAATCATGTAATAGTTTTTATTTCTAAAATCTTCTTATGTATATTTTCGTGTTGTATTGCTACACTACACCGTCACTCAGAAATACATTGTTCTTTAGGAATCCTTGTACCAAATAATTAAGATTAAAAGTTTTAAGCAAACAAAATAAGCTACGAAAAAATCATATTAATACTGAATAAATATATTTCCAATATTTGATCCAAGCCAATAAAGTATCACTTAATACCTGTTATCAACAAATGCAGTGTCCCGTTTTGATAATGTCATCTTATCACAGATTGTCTAATACTCTAATATTTGACAGCCACAGTTTCTTCCTGATTCTTCTCAGCAGATAACGATGCCATGTAGAACGCTTACTGCAAATAACTTCACTGATAACATGGCTTTCTGCTTCATTAGAGTCTTATCGGTTTTTATGAAAGTTCAAGTATATATATGTGTGTGTGTGTGTGTTTTTATATAGTGTTGACCCAGAAACTGAAATTCATCGTCATTGGTGTATGAAAAAATTGACGCCTTTTGCACAATTTGTTTATAGTAAATATGTCTGTAGTGTGAAATATGTCAATAATGCTAAGAAACCTGGTTTCAATGTTATCTTAACTTAGCAAGGTTTAATTTGTAATAAAGTAAGAATGTGATATTTTTCTTATTATGTAATTATTACATACGTTTTTTAAATCGATTGATAATTTTTTAATGAATGTTTTAAAATCAACTTCCAAATGTATAATGTATTGTAATTTAATTATATTTCTTAATTTTGGTGCCAGTATGCTGAATTTCTTTAAATTGAGATTTTTTTAATTTACGTGAAAAATAAAGACTTACCTAATTTTAAAATAAAATGCATTAATTGTTGTTACACCTAATAACTAATTACATATTAAAACAATTAAAACAAAGCTCATATGTTTTGAAGACTTTCTTCAAAACCAATTTTAAAGTGTAACTATTTAATGTCGTTTTATTTAATTCTTTTTGTGGGCGGAGGAGGGGGGGGGGGTGTATTTTAAATTTATAATTATCTTAATTTTTCTTTACCTCTACCAAAGAACTAAAGAAAAATTGATATATTCTCCCAAATCTTTCTAAATCTAAAACACATTTTTTTAAATATTATTTCTGAATGAGATAACCCAAAGATATCTCCATCTCCTAACGAAGTCTTCAAAAGGTCCAATCGAAAGTCAAAATAACACTTCCCTCACCGAAATGTGTCGACGTACTAATCCGGGCGTGGGCGTGACGCTAGCTGTCAAAGTAACAGATAATCTCAAACAGAAAATATAATAATCTAATAATCGAAAGCTAAAACTCTAGCCGTCTGAAGTGGTGGAGAAAGTGTTCTAGGTTCCATGTTGAGGTTGTTAGCACTAGCCAGCTTGTCGGATCAGTCAGTGCCCTACTTTGACATTGGTCGGACGTGCAACATTCAGCGACCCTCATAGTGCCAGCTCATAACAGTTCGCTCATTCGACCAACACCTCGAAAATAATTTTGTTAAAAAAATTAATTAATTTTATTAATTAAAATAAATATGACATTATTTTAAAAGTGAACTTGATTTAGTGTGAAAGTGATTCGGTGTGTTTTTGGAAGTGATTTTGGTTTGAGATGTACCGGTGACTGTGTTTTGGTTTACTGCGGTGAGCTCAATGAGTGGATAGAACGGTGTTTCAGTGACTGATCTGTGAAATTAAGGATTAAGGATCCTGTGGACAGATTATATTAAGGATAACTCGGGATTACCAGGTCTAGTACCTGGATGGCAGTCGGATTATACACTAATATGGTAAGAGATTCATTATAAGAAAGCGAAGAGAATTGGATGTGTACAGTTTTCTTCTTTTTTGTGAACGTTACGATTGATACAAATGAAACTTTTCTAGCGAAAATGAAAGTTACGTTTCAGTGGTATTTTCTATCGTAAATGAAAGTGGAGTAAATTGTAAAAAGATCATAGAACCCCCCAAAATATAGCTTTTTAGCAACATATTTCTCTTCCAAAATTTTCATTCGGTAGTGAAAATCGTTCTTTAGTTTTTATTTTGGATGTAAAACAATCTGTATTTTAGGATTAAATCTATAGATTATTTCAAATTAGTAGTTATAAACACCAATGATATGAACCGGAAATAATGCAGGTTCATGTTTTGATTCATGTTTAAATATATTTCAAGCTCCATTTTCCTCCTTTCCTCAAGTAAATCAAATTAATTATTCAACCACTCTTTTGATTTTGAGATAAAGCTGATCACGTTGTAAGCGCAAAACCTTGGAACGTGCAAGAACTGGATTGCAATTACGTCTAAATGCATTGTACTGAATGCAAGTGAGCTATATTTGTGCCGGAAATATGAAGGAGAAGGTTCAAAAGTGAGTTGCTTTTCGAAGTATTTTATTGACGTGATATCAAAACAGCTTATCACAGGTGATTAAGAAGATGTGTAATTGGGTTATATTTGAACAAACTTCGCTATGCAATCGTTGAATCAATATTACATAATTCTTGTGTTTTTTTACTCAATTAGAATCCAAGCTAGACGTTAGACGCAATATTGAGCTAATCTTAGGTGACCGATTTTATTTTATTGATGATAATTCGTCTGATCGTTTTGAAGTTTGAAATAGTTGCAGCTCTTATCTAGTGTAGAGATTATCAGAGTATTCGTTTTATTAAATCCCTGTTTAAAGTGGGGTTATGTGACTAACTGTTTATAAGGAGAGTACATGAAAATCGAGACGATTAACGTGCAGAACGATAAAATGAGTGTTTTTGTTAAATCTATCGAACAAAATAATCACGACTGTCTTTTGAGTAACCTCATCAACTTTACATTCTTCAGGAATAAGTGAAATTTAAGCAACTTGGATTAAGGACTCGTTTGCAGGTTTGTCAAATTATTACAGTACAATATAACTGATACAAAATAATCATACTCAAAAAAGAAACAAAATAATTACATATTTTATTGCTGAATTTACGAATGCTAGAATAATTTTAAACCGTAGCTATTCATTTTTTTAAATTCTATCGCTAAAACATAAACAATACAAATTTCCCAGCCCCCATTCCATACATTTTCGCTTGTCTGCGGTGATCTCTTTTTAAATAACAGTATTATTTAAACCAATAAGAACATAAATGCTCTTCATTACAAAATGTGTGATTTTTAGGACTAGGATATTTAAAAATTATGTAAAAAGAGCAGGGAATGCAGATCCGTTACCGAGTAAATGAGATATTCTCGAAGATGATGTCTATTTTGATCTGATTGCGTGGATGACATTTCCGATCGCCAGCCTTCATTGAGACGTAAACCCTGACAAAGTGACCTTAGCTGTTACTTGTTCAGGTAGTACGAGACTTAATGCGCATATTCCAGATACATTCGCAGACGTTCTGTTGTCATTCCAACTCCTGTTAGCCTTCCACGTGCGTAGCTTCATTCAAATATGAGGAACATGATGTCTGTCAGTCTTTATTGGAACAAATTCGTTCATTTTATTCGACATTTAAAAATAAAAACACCCGAAATTGGCCATAATATCAAATTCAATGCAATATTGGCCTGGGAGATACCTGTATGTACGCATTTTCACTTTCTACTATAAATTTTAAGACATTAATAATAACCGTTGTCAAAAAAAGTTCAAATTACTTACTCGTAATTTTTTGAAATGTTCGCAAAGTGGACGAAAATAGGTATTTATAATTGGCAGAACTGCCAATCAAAATCAAATTAGATTGAAATTTAGATTGAAAAATGTATAGTTTAGCCGAGTATTTACAAATATACTGTGTTTTTATGGTGTGGAGGTACCAATTTTATTCACCTCATAACCTTTTGACAAAACCAATGAAAATTCACGTCAATTCTTGGTGGAGGAGCCGTATCTCTTTGTCGGGAACGATTTTCAAAACAAACCTCGTCATTTCCTGAAATCAGGTCATTGGAAACAAAACCAATTCCACGGCCAGTAATGTCACATGTAAATGCCATTAGTTCGTCTGCACTGATAAGAGCAAACACAGCCCCCTACTGACCCAATGAGAGCTTTTTAGTTTCCCGCGCTAAGGAAGTCGCTGGCATGCGGAAGCCATGTTGAATCGGCGCAGCGGGTGAGGGGAAGTGGCGGGAAACGAAGCACCGTTAGCTCAGCGGGGAGTGGGGAGGGAGAGGGGAGGTGAAGCAGCGGGAGTCGAACCTGTAGCCACGTGCTCTCAGATCTAATGCATTTTGCAGGTCGACTGTGGGCTGATTTTAACAGCTTTTCTTGATTGATTTGAGAATGATTGATGTTGATGCGACTTAGTTTGGTCTTTGTCAATGTTTAGCTGTATACAATATGTTATTGAGTAAATGTTAACTTGTTGAATATTATTACGCGTTTTATTAATTACAAACCATGAAGTATAAAATATCATTAAAATGAGAAGATTATCAGGAATCAAAATATTAACTTGATAAAATCTTTAAAACTTCATAAAATATCTAAGGCCAAATTAGAAAGATATTAATAATGTTAGACTTTTCTGAAATATCCATTTTAAATGAGCTGAAATGGTAATAATGTCAATTCTGTAATGCACATGTTTATATTGATGTGGTATCGATTTTGGCGACCACTAATCGCTGTCTGATAGCTGTTAGGAAATCGGTTCGAATCATCCGAGGTCCAACAATTACTTCTGAATCGGAACTTTTCATGTTCGTTGATACTTTGCATGGTCAAGATTGAGCTAGATTCTTTGGATCTGTTTAACTTTATGTATGCAATGACCCGAAATACTTATTCATGGATTTGATGTAATAACAATGGTTTTCACATTTTTGTCAAATTATAAATTTGTATCGTATAAACAAAACACGGGATTCATAACTATGCATGTGTATGGGTATCTGTGTAAAGCATTAGCAAACTGTTATTATGAAGATCAAAGAGATTAGATTAGATTATTGTGGTTTAACGGCGCGTCAACGACAAGGTTATATTGCGCACATTAATTTTTGCATTTTTGCATTTAACTTTGTTGATATAAGTGGTGGACATGGGGAGGGGTCGACCTAACGGGCCCGATCCGGGGGAGTCCAACACTGGTGGGGAGGCCAGGCCGGAATGGGGACGGACCGGGGGGTGTGAGGAGTCGGGCCGGCGGAACTTGATTTCAGGGGGATCACCATCTCGAGGGGGAAGGCCGGCCCGAGGGGAGGGGAGGGGACCGCAAATTCAAGGGAGGACATGGTTAGGCCGACCCTGGCTGCTCTTTGTCTGGACCTCACCACTGACCTGTCCGGCATGGGTAACCCTTACACATGAGCATATGCTCGCCGGCGTAGCTGCAATGGATCATTGGCCAACGCAAACCCCACCACCGCGCTAAGGTGGCAGCCATCGGTGGGGTGAAGATCAAAGTAGATGAATAGAGGACAGGAACGCGAAGACTGCCGTATTTGTATATTATCTCAGGAACACAACATCTTGCAAGTGATAATGATATTGCAATCATCACATTCGATTTGTAATATTATTGTAATCGCTAAATCAACAATATCGTACATAATCATCATTTCTGCGGATGTATACAATATACAATGCGGATGTATATGTTCTGGAGTTTACCCCTAAGTCCGTAGTTTTGGGTCTTTTTCTTACCATTTTTACCAGTTTGTTTTAAACTTTTTCCTTTCATCGTTAGCATTTCATGTCAAAATAGATTGAGGAAATGTTATCAAATTGCAAATTAAAAAATGGTTAATGGAACATTTTTTTGAGCTTTTAAATTTATTCACAAAACAGAACAACTCGTATTCTCTTCTAGGGTATTTATACGATCAGCATTCAAATTGACTGAAGTAGACTTGATGCAAAAAGCTTAACCATTTACTATTTACTAAAAAAAAACTTCACAGTTTCAAAAACAACATCTCAAGAAAAGGAACGTATTTATGTAGATTCTATTTGTCCCTCTCTTGTGTAACATAATGGAGTTACGAGTGATTGTTATAATTTCATATCATGTGCGCAAATAACGTTGTAACTGTCGCTTCATGAGCAGGGGATTTGAGTTAGACAGGAATTGCTCTGGAAAGGTCAGTCAGACCGCGACAGGAGGCAGAAAACTGCAATTGGAAAGTGCATCTGCATGGCGTCATATGACGGATGATGATGCATTCTTGGCGCAGCAGACGGACTTCGTTGCAGCAATTAAATATGCACTTTAGTACGTCACGATTAAACATCGAGAGTTGTATTCCTGGAATCATACCACCATATCATCAGCAGACGGAATTGCGTCAAATACTGGCCCAAAATAAGTTATTGATAATGAAGATGACAAAATTATCATGCAATATTGAATACACCGGGAGAGCCAAGGAAGAATTAACTCGAGCATTTTCTTGAAATATTATGAGTTAACGGCTTTAGGTTGTAAAAGTCCAGTTAAATTTCAACCAATCAGGATTACCGTCTGTAAAAATAAAAGGTCTACTGTCACTTTAATTTTGAAAAAAACGCATACTTTTCCCTTTCTGATCGAACATATTTTATCTTCTAAGGGATGCCTCCAGAGAGTTGAATTTTTATCTTATAATATATTAAAGTGAGCAATATATTATTTAATCGATTAAATAATCGAATAATTTACATCAGTTATCATCTCAAAGTAATAGTGAAATTTGGTATTTCCTTCATATCAAGTTTCCCTGTCGCTCAGATGCTCGAACTATTGGGTTCCTGTCAGTGTCCACATCACCCAGTCATCCCCCACCCTCCACCCTCCACCCCCTGTCAATTGCCACCTATCTACATGATTATAGATTGTGCGTTCTTACCTATGACATCACTCAGTCCACAGTATACAATGCAAAGTAGCCTGATTAAAACTAGGAGCAGGTGTACAACAATTATTATAACAGCGATTTTGTATGTCGATTTTATTGCTACAAAATCATATGCATAACTATTTGGTATTTTATATCCAAAAATAATTTTTCAATGTTGTAGTTATGTATACCTATCTGATCAAATCTGCGTTAAAAACGTAAGAATACGCTCTGTAGGTAAATCGGTAAAGAAAACATGTAAGAAAATCAGCAGACAAAATTGACATACAAGTCCAAAAATTTATGAAATATTTGAATTCAAAATCTATTTAATTAAAAAGGTTCACCGTTTTCATACAAGACAAAAAGGACATTCATATTTATGGGCCTGTAACTAACGATAGTTTAAATAAAAAATAAGTTAGATACCAGCAACCGGTATATTATACTTGATGAATTTAAATTAAACATTTTGTATACAAGTATGTCTCAAAACTTGATAATAGCATTGACCACTGCACATAATTTCACCACATTACCATGAAACCAGCTATAGCTCCAGTATCGATCGCACAGGACTATAAAGTATAACACTAGGTTAGTTAGCATGCCATGTTAGAAAGTGAAAGTTTCGGAGGAAGGGTCAGCTATCGAGTCTATGTGATGTGGCATTGATAACTCTACAAAGGCACGCAAACTCTGCGACGAGGGGCATTCACCTCTCTAAGGAGGACAGTGAGAGAAAGTTTGCAAACGCAATCTGCCATTAAAAAGTAAAACCCGTGTATAGTGGCCTATGGTACGATGTTATAATGGTGCGAAACTGTGTGGTGCAATTTGATGTGGAGGTCGGATTGGTAAATGCTCAGGCAGGAAGGTGACTGTGGTCCCCTTGACCCCTGCTTGGCAATACCCCAGAAGAGCAGGGTTTTGTAACTTTTACATTTTAAAGTTTAGTCACGTTTACGTGGCATTAGGGAAGAACAAACTTTTTTAAAAATTATTTTATTTTAACTACCTACTTGGGAATTTAATCCACACAAAAAGGCTCCATTCGTTGGAATTTTAGGTTTTAAAAGTTCACTGAATGGCGAAAAGAGTTTTATAACATAAAAGGTTACCCGAAAAGTATACATTTTACAATTATATAAAGCTGTAAAACCGCATACTATTCCCAGTAAATGGAGCCTTTTTCTATGGATTCTCCTTCTCTCGTGGTACATGGTCGTGCCGGTACGTTGCATCTGCAAGAGGTGTATTATTCTCTCAAATTAGATTATTTTTTTTAAATTTTATAATCTTCGAATTGAGTGCAGACGTAAATTTGTCTATATTTTTATTAGTTTTCCTAAAATCTGGGCATCTCACTATTTTTCTTGCAATTTTCTTTCACTAAAATTCACTTCTCGACCTCATAAAAAATCTCGGAAGTTGTGACTTTTCTTGACGTGTGATAAATTTGCAACACATTTTACGATCAAGGAAGAAAAAATCTCATCCAGAAAATGAGTGTAATCTTGTTTGATATATTCGTGTCGGTGTTCGTTGCAGTCTATTTTGATCTGTGTGGTGTGGAATGATCTGCTCGGTGGGCGAAGATGACGTAAGAGAAGGTGAACCACCTCGACGACTAGCGGAGTGAAGTGAGCATCGATTGTTGATGACAAGTGCTTTTCCCGGGTGAACGCGCTTTTTAGCCCAGACTTTTACCAGCATCAGTTTCATCATTCATTGAGGAAGCGATAGATGAAATTCAAATGAGATCTTAGACATTTATTTTTACATTTATGTGGAACGTTTCAAATAAAAAATGGATTTCGTGACATTTACCATCGCTAGACTCGGAAGTGATTCTGATAGAAAAGATTGGTGACTTAATTGTGTCTTTGGTGGCATCATAATGAAATTCAATCGCATTATTTTGTTTGTTTAATGTTCAAGAAAATCACTTAGATTAATCAATTACATTTTCACAACTACCCTAATAAATCTTCACGAAATAATCAAAATTCAATCCTACTATTCCACTTATGTGGTATTTTCTTTCGTATTTTTTACCATTTTCCCTCAGCTTGACAAATTCTCAAACACTATTTTTCACATCTTTTTCAAATGTCCTTCATCTTTATACACTATTTTCCATATGCATAGGGTTCCAAAGTTTTAAAATTTTAAATAATGTTTTAAATTCAAGTCAAACTAGATGCAACTGTAACCCTACATTTTCCACTACATGATTAATGGTCAATGTTTAAATAATTGTAAAACAAGGTCAGTATGCACTCCGCCGCCGTCGCTTGCTTATAAATAGTATTACTGATTACATAATCGATCGATTTGCCGATCACTTTCGATCCGGTGGAGCGGTCGGTATAGAAGTCGAGAGCATTGACCGACCTACTCTTGAGACTCGAAGCGAAGGAAAGTTTACACGTAATAATAAGTCATTATTGATGTAGGTACTTCCCATGTGATTCTTGCTTCTTGGTCGAATACACGAGGTGGTGTAAGGATTCGAAATGATTTGCGTGCGCCTGCGTGGAATTGTTCACAAGTTTTGTAATTGGAATTAAGTGAATATTTGAAATAATTAATGAGTCATAAAAAAGGATTTTACGGATATATCAAAATGAAGACAATTTGAATGATTATCTTTGTAATAAGAAAAGTACAAGGAAAACTTTGTTTTCTTGTTTTTTGTGAAATTATGGAACTTATAAACGACGATGATAATTTTGATTAGTAATTTATGGACATTGCAGGACTAAGGTTAAAAACTCAATTAATTGAACAAACCATTCATTTGATTTTTTCAATAAGTACCTATAATTACTCTTTCATTCTAACTTTCCAAGAGATTACTTCGTCTAGAAGTGAAATAAAAAGCGATTAGGCACTAATTTTAATTTTTTAATCAATGTAATTTTCACTTTGCATGAAGATACCATTATAATTTGTTAAAGTGGGTATCACACTGTACAATTCAAATTGCGCAATTCCAATTTCTAGCAATTTATAATCTGTATTAATATATTGTTTTTATTAAAACTCTGGAATCCCATTGGCTTATGATTGAATTGTCCAATTTAAATTTTACAATGTACCTAATACTTTATGCTAATACCCACTTTAAAAGTTTCGGATATCGGGCTGTTGCAAATATTTTAATCACACAATCACTCCACGAAAAAACGATAATTGGCAAACGTAACCATTGATAAAAATCCTTTATTATACCCAATTAAAATAAACCAAGAGGATATGAAAGTTGAAACAATTATCCCTCGTCCAACGAACTTCATTACATAACACCCCTCAGGTATATCTCACTCTTATAATCCACAATTTCCGTTGCTACGTTCTCATTGCATCAAGGTGTCTCAACGCAGACATTCACATTCACAATTGAACTTGTACGTTCTTCTCGTCTCACATAAGAAGTTGTTATCTCAGGGCATGGTTGGATTATGTCATGAGTTGATTGAGAGAATGGAAGCCCCTGAAGGCTTGAGTTTGTGGCACAAATCTCCGGTGCATGCTGTATAATTATGGTTGTGGGCAGGCTGTCTAGCCGCATGGTGGACGTGGTTGTATTGAGACATTTTGTCAATGACTTTGGAATGAATGGAGAGTTGTTGAGTATACGATTTTTAACACGATTTATATTAGAACTGCGTTTTATGGTATTGTTTTTAATTTTTGTGGAGTTTGAAATATTGTATGAAGGATTTGTTCATCCAGGTTGGAATTTACATAAATGCAAAATAATTCAGAAAGATATATCTTCGAAACTAAAGTGTAACATGGATTTGTATTTGAATTTTCATTGAAGACGAAAATAAGTACATCCGGAGACATTTTCTCATGATCAGTTTACAATTTGGATTTTAGCGTTTCAGTACTCCAGAAACATAACACATTATTGAAGAAGTCAAGTTGAACTCCATGACAGTAGATTTGGAACAAGTCTTTTTATTTGTTTTATTCTCTCGGGAATATCTCAACCAAAATATCATGTATTCAATAATCGTATTCTTTGCATATTTCATCAGCCACGTAACTTTTTATTGTAAACACAAGTTTTTTTAATACTAATTAAAATATTTTGACATGCGGCTGTAATTTTTTTAAATATCGAATTTACCGCAATTCTTGTACTAATTTTGCCACACATCGATGAAGCCATATTCTGGGCTTGTAAGTTTGAATTGTATTGAAATTGTAACCTGAAACTGAAATTGTACCCCATTAACTGAAATTATAAGTTTGAAGCATTTTCTGAAGTTGTGTTGGATAATAAATAAAAAGTGAGAAATCATCAGATTGAAATGGATATGATGTTTAATTGTTGTGTGTATTGTTGCAGGAATTATGACCTTGACGCGAGGCCCGTGTGATCTGGACACCATGAGTTTGTTCCAAGAGATGAAGCTGAAGCGCCGGAAGGTGGACTCCAGGTGCAGCAGTGACGGTAAATACACCTCAATTGTACCAGATAGAACCTCAGAGGTGGTAAATACACCTCAATTGTACCAGATACGACCTCAGAGGTGGTAAATACACCTCAATTGTACCAGATAGAACCTCAGAGGTGGTAAATACACCTCAATTGTACCAGATAGAACCTCAGAGGTGGTAAATACACCTCAATTGTACCAGATAGAACCTCAGAGGTGGTAAATACACCTCAATTGTACCAGATAGAACCTCAGAGGTGGTAAATACACCTCAATTGTACCAGATAGAACCTCAGAGGTGGTAAATACACCTCAATTGTACCAGATAGAACCTCAGAGGTGGTAAATACACCTCAATTGTACCAGATACGACCTCAGAGGTGGTAAATACACCTCAATTGTACCAGATAGAACCTCAGAGGTGGTAAATACACCTCAATTGTACCAGATAGAACCTCAGAGGTGGTAAATACACCTCAATTGTACCAGATACGACCTCAGAGGTGGTAAATACACCTCAATTGTACCAGATAGAACCTCAGAGGTGGTAAATACACCTCAATTGTACCAGATAGAACCTCAGAGGTGGTAAATACACCTCAATTGTACCAGATAGAACCTCAGAGGTGGTAAATACACCTCAATTGTACCAGATACGAATCTCAGTGATGATGAATACAAAAATGAATTTGTACACATTCTAGATTGTAAATTTTCGAAAATCTTGTAATTTTAGTTTCTAAAAGGTGGTTTTAGAGTTTTTTAATTCAATTTACTATATTTTTTTGCCGGGATTTTTTTTAAATATCTGAAGATAGTTTTTTGATGTTTGATCTAATTTTGCCACTGGCACTGCGGCATTCGTGCGTATTTTGACAATTTCTCAATATTACTTACGATGAACAATGAACTTATATTAGAGAAGGTAGAGCGAGAATGTAGCAACAGGACCTTGAAAGAAACTGCAATTTTTGATGTAAAAGTAAATGCAATTCCCAATTCTTTGTGAAATGAAAAACATTTGATTTCACAGAGTACGGAAGGAAGCAAGTTTAAGACGGGGGAAAAGATACTGTATTAAAATAATGCAATGATAATACAAAAATATATGCGCTCTCATCAGATTCGATCGCACGTTATTGCTACAGAATTCCTCCATTAAAGACTAAAGTTGTCGATCGGAATCCGCAAGTTCGTAGTCTACTAGAATCTGCACCTTGAATCACAACCACACTCTTGTTTTATAGCTACTAAACATAGTTCTGAAGGGGCGTATAATCCTTATCTACTTGAAGCTCACATAAAGCAAACATAATCTGCTTTAACACGTACATTATGCATAATTTACCGATATGATCGATACAAAAAATTGAGTTTACGGAAGAGAGATGCTGCTCAAGTTGCGTAGGCTTAATGCATCATTGATATCAATTTTTACACCTTTATACAATAAATACATTTGTATTCTAATTACAAAATTATCATACGTAATTTATCTTAATTACCTGTGAAGACAATTTCAGTTTTAAAAGTCATCAACGACTTTGTGACTCAGTCGGCGCTGTCCTTGAGAATTTGCATCTGCGATTTTTTAGTTAGTAAATCATGAATAGGAAACAAAGTGCAATCCGCCAGGATGAGAGGTATGAGAGAAAGAGTTACAAGAATCGAGCTTTTAAATTGTAAACCTGAAGGGCTGAAATTTATCACGTTTCTAAGTTGTCGTTTTTATATGAAATTAACATAACATATCGTACAAACACATGCAATATTTAAAACACATGCAAATATTTACGAACAAATAGATGTAATGAAGATTTTACATGCATCAATGTAAACACTGATATGATTTTTCTGTAGATGAAAGTAAATTTAATCTTCAAATGAATCGTGTGCTACGCCACATACTAATTATTTAATTCGATCTAAAATAATAAGCAAATGCCGCACTGTTTGAAGGTTCAAATATCTATAAAGGAATAAAGGAATTACGACTTTCTTCGTCCAGTTGAACATATAAACTTATAAAATTCTTCGATTAAATCAATTATGTTTTTCCTATGATCACAAAGATATTGCTTAAAAATCCCACAGTTCCTTGTTCACAGCCAATCAACAGCAGCACAGTTCTATTAACTAGATACGATTTATGTAACCGTCATAATCACTAAATTTATTACCAATTCTATTGCTCGTCGATCACCTTTTATCCTCAATACCATCAACAAATGCAGTGCATTGCACAAGAAAACAAGAACACACGATCGTTTACCAAGAATCACGATCGAGGGTCTTGAACTACAATAAAAATTCGTAAATTCTTGCCGCTTACAACCAAGGCGAGTTGGTTTTGTTTTGTATGTCAACCGTTGAGGCCAGCCGGTCTTGCCATTTGATGGACTATGGATTCCGCACTGTGATGCTTACTCTGAGAGTCTCCAATGAATCTATTAACCTTGGTCCCCGCCTCCGTTTCTGATTATCGACTAGGAAAACGTTGTGGTTCAAGAGATATGCATAATATTATTGACCAAGTAGTAGTGAAGTGATTGCTACATATAGGAAAGTGAGCTGGTTGAATTATTGAATGAAATTATTTAGATTTAATCGAAGCGAAAGAGATCTAGTTCCTAATTTTGAAGACTGGTTTTTAGGTAAGTTCCCCAAACATAGGTACAAGGGAGAAGAGGATACTTAAAAAATAAAAAGCTGAGCTTAAAAAGCATTTCTAGGGCTAAAAAGGTACATTTTAGCTGAAAGTTCAAGGAGAAAAGCTCAAACATCCAGGTTTACGGGACCTTAAAAAGTCCTTAAACGTTTACCCGGATAATGAAACCTATTTAGGTAATTTTTTACCATTCTCTAATGGTGCAGATAGTATTAGCCTAACTACGTACGAGGTTACAAAACATTTATGTTTTTTTGTACAAATTTATTAATTTGATATTTTTGTTCGATTGTTGTTGGTTCAATTTAATTAATAAAAGTTGTGTAAAAGCTCATTCTAATAGATAGCGTCTATTTTAAAACCATACATTTGAACGACAATTCGAATGTGCAGATTGAGCTGTAAGTTCTCATCCCTCTGGAGCCAGCATCTCGCAGATGTTCTCTGGACGCGTCTCTACTTCCGGTCCGCACTTCCGGTCGGGATCCTCGGCACCTCGCCTTGGCATTATGCACCGCTGCCTTGAGTGCGACCGTGATTCGAGAGTCCAGACCAAGCGATGGAACTTTAGCGATTTCTTTCTCAAGGAACTTGCATCTTTGCCTTGATTCCGCCTTGATTTTGATCGACATTCTGGATCGTGTTTGGATTATAAAACATGGACCTGCATCTTTAATGATAGGAAGAGAAGAATGAATTATTTATGACAACTATTATTATAATGACCTTTGCTCGGTAGGCGTATTGCGTTTTATTAAATTTGTTCGTTGTTACAATGCATTTATTGATACCAACTCAAAAGCCATGCTATTTTATGTCTGTGGAGGATTGTGTAGGAAGGATGAGGGAAGGAGGAGGTCATATCTTACTTATTATATTATTTGTCTATCACTGAAAAAACGCGAATAAAACGGGTTGGTAATGACGACCGCGGAAACCGAACCTGGGTCTTTCCGATGAGGATTCAATAGATTAGATCACATCACACATAGATTAGTTCTCAACAGGGACCCGAACCGGAACCAGAACCGGAACCTAGAACCGGAATGAACCTTTATAATTTCGGAACCAGAACCGGAACCGGAACCGTTATACTTTTTTCCCAAAGAACCGGAACCGGAACCCGAACCTTTATAATCAATTAGGTTCTTAAAGGTTCTTAAAGGTTCTTTAAGGTTCCTTATTTTAATAAAAAAATCATGTATATCACTTGGATATAATATTATTCACAAAGTTGTATTAAGTTTATTTTTTGAAAAAATTTCCAAAATGTATTTTTTGTAGAAATTTTTAATTCTTGATAAGAAATAATAATTCTTCATTATGCAAACGCTGCTGAGTTTTCAATTTTTGAATCTGACTACTGCGATGAGAACTGCATTGCCGACAATTTGAATATGATAGCTCTGGAAAAATGAATGTTTATACGTTGTCTTATGGAGAAAATTGCAGCCACTATACTGTCTCCTCTGATATTTACACTGCGCACCATCCTGTGAATTTTATACAGACACTGCCTACACCTGTACTTGCATTCATAGGAAAATCCAAATCCAATAATTCCATTAAATTTGACATTGGTAATACTGAAGTTTTATAATATAGTTTGATTTAAAATTTTAGAACCGGAACCACCCGGAACCTTTATGCAGGAACCGGAACCGGAACCGAACCTTTATAAAATAAAATTGTGGAACCGGAACCGGAACCCGAACCTTTATTCATAAAGGTTCGGGTCCCTGGTTCTCAAATTAACTTGATTTGGCAGGGCAAAAATAAAAAATTAACAAATCCGGAGCGAGCTTTGAGCTTTGAGAGCTTTTGTGAAGGAGAATTGATTGTTCAGAATTCGGTTCAATATTTGTGGTATGTATAGGTACTATGTTTTGCAACAACTTTTAAGTTGTGAAAAGTCAGCCTTGAAGATTTTTTTTTTTTTGCTATTGGATGTACTACTTGCAGTCAAAATATTATAACATTATTGTAATCGTTCTTCGATAATAATATTTCTATTCCGTCATGGTTCTGTGAATAAAGAATGCAGAGTAATCGTACACTTTCACGACAACAATGAAAATGTTATGACTCAAGCAACGCCGCCGCGGCCCAGTAGAAAGCCAGGGGTATTTCCCTCTACATTTGGGTTAAACAATGTCTCGCTCCAACCCTCTTTCACGACGTTCATGAAAACTAAACAGTTGCGATGTTGAGATGTCGAATGAAACGTCTTCGAACATCACAGCGGTCAGGGACAGACTTGCGACTTCCCAGGGACTTGGCCAGGAGATTGGATGACCTACACATTTGTTGAGACTCTCGGCTCTGGTCAAGGCCTGCGCGACCCCGCGATTCAAAAAACAATTTCAATTTGCTCTTGGCGCGTCCCTTTGAACAAAGAAGAAACTAAGGCCAAGTTCAATCATATTATTCAAGCACTTGTAGATACGTTTTCAAGCGTCATTTTTTTTAAACTTGTTTCTTTGTTGAAGTAAGTGTTACGCGAACCATTTTTAATTGTCGGAGATTAAATAATTATGTTAGTCGATTGTTACTCTTTGTAGTGTAGACGAATCTATATAATAAAGGCTTCGAAGCCTATTTATGTAGATTCTATTCCCCTTCTCTCGAAGCAGCTACAGATGTTACTTGTATGTTGTCGTTGGTCAGTGATGGTTTTACATTGGATTGTTTCTTGTGTTTTAGGTGAGAGTGTGGCTGACACCAGTACCTCGTCACCTGATTTGGCCAGCCCTGTGTCACCGGGCCCCAAACCAGCCCCCAGTCCCGCGCACAGAGAAAGGTGAGACCTGATTTATAAGCTCACAGTAGCATGTGGGGCGGTAGAGATCAACCCAGTAGCAAGGGGGACAGTAGAGGACGCCGCAGTAGTATGTAGGGCAGTTGGAGACAAAAGGGCCGAATACTGCTGTATGCTGGCATTTCCAATCAAATTTTTACGTTGATATAACTGAAAAGCATGAGACCTACTCGTTTATTGGCATTCATTATTACAATTTATACAAATTAGGAAGATATAAATTTAACCTTTTTTCTTCAGGAAATGAGTTTCATTTAAAAAATCATTTGAAATGGTTGCTTGGAAAATAAGTTGGAATGGATGACAACCAAGTCTCTGTCAGGTGTTTAACTCCTATCAACGTCTTAGGTCGTCGCCGGACTCCATGGTGTGCGACGCCTCCCAAAACCGTCGCGACGACCTCGCCGCCCACGTCAAGACGGAGCTCGTCGACGAGCAAGCACCGCGCGTCGACGCCGAGCCCCAGGCCAAGGACGCCGGCGACGATAACGGCGTCTTCGACGGCGGCGGCGGTGGCGGAGGCGGAGGCGGTGGGGGCGGCGTACAGAACAACCACCTCCACGTCATCCAGCGAACATACGCCCCATGTCCAAGTCCCCAGCAGCAGCGGTACGAGGTCCCGATCATGCAGGGCAGTCCGATCCTACAGAGAACCTGCGAAGGTCATCCCGTCATCCAGAGTCCACATCGGGAGGTGATCCAGAAGATTACGTCACCGCAACGGATGATCCAGTATAGTAATCAACGCGAAGTAATCCATAGTCCTCAGAAATCGGATCACAGTCCGCCGTTACATAGAGACATCATCCAGAGGTCAATGGGTTCCGATATGAGACAGCAGAGGCCGATGGTGACGGTGACCAGTCCCGGAATCCCCCCGCCGACGTTCTGGATGACCTCCCCCGGCAACAGTCCCGTCCCGTGTCGGATAAACGGCGTGAGACCAGAACTGATCGGCGGCCACGTCAACTACTCCCCACCCCAGCAGGAGATGAAGTCGCCGATGACGCCGCGGTCGCCGGGAGTGCGGCCGGCGCCGACGGTGATCATGGGCGAGGCGGGCGGCGTGAGGACGATGATATGGTCGCAGCCGCAGCAGGTGGACGGCGGGGGCACGCCGTCGACGTCCACCTCGTGCTGGTCCACGTCGTCGACGTCGTCCAGCGGGAACGGAGGCGTCAGCAGTGAAGAGACCGCTGCGCAGTTGCTGCTGAACCTTGGACAGGAGATGCAGCACCAGAACAATGGTGAGCACACACTGTCATTGTCATTGTCATTGTCATTGTCAAGGGTGGTTAAGAGCGCAGTGTTTGTAATTCAAAATAGATTAGATCAAGAGATTAATTTGCAGTGCTTAATTTGGAAGCGGACAAGGGCGGATGCGTCCCTTCACTATATTTCCTTTTTTCAACCACTTCATTTTCGTCGGAGTAAAAATAGGCTTAAATTGTGTCCAAATCGAGTAGAATAGCACCAAATTTATTATTGAAATTTAAAATTTAAAATGTATATTGGTCGAAAATCTTAAATTATACGCATGGAAATCATTTTTGAGAAGAGTGAAGAGAGTGAAAACATTGCTATTTAGCTTATTTCTGGGAATCTATACTGACTTGTCTTTTAACTTCTTGCCAAAGTTCTTGATAGCCAGCTTATTTTAACTTCTTACTAACTTTATCAGGAAGGAACTTGATCAGGACTAACTTTATCCCGATCAAGTTAGTAAGAAGTTAAAATAATTTAGCTAGAAGATAAAAGAACTACAAACAATAGCACTCGATCCAATATTTACCATTTCAAGAACTTTGCGAAGAGGTAGAGAAAAGTTCTAGATTAGGAAGTATGACGACTACGAGGTCAACGTTGACGACGAGTCTGGTTTGTCCGCAGCCCCCCGCCCCCCATCACAGTTCCAAGCCCCTCTCAACATGGAGCGCCTCTGGGCAGGCGATCTGACGCAGCTTCCAGCCTCCCAGCAGATCCAGGCGCTGAACCTGACTGCGACCAACACGGCGCCTGGACAGCACCTGTCCTGGGCGCAACAGCAACAGCAACAGCGGCAAGTCGCCGAGCAGAAGCTGTTGCCGCCAGTCATGTCCATCATCACAGCCGAGCACCACGACGATCCCGACGACGACGATCAGCCGATGATCTGTATGATCTGCGAGGACAAGGCGACGGGGCTGCATTATGGGATCATCACTTGTGAAGGGTGAGTGAGAATTGTCTTTGTTCACGCCGTCAATTGTCCGGAATTTAAGATTTACGCGCATTGGGGGTTCATTTAGTGGGTTTTTGTTGATTTCATGAATTTCCAAGAACATTTACTCAAATTTTAGGCTTTTAGATTTTCTCTTTTTAAAATTGAGTAATTGGAAGTTTTGTTATTAAAACCCTATTTTAATTGGTTTTTCAAATTTTTACAGTGTGTTTATTGTGGCGTTCCCTTACAATAATGACTTTAAATCAAGAAAATAAAATCGTGAAATTAATTTATGTATATAGATTAGATTGATGCAATTAAAACAATTCCGATATTAAAAATAAACGTTTTACTTCTAGCTGCTTCTAGTAAAAATTAAAAAAACAAATGTTGTTTCTAAGAAATGGTGCCCTGTTATGTGGATTCTATTGCCCTTCTCTCATTGTAAAACTATTAGATGTCCTCTACTTTTCTGCATTATTATCAATTTGACATATTGTTTTCATGTATTTTGTTCCAGATGCAAGGGCTTCTTCAAGCGCACAGTGCAGAACCGCCGAGTGTACACGTGTGTGGCCGACGGCAACTGCGAGATCACGAAAGCGCAGCGCAACCGCTGTCAGTACTGCAGGTTCAAGAAGTGCATCGAGCAGGGGATGGTGTTACAAGGTTGGTCATGCGCTGAGAGGGACAGGTAGTGGCTCAACAGTCTTCATTTCACACTCGAAACAAGTCCAGTTTACTCTCAACAATACACACTTAACCTGTTGCAACTTAAAAAAAAAAAAAAAATCATAGCATTAAAATTTTAAGGTATTTGAATAAAATAATTTCGTGTTTTGACGATTTTATATTATTGTAAACATTTGCGAGTTAAAACCGAAATTGGAATAATACGTGGTTCTGTTATTAATTGTAAAAATTAACAATATAAAAATCAGTATTTTTGTAATTTGCAACAGGATACATATAATACAAATTTAATTAATACATTTTGGAAAAAAATGTTTTTATTTTAGGAATTTTAACCAAATGTTTAATTTTAAATTAAATGATTGAGTTAGTGATTTGTAAAATGGACAGTGATTTAAATTTTCTTTTTTTAAATGTACCTACATGGTGGCCGTTTTAAAACAATACTTATTTACTACTTACCTTTCCAAACAAACCAAAAAATGGCAAAAGGTACATACCCTTTCTTGAAATTTCTTTTGAGGTGTTTTGAGTTTAATTCTTATTTTTATTTACCCAACAAATCGTTCTTGGAATTCTGTCCCAACTCATTGGTGGTGATTTTGTGTGAAAACTGTGTTTTCCTATGTCTAATCTAGCGGTACGAGAAGATCGGATGCCGGGTGGCCGCAACTCTGGAGCTGTCTATAACTTGTACAAGGTATAGGTGGAACCACTTCATTACTATTTTATATAAATACAATGTTATACGATACTTAGTGCATTATCCGAGCGATAACCAGGACAATGAGATTGTGTACTTGCGAATGTTTGTAATAAATGATGATTCCACTGCTTCAAGGAATTGAGAGTTGACCCGTGAAGATGAATGGATCCTGCTTGTGGTATTGGATTAATTTTAATATACTTTTAATTAAATCAGTATGATTTTATGCCAGCAAAATGTGCAGCCAATATTAAAGATTTGAGATATCAACAAAAATATAAATAAGTGGAAATTTATTTTTTTATAGTCATTCAAATTTGTAATTTATAACTTTGTCATGGATCACAGTATAGTTTTGAAAATAAAAGTTGAAAATAGTGTTCTAAAATCTGTAAAAATCGTTGAGATTCTAAATATTTCAAAAGAAAATACATATTATTGGTTGCATTTTGCCTGCATTCTTGCTTAAGTAGTTGGATCATATCATTGACTTTGTGTCAAGGTAAAGTACAAGAAGCACAAGAAAGCCCCGAAGAACGGCCAGGTGAAGCCGAGCGGTCCGATGGAGAAGCAGAAGGTGATCATGGCCCAGGACCACGGACTGCCGCCCAACTTTGTCAACGGGACGATACTGAAGACAGCCCTCACCAATCCTAGCGAGGTGAGGCACATACAAATATCTTGCACAAGGGCAAACTCGTTCATAACTGTTGGAATGTAATTACAAATAATTTTAAATCAAATCACAATTTCCATTAATTTTTGGAATTTTTCGAATTAAGTTTTATTTTAATTTGTTATGAAATTGAAAATTTCTGGGGAAAGATAGTAATTTTCGTTCAGTTTGTTACAAAAACATGACAAATTTTTATTAAAAATGTTAATAAAATTTCTATTAATTTATGAATAAAAATTTGCAGAAAATAAAATTACTATTATTATTTGTGTAGAAATGGTTTTATTTATTATTTTAAATATTAACTTCCTACAAGGTACAAGTTATGAAGTTTTAAAACCATAAAACAGAAAGTAAATCTATATTTGTTTACACGTTTTTTTGGGGCCAAAAAAGAGTGTAGGTACACATTAGCATAGAATAAGTAGGTACGTAGTACACACAGACAGACCACTTTACATAAATTACATGTAGTATGCAAAATCTATCTCTAATTGAATATGTACTGAAATTTCACACATGACGGGTCGACCTTGTAACAGAAATCATTTCAGTCTCTGGTTCATGCAAACTTTCACTGTTGAAGGTACATTTTGTAGCTTGTAGATTTGAAGATAGGTACTGTTACTTTCACTGTCAGATACAGTAGTGCTCTTTTCGTACTTTCTCTGAAACTCTTTGTTTGGTCAATTAGGATACAATCATTGCTAGATGATGTCAATGCCCCCTGGGGAAATACGTCATAGACAGAAGATGGGATTCATTTTCGAATGTATTTTTGAAAAGATTTGAAAATAGAAAGGAACACTAATATATTAATTTGTGAGTCAGTCACTCCTCACTCATAGGCACCCAATTCTTCTGCAAACCAAACCAAAGTTCATGTTTAATTTTAAATTCTACTACAAAATTATGTACAATTTAAAATGAATTATCATTATATTTACCATTAAAATATTACATTCCAGTGGCTCAAGAAACATACATAATCAAATTGACAACTAATAAAACAAGCAAGTAGGAGAGTAGTTGCCAACATTTATAATTTTCACAAGAAAAATAACTGGACCTTTTCTGAATAAGATAATAGATTTTACTACATTTTCTAGGTATGCACTAGGTATGCAGTTACCTACTGCATACCTAGTATTTTCTTTTCTCTTCAAAGTGCCATGAAGAAGTTTCAGGAATTAATTCTCTGAATTTCCTGCACACATTAAGTTTGTCTACAAGTGTAAAAATATGTTCTATCGTCTGTGTCAGGTGGTGCACTTGCGTCAGAGGCTAGACAATGCAGTCAGCTCGTCCAGGGATCGAACCTTCACGATCGAGGCGACGCTCAGCATGATCCAGACGCTAATCGACTGCGACGAGTTCCAAGACATCGCTACGCTCAGAGTAAATCTCAACATTCACTGCACTTACATCTTGCCATACCTTGTCGAGTAGAGTCGAAATATCTCAATGCTTAAAACTTGCTGAAAACTACCTATGTAAAGACAACATTTTTAGTTAATACATAATGGAGATGATTCTAACAATGAAAATGGTCATTGACAGATTCCACAGATCCACAGAATCCACAGATTGCCTGCTGCCTACCCTACACCAAAAAAAATCTTTAGATTATAATAAATTGCCAATAAATTAAGATATTATCTTCATATTGGGCTGTACTCTATTGTGCCTAACCATTCAACACTAACAACTTATGCCGATATAATAACGGGTCTACAGAAACAATGAAAACAGTTGTTTCTGAAATCTTTACATAAAGCAGATCATGAATGTAAATGACACTGTTTGTTTTAGAATTTGGACGAGCTGTTGGATCACAAGTCCGACCTGTCTGAGAAGCTGTGTCAGATCGGAGATTCCATCGTGTACAAGCTCGTGCAGTGGACCAAGAGATTACCCTTTTACCTCGAACTTCCCGTAGAGGTGAGTTTCAATGATTCAATCAAGCAGGATTTGTACCAACAGGGATTACCCAATTTTAACTTTATAGCTCAATAAGATGCTTTAATGAAAGTCTATCCATTACAAATGTCATAAATTGCAGACTTCAGGCTTGCGATTCTAAAACTATTTTCGATTGCTGGCGAAATAGCAATCTGTATAAAGCTTATGGCAAAATCTCATTGATACCGCTTTGCATTAAAGAATCACAAGTCACAACCCAGTATTCCCAAAATCAAACACATTATGTTAGTATTTATAAGAGACTAGCCCTCCATAATCGTTACATTTCTCACATCAAATTGGTTCAACAAGAACTAAAACGGCATTCTTAAAAAACTGAAATCTCAGTATTATAGGCAATTCATTTACACTTAGGTATTGCTGAAATATCAAATAATTGACTGCCACAATTTAGTGACCGTACATTCTTGTGTCACGATCATACTACTTCAACTGTTTCTTGACATGCGTTCACTCTCTTGAAAGTCAATTACAATGATGTACTCTCCCCTCCCCCCAGGTTCACACGCGACTACTGACGCACAAGTGGCACGAACTGCTGGTGCTGACGACGTCCGCCTACCAAGCGATCCACGGAGCGCACAAGATGGCGTCCACCGGCTCCGACGGGACAGAAGCCGACTTCACACAGGAGGCAAGTGGAACTCATTTCGTGTGCATTCGTAAAAGAATTAGCCTTTTAGTTACAATTTCTTATATAATGTCGCTAAAGAAGGTCGCACTGAGCTCTGAATTTGCGTAACGACTAGAGTCTAGAAAGATATTAAACAGACACCAAATTTTCATTGAAAATCCAATTTTTTCGAATGCATGCCTTGAATCCAGCAGAGCAAACAAAACTATCATTTGGTGACATTAAAAAATTCCCATTTATAAACTGACAAATTTAAATAATTTGACTCAGATCTTCATAAATTTTTGTGTACTTATTGATATTCATGACATACATAATCCCTGAAAAGATTAAACACTTCTCGTGTCTAGTTTCTGAGATAATTTGAGTTTTCTCCCCCATGTTATCTTATGGCAGCCAAGTAAAATCGGGTCATTTTTAAGCTAAAATGAAGTTCTAATTATTTTGTACCGCCAGATTTTAACAAAAAAACTTTTTTTCTGGTAGACATACGGACATACTATGAGGGAAAAAATTGAAAACGATACCAACGTGTGCTATTTTAAAAGTTATTAACGAAATTCGAAATGATTTTCCTATACCTCCAGTTTTGTTCATTCTCAAAAGACATAGAATTGAAAACTCATTATTGGGCAGGAGTTGCAAACTACAGGACATTAAATGAGTATTTTATGCTTAAATATATGTAGTTGAACTTTTGTAAAAGGTATTTTGAAATGGTAATTTCAATAATAAATAAAAATGTGCTATATCGAGTGATCGCGCCACTTTAAGTTAGCAGGACCTACTGCTCGAAGCGCTTATGAAATAGGTACACCTACCAAGAAGACTAAATCAAAATCTTAGTGAAAAAGCAATAGTTTTTTCATTAGTGAAATGAAAAAAATTGAAATGAATAGTTCCACAGAAATTTGTCCCCATCTTTATTTCATACAAGTTTTTTCCACATTAAATTTACCTATTCATAATTGGCATAATCTTGTTGCAATATTATTTTATTAGGTAATAAGACAATTCTTTGAACTTTCTACATAAACTTCTTTATTATTAGATCTAGGTAGTAGAGAATTGTCTTTAAGGTGGCTGCATATCACGTGACTTTTCAACCAAAAAGCTACACATTTTCATTTGGAAGGGTTCAGTTTAGCAAATACTTCTCACTCATCAGATAAGTTAGGACACATCTGTTGGAACTTATCTCTGTTGGAACTTATCTAAGCAGAAAAGAACTGCGAAAATAACTTATTAGATGATTTCACTTCCTTGCACCTAAATATTCTCAAATCAAGACCTGAAGTTTAAGGAAATCCTACGAGTTGCCAAGAACAGCAAACATTACTCTAATAAAAAGGCATATATGCATCACAAACCTGACACAATTTTGCCAACAAAACATGCGCTCTTTCTTCATCTTTCCAACGAAATGTTGAGATATTAATTATATCCACTATTATGAATGTAATATTTAAAATAACAGCACTGGGTTTTGACAGCTTTCAAACGCGTACGGATACACACGATTTTCATTTATTTTATTCTAAAATTCCTGCAAAAATAAATATTATTGACTGAAAATATTGATAAGCTCCAGTATGCAGTGAATTTACTTCATAAATCACCTTGGATTACTCAGCATGAACGATGTAAGGTATGTACTCATAGGTAACTATTTCTTTTGATCGGATGTAGAGAAATAAAGTCACGTGATATGGATTGGCCTTAAAAATCTGAATAATTTACAATCATATTTCAGCTCAACCGATCGACCTGGACCGATCCCGATGTATTCTAAGAGGCCTTGTCTTTTTCTGAGCGCAGGTGTCAAACAACCTGTGCACGCTGCAGACGTGCCTGACGTCGATGATGGGCCGCCCGATCACCATGGACCAGCTGCGCCAGGACGTCGGTCTCATGGTGGAGAAGATCACGCACGTGACGCTCATGTTCCGGCGCGTCAAACTGCGCATGGAGGAGTACGTCTGTCTCAAGGTCATCACTATGCTCAACCAAGGTACGTTCACGTTCTTACTCGCTCGAGAGCGTTCTACATTTTGTTAACAGGCGCTATGGTCTTAAAACCTAAGATGAGAGTGAAAATGCCTGAACAGGAAAATAGGGTATTGGTGGTGTAGTGTATAGTATGAACTAGAAAAAAGCCGTCTTGATTTCAAAAATGAATGTATTTTTATATTTTACGTTGATGCAGTACAATAGTGCTTGCAGGTAACATTTTGTAGTAATGTATAAATTATAAAAAAAAAAATCTCTTAGGTAGGCAGGTAGTGATAATAATAATGCATTAAAATGGGGATCACATCCGTCATAACTATAATTACAATTTATTCCATTTCAAAAGGGGAATGGAAGTTCCAAGAAGTTCACAATTCTCCCATGGCATAAGTGGCATAGTTTGCAGTACCACTACCATGAAAATTTTGCTTTGGTGATTATCACTCATGTGTTGGAACGACCACTAGATCTTTAAATCAGTCATAAAATAAATAATTCATCACTAGTTGCCATAAAATCATCTATTTAATAGCCTGGGTTAGCAAAATACATTTAAAAAGTAATTTAAATCTGTGGTAATGTTAGTACTTTCTCAGCTAAGTTGGCAGACATGTTATCTCTCGTCTTCTTGGAATTTGTTTCCTGCCGCCAACCAACCAACCAATAGCGTGGTAATAGGAATGGGCGTGGTTCCCATTCCCTTTATAGAACGGAATAAACTGTACATAGGAAATTAAATGAGGGTTCGCGTGTACGTTACCAGCATTGTGAAACAAGGTACTACGGCAATGAAGACTCCTCGAGGGCAGCAGGTGACGTGTCTTGCATCTCGAAGTCGACAATGCTCGAGGTGGGGTTGGTGGTGTCCGGACTGTCCTCCGGAGTCGTGTCGAAGAAGAGTCGTGTCCGAGGGGTGGACATGACGGCAACGCTCGAGGAAGCCACCGGCATCGAGAAACTTTGCACCACGTCGTCTGCCCCATCAAACGGAGGCTCCTCTTCCATCAGTTGCTCGATGACGTAGCTCAGCATCGTCGTGCTGAATGTGTCGTCTCGTCGGATGCCGAGAGCCTTGTGGAATGCATCCACAGCCTTGGCAGTTTGACCTGTCAGACAGAAGCAAAAGAAACTGTTGTTAGTCTCAAAGCTAAAACCGACTTCCTAACTGTTTGCAGGTTAGGTAATATTCAATCGAGACTTATGCTCTAAACTTCATCACACCAGTAGTACCTACTTACCTATTCATTATTGATAAATGATTGTAGTTACTGGGTAGGTGAATATTCGTAAGCAGTTTAAAATCGTTAGCAGAGTAACAGAGTAAAACAGCCTTTATCCTCACTTTTGAATTTGATGACAAAAACTCAAGGCAAACAAGTTATCCAAACGAAGCATTTGGCTCTCTACTTTAACATTACTACCTACAGTTCACCAATATTGATCTGGACACCCAATGCCTACCTGCTAGAGCGTGAACGTAGCCGATCGCAGAATACGTCGACGGATTGAGTGGCGAGAGAAGGAGAGCCTGCTGATGATATTCAAGAGCTTCCGAGAACTTGCCCAGCTTGCGACACGTGTGTCCCAAGTTGTTCAAGAGCGGCTCCCACTTCTCTGCGATGGTGTCGTTGTCGATGCTGCGTATGCGCGCGAGCGCTGCTTGGAAGTGACGCTGAGCCGTCTCGTACTCGAGGTTCTGGAACGCCGTGACGCCCATCTCATGGAAGACGAACGGGTCGTCCGGCGCGATCGTTTGAGCTTGCAAGAAGAACTTGTCGGCTAGCTTGACGTTGTTACCGAGGCCGCACTCGAGACCGATGTAGAGAAGTGGAAGGTGACAGCCTTTCATGAGTTGAGATGCTTTGAAATAGGCGGCCATCGCTTGATCGTGTTCGTTCTCTGCCGCGAAGCTGTGTCCGTACGCGATCCACGCCGGACCAAAGAGCCGATCGAGAGAAGTTGCTTTCGCGAGGAAACGGCGAGCCGGATCACTTTTGTTGATGGAATAGTAGTAACAACCGACGGCAAACCACGACAGGGCCATCTCAGGGAATAGGTCAACTAGTTTATGTGCCAAGTAGAATAACTTGCTGATCTTCTTCAGTTCGACTAGACATGCAATGTGAACCGGTAGACAACCTTCGTGGTAAGGATCTTTACTCAAGACTTGGTCGGTGATGCGAATGCACTCGCGATAATTACAGTTATAATAATGACGCTCAGCTTGAGAGACAATGAGTTCGAGGTTTCTACCGAGGCCAGGGTGAGCTTCCAATATGTTGCTATTGGCCACGGAATTCGGGGAATCGTACTTCTTCAGTTTACTTTCGTACAATTGTCGCAGTAATCGCTCTTCCACTGGCAAACATTGCTTGGATATTGGCAGGGAACCCAGCAGATCATGCTCCTCCCATGCAGTTAACATTTGATGTTGAATGAGAGCTTCGAAAGCATCGTAATTGTGTACATCTTCATGCAGAGCTAGCTTGTAGTGGTCGGTAGCGAGACCTCGATTGTCCATCGCTTCATAAACACGGCCTTTCAAGAACAGAATAGAGCTGTTCAGATGAGTTGAATTTTCCATTGAGCTTGCTACTGTAGTGTTATGAAGCCCAGGCATGTCAACGTCGTGTGAAGAATCGAAGGTGCTTATGTTTGTTGTTGTGTCATCCGATACCGGGGCATTTTCCTCCAAGACTTGCAGCGCTTCCGTGGGTTCTTTAGCTTCTAGGAGACATTTGGCTGCCAGGTAATGACACAGAACGCTTTTCTTCTCAAGACCACGGCTACGAATCAGATGGGCAGCTCTGTGGTACTTTTTCATATGGAAGAGGCACTGGGCCAGCCAATACACATCTTCTGGCTCTTCATTTTCTGTGAGAGAAATCACCTTATCGGCCCAAAACTTGGCAGAATTGTACTGGTGAAGATTAATATACATTCTCACGAGAGAACGATATTTAGAAATAATCACACTCTCGTCGTTTTGTAATTTTCCGCCTAACATGCCTTGATCGTCAATACGCCTACCGTCCGCCATTTTTAAGAACTGTGCACGGCACGGCGGGGAGGAGTAATGACCTGCATAGATCCAAGGCCAGCTGGAAAGCAAGGTCGATAGAACGCCGCGCCATCACCCGCGAAAATTTGAATTCATTACAATCGTTCCAAGAGAGTAGGGGAATGCAATATACAAAAATAGGCTCCATTTATTGGGATATTTATATGTTTCAACAGGTTTTGTGTTCTCAAATGTGGTAAACAAGTATAGCTAAGCTTTTTTACTTTCATGTAGACGAATAAATACCGGAATAATGGTGCGTCTATTATTCCACTCTACTTCTGTTGTGGTGATTGTACTGTACCCAGCTAAATATTATACATCAACGTTTGACTTTGATCCATTTGTATAGAATCGTGAATATTATAGCTAGAGTTATTATTTTATTAAAGTAATACATTTT
The DNA here is from genome assembly GCA_934045905.1 of Leuctra nigra. Lineage (NCBI taxonomy): Eukaryota > Metazoa > Arthropoda > Insecta > Plecoptera > Leuctridae > Leuctra > Leuctra nigra. The sequence goes on from OW203766.1 coordinate 28,576,706, forward strand.
TTTTTTAATGTTTGAAGAGAGAGATAGATATTATTATATTATTACATGTTAATGACACAATTTCAGATGAATTTGTACATACTGTTTGAAGGGCCTTTTTCAATCACGAATCATGATCTGAGATTTCATTGTAATGTTTCAGGTCGTGGCAGCTCGACTGAACTCGAAACGATTCAGGACCGCTACATGACTTGCCTAAGAAGTTTCGTGGACCACAATTTCCCGCAACAACCTACGCGCTTCCACGAGCTTCTAGTCCGCCTACCAGAGGTACAAAAATAGCCCTTTTCTCCACCCTTCCATGAAATTATGCTTTTATAGAAGGGGTGGAAGGGGGCGATCGCCCCCCCCCCCCCTCCCCCCCCCCCGCCCATGATTCCTCCTCTACATTCTATTTTCTATTTTCCACAGGTATTGTCCCTTGCCCCCTTCCCCACGACCATTTTTATTTTAATAAAAAATTGTTGAGATTTTGACAGTCAAATTTATAACTGAATTTACATTTCATATTTATGAATGAGAATTAATTTACAATTTTTAATGTGAAAATATATCTAGAGTGTTTACCCAAATAATATATTTCGATATTTTTAAAAAAAGTGGGTTTTAATAAACTGATTTAAAAATTTACCCATCTTCACAATTTCAATCATATTTTTATTTACACTCTTTGTGTTTGTTTCTATTTTGTTATAACTATTAATGCCTACATTTTGGTAATACTATAAAATTACTAAAATAACATTTTCTCATATCTTCTCTGATCCACATCATCATTTTCAGTCTGAATTTGCGTGTTCTTTTTCCAGGTCCAATCTGCGGCTGCATTGCTGCTCGAGAGTAAGATGTTCTACGTACCTTTCCTGCTGAACTCGGCAATCCAAAGATAGTACATTGTGTCTCTCGGCCAGCGACAGCCGACGGACAAAACGCGTGTCGTATCCTGCATCGTCGAAACCTCTCGCGGACAAAGTGGAACCAACGACGAGAACGTGTAATAGTTACCTTTACATAATACGAACCGAAGACAACATTCGAATATTAAAGACCAAACGTTGAACTGTAGGTAAGAGAGAATACCGTCTGGTCTTAGCCGATACCAGTCCAAACATTAACAGTGGCTACAGTGAGAATAAGTTTAGCGTATAACGACGAGCTATTACAGTTTTAAACACAATGATTTAGTTATGTATAATAATTAAATTTTAACGTATCGAGTCGGGGATTGAAGCCTACATTTTATTATTTAACATTTTACAAGATCTCCTAGACTGTCCAACCATTGTGAGCTACAGTGAATAATATTGTACATTATATTATATACTACTGCCTTAAAAAGAGTTACCGAACTTCAAGACGACTGATCCTATGCAAGAATGTAAACAAATATGATCTAAACTGATGTTATACTGCCTGTTTTTAACTATATTACTAGCGCACATGTATCAACGGCTTCTTTCCCTCGTTACAAAACTCTGCGTTGAATATGTGTGTGTAATCCGCTGAAGGATACCCCACCTCTAATAGATGAGTACCTACAAGTTACCAGTGTAAGCAGGTATAGTTTCACTAAAATATTATAGATTATAATTATATAAATGTAATTATAAAAAATGTTCCTTTTTAAAAAACACTTTTAATAATATATTTTTTTTTAAGAAAACATTTTTGTGTGTGTGTGAATGCTCTAAATGGCTAATATGTTTTCTTCGCAATCTTTTTTCCTATATGGCAGGGATATATCGAGATACGATACCTATAAACGTAATAAATGTACGTTAACGTAGATGGTGCATCGCGAGATTGGTCGAAGTACAAAATGGAAATCTAATATTGAAATATAATAGGTATTTTTCTTCTTCTTTCAATGTGCTACGTTATTGTCAGCATCAGTTATTCTCAGTATTGTAAAACTTATGAAGTAATCTAATCTTTGTTTTGAAGAAAAATATACCTCTTGTTCAAAATTATGTGAACTGTTGTGACTGTTGGTAATCTACTTACCTATCTAAAGCCAAACATTACTAGAAATATCAGGTCTCAGCGACACAAAACGAAAATAATAATATTATATTAATATATTACAGATTTTTTATAATATATTTGGAATAAGTATCTAGATTTTCTGAAAGAAATGCGATAACTCAAATTTATTCTCTACATCTTTTTGGTATAATTATTAGATAGACTTCCTTGTCAGCACTTCTAAGCTTTTAGAAATTAATTCTTGCTTTGAATTGGACAGTAGATCAATCACAAATAATAATAATTAATCTAACTTGATGATAATATTTGCAACAGAATGTGCTCCAACAATGAAATAATTTTTAAATTAAAACATCACAACATTGATAGGATTTCTGTACTTACTGTTGCATTTATTCTGAAGTAGACTTCAACCTGATATTTTATTTTCCAAACTTTGTGTGAAAAAAATAGTATTCGAAAATGTTTAACAAGAATTTTTTGGAACGTTTCCAAATTCGAATGAAATTTGATAGTACCCATGAGCTGCTTTTTTCGAATGTTATTTTTTTAAATAAAGCTTCGAAATTGAATGTTAGCGTGCTGTCTGTTAAAGTTAGTTTAAATAAACCTGAAAACACAAGTGGTGCTAAGGACAGAGAGGAAAGTGTTTTAAAATCAAAGTCTTTTGGACTCTAAACTCATCTAAGATCAAGAAAATACAAAATGTGTATTATAGAATAAATATTGAATTGTTGGGCTCTGTACCAACTCGTCTCGTTGCCTTTGTGTTATGTCACGATCTACCAAGTGTTAAAATAATAATTAATAATTATAAAAATCGATGTCTATGTTGTCTAAGAAAGTGTACATATTTGTAGACAGTATATTATAGGAAATGAAAATAGACATTTTTTAAAAATAAAATTAGACGGTAATCGACGGAGTAAATTAGCGTTCCTGGTGAACTAAAATTGCCGTTTTCGTCATTTTTTTTGTTGATTATTGTTAATGCTTTCTTGGTAGTTAAAACACAAGAAATGTTGTAAGAACCTCATCGTCCGGCCTATATAAGTTCAAAATTATCATCTCTGAATAGAAAGAACAGATAAAGTTTAAACTAGGTACCATACATTTTAAATGCCTGTAATATTTTAGTTAATTATGTCATTCATTTTGTAATCTCTCTGAAAATTGTCTTGCTAATAAATATGAAAATCCTTATTTTGTCTGCTAAACATTGCGATTAATTCACTTCCAATTCCACCATCCATACCCAATATGTAATAAATAGTATTTAGTATTTACACTGCACTGGGCTGAGAAATGCAAATAAATAATATTTTTATTTTATGAACTCAGATCACTAAATTATCATCAACTAAAATTTACGGCACAGAGGTCCGAAAATAAATTTTTCAAAATCAATATTTTGTTACGATTTCATGAACCAAATTAAAATTTGCCATAATATCGGATTAATAATCTAAAAATGTAATTCAACCTCGACCACAATATTACAACCAACAAACGTCATAGAGAAATATCCTACATAAACCGCTAACAATATGAAGGAACAAAGTCAATCAATTTATCGTAATTTGATTTTATAATAATTTGTTTCTTTTTATTAATTTTATTTTACCCCTGAATGTATGCATCAAAGTACATATCTGAAAGATGGGTTGCCTATATCACAGGCAGACAGAAGTAAGTTGACTATTCCGTATTCCGTCAACAGGTATCGCCACTTGACGTTGTTGGGTAGTAAGAAGAGAGTGGCCAACTGGGTGACTGTTTTCTATTAGTTGAAGAATTAACTAATGGGGGACCGCTTTAATGGGAGCCGCCATTTAGGACCCAATACCATAGAGACTTTGTCATATACTTTGACGACCTTGACAAACGTCCATTGAGCGTCCATGACTTGAGCCCAAGATGGCGCCCACGAGTTGGCCACTCTCTCTACAAGATAGAGAAAATCGGTGGTTCGACCAATAAAAAGTGTGAGATTCAGGACGAAGGGAGTGGGGTGTGGAGGAGAAGCGAGCGAGGAGGAGGAGGCAAATGTCTGCAAGTAAACAAGAAAATTGTTGATCGTTTTCAATGTAAAATTTAGCTTAATAAGGTACGTATTAAGATGATTACAAACGTCCTACTTCATTACTATTGTCATTGATTATTTTGACAGCGATGTTTTAACAGTGTCCCTGTATTTTCAGAAATCCCAATGGAGTGAAGAAGAGTTCAGCAGGAGCTGCTGCTGGTCGCAAAAAAACGTGTCGAATGCACTACTTTGCAACATGCAGACAGCAGTCTTGCAAGTTCGCATGCTTCTTTGTCCCTTTGTTGCATAAAAGGGGTAGGAGTAGGGGTTAACGTCTAACGTATTCTCTTCTTATTCCACCCTTGTGCATACGAGCTGTTGCCAGTGAGATCCAACAGAGGAGCTAGTACTTGTAGGTACTCATTACCATTTCTTTAGTCATATCATGAGTGGAACTTTAGAAGTAAGTTCTGAGGACTTCAATATACCGAATAGTAGTGTAGCAAATGCCAGTAGCTCTGTAGACGATACAGAAGACAAAGACTTGATCAATTCGATTTTAGTTGAGATGAAAAACGAATTCAACCGTGCAGATCTATCAGGGAAGAACGACAAAGAATGTGAACTGGTTGACAGTGAAATGGTTGTTGAGACTGTAGAGACAGAGCTCATGATGGCTACTGAAACTGTAGTTGTGGAAACCACCCCGAAAGTAAGATCTAGAAGCTTGGACGCTGTAAAGATTGTGCCCAAAGATGTGACGAAGGAAGAAGTGCCTGTCCCGAAGAATGTGGCAACTCTCGGCTCGGACGGCAAGCCAAGGATAGTAATCACTTTGAAAGCTGGAGATGATTCGTCTGATGGTCATAAGAAACTCAAGTCGAAGAATAGAGATTCACAGGTAAGATCGGTAGTCGATGACAACGGACCCCACAACACAACTGTAAATCTTTGAACTGAGTACTGACAGTTGAGGATTATAATCCATTCTATTCTAATTTCTATCAGATATCCGCATCTACTTGGTTACCAGTATTTGGAAGTAGACTCTCATTTAAAAAGTTTTCTTGGTCTAACACTGACACTGCTTTTTTTAAATGACTGATTAATGTTGGAACGCTGACTAGGAAGAAGAAGGTACACTCGACAATTCATAAAACTGTATTTGAAAGAAATGGATTGTCTGAAAAAATTGTGATGGCATCATCTGATGAAGTCTATTCTTACTCGTCATATACCTCTAGTAGGTGAGCTCTGATTTCATTGATAATAACAAGGATTGATTGTCAATGAACCTGACCAGCAGCCAATCTGTTTCGTTCAAATACCGTTTATGAATTGTTGAGTGTACCTCATTTAGAAAGAAACACACAACACACCCAGTTTCACCTCTCTAGGTGTATGAAAAACTGATTTCTTTGAATATAACATTGTTCACTTCTAGGGTGGCAGCGATGAAGTGTGGACCGTGAAGGTAGAGTCTAGCAGCGAGTACCTCACTGGCAAACGCTCGCTGCGTAGTCAGACCGCCATGAAGTCGCCCGCCGAGCCCGAGGGAGTGAAACGCTCTGCGCGGCGACGCTCCAAGGACCTGCCGCGCGAGTCCGTGCTGCAGAGCGCGATGGCGCGCAAGGAGAAGTCGTTCAGTCTCGAGGAGAAGCAATGCCGCACTCCGAGGCACCGTTCTCCGGTCTCGTCGCCGGAGAAGCCAACAAAAATGCCCGAGACGAAGAAGACTCCTCCGAAGATGATGAATCTCACCAACACCGCATTGATCTCGAAGGTCTCGAAGCTGGATATTCAAGTTGCGAGAGTGAATAACGTGGACATCCCTGAAGTGCCAGCGGCTCAAGGTGTGTTTGTCATGCTTTATGAGGAATTCCTTTGTAGTAGACTTTGAAGGGTATTTTCATTTGTTTGTCATCCATAATATCCTGCTTTTTAAGAGGATCTGAACTTTACCAAGTCTTAAGTTGGAGACAGATTTGTCTCAAAATATTTTTAGGAATGAACATTTTAAATGTTGATCTTACTCCGAGTCTGAATATTTCAACTTGATCAGAAAATTAATCCGATTCAATGTACTGAAAAATATAGGTACCTACATAGGAAGAATACAATAATCATAAATTAATAGGTAATAATAATCTTTCTTCCGGTTCCAAGAATTGGGTCGGGGGTAGCGACGGCACCATTTGCTAGGGCCTCAGACTCCTGAGCTAGCTGGCCAAGCTTGGCTATTCCTCTTCTTCTTTCTTCTCCGCCATCTTCTTCCACTACTTCCTGTCTTCCCACAACCTTTCTTCCTCCACTTCTTCCCACTTCTCCAGTCTCTCTTTTACATCCACTGCTTCAATATTAGTTATTAGATGGGTGTTACCCTTCCGAACTCCGCGAACAACATAGCCAAACAACCCCATCCTTCAGGACCACCCCCTCACCTTAAACGCCTCAAATTTTAAAACGGCATGCATTCATTGAATTCCACGAATTAGCAACTTAGCTCGGCAAGAATAGCGTGATCTCTGGTTGAGTCTGGTCGGGGGTGGGAGGAGACTGACTGAGAGTTATATGCATCACTGCATTGCATACAAGATACATAATGAGTTTACTGCTCACTGGGTAACTTCAACACTCAAAGACAAACGCTCACATAATTCACCTTACCCGAGCCATGCCGGGACCTAGTTAACTAGTAACTATAGGTAAAATTAAGAATCTTTGCCTTGCACTTCCATTGGTGATCACTGATCAGATAACTTGTCTGCACTGATCTCCTGTGATTAAGATTCCCAGGAACTTATTATTTTCAATTTACCTGAGAATTTTTTGACCTAATTTAAAAGATGCATGATTTAAAATCTCCCGCATAAATACCTATTTTTTGGGGGAATGCCGTCAGTGCTCTGGATTATTAAAAATATTTAAATCTCCCGCTTAAATTGTTGGCTGTTGATTACTGTTGGCAGTACTGTAAGATACTGTTGGGGTGTACCGTGTACATATTGGGGTGAGCATAATATTTTTTTTGATTTCAGTATTAAAATCAGAGATCTTGGACTTGGAATCGGAAGACGAGGGCTCAACGTCATCCACTAACCCATCTCATGGCCGCTCTCGCCTGATGCTCGCGATGAAGTCCGCTCCAGTACCAGGAGGCTTGTCGTACACCAAGACTGGGAAGCGGCGCTACAAACCCTTCCGCGGCCTGCGCTACTCTCTCACTGGTTCCGGCAGCCGTCGCGCCAGACTTGCAGGCCGACAGCGCCACAGCGAATCTCCCGTGGATCATGGCGCCAGAAGTCGAGGTCCTGATCTGCCAATGAGCACTCGCGACTCCGCTAGTGGTGAGTTCTTGCTACTATCGGTGTTCTATTGCATCAGCTTTTTCACGTTTTTGTAGGCACTCTTACACTTGTAATTTTTTACAATGGTAAAAATAGTAAAAAATTAATGACAATTGTCTTTTGTTGATTCAGGAGGCACTGGAAGTGACATCAGCGAAGGACCTGTGATTGCCGAAGCTTGCCAACCCTCCAGACACATCACGCCATCGCTCAAGAGACGACCAGACTTCCTTGGAGGTTCGTTTACCTCCGTAGGCTCATCATCATGATATTCGGAATTGAAAATGGAAACTGTTAACACTGAAAACCTGTTTAACAGTTCTTCAATTCTTACTAGATGTCCTACATCTACTTAGATACTAAAAAACTGAATATACCTAAATGGCAAAATTTATGCAAAATGCTGTGTTTCTAATACCTATGAAGAACCCTCACTTTCAATTTTTTTATTCCAAGAGTCCGTAAATGAAGATACAAAGCAAACATGATTGAAGTGAATGAAATGGCTTTCTACACCACGATGTTTATTTCAGGAGAAGAGAATGCCAAGGTCAGTCGCCAAGACATCACTCCATCGCCGAGTCCAGCGGATAGTTCGGAACTGCCGGCCAAGCCAGAGTCCTCGAGCATGTCCAGCGGGGTACGTCATTCTATACACTAATTTCATCTCCGTTCTTGACGTTCTCCTTATCAATTCAAGCGAGATCAGCGTTGAAGTCGAGGTAAAATGCAGAAAATTGAAACTGCACCATAATACCGAACCATAATACCCTAGTCACTTCTGTGCTTAGTGATTATACCTATTGTTCGTCTTTGAGTTATTGACAATGACAACCATATGGGGGTCATTAACACGAGAAAAGAATTGTTGAAGGTCATGACAAAGTTTAAATTTGTTGACATTGTAAAGAATGGTCTACTAGACCAGGGGTCGGCAACCTTTTTTGGTGAAGGAGCCAATTTCCCGAAAATTCATAAGGTAGATAATAATGGGAGCCGCAGTAGAGGCAATCAAATATAATACACCGAAAATAACAATTTTAATTACCAGTTTATTTTGATATTTTGACGAAGCCCCCCAGTTGTTGCCCCGCAGGGCGTTTTTCAGAATTTCAAGAATTTCAAAGTGATTCTGGGACTCTAAAATAACGAACAGAATCAAATAACCTTTCCAATTGTTGCCCCACAGGGCGTTTTTTTAGGATTTGTACCACTTAAAAGTGATTCTAGGACTCTAAAATGAATGTTAACTGGATCAAATAACCTTCCAATTGTTGCCCCGCAGGGCGTTTTTTGTCGAATTTTAAAAATGTTCGATTCCGTCTTTTTTTAAATTATCTAGAGCCATTCAAGAAGCATCAAGTAGCCGCATGCGGCTCCGGAGCCGCGGGTTGCCGACCCCTGGTCTAGACTCTAGACTAACCTATTATTGAGCAGTAGAAAGCTTTTTTGGAACTTTAATCATTGTCTACGGAAACTGAATTGAAATAAAATATCTTAATGAGAGTTGAGGACCGGTGATTAGAAACGAGCTCTCTTTCCCCTCAGGCTCGGACCGCCAACCTGTGCTTCTGCCAGACCAACTCTCAGCTGTACGTGAGCACGGCGACCACTAGCGACATCTACTGCCAGGCGGTGGACAACATGGACGACCGGCTGGTGGGCTGCTGCAACTCCATCGTCGGCAGCGAGGTGCGCATGCTGCGGCCCAGCAGGAAGGTCGCCTACATGATCCTCTGCACAGTCCACATCGAGAGGCTGGTCAGGCACAACAGCTGTCCCGGCTGCGGTGTCTTCTGCACGCAGGTGCGTCAACGGAAACACACTTTGCTGATGCTGATTCAGGACACGATGTAGTATTAGACGTGAGACGACGGACCATACCGCCCATGCCAAGTATGTTCGAGAATCTATTCGGGCAGCTGGACAGGTTTGCACATACCAGACAGCAGAGGCCCTTGCAGCCAACTCACGAAAGTCTGTGTATTGCCGGACAAGTGTCTAGTACCGCGTTCTCCGCCAGGAGCGCTGCTTGTTGGTAAGTGACTGACTGCCAGTTGGCACAGGTCCAAACATGAAGAATACTCAACGCGCTCAGAGCTTCGTCGTCTCACCTCTTATGCTCGTCGTGTTCAGGACTAAATCACTGTCAATCACAAATTTGAAATTTGCAAATATTTTACTATATATATACGGTTCTAACCTAGTTGCCAACCCGAGCAATCCCGTTTTATCGATACCTGACCCGACCTTCAAAAGCACTGCTGGTGCCTGCACATCCCTGATTTTCATTATGCTTAAAAAAGCTTTTGCTGAGGGCTTTCTCTGTTGGGAGCTTGTCAGTAATGGCAAAAAAATATAAGAAATCTGTGTCTCCGCTTACAAGTGAATTTATAGAAAAAGAAAAAGTGTATTTCCTAGAATAGGTTTTCACACTTCAAGATCAGAAAATAAGAAATCAAATGCCCTTCTCAACACCTGACCTTTATTTTTCTTTGGGACATTAGTTTCTAAATTTTTCTTACTAGGAAAACGCTCAGTGTAACGCGTTGATGAGCGAGCACGGATTCACGCAACACCTGTAACCGAAATTATGTCTATCGAAAATGTCATTAAAAGCCAATAATTCTTGATTTCGTCACAGACTTGTATAAATATCTCCAAAATCTCCAAAAATATTGGTCCCAATATCCTTGCTACGTTTTAAGTTGATCGATTAAACCTTTGATTGAACGGTTCTTTGTTAATTTTCAAAATCACAGGATATCGTTCAAAAATATACCTGGGACCACTCAAATCATATGATATAAGTGTGTACACAATATCATATCAATCTGTTGAACGGTCATTATTAGTTTCATTTCGTGTGAAACTTTCTGCTCTAACTACCTTGCCTTGAACCCTTGAACTGAAGATTCGAAGTCTCCGTGAATTTGACAGCCAACACGCAAAATGTCCCTAAAATGACCAAAACTTTTGAAAATAACTACAGATTAGACTGAAAATTGGCAAAAATACCTTAAATGTTGGCACCAATGACCATGCGAAATTTTACGTATTAACTCGTGTATAAGACGCACTCGTGTATAAGACGCACCCTTGTTTTGAGAAGTCTATTTTAAGAAAACACTTAGCATGTGTGTATAAGACGCAGTAAATGATGAAAACAGTGTGTGTTTGTATACATGATATCCATCTAAATGTTGGTTTTCCAGCTAACTGAGCTATTTTAATGAAAATCACTGCCAACTTGTTGTAAACAAACATTAATGTCCTGCTTCTGAGAAAGGGGGAGGGGGTGTCTCTTCCCAGCAGCTGTTGCTTGCTCTAAGAGGCATGCACCTGCCTTTCCTCTGCATTCCAAAACAAACCCAACTCCCCCCTCCTCCCCTTCCATTAAGATTGCCATTCAACAGTGTTTAGTCTATTTTATACCTCTCAGAGCAATGTTTTTCAGATGTAAACATATATTTTGTCTCCTGATCTAAATGCAAGGGAAAACATTTTATTGCACAAATGTAATATGTTAATAGTGTTGTGTCTAGACACAGTATGAGTAGTCCAGACAGAGTGAGAGGGAAAGGCAGAGATAGACAACATGTGGCAGTCTACCACAGCTCTGTTTACAAACATCCACCTTGGATTTACTGGGAAAAAAGCTTGGTATGCGTGTATAAGACGCAGGGCTGTTTTCAGAATCAAAATATTGACATATAATTGCGTCTTATACACGAGTTAATACGGTAAGTTGGTCGGTCAATCGGTTCTAGTTTAAATTACTAAAATCACCGGAAAAATGGTTTCAAATTTGAACCAATGGGAGAATTTGTCTGAAATTTATAATGATTGGGTACAATGTTGGTGGCAATGACTTTGCTAAATTTCAAAATGATTGGACCAACCAATCGAAAGATACATTTTTTTAAATTTGAACCAATCAGGGGATTTCAAAAAAATTTGGGTCAGCAAATCTCATATTTGGTCTGGACATGTGTGCAAAATTTCAGTTCGATCGAATAAACGGTGTGACCTGTATACAAGCAGACGACAGACAAAAAAAAAAACAGAGGTCCGTGCCAAAAGAGCCAAAAGGAGACGCTTGCTCAACAAAAGTGGTAATTTTAAATTTATGAATAAATTTAATATACCATGTACCTGGTGCACATCTACACAAGCCTAGTGTATAATTTTGACCATCTGTTCTAAGACTTTCTATGTAACAATTTTTAAAAGCGACTGGTTTCTCCGACATCTCTTCGCAACATCTGGTGTGAACTGTTGACTGTCTCTGCTCAGGGTAAGTTCGTGCAGTGCTCTTCGAACCACTTCTACCACCGCGAGTGCCAGCTGCCGGGCAACTTGTGTCCACACTGCGGCATTGATTCTCCCGACATCGACGCCATGTTGTTCTTTAAGTCCCATCGCAACCCGGTGTTCGTTCCGCAGCAGACGTCCTACAAGAAGCTGTGAGTCTCCACATTCTCTCACAACATCAGAGACAATTTCGTGTAATAGATAACTTGCTAGTTGATACCCTGAAATATTGTTTTTGTAGTAACTGGACCAGAGATGGGTAGGATTTAATAATTTTTGACTTGCTGCATTCATTATCTAATACATAATCGGTAAGAAACTTCCTACTAATATTTACATATGTATTATTTACTAAGCATGGAAAACATAAAGTAATTGAATTAGGTACTTGAAAAGGCTCCACTTCTGTTGACTTATAAATTTTTACATCTTCTAGTCCTCAAAAGTCCAGATGAAATGTTTCTCAACAGCAAAATTATTGTGATAATTTTATTAAAAAGAGGCATTCTGGCCATAAAATTTGGTTACTTGAATCTTTGCTTCCGTCACTGTTATTCCTTCAATTTACAGTTTGTGCCGTCTTAATAAATTCTCTTCGAGTCTCTTACTTTCGAGTCCTCTTAACCTTGAGTCATTCAGTCCTTTCTTACGTTCCTTTCAGCATTTTGTCATAAGTTGTTAAAACTTAAAACGAATTTGTCTGCAGTCCGTCTGCCAAGATGGGCTTCGTGGGCCCGGTGTCGACCAATGAGGATGCACCGCCCGAGTCCGAGACCTTGTTGCGACTGCCGAGCGGCCGAGAAGTGTCGACCAACGGGCTGCCTCCATCGCTCGACCGAGAGAAGCTGGAACACCTGTTGAGCGTTGCCAACAACTTGCCTCCAAGCATAGCCGCTCGGTAAGAACACATTGATGTAGGATGAACGTCAATTAGCGGTGTGCGAATAGTGATTTTTGACTTCGAATACAAATATCGAATAATTGACAAAAATATTTCGAATATCGAATCGAATATCGAATAGTAATTGGAACCTAAATTAAAAGACATAATATCAATAAAAAAAAAAATTGGATACCAAACTCTTTTCAAATGACAGAATGAAAGATGGCCATGAAGTAATATGCAAGGATCATATTGTTGTCACTAATTATCACAAAAAATTAAATTAACAGGAACAAAAGGAGTATGAGTAAGGTCTATCTAGAGGAACAATAACCTACAAATAATATTCCCTCGAAATCAAAATGGCGGCCATGACTATTTTCAATTGGAGTTTTAGACTTTGCAGCAGTTGGCAGCATTGAAAAACACTCCTATTTGAGAAATGGCGGGATAATTTTGAATTAAAAGACATGAACTATTCGAAAATTTTCGAAAATGCGAATTTTCGAAGTATTCGAAATTTCGAATACTTGATTTTTGAATACCAAATCGAATATTCGAACCAAATATTTTCTAAGTATTCGAAATTTTCGAATATTCGCACACCCCTAACGTCATTTGACTTGATGTGTTGAGGAACCATTGTTGCCGCTCTCACTCAATGTAATCTCGCCACTTGCTGAACTCATAATATTTTAATTCATAACAACTTCCTGAAGGTAAACGAAATATGTTTTTCCCCGCAGGTTTTCTATCAAAAACTTGTACCAAGCAGCTAAGAGTGGCAATGCTGAGAGGATCATCAATGTTTTAGGTAAGCAACTAAAAACAGATACTAAAGTAATGTAGATTCGATATGAAGAGACATTCGAAAAAGAATCTGCCTGAATCGGGACTCAAATCTGAACTTCTGTCTTGTCAGGCAAAACTCTTGTCACCCCCATTTCGGACCAATATGTTTCACTTTGATTTTTGTTTTCCTTCATCACCTCAGCTCTATTGGAAGTTTTCCATAAATGGTACTCAGCTTCCTGGTATCTAACGTTTATTTCTTTATCTTCTCATCTTTTTACACAATACACATATGTATTCAGGTATTTGTGATTGATTCCAAGCTTCATACCTTTAATTCATAGAAATGCCAGCTGCCTTGTCTTTCCCTGAGAATATAAAGTAACAGACTGTGTTGTCCTTCTCTCCAGCGTCCGGCCTGAACGTCAACACGCAGTTCCGCGAGGGCGCCACCTGCCTGCACCTGGTCTGCGGCGGGTCGGGGGGCGTGGCCTCGGTGCACGTGCTGTCGCAGGCGGGGGCGGAGCTCGACGCCATGGACCGGGAACAGAACACAGCGCTCATGCTCGCAACGCTGGCCGGCAACAACGCAGCGGTCAAGTACCTTGTCAAGGCGGGCGCCAGCGTCACTCTCAAGGTAGGCATAAAGGCCAGACCAAGATTCTTGAGGAAAGATCAAAATGCCAGAATTCTGTCTTTGTACAATCTTCCTTGAAATGGTAACATACACCCTTTTCTTTGAAAGAGAATACAACAATGTGAACTTCAATCTATGAAAATAGTATTTATTAGGCACTGATCTTACACAAATGAATAATTGTCGTATCATACCACAGAGATTTGTATCGTGTACAATTTAGTTTTTAGAGTCCAGACCCTCAAACAGGGTTGATTCCTGCCACAATTGTTTCTGTACGTCCGCGTAGAGTTGAAACCCGTGTTGAATGAGACTAACTGCCGTGTTCATGATGACAGGGTAGCGACGGACAGACTGCCTTGCACCTGGCAGCTAAGTCCGGCAACCTGGAGGCGTGTCACTACCTCCTGTCCGTGGCCGATGTCGGACGGTCCTACATCGACAGCGAGGACGATGGGGGCTGGACACCGCTCGTCTGGGCGGCGGAACATTGTCACACGCAGGTCGCCAAGTGAGTGCCGACGCAACGTTAATTGATTTATGTCGGATTGTATGCGTTCGGAGGAATACGAGGACTGCAACTTGTTTTTATTTTTAAATGCAAAAAACACACAATGCAGGTAATTTTTTACTTGGAAAATGTTTAGAAGGTGGTAAATAGTTGGCTGTAGAATGAAAATTGTAATGCACTTAACATCAAATTTGTAGTAGGTAATTGAACTTGATGAAAAATCTTTCATTTTAAATCACTGCAGAGTGAAAATGAAAAACAGACATATTAGGTCCTAAAGCGACGATTTCTTCTCGTCATCTCGCTCTGTCCCACCGCCTGCATCGATCTCTCCTCGCCTCAGGTTCCTGCTGGAGCGTCGCGCGGACCCGTTTGTCCGAGACTCGGAGCAGAACATCGCGCTGCACTGGTCGGCGTTCAGCGGCTGTGTGGACATCAGCGAGCTCCTGCTCAACCGCGCCTCGGAGGTCAACTGCGCCAACGTCCACGGAGACACGCCACTGTGAGTGACCAATAGAGAGAAGGTGTGAAATATTATTAGGCTCTTGATGTAGGAGCTACTTCAGAAATTCATCAAAATGCATCAATCAATAGTGAAATAATGGCAAAAACAATATTATTCAGTTTTATGTCTTGGACATGAATTATTATCTTTTCAGATTTCCAAATTATTATTATTAAG
Organism: Leuctra nigra; assembly: GCA_934045905.1. Classification (NCBI taxonomy): domain Eukaryota; kingdom Metazoa; phylum Arthropoda; class Insecta; order Plecoptera; family Leuctridae; genus Leuctra; species Leuctra nigra. The sequence continues at coordinate 28,591,884 of OW203766.1, forward strand.
TCTATGTTCTCAACAGAGCCGAGGCTCCACTAGTGAGAATGTAATATAGAGAAGGGAGGAGAGGAAACCCGGTACCGGCATGTAGCCTACTCCTGACGAAAGATACCAAGGGGACCAACGGCTTATCGTCCCTTCCGAAGGAGGGTGTAACATTCACAGCACGAGCCTCCACAACCCGCGCCGTCGAGAGACTGATAACAGGTGGAGGGAGGTCGTCACACTGACCCCCAAACACCCCAGTCTCTCTGGCCCAACGGCAGCAACCTGGCAAGACAGAGTTGAATGGTCACCCATCCAACCGCTGACCGCGCTCAATGTTGCTTAACCTCGGTGATCTAACGAGAACCGAGGTATCCAACACACCAGCCGCTGGGATTGTTTTTCATTAGGTATACTTTCAAGTACCTTGTTAAAAATTGAAATTATTATTAGTGGTAAAAGATATTGATTCAATTTACTGCAATAATTTTTGAGTGATTACGGCAACACAAAATGTTGAAAATGCATCAAAATTCGTAATAAAATCTATTGACCTAGGAACTCCTCCTCGGTCACTGAAACTTGGTCTGAGATGAATCTGATTTCGGATGCATTGGTCCTCAGTCATATCGGGGCGCGGCAGAACATGTACCACTGCGTCCTGCTTCTGCTGATGCGCGGCGCGAGGGTGAACGTCGTCAACAAGGCCGGTGAAACACCGCTGGAGTGCTGCGCGGTGAAACCCTCCGACTGTTTCACCGTGATCCACCTCAACAAGCAGCTGCAGGCGATCACCAAGCATCCCGCTCGCCGGCTCCTCTGCAAGTATGTGTCTGGTGGTGCTTTCGAATGAGTCTCACCAGTGGCAACACAAAACTAATCATACAAAGCAACATTATGTATCAAACATAACTGACCTGGCCTTATATTTCTACCTCTTTTTCATTCTCTTCTAGTTCCTTTTCATGTTGATCTTGGTCACCACTGTCTTCTCTTCCCTAGCTCCAAATCTTCAAAATCTCTCCACAAGATTATCTACAATTATCCTTTTTATACGAAGTAGGATTTAGTTATTTATGCCTGAAGTATACAGTAAACCCTCGTTATTACGAACTTCAATAATTCGAATTTAGGGGTAAATTCGAACTAGGTGCATGGTCCCAGTAGACAGGATAGGTTTTTACATGTTAAATCATTTTTATAAATCGAATTTTAGGTTAATTCGAAATTCGAACTGAATTTTGGTCCCAGCCCATGTTATTCCTTGCATACAGTTGTTTTAATTCGAACTTTGCACAAGGATTGATAAAATAATCACGAACAAACTACGAAAAAAACAACACTCAAAACAAAACACAACCTTCAATGGCGTCAACATGACGTCATGTCATGTTGCGAGGTTGGCCAAACTGCTGTTACAGATTTGCCAACCCCACTTTTTTGCAATGGCAGGAATATTCCACAGGCGGGAATATTCAAACTTCATGAAAATGCACACAAAAAATTTGCATTAATTATATAATTCGAACTTTTTTAATTCGAACTGGGATTTTTTGGGTCCCTTTGAATTCGAATTAACGAGGGTTTACTGTAATACCTAAAGAACGATTTAATAAATAATAACTTTGAATACTATAAATGTATTCTTCTTCTAGAAATTGAAACGGAGCTTTCTTAAATATGTACTCAGATTCTGAAATATAGAATTGAATATTCAAACACCTAAACATTTTATTAGGTATTCAAAATTTTCAAATACGCATCCGTAAAGTTGTTAAAATGGTAATCTCGGGAAATGCTGAAGAGATGAATATCGTCTGTTCTCCAGCGACATATCTCGGGGCAAGGAGACGAACCCCGTGCAGGTGGTGAACGACTACGACCGCGAGCCGGAGCCCACCGACTTCGTGTACGTCGTGGACAACTGCTACACGTCCAACATCAGCGTGGACCGCACCATCACGTCGCTGCAGTCGTGTCGGTGCACCCGCGACAACTGCACCGGGCTCGACTGCAACTGCGGCAATGTCAGTCTCCAGTGCTGGTACGACCCGCACGGCAAGCTGCTGCCGTCGTTCAACTTCGCAGGTACGTAAAGAGCGGAGGAGTATTGCCGGGATGACAAGCCCTTCTGATGGAATTGAAACTTAATGCTAGAAAATGGGGTAGAACATTTGTAAAGTGTACAAGCTTTCACGAAACTAGGATTTATATAAGGTCTGTTCGCCTGTTGCCACTTTCAGCACTGTTAGTATCAAAACGGTAAAGCGGTTCAAAACTGCAATGAAATGAAATGCTTTACCAGTTGGGTGGCAAGTGCTGATAATTAGAGGCAGGCGTACAGACCTTATGTACGATGTTTATGGAATTAGTTATTTATGATTCATTGTTATATTGGTTAAAATTATGATGGGTATTGAGCTGCTACTAACTGTACAAGAGAACAGGTCTATAATCATTTATCAAAATAAAAAGGCTCCATTCTTAGGGCATTTGTCCTTGACTATTATTGTCTAATGTAACTGCATGGCTATGTTTGCAGACCCGCCGATGATCTTTGAGTGCAACCCTGGCTGCGCGTGCCACCGGGTCACGTGTCGCAACCGCGTGGTGCAGCGGGGCCTCACGTGCCGCTTCCAAGTGTTCCGCACGCGCGGCAAGGGCTGGGGAGTCCGCACGCTCCGGCACATCGCCAAGGGCGCCTACGTGTGCGAGTGAGTCACATCCGTCCTTCACATGATCTTCACGTAATCCGCTTGCTGTTGTTGTGATCTTGTCATGATGTGCTAATCTGTTTCAGATACGTCGGGGAAATCATCTCGGATTGCGAAGCCGATCATCGGGAAGACGACTCGTATCTCTTTGATCTTGACAACAGGGTGAGCACAAAACTCTTACAATTTTTCAATTATTTTATTGTCAGTTCAGTTGAATCACTGAATATGTTTTCAGCATTTTAGGGATTTGCAAACTTGTCTCTTCTGAGTAAGTCGCATCTTCCTCTTTCATTTATAATTTCTATTTTCTACCTATCAAGTCCCTCCATAATTTTCTTACCTCTTGCAATTGTCTTGCTTAAGGGTTTAATTTTTCATGATATTGATTTTTAGTCGACCAGACAGCGAAGAAGAAACGTTATTTTTAATTTAAGTGCATAGCTTATAAATGGATTAAATGGAGAAATGATATTGATATCATACCTCGATCTAACAGGAATAGAATGAACTTCAATGTTAAATACAGGATGCAGAAGTTTGTTATAGAGTTGCCAAATACCTGAAATAAAACCATCGCCTTCCTTCCCATGTCCGCAGGACGGCGAGACGTACTGCATCGACGCGCGCCACTACGGCAACGTCGCGCGCTTCATCAACCACATGTGCGTGCCGAACCTGATGCCGGTGCGCGTGTTCATCGACCACCAGGACCTGCACTTCCCGCGCATCGCGTTCTTCGCCAACCGCGACATCGCCGCCGACGAGGAGCTGGGGTTAGTACGCCGACAACCTGTTCGCATCCAGCTTGAGACCAGTCCGCCTGACATCCCCGATACGGAGGACCACAGATCCACTGCATGCTCAATACCAGACCTTCCGGTGTAATGGGGAACTTCCGTCTGTACCACCAGAGAAGGGCCTTCTTAAAATTACGTTCGCAATTTGGTGGGGAGGAGGGTTTCAAGATTTGTGACATAGTGCGACAAGGAGGGGAGAGGGTGTAAGTACTTTATGTGACGTCACACTTCCAAAACTAATTTCCATATTTTTTTTATTTTTGAAACCGAAAAAAATGATTGAAGTTCCTACCTACTGAAGTTGTCTGAATAATCAAGTAGTTGGTGTTGTTTAAATAACTGTTTGGAAAATCAAAATTCATTGGTCAGAAATCTAAATAGTATGTTATATTTTTTTAAGGGTCCACAATTTGTGACGTAATTACAGAGAGAGGTTTGTTGATTTTGTGACAAGCTGTGACATTAATGGCCGGCCCCGAAGGGGAGGGGTGTTTTTACACATTTTAAGGTACAAACTCTCCACTCCACTCTTCTCTAGTGGCAGGTACAGACAGTAAGTTTAATGTCCTGTTGAAATTGAGGTGTACTCCGAAAAAAATCTGACAGTTACTTTATCGGAGGCATTTTATAGCCGTCGATGTAATTCGTGGGGATAATGGGGAAAATATATAAAGATGAATGGTTGAATCTAGGGTTCAAACAGATATTTCAAAAGTCGTTTTGTGCATGAGTACCAATAATTAAAAGTCAAGTCTAATAAATCCCATTCTTATTTCTGAAGAATATGTGCCATGTGTTATCTCAGTGTTTTGGTTCCTGGAAGGTCTGGGGTCTTGCATGTTGCATGTCGTGTTTTAGGTGTAGAAACCATTCTTAGAATCTATCTGGTGAAAGAGTGAAAAATTTTCCCTTTTCGGATAATATCGTATGAACTTATTTTCACTATCTGTGCAGTTGACATAATATCATTCTTTCCCCGTACGTAGTATTAATATTTTTTCAGCATCCATTGTTTGCAGTGTGCTTATGACTGAGTAATAACGTGGAACCCAAGTCATTGAGGTCGGATAGGACCAACTTAGAGTGGTGGTATTCATTCCTACGGTCTGGATTGGCTGAAGAAGCTACTAACCGGATAGGCTCATGGGCGTCCACAGAATGTCACAGGATGTCAGGAAGACATAATAAATTTTTTGTGGTATTTGCGTATACCTAGATTCATTTTGTTAACAAAAAAAACATTATAAAGTGTCAAAAAAACAAAAAATGCCCTGCGGGGCAAGGTGGAGACATGCCCTCCGCCACACCTATGTGTCAAATTTTAAAAAATATTGATTAGTCAACAAAATAAAATACACTTCATAAACGTCTCAGTGCAAAAGCCAAAAAACGCCCTGCGGGCCAGGGTGGGGGGTGCACCCCGAAACCCCCCTTAACACGTGAAAAATTGTTTTCCTATGCTTGCCTTCCCCCCCCCCCCCCCCCCCCCAGGCAGAAATCCTGCCGACGCCCATGGAGAGGCTCTACTAGCTCAGCCAAAGTTGGTCCTACCCGATTAAAAGCAAATGCTGAATTAGAATGTATTAATTAACTACTTAATTTCGTAAACTTATAATTTTCATTGTTGTTTTCTAATTACTTCCAATTAAGTATTTGCCTATAACTTCTACAACCAAATTATTTTCTATGGTTACCTATTAGAAATCAGGAGGAGACTAAAAGTAAATTTTCAAGAGTAATTCTCAGTCAACTTACTACTATCATAGTCACGTTACTGACTTCATAGTATCATGTATTGGGAAGCGCAACGGAAACGCACATGACAGGAAGTGACCGAGTTTAGTGGATCAGTTTCTGTCACGTGTTTGCACAGTGCTATTCTGCTACCATTCTGCCAGGTTTACCTGTTATTCGGGGACGTTTAGTTACATATTTTTAGACGGAATTCAAAAACTTTTACATCTAATTGATAGTTATTATGATGTACTATTATAAGTATGCACACATATTTCGGGTGTTATTGATGACATAGCACTTAAAAAATTGAATTATTATCGGATCTCTCAGACTGACTTTCCATTTACAACAACGGCACATTCTTCCTTAATTGTACTAGAAATCAAAGTATGTACCTAAATTATATTTTCCCCAAGTAATAACAAAACCACACATCATGAAAATTATTTTATTGTATTATGGACACACCTAGTTAATTTTTCTCCAGTTCTTTATTTCAATTTTCAACAAACTATGGCCTGATCTGTGACAATATCTTTGAGGGCTGTCAGTTGAATTATTCAAATCGAATTCACTTTTAAGTTTTAATAGATTAATTGTTTATTGCGTCTTACAGTATGTAGTTCCAAAATGTATATTTGTCTTTAAATAGATATTTATTAAATTATTTGATTTCATCTGACCTGTGACTCGTTTCGCGGGCAAGGGAGATAGTTATTTACTTTATCCTTGGAGTGATTATCCTTTATATTATGATCTTTGTGCAACAATATATTATAGAACACATTTGTGCAACATTTGTGTTCTTTCATTTAAACATAGTACCTACACATTTTTAAATATTTATTAATTTATGTGAATATCAAAGATATTTATGCATTTCATTGCATTGCATGACTGTTTTATTCTCCACTGGAAAAGATCAGTAATGAAAGCAAAAATATAAATTAAGTTCTGATGAATGGGTTTATATTGAAGGTTTCTTAAATAATAATTGTGGTTGTAGTTCAATCAATAGACGGCAATTGAGAATGTCAACACTCGAAGTGGTAAGAAAATATGTCTTTGAATATTCCGTCCCGTTGGCAAATAGGAGCCGTCTTGTCACCCCATCGCATATTCTTGTACGGTCTAGTATCATTTTTATACGTCTTTGTATACCCCATAAATTTAGTTATAAGCTCCAGTTGTATAGTACAAAACTTTTATACTCATTAAACAAAATACAAAATAGGTGCGAAATTCACTGAACTCGCAATGTATGGCAGCAGACTAGAAGACATGATCAGTAAAACATATGGAAATAACGATCTCATGTATTATATTTAAATCTAATTAAACTAAATAAATAGTATATTGTGTCAAACATTTGTTGGAGGAAAGGTGCGAGCTAATCAAATCATCAAATAACCGGAAGAAATACGAAAATAATCTCCGTTAGTTGCATTTAGTTAGCCCGTGTAGGCGGCCCGAAGTGAATGCTGATCCACCAAAGTCAAGTTCAAAAATCTACCACCAGATAGCGTATTCGAGCGCTGCGCGTCCCAATACATACATGATAATTATTCATTGAAGTGCTAGTAGTAGTTAAATAGGTAAATGTTTCACTAGGTCTATGCGGCATTGCTATGTTAATAATAGGAATTCATACATACGCTTATTTGCACGATCAATATGTATAATAAATACCTGTCTATCAAAACTTTTAATTATACTTGTGATGTGCACTCATATGCACTCAGTATGTTCACCAAAATAATAACCATATTTTTGGTTACCTAGTGAATAAAGTCATACAATTTTATAGCAATTAAATTATTATTATTATTATTACATACATAGGTATTCGATTTATATTTTGCCTTCTGTTTCGATTCAAATTCTTGTTGGTGCACTTCTTCATATATTTTTCTTATAATTACCTACTGAATATTGTGTTAGCAAAGTCACAAGTCTGCAAATCCTGAATAAAAGATCATTGTTTTTCCTACTTGTTTCAGTCTTATTTTATTACCTTCGTGATGACATCAATAAGAGAGATATATATTATTTTGAAGTTTGATATAAAAAGTATGAGTGTGCAAAACTTAAAAATCTGATAGTTCTGCTTTACTTCAGATTGATGTTTTCAAGTAACTTAGGTAATTATTTAGTTAATGTGTGTTGTAGATAGGTAGTTGATTGATGAGTCGATGCATGGTGTGGTTTCAATACCCTACTTGATTTAACATAGAGAGAATGCAAGATGTTGATTTACCTACTTAAATAAGCCAAGAGAAACTTATTCGATATTTAATAATATGTGGTGGTGGAGTTGTCGATACTCACCCTTTTTTACAACAGCAAATTCTGCTTGGATGTGGTTAATAATCTTCACATATTTTCTTTTCTTTATCTTTTCCTAGAGCATTGTGAAATCAAATAAACTCCTTTACTTCCTAATTGACTGGGAGCATTCTATTTTTTAACCAGCATTAATAAATGTTGAAGCTTCTTTCATATGAGTTTAGTAATTCTGGAATAATACATTCATAATTTGGAATAGGTAATCAAAATACCTAGTAAGGTTTAAGGTATTTCATACTAAAAACAATGAGATAAGTCTGCCATTGGGGGCTAGGTTAGGTTACATAGTATTGTTTGTGTCCAGCTTTGACTACGGCGAGAAGTTCTGGATAATCAAGTGCAAGTCGTTCACTTGCACTTGCGGGGCCGAGAGCTGTCGCTACTCCGACACCACCATACAGCAGACGCTGGAGGCGTACAAGCGGCGCCAACAGATCGAGGAGACACAGTGTGCGTAAAGCAGCGTGTTTCACTGCGCGGGACTCGGATTAAACTACGTTACTCTTTTCAGGACACGTTTTTTCATACATAATAATTCGAATTGTTCGCACATTTTCGAAGACCTTCGTAAATTAAGGCCCTAAATATTTATACTTCCTCACTAAGTACTAAATTATGTAAATTTAATATAATTGAGGGACATATATATTGTGTGTATCTACCACAAATATTTTAAAGTAATACAATCAATTACTTTAATTGATCCAGGAGGCCAGTTATCTGTAACAATGTGGCCCCTTTTCAAGTGTGACGTAAGTTACCTAGTGTGGCTTCCTGATCATTGCTGTACACTTCGCTCGAATATAGATAAGTGAGCCGAGGTTTTTGTTTGAAGCGAATCCTACCATAATAACAATATGGTTCTTAGTTTGCCGATAAGCCTAATATTGGGAACTGTAGGTACTAGTCAACACTTCACTGATGGAGCATTAAGTTTTTATACCTAAATATTGTATTTATTTGTCTTGTCACCATTATTTTAGTTCATCCAATGATCCGCTCCTAAATTGTTATTTATTTTTTATTATCCAATCTCGTAGAGATTTTTCTCAGGGATGTCAGAATCGATAATATTTCGCAACAAGTAGGTAACATGTACGTAATTATGTTTAAAGTAGATGCAATCGAAGGGAATGTTCAAGGGTACATTATTCGAAACATTGCAAGATTTGACTTCAAGCAATTATCTGTAAATGAGCATTCATAGAGCGAGAAATCGATGGATACACACCTACTTTGAAAGATTTATAAATTCACATGCAGTTACAATATGTAGAAAAATATCAGGTACTCTGGGCAGGGCTAAGACATACGTATTATATTTATTAAAATTGTATTACCTAACTAGATACATTATTTTGTCAGTTAACATACCTAATATACACATTTTTTTAATACTTTTCTTTTTTAATGTTAATCATGCTTCAGTAGGTACAAGAGACTATCTATTACATTTTGCTACTTTATTATGTTGCTATTGAGTGGGAGATAATACTGCGATGGTGACAGAATTTCTTTAGATCTAGAAGGTCGATCCTACATTACCTACATCACACACGACGATATGTGATTGCCGGACGCGATTGCAATCGCCTAATAATCGAATATTTATTGAACATTTTATTAGCTTCTTTCCGACTCGCTTGTCTTAATTCGAGTGAAATGTGACGAGTTTAAAACTCTTCCATCACATGAAATCATCAAGATTACTTGCTCACTTTTTTGTATCTAGAAAATAAGCGACTTTTTGTGGCCAATGTGTTTTTAAGCGATTTTTTTATTTTTTATGTGCAGTAGGTAGTAATGTGTTGTATTTTGTAATCAAAACAAATATATGATTAATATGATGCAATCAGAGTAAGTAGTAAACACTCTTTTCAGTTGCACACAAAGTTAATAATTTATATTAATACTTTTAAGAGGATACTTCTTACATTTTTATCTTGTGTACGTTCTGTACATATTAGATTGTATGCAAAATGAATATCAACTGAATCACTTATTCAAGAAACTGTCCTGGATACTGTCCAGGATAAACTGTCCTGGACGGATGCCCTTTCCTGCAAAATTTCGTAAATTAAGAACGGATTTTAACCATTAGGAATACTGTGACTTGCTAAAATGTGTACATATATGCTAAAGGTCCATTCACACGGTTGATTGCACGCAACTAATTGGAATACTTCTACCATAAGTCTCATTGGATGTGCGCGTGTGAACTGGCCGATCATCCGATTCTTACCAATTACCGATCGAATCGGGAGTATAGAGACTAGCTCTAAACTGGACGATTGAAGACGCCCAATTGGCGTCATTGACCAATCAGATGTGAGAATTTCAGTCACATAGTACTTACAAGGAAATCAAGATGGCTCCGAAAGTTTACAATGACATTAGAACGGGAATAACTATTGCTTTTTTATAACAAATAATGCGATACAAGATGAAATAAAGATGATAAACTACCTTCTCGAACATTTCAACAAAAACAACAGACAATATCTATTTCCTACGCCTTCTAGAAGTAGGCAAGGTCGTGTGATTGAATGTTTTGTCGTCTGAACTGGAAAATCGCGCACATCCAATGAAACATATGGTAGAAGTATACCAATTAGTTGCGTGCAATCAACCGTGTGAATGGACCTTAAGACGATTTTTTTAAATAAGTAATTTTCCCTATTTTTGGACTGACTCCCTTTGTTGAATGAATGATTCAAATTACTCACTTACAAAGTAGGATCTACAACCATCTACCTACATTAGTAGTACAAAAAGGTATTTAATATTCAATATGGTACAATAGCTAATTAAGTAATTTATTTAGTTCGTACATTATATAGTAGCCATGACTAACTGCACTTTGCAGCTAAGGGTATGTATTGATATAATTTTCCCAAGTTTCATTTGGGAATGTCAGTCGATCATCGCTTGACTTAAATCTTGTCACTACTATTAGGTAACTTATTACGTATATGGAAACATGCTAGATGCTAAATACTAAATAGCAAGTAGTTAACTAAAAACAATGTAAATCCTTTGGATTCACAAACTGATTAAATCTTGGGTCATTGTAAGTACCTTATTGGATTGTTGGTATTGTTCTTTTTGTGAATACAGTGGAACCTCTTTTTAGTACGTTTTTCACTTTAGTACGTTTTTTTTCTTTAGTCCCTTGAAAAACGTACTAAAGAAACAATTTAACATGTGCTTTTATGGGGAGAGGCCTTTTTAAAAAAACGTACCAAGAAGAAAAACGTATTAAGGAGAAACATACTAAAGGGTTCCACTGTATTACAGTTGTTTAGCTAAAAATGCCATCTGGCTTACGAATTAATTATTAAGTAGGTAGGTAATTGAAATCATGCATGCGCTTCGATGTTTGACATCATCACGATTGATTACTCGCTAGACATTTCATTTTAACTCTTTGTATGTAGAACATGGTGAAAAAACATGTTCCCTGGGGTAATACTTAGCACATGTTTACCGTTTGGATTCGGACATTTAAATTGCATCTACGGTTAATAAATCGTCAAATAAAATGCTGTTGTAGGTAATGCTAAAAATGTTTCCATTTACATATTTTAAATAAGTTTTACAAAACTTATGACTCATATAAGTTTTGAAATGAAATGTCTCGTGTGTCATTTGCTTTTGGAAAGAAGTACATTTGTATCTTGAATGTTTGTATTGTGAACGCATATATCTATACCTCAGAGGTAGAAGGCCGTAAGTCCATGTCGATGATTCTTGAGGTGAGCTCAGAAACCTGTAATTATGTTTTGGGACATGCGTCATTATGCAAGAGAATACTTCAATATGACTGTAATTGTTGACATCAGTCAAATTACAATTAATTGAGCTTGATTACATCATTGCAAAAGTGTGCAAGGCAAAGTCGAGAAAATGGTCTTCCGGCCTTCTACCTCTGAGGTACAGATCCGGTCGGATGCAAGCACAGAGCGATGTTACAGGTGTGAGGCGTCCACTTGAACGTAATGATTTAAACGAATAGTTACACGCTCAAAGAATGCCTTGTCTAGAGAATTTGTCTGTCCTAAATAAAAGTATGGCCTGACTTATTAGGGCAAGACCTACTGCCATAAGCTAGGGGTAGATAATCCTACCAACTAACAATCTAACAGTATCGATTCCTATACCATACTTGTAAAAGGTAGTAGGTAAATGTACTAAACAAATTGAGACATTTATTTAGACATCTCAATTGTTTCACCAGGCAAAGATCACACACATTTTAATATTTATTTACTAATAATCATGTTCAAATTCCCACCTTTACTCGGGTTGTTTCTTGTATTTTTTTCAGGTTTTATCCGTGTGAATTTGATGGAGCACTTTGTGCCCAAATCTATGTGCCATGCTGTAGGCCTAATTATATGTTATAGGTAATACGAGTTATACTCCTAATTTGTTATAAAATAACTAATTTCAATTGTATGCTTTAATCTATCATGTAGGTACTACAATCGCTCGAAAACTGATTAATTACTAATAATTTACATTTTAATTTTTCTCTGAACGTTTGTAAAACAATTGTTTATAATAAAGCATTATTAGTGGAATTAAAATGAAAACCTAGATTATGATATTATTATTATTAAACCTACATACTCAATTCATCATTAATCCATAGTCAATCCATTAGCCTAAATCTCATCCACAGACCCGCGTATTCTGGGGGTCCTCCCCCTAGACCCTCATTTATCTTAGAATATTTTGTTCCCCTCACCTCCAAAAGTTATATTTTATGAAGATTCCTGAAATTTTTGAAGTTTCTTTTGTTAGTTGATTCACACGATATGATCAAAGTAAACTCGAAATATTGCTTTATTTAATAGGTTCATAAAGGAAGTTGACATGTATTGAAAAGTTATGCGTTTAAATGAACTGTTAATGGTTAAAAGTTATTTTTATAATTAAGGTGGCTGCATATCACGTGACTTTTCAACCAAAAAGCTACACATTTTCATTTGGAAGGGTTCAGTTTAGCAAATACTTCTCACTCATCAGATAAGTTAGGACACATCTGTTGGAACAAATCTACGCAGAAAAGAACTGCGAAAATAACTTATTAGATGATTTTACTTCCTTGCACCTAAATATTCTCAAATCAAGACCTGAAGTTTAAGGAAATCCTATGAGTTGCCAAGAACAGCAAACTTTAATCTAATAAAAGGGCACATATGCATCACAAACCTGACACAATTTTGCCAACAAAACATGCGCTCTTTCTTCATCTTTCCAACGAAATGTTGAGATATTAATTATATCCACTATTATGAATGTAATGTTTAAACGAACAGCACTTGGTTTTGACAGTCTTCACACGCGTACGTATACACGATATTTGTGTTGTTTTTATTATAAAACCACTGCAAAATTAAATAATATTGACTGCAAATATTGATAAGCTCCAGTATGCAGTGAATTTCCTTCATAAATCACCTTGGATTACTCAACATGAACGATGTAAGGTATGTACTCATAGGTAACTATTTCTTTTGATCGGATGTAGAGAAATAAAGTCACGTGATATGTATTGGCCTTAAGATTCCCGAATCTTTATCTCGTCACAGTCTACTAGAACCATACCGCTTGGGACAGGCGAGGCGATGAATACATGATAGAGGGGGAGGATATCAGCTGATGACTTACATCTGACCAGTGTTTAATCCAGGCATACCTGAGGGAGACGAGTGCCCCCCAGGGAAAATATTCTATTTCCCCACAAACTTCCTTCTGTACATGTCGCAATTCTCAAAGAAGTCAACTGTGTCTTTTTAAATTACAAAGAAGAAAACATTTTTAACTTTTCCCCCAAAACTCAAATTATAGCTCATACCTACCTACCTATTGGTAGTGAATTTCTATATCTGATGTGAATACCCTAACGTTTCATCCTTCAAAACAATTTTCAAACCACCCCCTACTTTGACACATTTTGCACTGCCAATCCTGTCATTCTAGACCTCCTTTAGATTGCAGATAGATATGACAGACGCAACATGCTCTAAAATGATTTTAAACTAAGATAGTCAGTTTTCAAATTTCGTTGCGCTTCAGTTTTTTGAGCGCAACCCCCTCAGGCCCCCTCTTGAGTCCAGCTATGACTTTATTTTTAGCAGTATCATTTTGCCCCCTCGAGCTAAAATGTCTGAATTCAACACTGCCTATGTCCAAGGTAAATTGGGCCAAGGTAACCAAGGTACCTTGGCGTCTGACAATTGAATCGTTCAGTCAGTCCAGCGCCATGGCTCTTCTCTTCAACATCGTCGCAGCTCTGCTAAGTCTGCTTCTGCTGCTCTACTTCTTATTTGCCAGACGCTTCAGGTACTGGGCAGACAGAGGAATCCCTGGACCAAAACCAACCTTCTTCTTCGGGAACATCAGAGATGTCATCTTACAGAGGGAATCTCCAGGAGACTTTCTGGATGGAGTTTATAAGAGTTTTCCGGGAAGTCCAGTTGCTGGGATGTACTTTCTGAGCACGTAAGTAATGAAATGATTGCTTATTGTCCGAAATTGGATGTTAACTTTTAAAAAAAGATTTCATTTATAGCTGCTTTTTTATGCACTTTAGGAAAACGCGTGTAATTGATGTTGCTGTTCTATAATCGACATTGGAAATACTGGGAATTAAATACGTCAAAGGAGCAGCGAGATATTTTCAACGAAATTTATTTGCATAAATTCGACAGATTATTTCAAATCAAGCATGAAATTGAAATGTCAACTTTTCTAGAAGTTCTTGACAGATTTGTCTGAAAATGGTCAAAAACACATACAATGTTCGTTGATCGGTAAACGGTTCCCCGTTTCATTCACAGGATTTCGTTCAAAAACGACACACTAGTGTGTGAGCAAAATCTCTATTGGTTGAACGGTATTATCTACAAACCAGCATTGACAACAAAAACAAAACAGTGAAAGTGGCATCAGTAACGCATTAACAAGTGTTTGAGAAAGGTCATCAGACCATTCAGACCTAGATTTATATAAATAGATTCCCTAATGATAACAAAAATATTGGCAATACCCTTTCTCTAATAGACTGTTCAGTTATTGTACGATACCATGGATTTCTTGGAGATCATGATCAAGTACTAACTTTTTATTTAGGTTTTGAAGCTTTTAACTTTTTATTAATTTTCAAATTGAGAGTGAAGCAAAACATTTAACAAGTAGTTAAATTTAACAAGCAGTAGCCGGGGCTTATACAAGGAGGGGAGGACGGTGGCGATCGTCCACCCATGATTCCTCTTCCACCTTCTATTAAGATCAGTAAACAACTGCTTGAATTTCCCGCTTGATAAGCAACAAATTAAATTAATTTTGCTCTAAAAGTGCCTTTATTCCATTTTGTTAGACATTTGTTTGGATGTTGTCAGGAAAGCTACACCGCATGTTTGCCATGCCGTCTGCTGCTCCCGCTGTTCCTGAACAATCTCCACAGGGTAGTATTACGCAGTGGTGTCGGATCTGATCCTTCTTTGAATAGTTTTCGTATTCGCCCTTCTTCCTCAATATTTAGAACCTTTCATCATTAACCTTATTACGAGTCATTCTTACTCTTGCTGCTTCTTCATATCTAAAATAGCCATAAACCAGCTCTTTATCTTTTTTTAAGAGAAATACTCTTCTCAAGGAGAGTATTTCTTTGCAAATTCCTTTCCATCAATTCCCATATTAAAATAAGCTGGCCGTATGATCGAAACACCATCTTCTTCATGCACTCTCTCTCCTTCTTCATGCACTCTCTCTCCCCGAGAGAGCTTGCATGAAGAAGGTGGTGGATCGAGCTGCCCTTCCAAACCAACTTGTGATGTTGTGTCTGCAGACCCACGCTGCTCCTGCGTGATCCTGAAGTGATCAAGAACTGTCTGGTCAAGGACTTCCCTCACTTGCTGGACCACTACACGCAGAGCAGCAAAGTTATGTTTGGAATGATAAGTGATGATGTGTTTACAGACCCACGCTGCTCCTGCGTGATCCTGAAGTGATCAAGAACTGTCTGGTCAAGGACTTCCCTCACTTGCTGGACCACTACACGCAGAGCAGCAAAGTTATGTTTGGAATGATAAGTCATGATGTGTTTACAGACCCACGCTGCTCCTGCGTGATCCTGAAGTGATCAAGAACTGTCTGGTCAAGGACTTCCCTCACTTGCTGGACCACTACACGCAGAGCAGCAAAGTTATGTTTGGAATGATAAGTGATGATGTGTTTACAGACCCACGCTGCTCCTGCGTGATCCTGAAGTGATCAAGAACTGTCTGGTCAAGGACTTCCCTCACTTCCTGGACCACTACACGCAGAGCAGCAAAGTTATGTTTGGAATGATAAGTGATGTGTTTACAGACCCACACTGCTTCTGCGTGATCCTGAAGTGATCAAGAACTGTCTGGTCAAGGACTTCCCTCACTTCCTGGACCACTACACGCAGAGCAGCAAAGTTATGTTTGGAATGATAAGTGATGTGTTTACAGACCCACACTGCTTCTGCGTGATCCTGAAGTGATCAAGAACTGTCTGGTCAAGGACTTCCCTCACTTCCTGGACCACTACACGCAGAGCAGCAAAGTTATGTTTGGAATGATAAGTGATGTGATTACAGACCCACACTGCTCCTGCGTGATCCTGAAGTGATCAAGAACTGTCTGGTCAAGGACTTCCCTCACTTCCTGGACCACTACACGCAGAGCAGCAAAGTTATGTTTGGAATGATAAGTGATGTGTTTACAGACCCACACTGCTCCTGCGTGATCCTGAAGTGATCAAGAACTGTCTGGTCAAGGACTTCCCTCACTTCCTCGACCACTACACGCAGAGCAGCAAAGACAAGGACCCGCTTATGGCGCACGGACTCTTCATGTTGCGAGGACTGGAGTGGAAGTACATGAGAAGCAAAGTGTGTTACATGAAAATACTAGATACTAATGGCTATTTGATGACAAGTAATGAGGAGTTGAGGACAGTTAAAAGTTGCTCTTGTTCTTTGTACATATTCCTCCCAAAGATCCTGTAGATTCTACATTTCAATTAAAATATGTATATGTTATGTTTATGTTATGGGTCAGAGAGAGGCAGAGTACAACGATCTTATTTCCACGACTGTATATTCTCCATCCAACATTGTTTGTGTCCCATTACCGGGTGGCTCAAAAAATCTCGTGCTTGAGGGGTCCTAACATCGAAAGTATTAAAGGTTAAGAGTTCTGAAAGTTTTACACCATGTTAGAAAACATACCAAAATGTAATATGTATAAGTTTCAAACATTTTGTTGAATAAGAAAAACGTTAGAAATGATTGAAGTTACAGTTGAAAAAAACCCAGAATAAACCAAACTATGGACTTGTTTGAAGAATTGATGTTTATAGATACTTCGTGGGAAATAGGCAATACATTTTATTGTTGTTCTAAGCCATATTCCTCGTGGACTAAGCGCTAACGTAATAAAAAAATTCTGAAAATTGCACACAATAAATTTTCATTAGTTTTCTATAATGTGTGAAAGTTTCAGCTCTTTATCTTCTGTAGTTCTGTCGTAGTGATCTCTCAAACAGATTTTTTTGTGCCACCCGGTATAAAACAAAGAGTCATAATGAACATGATGAGCATGAATGATTTGTATCGTATCTTGAATTTTAGATATTTCGAGTCAGTTTCAAGGAATGGGCTTCAACGCTCGGAAGGAGGAGTTATTCTGGATTAAGATCTTTCTTCCAGCTGTCCCCGATTTTCACTCCCGGAAGGCTAAAGAAAATGTTCTACCTTCTACTGGAATGCGGCACACAGCTGAAGAAGGAGGCCTTTAGGATCGCTCTCTCAGACAACAATGTCGTGGAGGTCAAGGAGTTGATGGGCAAGACCAGCACTGACGTCATCACCACGTGCGCGTTCGGAATCAACTCCAACTGCATCTCCGACCCGAACGCGGAGTTCAGTGAGTTCGGGAAGGCGATCTTCGACTTCACATTTATGACGTCAGTACTTTTCAATTACAATACGATTAGATAGGTAGGACCTTTTTCAAATTGATTGGTGGTACATAGGAATTCCAAAGGGTATTTCACTGGAGTAGGACTGTATACAGTTTGTAGATTTCATAAATTAAGTATTGAAACAAAAATGAGTGTGATTCCAGATCATTCACGTCAATGGCTATTTTCTTCTTGCCTTGGTTGGCAGAACTTGCTGGGTTTAAAGTCTTTCCATTAGAAGCCACGGAGTTTCTACGCAAAGTAAGTCGCATGATTGAGCCTATTTGCATTTTCTTGCATGGTTAAATCGTATTAATTGAGGACATTTTACCAGATAAAATCTTCGAGTATTATGCTGATGAGTGCTACTTTACGATATATTTGTGAAACTGAGATGTATAGAAAACGCCTCATCTTCTTCCATGAAGGTCTTCTGGGATACGCTTGTTGCTCGGGAAGAAAGCAAGACGTGTCGGAACGATCTGATAGACCAACTCATCCAGTTGAAGAACAAGGGCAAGATGGACGATGAAGAAAGAGAGAATTCAACCAAAGAGACGACAACATCATCAGACAAGTCACAGGCAATATTTGGTGAGTTCCAGTTTCAGAAAGATAGAAGCTCACATCGGAGCATTTTCCAAAGAATGTCATATTTCACTTGTGACAAGGAAGAAATTTGGAAATCGTCGTTACAACTTCCAAATAATCATTCAGATATAGAATAGTCATTAAACCAGAAACAAGAAATGTCTGCCAAACTGTAAATAGTTCCGACTCAGTAGAAAAAGTGTCATCCACCGTCATTGATATTATGTTTGGCCATGACCTAACCAAAGATACCTAACTATCGTTGATTTTCTTTGCGATCTCAAGGTTTGTACAATGAATGCTTTGAAGATGTAAATTTGAATATTTATCGACACTCTTTCAGACTTCACTGGCGACGACTTGCTTGCCCAGGCCGGCTTCTTCTACATCACTGGTTTTGAAACCTCATCATCCACCCTCGCCTTCACCCTCTACGACATTGCCATGCACATCGAGGTCCAGGACAGAGTACGACGAGAGGTCAACCAGGTCATGGCACGACATGGAGGTCAAATCACGTACGAGGGGGTCAGCGAGATGAAGTACTTAGAGATGGTTATTTCCGGTGAGAAAATTCCTTGAACTTTTGCCGGAAAATTAACTTTCAATCTGTATTATCTGATATTATCTGTTACATACATACTATTATATTTGCCATCATAATAATACAGTTATAATAGCTCTGTGCTACTATATGAACACTCCCTATTCTATTTGAACACAGAATCACTGAGAAAGCATCCGACTCTGCCGTTCCTGGACCGTCAATGTGTCCAGGACTACAAACTTCCCGGCACTGACTTGGTCATCGAGAAGGGAACGCCGATCTATGTGTCTCTCTTGGGACTCCACAACGATCCCAAATACTTCCCAGATCCGGATACATTTGATCCAGAGAGATTCTCAGAAGAAAACAGACAACATATTCCTGCTCACACTTACATGCCTTTTGGAGAGGGGCCTCGAATTTGTATAGGTAAGTTGGTACCTACGATTGAAATTGAACTTTTCTTGACATATTGCAGTTGACCTTGACTATACTTGGCGCACACCATATTTTAAGTATTTTCAATTCAAAAGTTAAGTAAATATGTATGTGGAAATGTGTCTTTTTCTACTTTCCAGGAATGAAATTTGCTCTAATGGCGATGAAGACGCAGCTGGCCAGCATCTTGTCGCATATTGAAGTGACGCCATGCGCCGCGACGCCCATCCCTCTGGTGTTTAACCCGCAAGGATCGCTCCTGACGCTGGCTCATGGCGGCATTCCTCTCAAGTTCAGACATGTCTAACTCCAGCTCAAGATCAAGCTCAAAATTGTCTAATTTCCAAGTTCATACATATTGTCTATAACTATGTTTTTAAGTCACACATTGTTACCTTGTATCTAATCTTGCACATATGTAGCTATATATCGCATGGTTCGTATAAATAATCATAATTTTTTATGACAAATCCAATTCGCTTGCATGTATAACCCTTGATAACCCTTGTGGACCTTGATTATTAAAAGAGATGTTTCTAAAACTGCATTGATTTACTTTACGTATTGATTTTACATTTATATTTGCTCAGCTATAATTTGAAAAAGAACACTATTTTATTTTAGGCACTATGATGTTCAACTAGAAGAAAAATCTGCAACAATGAATGATCAAGTGTCAGAGCAAACAACATTGATTAGTGAGATTGTATAGCCATTCATTAACTAATAGTTTACAATCCAATTCTTTCTCTCCCAACAAAATCGGCTAACAAATTGTTATATCGTAATAGCTTCATCTACTTACATGATAGTAGCAGGAAAGTTAACATTTTGGAAAGAAACTTTTGACATGAATTGAACATATTTTTCTTAAACTCGAAATAATGCTTTCATAGGTCCTGACCTAGGCATTGCAAGTTTTCCTTTTCCGTTGAAATAACCCTAGAAATCCTTTTCTGACGCTTCCAGAACGCTGCATTTTCCTGACATTTTACCTATTAATTAAGACAATCTTCATCTCGTCACCGAACCAAAGGGCGGAGGGGAGTGGAGAGGGGATCGCTGATGACGTAAACCTCTGACATGAATCTCCAGTCAGTCCAGCGCCATGGCTCTACTCTTCAACATCGTCGCAGCTCTGCTAAGTCTGCTTCTGCTGCTCTACTTCTTATTTGCCAGACGCTTCAGGTACTGGGCGGACAGAGGAGTCCCTGGACCAAAACCAACCTTCTTCTTCGGGAACATCAGGGATGTCATCTTACAGAAGGAATCTCCTGGAGACTTTCTGGATGGAGTTTATAAGAGTTTTCCAGGAAGTCCAGTTGCTGGGATGTACTTTTTGAGCACGTAAGTAATTGAAATTATGGCATTTTCTCCGAAATCGGATGTTGACTTCCGAAAAATGATTTCATTTTATAGATGCACTTTATGCACTTGATGAAAACGCTTCGTGCAACGCGTTGATAAGCGAGCCTTCGTATTGAATACGAAGAAATATTTGTCTGAATGTTGCTTTTCTATAATAGACATTGGAAAAACTGGGAATTGAATACTTAGATGCGTCAAAAGAGAAGCGAGATATTTGCAACGAAATTTATTTGCATAAAAAATTCGACACATATTTCAAATCAAAGCATAAAATGTCAACTTTTCTAGAAGTTCTTGACAGATTTGTCTGAAAATGCGAAGAACACCTACAATGTTGGTCCCGATAGCCACTTGATAGCCATGCAAAATTTGAAGTTGATCGTTTAAAGGATTGTAATTTTCACTCACAGGATTTCGTTCAAAAACTACACTTGCGTATTTTAGCTCGGTTGGTTGAACGGTATTATCAACAAAAGATAGGTCAAAATACCGCATTTATATAAATACTTCTCCCTAATGATAAAAAAAATATTAGCAATTGACTAATTAATGCACTTTCTCTAATACGCTGTAAGATAGCTTGGATTTCTTGGAAATCAAGTGCAGTTTGATTAATTTTTAAATTGATAGTGAAGTAAAATATTAAGTGCATGAACACGTGATGCATCAGACATGTATGAATCAGAAGGAAAATAAACAACTGATAACGTTGGACTTTTCGAGAATCTAGTGGAGCGGTCGCTCCACTCAGCCAAGTCGTACCGTACACTTACAGTCACTCAACATACCGTGCAGACCAACTACTTTTACTGTAAGCAACAACATGGCATTTTCGGCCTACTGGATCTCAACAATGGAAAATCTCTCATTGTTGTGAAATGTCTTAATTTTGAGCTATGGCCCACCTGACAACATATACATCACGCGACAACAACCAGTCATGCCGTTTACGACCTAGAGGACAGTGAAAATCGTGAAATTACACCGCTTTCTTCTTCAGATGATGATGATGATGATGATGATGATGATGATGATGATGATGATGATTCTGATGATTCCCGAAAAAGTTGCTATCACCGCCACAGCCTAAACGGCTGAACCGATCAACCTGAAATTTTTACCACATATGCACTTTTGGCGTCTGATGATACCTTGCCTCTTGTGATTTTTTGTGCCGCCATTTTTAAACCGGAAGTGACGTCATATCTCAAAAACGTCTGGACCGATTAGAACGAAATTAGCGCCATTCGATTTAGATGGTCATCTTTATGAAGTATCAATAACAAAAAAATATTTTCTTATTTTCTAAACCGGAAGTGACGTCATAAATACGCAATATTTCACTTATTTCAACAAATTATACTTAAAATACGTACATAATTAACTTACATTGTAATATAGACAATACAATTTATAAATTCAAGGTTGCAGTGTTCTCGACCGCCATTTCTGAAACCGGAAGTGACGTCATATATCTAAAACGCCTGTACCGATTGCAACTGAACTAGCTCCTGCGTATTCATTCTACTATTTATTTGAAAAATCAATTGGGAAAAATGAATAAACAAATTAACGGTACCGGAAATGGCGGCAGGAACCACTAAAGGAAACAGGAAGTGACGTCATATATTACAAACGGCATGACCGATTTTACGGAAATATAGGGATTATGAATTCAGATGGTCGTTCATGAAGTATCAACTAGATAAAACTTGATTGTATTCTTATTACCTATACCGGAAATGACGTCATAAATATGATGATTGATGAATTATGTCATAAATATGTTAAATGACATTAAATTCACCACTTTATACTTTTAAATAGATATTAGTAAACGTACATTGTGAATAATTATAAATTCAAGGTTGCAGTGTTCTCGGCCGCCATTCCTGAAACCGGAAGTGACGTAATATATCTAAAACGCCTGTACCGTTTGCAACTGAACTAGCTCCTGCGTATTCATTCTGCAACTTTTTTTGAAACTCAATTGTGAAAAATGAATAAACAAATTAACGGTACCGGAAATGGCGGCAGGAACCACTAAATGAAACCGGTAGTGACGTCATATATTACAAACGGCAAGACCGATTTTACGGAAATATAGGGATTATGAATTCAGATGGTCGTTCATAAAGTATCAACTAGATTGTTTTCCTATTACCTATACCGGAAATGACGTCATAAATATGCTAAATGACGTCATAAATATGATAATTGACACTAAATTCACCACTTTATACTTTTAAATAGATATTTAGTAAACCTACTTTGTAAATAATTATAAATTCAAGGTTGCAGTGTTCTCGGCCGCCATTTTTAAAACCGGAAGTTACGTCATATATTGAAAACAGCTGTACCGATTGCAACCAAATTTTGGAAATGTGTAGGACTAATAATTATGAATTGAAGACGACATTATTTTCGGCCGCCATTGTTAAAACCGGAAGTGACGTCATATATCGAAAACGGCTGTACCGATTGCAACCAAATTTTGGAAATATGGAGGACTAATAATTATGAATGAAATACGACATTATTTTCGGCCGCCATTGTTAAAACCGGAAGTGACGTCATATATCGAAAACGGCTGTACCGATTGCAACCAAATTTTGGAAATATGTAGGAATTATAATTATGAATTAAAGACGACATTATTTTCGGCCGCCATTGTTAAAACCGGAAGTGACGTCATGTGTCGAAATCGTCTGTACCGATTGCAACCAAATTTTGGAAATATGGAGGACTAATAATTATGAATTAAAGACGACATTATTTTCGGCCGCCATTGTTAAAACAGGAAGGGACGTCATATATCGAAAAAGGCTGTACCGATTGCAACCAAATTTTGGAAATATGTAGGACTTATAATTATGGATAAAAAGACGACATTATTTTCGGCCGCCATTGGTTAAACCGGAAGTGACGTCATATATCGAAATCGTCTGTACCGATTGCAACCAAATTGTGCAATTATGTAGGACTTATAATTATAAATTCAAGACGACATTATTTTCGGCCGCTATTTCAAAACCGGAAGTGACGTCATATATCGAAAACGGCTGGATCGATTATAACGAAACTTAAGCTATTCTTCTTGGATAATCATTTTCATCTTATACCAAACGCAACTTTTCTTAGTGAGCAAATCGGTTGAGGCGTATTTTTTTAAAGAAATTAGTCCCTGCTCGGACATGTGCTACAAGCTGTATGAATAAACTAACAAAAGAAGTGATATCCCAGAAAAAAACACTCCGTGTAAAAAAGGCAGCCAAGTCTCTTTACTTTAAAAAAATTCAACACCGAAAAGGAGTGATATCAAAAAAGGAGCCAAGTCAATGACATTTCCAAATATTTAATCGTATTTTTGAAATAAAAGAATAAACACCGAGAAATACTTTACAAAAGGACTTGGCGCATCGTTTTTTTTTAATTCATTTTTTGATTCATAAGCATATGCCATTGATATACAACCGTCATTTAGAATTTTTAGAATAATAGGGAAACATCTTTCAATTACATATTATACATACCTACTGTAAAATATTATCTATTAGAATATGTACGTACGCGATAAAACTTGTTGCCTATGTTTTCTATAAATACACAATAGTTAGTTATCTTCGTAATATTGTTTCGTGGTCAACATAATTAAGTCTCATGCGTTATACCTTCTCATCATGAAATACATTTCTATTAATCCACATTTTATAACAAAACATTTCACAAAGTACATAGTCACATTGAATTTCTATTAAAAATTTTAACTTTATACACTTGACACTTCAAAAATATATAATAGTGTTCCAAAGACAGTTCGTAATTATTTGACAACGTTTCATGATTTCCTTCAGTCAAGATCAAATTATGAAAAGATACCCTTCTAATATCACCATATTAACAGTGCTATAAGAAAATGTATGAGCCCACTTCCAATTGTTATTTAATTCTTCCACCCTTATATTACTTATCTATTACAGCATGAAATCTTTCTATTATCGCCATTGACAAAACTATAAAATAGCCATTTCTAAAAGTAGCTTGATTCATAGTTTCTGGCTCTAATAGAAAGAGGAAAATGTACCTACTTTAAATTTCTTTCCACTTTTAGTATTGAATGAGGTCTTTAAAAAAACGATGCGCCAAGTCCTTTTGTAAAGTATTTCTCGGTGTTTATTCTTTTATTTCAAAAATACGATTAAATATTTGGAAATGTCATTGACTTGGCTCCTTTTTTGATATCACTCCTTTTCGGTGTTGAATTTTTTTAAAGTAAAGAGACTTGGCTGCCTTTCTTACACGGAGTGTTTTTTTTCTGGGATTCGACCTTCTCATAGCGACTTAACACAATGATGCTATGTGGCTGAGTATTGATACACATGTATGATGATAACAATCAGATGAGTTTACACCATACGATTGGATGCATTTTGTATTTAAACACACTTGAATCAGACGACTTGTCACTTGTCAGACTTTAGAATCAAACTTTAAACTGACTTGAGTACCGATTTTCAGTGTTTTTAAATACACTTTTTTGTGATAGTTTGCAGACGAAACAATGCAGTGATTGCAATGATTTGAAAATCTAATCATCATTAGGCATATATTTGACAGTCTGTGGGCCTGGTATGACCAACTGATTATGTTGTGAATGTGATAAAATGTATCCCCACCGCGACTACCAGTTGTACACAAACGTATACCTAGTAGGAAGTTGCTTAAAATATAGATATTTGTATAGAAAGGGGTGATCCACATCTTCCATCATCTTTGTACCAACATTGCCAAGATGATTTATTTATTGCAACGAATTATTTTTATGATACCTAAGTTTTCAGACTCCAATTACGTTCTTAACCATTAGGTCTAAATGATAAGTGTTATGTCTGCAGACCCTCGCTGCTTCTGCGTGATCCAGAAGTGATCAAGAACTGTCTGGTGAAGGACTTCCCTCACTTCCCACACCACTACATGACGAGCAGCAAAGTTAGGTTTGGAATGATAAGTGATGTGTTACAGACCATCGCTGCTGCTGCGTGATCCAGAAGTGATCAAGAACTGTCTTGTGAAGGACTTCCCTCACTTCCCACACCACTACATGACGAGCAGCAAAGTTAGGTTTGGAATGATAAGTGATGTGTTACAGACCATCGCTGCTTCTGCGTGATCCAGAAGTGATCAAGAACTGTCTGGTGAAGGACTTCCCTCACTTCCCACACCACTACATGACGAGCAGCAAAGTTAGGTTTGGAATGATAAGTGATGTGTTACAGACCCTCGCTGCTTCTGCGTGATCCAGAAGTGATCAAGAACTGTCTGGTAAAGGATTTCCCTCACTTCCCACACCACTACATGACGAGCAGCAAAGAAAAGGACCCGCTGTTTGCACGCGGACTATTCGTGTTGCGAGCACCAGATTGGAAGCATATGAGGAGCAAAGTGAGATTCTTGAAGGATTCTGACACTAGATACTATTAATCTATTTGATAACACACATTCGATTCCCCATTTTCTAAGGGCAGTTAAAAGATGCGCTAGATCTTTTTCATGTTCTTACCAAAGAACCTGACGATTCTTTCTCTTGATGTCTCTTGTTTATTTTATTCAAAAAATATCATTACATAGAGTTACACGTATAACAAAGTAACAATCAACATCCTACTATTTTCTTCTGATTTGTATGCGTATCTTGAATTGTAATGAGTTATTTTGTTTTGTTTTCTCATGGATATGGGCTTCAACACTGGAAGGAGGAGATATTATCCTGAACAATTAAATGTCTTCTTCCAGTTGTCCCCGATTTTCACCTCCGGAAGGCTGAAGAAAATGTTCTACCTTCTACTGGAATGCGGCACACAGCTGAAGACGGAGGCCTCCAGGATCGCTCTCTCAGACAACAATGTCGTGGAGGTGAAGGAGTTGATGGGCAAGACCAGCACTGACGTCATCACCACGTGCGCGTTCGGAATCAACTCCAACTGCATCTCCGACCCGAACGCGGAGTTCAGTGAGTTCGGGAAGGCGATCTTCGACTTCACATTTATGACGTCAGTTGAGTACTTTTCAAAAGAAAATAATGTATGGTTGTGGGCTTTCCGATTTCTGACACCAATTTGTGGTAAGTATGATGAAAAAAATGAGTGTCTAATTAGATTGTCCTATTATTGTTCTAGATCATTCGAGGGAATGTCTTCTTTCTTCTTGCCTTGGTTGGCCAAACTTGCTGGGTTTAAATTCTTTCCATTAGAAACCACGGCGTTTCTACGCAAAGTAAGTTGCATGACTGAGCCAGCTTGCATATTGTCGATTATAAGATATATTTGAGAAACTGAGATATATGGAACACTAGAACTAAAAGATAAAGTTCCATCTTCTTCCATGAAGGTCTTCTGGGATACGCTTGTTGCTCGGGAAGAAAGCAAGACGTGTCGGAACGATCTGATAGACCAACTCATCCAGTTGAAGAACAAGGGCAAGATGGACGATGAAGATGGAGAGAATGCAACTAAAGAGACGACAACTTCATCAGACAAGTCACAGGCAATGTTCGGTATGAGTTATACTCGTATACATTGTTTTCGGAGCAGTTACCAAAGAATTTCATGTTTCACTTGAGAGCAAGGAAGTTATTTGTCAGTCTCTATGATTTGACAATGGTCATGCCGACTTCGAAATAATGACTACAATCAATCAGATATACCAGATTTATCAGATTTATCAGATATAAACGGATTCGTGCAGGAACCAGGAACCAGAATTTTCCCCAAACTGTAAATCTTTCCGACACAGCAGGATCCAAACTGTCGTCACGCTTCTGATGTAACTTTTACTTGTTCTCTTGACGATACGCTCGGATGACACCATCAAAAGCTTTGCAGAAATAAATTTGAATTCATGAAACTCCACACCCTTTCAGACTTCACTGGTGACGACTTGCTGGCCCAGGCCGGCTTCTTCTACATCGCTGGTTTTGAGACTTCCTCCTCCACCCTCGCCTTCACCCTCTACGAGATTGCCATGCACATCGAGGTCCAGGATAGAGTGAGGGCAGAGGTCAACCAGGTCATCGCACGACATGGAGGTCAAATCACATACGAGGGGGTCAGCGAAATGAAGTACTTAGAGATGGTTATATCCGGTGAGAAAATTCCACCTAATTCCTTGAACTTTTGCCGGAAAAGATAAAACTTTATATTATTATCTGTTAGACTGCTACTTACATAAATGTTACACCTATGGTCGGTGACAGGCAAAGATGAACCCGCGCTAGCATGGGCCGGCCTATTCCTGGCAAATTGGCAATGCTAAACAGGGTTCATCTTTGCCTGTCACCGACCATACGCCATTGTGCTTCTATATGAACACTCCTTCTGTTTGAACACAGAAGCACTGAGGAAGCATCCGACTCTGCCGTTCCTGGACCGTCAATGTGTCCAGGACTACCAACTTCCTGGCACTGACTTGGTCATCGAGAAGGGAACACCGATCTATGTGTCTCTCTTGGGACTCCACAACGATCCCAAATACTTCCCAGATCCGGACACATTTGATCCAGAGAGATTCTCAGAAGAAAACAAACAACACATTCCTGCTCACACTTACATGCCTTTTGGAGAGGGACCTCGCATTTGTATGGGTAAGTTGGAACGAATGAAATTGAACTTTTCTTGACATGTTGTTAGAAGTATGAACTTGAGTTTATATTTGGCCCACCTTTTACAAGGATTTTGAATTCAAAAGTGCGTCATCTCAATATTATATGGGACGACAAGTATGGTTTATAAAAGTAAGTGGAAATGTGCATTTTACTTCATTGCAGGAATGAGATTTGCTCTAATGGCGATGAAGACGCAGCTAGCAAGCATCTTGTCGCATATTGAAGTGACGTCATGCGCCGCGACGCCCATCCCCCTGGTGTTTAACCCGCAAGGATCGCTCCTGGCGCTGGCTAATGGCGGCATTCCTCTCAAGTTCAGACATGTCTAACTTCAGCCAACGATCCTTCTCCAGCTCAATTTCAAACACGGCTATAACTGTATTTAAATTCAGACACTTATTTCAATCTATTACTGAAAGAATATATTTAAACAAAATCGTTTGTTTTATAGTAGTAGTATTCTTACTGCTGTTTATTTAGTGTACTTCTGTTACCGAATACAGCCACCTTGCTAATGTGATTAAAGCCATAGAATAAAGAAACATTTCTTACTGCTGTTTATTCAGTGTACTTCTTCTCCCGAATACAGCCACCTTGCTAATGTGATTAAAGCCATAGAATAAAGAAACATTTCTTACTGCTGTTTATTTAGTGTACTTCTTCTCCCGAATACAGCCACCTTGCTAATGTGATTAAAGCCATAGAATAAAGAAAGATTTCTTACTGCTGTTTATTTAGTGTACTTCTGTTTCCGAATACAGCCACCTTGCTAATGTGATTAAAGCCATAGAATAAAGTAACATTTCTTACTGCTGTTTATTTAGTGTACTGCTGTTCCCGAATACAGCCACCTTGCTAATGTGATTAAAGCCATAGAATAAAGAAACATTTCTTACTGCTGTTTATTTAGTGTACTTCTGTTGCCGAATACAGCCACCTTGCTAATGTGATTAAAGCCATAGAATAAAGAAACATTTCTTACTGCTGTTTATTCAGTGTACTTCTTCTCCCGAATACAGCCACCTTGCTAATGTGATTAAAGCCATAGAATAAAGAAACATTTCTTACTGCTGTTTATTTAGTGTACTTCTTCTCCCGAATACAGCCACCTTGCTAATGTGATTAAAGCCATAGAATAAAGAAAGATTTCTTACTGCTGTTTATTTAGTGTACTTCTGTTTCCGAATACAGCCACCTTGGTAATGTGATTAAAGCCATAGAATAAAGTAACATTTCTTACTGCTGTTTATTTAGTGTACTGCTGTTCCCGAATACAGCCACCTTGCTAATGTGATTAAAGCCATAGAATAAAGAAACATTTCTTACTGCTGTTTATTTAGTGTACTTCTGTTGCCGAATACAGCCACCTTGCTAATGTGATTAAAGCCATAGAATAAAGAAACATTTCTTACTGTGGTTTATTTAGTGTACTTCTGTTCCCGAATACAGCCACCTTGCTAATGTGATTAAAGTCATAGAATAAAGAAACATTTCTTACTGCTGTTTATTTAGTGCACTTCTGTTCCCGAATACAGTCACCTTGCTATTTTAAAGCCATAGAATAAAGTAACATTTCTTAATTCTGATAAACCGAGTTGTTGTAGGAATATTATCGATGCCCCAATGTACCGGGTTGAAGTTAGCCTGCCAGCCTCCAGCCTTCCATCTAATACCAACCTTAAAATTATTTTTTTAAAACCCGCTAGGTCTTTTTTGCTAATTACGTCCTTAATTGGAGTGTGCAGATAAATATTATAAGTAATATTGTTACTAATACACCTCCATTTTCATATCTGCGCGAGAATAGATGTTAAAATATCAATGTAACCTGAAATAAATATAATTAATTAATTTCAAACATGAAAGTTTTTTATTTATTTTTATTTTTGGATATGAGTTGCATTACACATTATATAACAACATGTCAAAAGATTTTGTTGCGCGTTTGAAAACTCCATTGCCAATTAAATGATACTAATTATTCATTATATGATTCTATTCGATTTTTCATATGAATATCATACTTCTTTGAGGTTACTCTAACCTGTAATTCAGGTAAGGTTGTCATTCAATGTGTAATAAAACTCAAATCAAAAAATAAAAAAATAAAAAAAATACATTCATATTTTAAATTTAAATTGAATAATGCATAATTAAAAAATGGTGATAAGACTTGTATCAATGAAATAGTATTGAAGCAATTGCATCCTAGGTTTGCGAATTTTTCATGTTGTAAAGCCCCATTTACACGGTGCAATTTCTTGAACAACGACTGAGTAGTGAGTTTGACCTTGAAGGGTTTTTTGATAAATTTTTATAAATATCTTTTACCAATGTAATTTGTAATAAAATTCTTCACAACTGTTAAATGAAAATAATTTCATAGCTTGAAGTGGTTTATTTTCTCATGTGAATTTAAAATTTGTAAAATATAAAATAAAATAAAATAGTTTTTTTAATGTTTTAGTTACTTTTTGTTACAAGAAACAACAAAAACAACAAACAAAAAGTACCTAAAACATTTTAAAAAATTACAAAATTAAACACCATAGAAAATAAACCACTTCAAGCTATGAAATTATTTTCATTTAACAGTTGTGAAGAATTTTATTACAAATTACATTGGTAAAAGATATTTATAAAAATTTATCAAAAAACCCTTCAAGGTCAAACTCACTACTCATCCGTCTTCATATTTTTAGAGGATTCCTGATATATTTTTAAAATTCCTTTGTTTCTTTCATTCATACGACATGATCAAAGATAGAGATGATCGAGATAGAGTTGCTATGTAGTAAACAAAGAGTTCGTAATAATCCAATTATAATTTTTTCATAACAAAATCGGCTGACATGACACATCGTAATATCAATCATACTAAAGAACAGGAGCAGGAAAATTCACATTTTGGAAAGGAGCTTTAAGCCCGATTTACACGGTCACATTTATTGAACAACTTCTGTGTCACAGTCTTTGGCACAGTCTTTGTCACATTTCTTGAAGGAAATTAGAACATGTTTTAAGTTCGGTGACAGAAAGTTGCTTCGTGTAAATGCAAAATTTATGTGAAAACTGGGAATGTGATGTGACACAAAAGTTGTTCAAGAAATTGTACCAATTTACACGGAGCAACTTCTTGTAAAACTTCTCTGCCACACTTCTGTGTCACACTTCTTGATGGAAATTAAAACATGTTCTAAATGATATAAAAGTTGAGCTCAAGTTCTGTGTCGAGAAGTTGCATCGTGTAAATGCAAACAGCAAAATTGTGTGAAAACTGGGAATGTGACACAGAAGTTGTTCAAGAAGTTGCTCCGTGTAAATTGGGCTTTAGACATGAACTTTTGAAAATATTTTCTTAAACTCGAAATATTGCTTTAATAAGTCCATAAAGGACGTTGACCAAAAGGTAAAGACTGAAAAGTTTCCTTCTCCGTAGAAATGAACTTATGAAAAGTTATTTGTATAAAAAAGGATTTCCGATTTTTCGGATTTTGACGAGGATCTCGTCACCCACTCCCACAAACCACTTAGGACAGGCGATGAATAAATGATGATGGGGGGGGGGGGGGAGAGGGGAGAGGGGATCGCTGATTACGTCAACCTCTGACATGAATCTCCAGTCAGTCCAGCGCCATGGCTCTACTCTTCAACATCGTCGCAGCGCTGCTAAGTCTGCTTCTGCTGCTCTACTTCTTATTTGCCAGACGCTTCAGGTACTGGGCAGACAGAGGAGTCCCTGGACCAAAACCAACCTTCTTCTTCGGGAACTTCAGAGATGTCATCTTACAGAGAGAATCTCCAGGAGACTTTCTGTATGGAATTTATAAGAGTTTTCCAGGAAGTCCAGTTGCTGGAATGTACATTATGAGCACGTAAGTTTTGAATTGTGTATAGAGAAAGCCCATAATAGTATTTTATCCAAAATCAGTTGCTGACATTTTTTTATTGTTATTTATTTATTTATTTATTCGTAGTACATTGAAAATAAATACAGTAAAATCAGTAAATTTATCTCCCTAATAAGTTGTACGTATACCTGTGTCGGGGAGATATGCGGAAGTAACAATTTCAGTATAAACAAGTAAAAACAGTTGTCAAAACATGAAAATGAACTAAAATAAAACTAAAAAGTAAATCTAAAACAGGAATAGTAACTATTTGCAATATATTTAGATTTGAAAGTTACATACAATATACATAACCTTGACAATGAGCTATAGTGCTGCTATCCTTGAGCTGCTATCTTGAGCAGTCTGCGCCGCGCTAGCAGTTGTGAAACGTGCAAACCATCACGCAAGCGGGCACAACATGATGTATATTTCATTTTATGATGTGGGCGGTTTCTTCATTAGGGGTGGTTTGGCGAAGTGGGTAAATACATACAGACAGACAGACAGACAGACATCCTATTTTATATATACCGGGTGGCGCAAAAAAACGCACAATGGGGGAGACATCGCTGTGAAGAATCTACTACATACTTCGAGCTGAAAATTTCACATAATATAAACAACATACAAATGTTTAAGGTGGTGCAAGCACGAGCGATTTTGCTGCTTTTTGTAGACACTTTTTGCGATACGATTGGAGACGAAATGGGTAGACCAAATTATTTGAAATTTTAATCGTGATTAGATAAAAGACAAACTTAGGGTTATCCCTTGGTACATTTTTAATTTTTTGTTTCGTTAATTAGTAATAATTAGTGGATTTTTGGTGAAAAATTAGCTATTTTCTTGTCTCCATGGGGGCCGTATAAAATTAAATTTCAAAAATGTGACAAGTGATAACCCTAAGTTTGTCTTTCATCTCATTATGATTAAAATTTGAGATCAATTGGTTTACGGGTTTGGTCTCCAATCGTATCGCAAATTTCAGTGTTTTGCGCGGTTTTGTTGAATAACCGGCGCCTAATTAGATGCAAGAAGCAAAAATGAAAAAGTGCTACTAATATACAATCAGACTGATCATGTGAACATCCTGTAAAAGTTACACTCACTTATGAAACAATTTTTCTCTCTCAATTTTCTACAACGGCCGAGCGCTAGTATCACCTTAATGTGTGAAAGTTTCAAAAACATTACTCTTGTGTGAAAAAAGTTACAGCAGTTCGATTTGGTTGTCGAAAAATCGATTACATATTATACGGAGCTCAAATAGGGCGCGTCCAGAAAACATGCATTGGTTGGGACGCTGTTTTCAAAACTACGCATGATAACAAGCTGAAAAATTCAAATTTTATGCAAAATATATTGCCATTATTGGTGTAAACATTTTAATAAATTTGAGTAAACTAAACGAAAGTTATGGTACCTTCAAGCTGAGATTAAATGCAGAATTAGCGTGAGATAATTACACTTTTTGAAATTATCGTGCGTATAATAAAAACTTAGAAATGATATTCTGCTTTTAGGCTTAACTTAAGACAACATAACTTTCGTTCCATTGAACCGAATGTATTGAAATTTGTACATAATTAAGCAATATATTTTGTCAAAAATTAAACATTTTCAGATTGATTTCTTTAGCAGTTGTGAAGAAACAGAGTCCCGAACTGCCGTTGGACGTTTGGGCTATTTGAGCTTCGTATAATCGATTTTTCGACAACCAAATTCGAACAGCTGTAACTTTTTTCCCACAAAAGTAACGTTTTTGAAACTTTCACACATTAAACCTTAGTACGTTGTTGAGCGAGCGTAGCCGTCGTCACCACGGTACTCTTATGGCACTTTCTCTGTGTGTGTGTGTGTTTTTTTTTTTTTTTTTTTTTTTTTAGTGGCCGCGGCCCAGGTTAAACCGCACAACCAATTGATCTGAAATTTTGCACATATACTAACGTAATCTATGCGGTCCCTGGGATCGTTTTTAAAAGGGCTCCTGTGATTGGTTCATATTTTAAAAAATTATCTTTCGATTGGTTGCTCCGATCAATTTGAAATTTTTACAAGTCATTACAACCAACATTGTCCCCAATCTTACAAAGTTTCAGCCAAATCCTCCAATTGGTTAATATTTCAAACCATCGTTCCAGTGATTTTTGACATTTAAACAAGAACCGTTTGACCGATCAACTTAAAACTTTTCATGGTCATTAAGACCAACATTATCTGTATTATTGAAAATTTTCTGACTAATCTGTGTTTAAATTCAAAAGGAATTTACCTTTTACGGACATTTTTGGTGTTGGCTGTCAAATTTCTCGAAACTATGTGATAACGGCATACTTCGACTCTCAGTTCCAAGGTAGTTAGAGCAGAAATAAGGTTAGAACAGATTGTGTACTATATACACACACTAATATCATACTAGGAAAACGCTCAGTGTAACGCGTTGATGAGCGAGCACAGAACATGCAACATCCCCATAGTAACGATGCACGACACGGCACAGAACGATTTTCTCTGCAATTTTTCAATCTCCATAATACTCTGGATGAATAACAGATCCATTGTGTCGTGAAGTCTTACCTACATACCTTCTCCAGAAATCTCTTGTAACATCCCATTCTAAACTCGTAAAATTACAATTAATACTTGACTGATTGGGCTTACAATATGTAAAATTTAATAATAAGTTGGTCTTGATCACCATGCAAAATTTGAACTTAATGTGAACATTTTTATTGTCGACCAATCAGAAGACATTATTTAAACTTAAACCAATTAGAGGATTTGGCCTTCGTACAGGAGCACAAGTCTTGAAAAAAGCGTTTTGAAACCGTCTGACGTTTTCATTGATCAAAACGTAAAAAAAGTTGACGACTATACCTTAGCCTTCAACTTTTTTACGTTTTGATCAATGAAAACGTCAGACGGTTTCAAAACGCTTTTTTCAAGACTTGGCCTCCTGCATCCGATTTTATGCGCTAGCTCAAAAATGCTTTCATTTTACTGTACTTTGTGGATAGCTTGGCTGCTCTACAGGCCTTGCCTTGGAACAGAAGCTTAAAGAAGGCAGGGATGACAATTTAGTATACATTTTTCAAGATTATGGAATAAAATGACCTTAAAATGACACAACTTTTGAAAATAACGACAGATTAGACTGGAAATTGGCAAAAATATCTAAAATGTTGGTACCAATGACCACGCGAAGTTTCAAGTTGATCGGTAAATCTGTTCTAGTTTAAATTACAAAAATCACCGTAAAAATGGTTTCAAATTTAAACCAATGGGAGGATTTGGCTGAAATTTATTATGATTGGGTAAATTGTTGGTTGAAATGACTTTGCTAAATTTCAAATTGATCGGAACAACCAATCGAAAGATAATTTTTTTTAAATTTGAACCAATCACAGGAGCCCGTTCAAAAACGATCCCAGGGACCTCATAGATTACGTTAGTATGTGTACAAAATTTCAGATCGATTGCTTGAGTGGTTTGACCT
Source organism: Leuctra nigra (assembly GCA_934045905.1). Classification (NCBI taxonomy): domain Eukaryota; kingdom Metazoa; phylum Arthropoda; class Insecta; order Plecoptera; family Leuctridae; genus Leuctra; species Leuctra nigra. The sequence continues at coordinate 28,627,455 of OW203766.1, forward strand.
GGGCTGTGTCCACACAAAAAAAAAAAAACACACATAGAAAGTGCCATAAGAGTACCGTGGTGACGCTCGCTACGCTCGCTCAATGAGTGATCCCAGGTATATTTTTTGAATGAGATCCATTGATTTTTAAAAATTAACAATAAACCGTTCAATCATAAAGGTTCAATTGATCAACTTAAAACTTTGCATGGTTATTGGGACCAATATTTTAGGAATTTTTTGAGATTTTTATACATGTCTCGACGTCATTCAAGAATTATTGGCTTTTAATGATATTTTCCATAGACAGAATTTAGGTTCGAGGTGTTGCGCGTATCCGTGCTCGCTCATCAACGCGTTACACAGAGCGTTTTCCTAGTTTATATTATGTTAAATTGTCTCGCCCATTGTGCGTTTTTTTGCGCCACCCGGTATATATTTAGCAAGCTGAGATAAGTCATCGATCCGGCTGTTTGCGGATGACTGTGTCATTTACCGGCTCATCTCATATGAAGCTATACTTCAGGAGGATCTCAACACTGTTGACAACTGGGTGACCATGACGGGACGAATGGACCTGTTTTATTACCTTTGCAAGGACGCGAAAGCATATTCCTTGCAGTTCCCCTCTTGTTCAACGCCCAGCCTGCAAATCTAGTCGGGCGCTATTTCGACGCTGCCAAGCTAAGTTTTATCGTACGTTACGTGCTACCTACCAGACACTTATAGTACTGCAACCGTTTAGTGCCGTTTTTGGGGTTTCGGCTAGCATACAGGTTATGAAGTAAAAATGTAAACAGATGCTACATCGGCATGCGAACTTTTTAAAGAAAATCCGGAAAATATTTTTGACGTTTAACAGTTTATTGGCGGTAAAAATTAAACGGTTACATCGAGAGCCCCATTTACAAGGTAAAATTTCCTATCAAATCTTGTATAAAATCTTTTCTTCAAATCTAGTGGAGCGGTCGCTCCACGCCAGCCAAGTCGTACGGCGCGCGCACACTCTCATATAAAGGCTGGAGCAAACCCACTTTTACTGTAAGCATCAAAGTGGCATTTTCGGCCTACTGGATCTTAAAATTGAGAAATCTCACATTGTTGCGAAATATCTTAATTTCGAGCTATGGCCCACCCTACAACATATACCAAATTTGGGAACAATAGTTTACGCCCTTTGCGCGCTAGAGGGCCGTGAAAACAGTGTTTTAGGGCGGTTTTCATAATAATAATCTTAGTAGTAGTAGTAGGCTGGAGCTAAAATCCGGTAAACAGGCCACAGCCTAAACGGCTGCGCCGATTGATCTCACATTTTTACCACGTGTGCACTTTTGGCGTCTGATTTAACCTTGTCCCCATGAATTTTTTGTGCCGCCATTTTGAAACCGGAAGTGACGTCATATCTCGTCAACGGTTGGACCGATCGGAACGAAATTTGCGTCAATCGTTTCAGACGGTCATCTATATGGATTATCAATATCAAAAGACTGAACATTATTTTAAATAAACCGGAAATGACGTCATGAAATTTGAAATACATCGATTTGCATTTCAGCAACAACTGTTGATCCGATTGTCTTGATATTTATGTAACGTTTGTACTTTTGATATTTCATTTGACTTGTTATAAAACCAACCGGAAGCCGCCATTTTGAAACCGGAAGTGACATCATGTCTCAAAAACGGCTAAACAGATTAGAACAAAACCAGCGCTAAACGATTTAGACGGTCAACTTTATGTAATCAGTAATATTTGATGATTCAAATATCGAAACCGGAAATGACGTCACACATTTTATGACCTATACCGGAAATGACGTCATAAATATGCTAAATGACGCTAAATTCACCACTTTATACTTTAAAACAGATATAAGTAAACGTACTTTGTAAATAATTATAAATTCAAGGTTGCAGTGTTCTCGGCGGCCATTTTTAAAACCGGAAGTGACGTCATATATCGTAAACGGTTGTACCGATTGCAACCTAAGTTTGGAAATGTGTTGGACTAATAATTATGAATTCAAGACGACATTATTTTCGGCCGCCATTGTTAAAACCGGAAGTGACGTCAAATATCGAAAATGGCTGTACCGATTGCAATCAAATTTTGGAAATGTGTTGTACTAATAATTATGAATTCAAGACGACATTATTTTCGGCCGCCATTGTTAAAACCGGAAGTGACGTCATATATCGAAAATGGCTGTACCGATTGCAACCAAATTTTGGAAATGTGTTGTACTAATAATTATGAATTCAAGACGACATTATTTTCGGCCGCCATTGTTAAAACCGGAAGTGACGTCATATATCAAAAACGGCTGTACCGATTGCAACCAAATTTTGGAAATGTGTAGGAGTAATAATTATGAATTCAAGACGACATTATTTTCGGCCGCCATTGCTAAAACCGGAAGTGACGTCATATATCGAAAACGGCTGGACCGATTGTAACGAAACTTAAAGCTATTCTTCTTGGATAATTATTTTAATCTTATATACCAAACGCAACTTTTCTAAGTATCCAAATCGGCATAGGCGTATTTTTTTAAAGAAATAAGTTCTTGCACGGACACAAGCTGTGCTACAAGCTGTATGAATAAACTAACAAAAGAAGTGATATCCCAGAAAAAAACACTCCGTGTAAAAAAGGCAGCCAAGTCTCTTTACTTTAAAAAAATTCAACACCGAAAAGGAGTGATATCAAAAAAGGAGCCAAGTCAATGACATTTCCAAATATTTAATCGTATCTTTGAAATAAAAGTATAAACACCGAGAAATACTTTACAAAAGGACTTGGCGCATCGTTTTTTTAAAGACATCATTCTATCCTAAAAGTGGAAAGAAATTTACAAGTAGGTACATTTTCCTCTTTCTATTAGAGCCAGAATCTATGAATCAAGCTACTTTTAGTAATGACTATTTTATAGTTTTGTCAATGGCGATAGAAGCATGATTTTATGCTGTAATATATAAGTAATATAAGGGTGAAAGAATTACATAACAATTGGAAGTGGTGAGAATGTAGGTTTCTTTGGAAAACTTCCATGGAGTCAGGAGTCAGGATCCTCATCAGTGTGTTGTGTCTAATGTCCGCCCGTCCGATCGGGTAGCTCAGTTGGTAGAGCTCTCGCCCGGCAAGTGAGAGGTCCCAAGTTCGTGCCCCGGTTCGGTCGGATATTTTTCACAACACACATCCCTTCATATCAATTGGAAGTGGGCTCATACATATTCTTGCAGTACTGTTAATATGGCGATATTAGACTGGTATCTTTTCATAATTTGATCTTGACTGAAGGAAATCATGAAACGTTGTCAAATAATTACTAACTAATGGAACACAATTATATATTTTTGAAGTGTCAAGTGTATAAAGTTAAATTTTTTAATAGAAATTCAATATGACTGTCTTCTTTGTGAAATGTATTTTTATAAAATGTGTATTAATAGAAATTGTTACATGATGTGAAGGTATAACGCATGATGAGACTTAATTATATTCACCACGAAACAATATTACGAAGATAACTATTGTGTATATTTATAGAAAGCATAGACAACAAGTTTCATAGCGTATATATTCATATAGAAAATATTTTACAGAAGGTATGTATAATATGTACCTAATTGAAAGATGTTTCCCTATTATTCTAAACATTCAAAATGACGGTTGTATATAAATGGCACATGCTTATGAATAGAAAAATGTCTTTAAAAAAACGATGCGCCAAGTCCTTTTGTAAAGTATTTCTCGGTGTTTATACTTTTATTTCAAAGATACGATTAAATATTTGGAAATGTCATTGACTTGGCTCCTTTTTTGATATCACTCCTTTTCGGTGTTGAATTTTTTTAAAGTAAAGAGACTTGGCTGCCTTTTTTACACGGAGTGTTTTTTTCTGGGTTTAATTTTACATGAACAAGGCAATTTGATGGTAAAATGTTCTGTCATAGGGTTTTGTAAAATATTTTATCATATAAAGCACGTTCTGTTTATGTAAAAGATTTTAGACAAAAGATTTGATAAAAGATACTAAAAACTAAAAACTTCTGACAGGAAGTGGAGAAATTATCAATATTTTCGTTCCGCTCTTCCTCTTTGATCTAGTATACATAGCTGCTTCAATCTCTGTTGGACTCATAGGCTCTTTCACATAAGGCAAGTGATTACGACGTAAATTAAAAAAAAAGTGTGTTCATTCGTATGAAAGTTGCTGTTCTATCATAAACATTGGAAAACTTGGAATTGAATGCGAAAGGAGCAGCGAGATATTTTCTCCGAATTTATTTGCATAAATTTGACACATATCAAATTGAGCATAAATTGTCAATAAAATGTCAACAACTCAAGAAGTAATGTTGATCGGTAAAACAGTATCCTGTTTAATTTTCAATCGCAGGATTTCGTTCAAAAACCTGCGTGTGAGCAAAATTTCAGACCGATTGGTTGAACGGTATTATCTGCAAACCTTGAGCCTTGACAACAAAAACAAAGTCTTTCTATGTGTTTGAGACAGGTCATCTACCTGATTTCTATAAATAGTTTTCCCTAATGATAAAAATAATAGCAATTAATTAATGCCCTTTCTCTAATACACTGTTCAGTTATTGTACGATTGCTCAGATCTTAGAAATCAAGTAATTTTTTATTACCTAATTTTCAAATTGATAGTGAAGCAAAATATGCAATTAAAAAGTAATGCAGTATGGACCTAGTACAGAACGAAAGAAACTACTGATAACGTGGGATTTCTCGATAATTCGACCATTTCATAGCTGACCTCGCTGAGTCTTGTCAAAATGATAACAAACTGATAGTTTACGCCATGCAATCGGAGTCATGGTCATATCGTTTGTATTTACATACAATTGAAAGCATACGACTTCTCAGACCATTGACTTTTAACCAGGAGGGTTTCAAGTCCATCGTCAGACTTTTGAATCACACTTGAGACTGACTTGAGTATGTATTTTAATCAAAAACAATTGATTTTCCATTTTATTAAATACTTTTTTGTAATTGTTTGCAGACGAAACGATTCAATGATTGCAATGAATTGAAAATCTAATCATCATTATAATGCCTGGGTTTATCTGGTAATTATACTTATAGTCACCTCTTTTTGTCCTGATAAAACTTACCCTCTATCACGACTACCAGTCGTACACAGAGGTAGTATAAGTTGCCTAAAATATAGATATTTGTATACAGAGGGGTGATTTGCAAGACTGGTTTTATCACAACACAACGAGGCGGCTGTACACAAGACACTTTAAAGCCTGAATACACTCCTTGATTTCTACCCCTTCAAGCAAACTTGAACCGTGTAATTCAGGCTGAACAAGTCATTCAATAGAATACAATGGTCGACTAAGTTCCAGTTTTTTAATACTCAGCTAAAACTAGTAATTAAGTTAACACAGTCATTCTAGGAATGTCATTGGTTGTTGCCATGGCAATAACGTCCTAATCAACCGTTCAAAAGTTAGCAGAGTATTGAAAGACACAAAACGGTAACTACATTTCACTTACAATTTGTTTGGACGTTGCTACCTGGAAATACTTGGAATTATGTTTGCCATGCCGTTTGCTGTTCCCTCTGTTCCTGCACATTCCATCAAAATCATCTTCTCCACATAGATTAGGCTCTCTAGGGCAGAGAACACAGTGGGGTCGGATTTTGATCCTTTTTTTGTATAGTTTTCGTATTTGCTCTTCCTTTCCTCATTATTAAGAACCTTTATCGCCACAAGTCTTATTCCGGGTAATGTTAACTCTTGCTTCTTCACATCTAAAACCCCACCGACGGTTGCCACCTTATCGTGGTGGTGGGGTTTGTGTTGGCCAATGATCCATTGCAGCTACGCCGGCGAGCATATGCTCATGTGTAAGGGCTACCCATGCCGGACAGGTCAGTGGTGAGGCCCAGACCAAGAGCAGCCAGGGTCGGCCTAACCATGCCCTCCCTTGAATTTGCGGTCCCCATCGGGCCGGCATCCCCCCTCGAGATGGTGATCCCCCTGAAATCGGGTTCCGCCGGCCCGAATCCTCACACCCCCCGGTCCGTCCCCATTCCGACCTGACCTTCCCACCAGTGTTGGACTCCCCCGGATCGGGTCCGTTAGGTCGACCCCCTCCCCATGTCCTCCACTTATTTCAACAAAGTTTAAAGTAAAAAAAAATTAATGTGCGCAATATAACCTCGTCGTTGACGCGCCGTTAAACCCTAATAATCTAATCTAATCTAATCTCACATATAAAATACCTATAAATCAGAAGTAGTTGGGAACCAGTGAAACGTTTTGTATGTGACGTAGGATTTTTGTGAAGGAGGTTGGAACCCAATGCCATTTTATAAAACACGATTTTAGATGTATATGAATAGTCGAGGTGCTAACCTCACAACCCTTGTCGGGGGCGGGGGCGGAGGCGGGGGCGGAGGGGTCTGGACACCATTTACAAAAAATCAAGGACTTCAAATGAAATTCCGAAAATAATAAGATATGCTAATATAGAATAAATGGACTTTAAAAATAACATACACACAATTTTCAAAATCCGACATCTTGGAAAAACTTTCTTACAGACAGAAAAACGTGGGTAGAATTTCACAAGTTTCGAACAAAAAACATAGACAAAACAATGCCGAACTAAATACTTCTTCGAAATTAAAAATAGGTACAAAATAGGGCTCTTTATAATTGAGTTTTTGTGATTGTGACACAATTCAAAACTATGATCCAACTGGCCTACTAAACCATAGTTCTTGTGATTTGTATTACTTATATATCATATCTTTCATCATCTTTGCGACGGATTAAGATAAAATATTTCATACTCCAAGACGAAACAATTAGCCCTGAATGATAAGTGTTGTGTTTACAGACCCTCGCTGCTTCTGCGTGATCCAGAAGTAATCAAGAACTGTCTGGTGAAGGATTTCCCTCACTTCCTGGATCACTACATGCAGAGCAGCAAAGACAAGGACCCGCTTATGGCGAGAGGACTTTTCAATTTGAAAGGACCCAATTGGAAGCACATGAGAAGCAAAGTGAGCTAATTCTCGATTACTACTACTACCTATCTATTTGATCACCAACCCCATTAACATTTAGATTTATCCCATTTTCTAATGAGGACTCGCTATAGCACGATTTTCACATTCCCAGCGAACATTGTACAAAAGAAGTGCAATAAATGTAATCGTAATGTTAAAAGTGGCAGAGTTTCCAAGTCTAAAGAGGAACAAATCTCTTGTTTTGATTATAAACCTAACGCCCAAACCTCAAAGGATATTCCCTTTGAGAAGAAAATCATTGAAAAAATAAGTTCTCTGATTAACATTGGCTATAAAAAATCAGTCATACTACATCATCTAGTGGAGCGGTCGCTCCACCCAGCCAAGTCGTACCGTACACTCACACTCACTCAACATACCGTATATGCATAATAAACTGAGGAGCAGACCAACCACTTTTACTGTAAGCAACAACACGGCATTTTCGGCCTACTGGATCTTAAAATTAGAAAATCTCACATTGTTGCGATATATCTTAATTTCGAGCTATGGCCCACCCCACTACATATACCAAATTAGGGAACAATATGTTATGCCGTTTGCGAGCTAGAGGGCCGTGAAAAACGTGAAATTACACCCCTTTTAAAACCTATCTTGATCTGATGATGATGATGATGATATCAGGAAACACCGCAATCACCGCCACAGCCTAAACGGCTGAGCCGATCGATCTGAAATTTTCACCACATGTGCACTTTTGGCGTCTGAGGTGCCTTTTTATAAAACCAACAGGAAGCCGCCATTTTGAAACCGGAAGTGACGTATTATCTCGAAAACAGCTAGACCGTTAGGAATTAAACCAGCGCCAAATGATTTAGACGGTCATCTATATGGAATATCAATAGTTAAAGTAGAGATGTACTATTACCGAAACCGGAAATGACGTCATGAAAATAAAGAACTAGATTTAAATGACCTCTTACTACAATAACTACATATTCAGAAGGCTTATAATGATACATAACATTTATAGAAATAAATTCTATGTGGCAGTAATTTTAGTCGCCATTTTGAAAACCGGAAGTGATACCATATCTCGAAAACGGCTGGACTGATTGTAACGAAGCTTGCGCAATTCTTCATGGAATATCACTTTAAGCTTAGGTATATTGAGCACCAAAACACAATTTTTCGTATTAACCAATTCGGAAATGGCGTATTTTTTAAAAGTAATTGGTCATTGTTGCTCCGATGTGTGTTACAAGTTGTGTAAATAAACTAAAAAAATAAGTGATATCCCCATAAAAAACACTCCGTGTAAAAATACCCGCCAAGTCTCTTCAACTATAAAAAAATAGAAGAAATCTAAAAATTCAACACTGAAAAGAAGTGATATCAAAAAATGAGCCAAGTCAAAACTTAATTTTAAAAACCAAAATATACTTGGCGCATCGTTTTTAAGGGCATTATAGGTATATTATATATATTTAGGAACATTTAATTTTTGGCATATGCTTCTATACTATTTATATACACGATGCGCCAAGTATATTTTGGTTTTTAAAATTAAGTTTTGACTTGGCTCATTTTTTGATATCACTTCTTTTCAGTGTTGAATTTTTAGATTTCTTCTATTTTTTTATAGTTGAAGAGACTTGGCGGGTATTTTTACACGGAGTGTTTTTTATGGGGATATAATATTTACTTCGTGAGTTGTATGCGTATCTTGAATTGTAAGGTAATTCATTTTGTATTTTTTGGACGAGTAGGTTTTATTATAGGTTTTATTTGATTTGTCAAGGATTGGGATTCAACACTGGAAGGAGGTATAATTATTCTGGTCCTAATATTGATAATTGAAAGTGTAATTATTGGCTGTATTGTCGAACCTCACAAGAAGTCTTTCTTCTAGTTGTCCCCGACTTTCACCCCCGGAAGACTGAAGAAAATGTTCTACCTTCTACTGGAATGCGGCACACAGCTGAAGACGGAGGCCTCCAGGATCGCTCTCTCAGACAACAATGTCGTGGAGGTGAAGGAGTTGATGTCCAAGACCAGCACTGACGTCATCACCACGTGCGCGTTCGGAATCAACTCCAACTGCATCTCCGACCCGAACGCGGAGTTCAGTGAGTTCGGGAAGGCGATCTTCGACTTCACATTTATGACGTCAGTACTTTTCAATTACAATTAGGTAGGTGGTGGGTTTTTCGACACAGATTTGTGATAGTAATTCAAAAGGGTGGGTCTGGAGCACTGGCGTAACTTCGATGTTGCAGCCCCCGCAGTTGCGCGGTGGTGCTCGTGATCAGGGGGGAGGGGGGCGAAACGTTGGATTTATTTATTTATTTATTTATTTATTTATTATTGAGCTGTTTGTATACATTACATTACATAATGTGAAAACATAGTCAAACATGAGATACATGAGATTATTAATTAAAATAATGATTCAGTTATAAAAACATTTCAGATAGGAAACAGTCACACACACAAAATCACAAATGTGTTTAGTCACAGGCTAAAATCAGTTGCAGTAAAATCAAGATTAAAATATTCATCATTGCTGTAAGTTGGCTGTAAAAGTAACAGCTCGCCAAGAGACCTCTTAAAGTTCAAACGGCTTGTAGAGCTCTTAAAAGATGCTGGAAGAAAATTAAAAAAATCTTCTTCCCGCCTGACACACACCCTTGGACGTCGCCGCCAGCCTGCAGTACGAGGTCTTGATGTTGTTGGCGCTTCTCGTGTTGTAGATGTTATCTCTGCCAGTGGGGAAAATGTCCTTATTCTCGTATACAAACATGCATGTAGCTTGTATATATAAAGCTGGTAAAGGCAAGATCTTCAGCTCTTTAAAAAGAGGCCTACATGAAACTCTAGAGTGATTAAAAGTCATAGCTCTGACTATCCTTTTCTGAGCCTTGAATACTTTTGAAGATAATGGCGCCGAACCCCAGAAAATTAAACCATAGCTGAGAAGCGATTGACAGTGAGCAAAGTAGACTGAACGTAAGGTGGCGAGGTCACACTGGCGAGCCAAAGTTCTAATGAGGAAGCAGACACGAGCCAGCTTAGAAACCAACTGGTTGATGTGAGGTTCCCATCGGAGGTGGTGATCCACATCCAGACCAAGAAATCTCGTCTGGGTCGTCAGCTGCACCGAATGAAGAATGGTCTTCCCGCGAAGGTTGAACACCATTGCGTAGGTCTTCTCCCCGTTGAGTTTAAGTCTATTTTTTTCAAACCAGTATCCCAGCTCTTCCAGCGTACACCGTAGGTCTTGCTCGAGGTCAGTGTCGTTAATGGCTTTGACACAAGCAGTAGTATCATCAGCATACTGAATAACCTTACGGCTGGGATTATTCGCCACAATAAACGGTGCCAGGTCGTTGACTAATATAGAGAACAAGGTCGGCCCCAGGATTGACCCCTGGGGAACGCCACAAGTCACTTCTGCCCATCTTGATGATCCAAAGCAATCAACGGCGACACGCTGCATTCGGCCAGAGATATAGGAAGAGAACCACGATCCCGCAATTCCAGTAACCCCATAGTGCTCCATTTTCTTGAGTAGTAGCGGATGGTCTAAGGCGTCGAAGGCCTTAGATAGGTCACAGAAAATGGCTCCGACAGCAGATTTCTCGTCCAGACCATTTATCACATTGTTCATCAGCTGGAAGATTGCAGAAGTAGTGGAAAATCCAGCCCTAAAGCCATGCTGGTCCTCAGAAAGCAAGCCATTATATAGCAAGTGGTCCGTTAGTTGTCCATGCATGATACGCTCCATGATTTTTGAGAATGACGTTAGCAAGGAGATGGGCCGGTAGTTAGAACATAGCGACTTTGCTCCCTTTTTATGAATCGGTTTGACGATGGCTCTTTTAATTTTTTCCGGAAATATTCCTGTGCGGAACGAATGATTAACAATGTGGGCAAAAGGAACAGATATCCAAGGTCCGCATTTAATTAGTAATGCCATCGGGATTTCATCCCAGCCGGAGGAGAATTTGGGTTGGAATGTCTTTATTGTCTTGACAAGTGCTTCCGGTGTTACCGAAGAGAGCTCGAAGATAGGAGATGTGACAGGAATTGCTGACTGGAGGATGTCCATACTAATGGCACCCGCTTCATCATCTTGATCTAAGTTGGCTTTGCCAGCAGAAAGGAAGTAGTCATTAAACAAGTTGGCTACTACATCAGGCTCATGTATTTCAGATCCATCAGAAATCAAAGTGAGGCGCTCGGTTCCTTTCCGTGTCTTCCCCGTTGCGGACTTCACAATATTCCAGAGAGCCGAACTTTTATTGTTCGATTTCAAAATAAGCTTCGAGTTGTGTAGCCTCTTCTCGCTTACTATGTCCGCCTTAAGTTCTTTCTCAAGCTTTTTTAGTTCGGAGCGGTCAACTAGGCCGGACTTCACTAAAGGAACCAATTCTCTCTTCAATCTGCTTTTTTCCCTTATCGCCGCCGTGACCCATTTCTTCGAATTCGTGTTATTCTTCGTAGGCTGGATCTTCTTCGGGAAATGTTTTTCAAAGAGGAGTAGGAAGCTACGTAGGAAGGAATTAAATTTCTCGTCAACAGTGCTGTCCATATAGACTCCTGACCAATCGACTGCCCCCAAGTCCAGAATGAAGTCTTGGATAGAGTTGTCCGCGAACCGTCTCGTCGTCCTGGCTATGCCCATAGGCGGAATGTTAGTGTTAGGTACAGATGGAGCAATAAAAAGCTGTCCAGCATGATCCGAAAGACCTGGATCCACATTCCCAAGAAACACAATCTCATCCCAGTTAGACACAACATGGTCAATAGACGTACTAGATGTGGGTGTTTGTCTAGTACTGCCGCAACTAATGGGGCTATACCCGAAAGCAGCTGAGATTTCATTAATACGCAATTCATTTTTGCTCAGTAGGGTGTTTACATTAAAGTCACCACAAATCACTGCCTTTTTATTGGACTTGCATAAGTTGAATAGAAGATTCTCATAATGATAGTAGAATTGATCTAGTAATGCTGGATCAGGAGTCCTGTAAAGACAAACCAAGACAAAGGCAGTTTGAGTTTTGACTTCAATAGCACACGACTCAAAGATCGACTCAACAGGATCAAGTACAGACATGGCTGCGACTAATTCAGCTTTGTCGTTACGAACATAAATAGAGGCGCCACCTCCTTTTCTAAAAGTTCTACCATAACTAGAGATCAAAGTGAAATCATTGATAATTACCAAGTCTTCATGACCACCTTTCAGCCAATGTTCCGTGATACACAAGATATCAACCTTAAAATCCAAAGAGTCTAGAAACAGTTCCAGCTCCTCCACCTTATTAGAAATACTCCGAATATTTAAGTGGAAAACTGTCAAAGGGCCTTTCTTAGAGCAATGCCATTGGCCGATTTGTGTTACGAAGTCCCCTGACTTGGTCGTGGATGAAGAAAAAACCTCCGAACCGCTGTACCACTAGGCCAATAATCTGGTTTCATGATAACCTCTAATAAATCCGGGTGCGTACCAACTTTAAAGGAGCTGTACTCACCCCGTGCTGCCAATTTTTCACAAGTAAACTCTCGAGTCGGTTCCTTAGACAACAAATATTCCTTAACAGCACTCTCAGTCACATCTTTATGTAGTCGCCATACGTGGACCCAGATTCTGCGTCCTTGATGATCTTGAAGATCGGCCACCTTGAGAGCGCTGGTCGAGGACTCCGCTGTGCCAATGATAGGCTTAGTCCGGCGAGCTCGCTTCCGTACAACCGTAGTAAACTCAGGATGAGTCGTCTTTGCCTCCAATGTAACGGCGTCTTCCTCATTGCCGACACTTGATCCGTTGGAATGTGAGTTGTTGACAGCCTGGCGGCTCCCCGTCGTCAGTAACCTGACGTCGTCGCTTGAATCGGTTTGGGAATTTGCATTGCCAAAACGATGACAAATAACTTCCTTCAGGCTGTTTTCCATCTCTAACTGGACACTGGCATAGGGCCCTTGGATTTGTTTACTATTTAGTTTCACTGGAATCAAGTCATTGGAAAGTAGCGACCACAGGTAATTAACATCAGAGGCCGCGACCTCTGCAGTGTTATTGCTGTTTTTGTTTACCTTACCCTCCCCGAGAGCATGGCTGTCCTTGGGCCTAGCTGCAGATGAAGCGTATGTCAACTTATTATTACCACTTGTAAGTATAGCGATCTTATCTTTCTGAAGACTAACAATATACTTGAGATCACCAATCCTTCTAGACAACAGTTCGTTTACGGTAAGAAGATGTTGCAGGGTATCGCGCGATGTCTTCTTATCGTCTAGATTCACGTCAAGATCATTCACGTCTACATTGAAGTCAATATTTGAAGCTTCCGATAAGACCGCACTGCCGCTTAAGATATCCACGTCTTTAACACGATTTTGAGACACCCTACTGCTATCATCCAAAGCTATCGGCGTTTCTGACTTCAGAATTCCCATGCTTTCTGCCTTCTGCAATCTGGTTTGCATGGTAGCTAGAGAGCGAACGTAAACACGTCCGTTCGGTCTCGCAACCAACTCGCAACCCCCAACTCTTTTTTTGGATGAAAAAAGGAAAAAAGGTGTTATGTTTTGGACGAAAAAAGGAAAAAAGGTGTTATGTTTTGATGAAAAAAGGGAAAAAGAAGTTATGTTTTGGATGAAAAAAGGAAAAAAGGTGTTATGTTTTGGATGAAAAAAGGAAAAAAGGTGTTATGTTTTGGATGAAAAAAGGAAAAAAGGTGTTATGTTTTGGATGAAAAAAGGAAAAAAGGTGTTATGTTTTGGATGAAAAAAGGAAAAAAGGTGTTATGTTTTGGATGTAAAAAGGAAAAAAGGTGTTATGTTTTGGATGAAAAAAGGAAAAAAGGTGTTATGTTTCGGATGAAAAAAGGAAAATAGGTGTTATGTTTTGGATGAAAAAAGGAAAAAAGGTGTTATGTTTTGGATGAAAAAAGGAAAAAAGGTGTTGTTTTGGATGAAAAAAGGAAAAAAGGAAAAAAGGTGTTATGTTTTGGATGAAAAAAGGAAAAAAGGTGTTATGTTTTGGATGAAAAAAGGAAAAAAGGTGTTATGTTTTGGATGAAAAAAGGAAAAAAGGTGTTATGTTTTGGATAAAAAAGGAAAAAAGGTGTTATGTTTTGGATGAAAAAAGGAAAAAAGGTGTTATGTTTTGGTTGAAAAAAGGAAAAAAGGTGTTATGTTTTGGATCAAAAAAGGAAAAAAGGTGTTATGTTTTGGATTAAAAATGGAAAAAAGGTGTTATGTTTTGGATGAAAAAAGGGAAAAAGGTGTTATGTTTTGGATGAAAAAAGGGAAAAAGGTGTTATGTTTTGGATGAAAAAAGGAAAAAAGGTGTAATGTTTTGGAAGAAAAAAGGAAAAAAGGTGTTATGTTTTGGATGAAAAAAGGAAAAAAGGTGTTATGTTTTGGATGAAAAAAGGAAAAAAGGTGTTATGTTTTGGATGAAAAAAGGAAAAAAGGTGTTATGTTTTGAATGAAAAAAGGAAAAAAGGTGTTATGTTTTGAATGAAAAAAGGAAAAAAGGTGTTATGTTTTGGATGAAAAAAGGAAACAAGGTGTTATGTTTTGGATTAAAAATGGAAAAAAGGTGTTATGTTTTGGATGAAAAAAGGGAAAAAGGTGTTATGTTTTGGATGAAAAAAGGGAAAAAGGTGTTATGTTTTGGATGAAATAAGGTAAAAAGGTGTTGTTTTGGATGAAAAAAGGTAAAAAGGTGTTATGTTTTGGATGAAAAAAGGAAAAAAGGAGTTATGTTTTGGATGAAAAAAGGGAAAAAGGTGTTATGTTTTGGATTAAAAAAGGAAAAAAGGTGTTATGTTTTGGATGAAAAAAGGTGTTATGTTTTGGATGGAAAAAGGAAAAAAGGTGTTATGTTTTGGATGAAAAAAGGAAAAAAGGTGTTCCTTTATGAACATGTTCCTTTATGTATTGAGCTGTTTTCCTTTATGATTTCATAACCACAGAAGCGTGGACGATTATAATAAAAAATAGTTTGTGAAAAGTAAATTATCATGCTCTGGCATGTCAGTGTATGTCTACACGGTCCTAAATAATGAATGTATTTTTTTAAGATAATAATAATACATTCCGTGTCATTGTTTTCTCCATTTTTGATCAGCAAAATGATCTGATCTTTTTGACAGCAAAAATATGAAAGGATTTCCTTTCAAGGAAATCCTTTCATATTTTTGCTGTGTATTGTGCAATTTAATCCTGAAGAAGTCCACAGAAGAGTGGACGTATTATTCATGTAGGTATATTAAAAAATAGTTTGTAGTTTATTTTGAATTCATCGAGGGGTTAACAACCGTTCACAACAACATTCACAAAATTTTAGTGTACACCAGGGGCCTGATTCACAAAATGTATTTATCTCCTAACACGTACTATCTTTAGTATTATCTTTCATTTAACATAGTGTTTTTGGTATTAAACCATAAGATAATAGCAGATAATACCTTGGTGAATCCAGCCCCTGGGGCCTCTATTCTCGAAATAGTTATCACGTCAAAAGTTATGATAGGACTAAAAGTCACAATAAAAACATGGTGAGAGATAGGACAAACCTCCTAATGATATCATAACTTAAAGTTATAACGTGATAATTGTTTTGAGAATAGACCCCTGATTTTTTAATTATTATATTTTTTATTATATTTTTTATTTTTTTCGATATATTTTTTTCAAATGATTTATTTTTTTATTTTTCATTTTTGAGTTATTGTTTTATATTTTTTTATCATAATTTTGTCTGATTTTTTTATGTATATATTTTTTTATATTTTTTTATTTTTCATTCTTCCTTTTTTTTTTACATACATGATTTTATTTTATTAATTCTGATTTTGACGCGATTTTTTTCCGATTCTTTAAAGTGTACATTGATTTTGTAGTTGTACACCCTTCGGAATTCATTTATTTCGTAAAATAAGACGATCTGAATGGCATAGATTATAATTGATATGTACTGACTGTAAATTTGAATTATGAGATGAATTCTATGGAGGCTCATAGAATCCATATTGTGAGAAGAAAACCGTGTGAAAATAATGACACGGTTATCTTTTATTATCGTTTAGACTAAAATGTGCCAGATTAATGGTTGTGACATTGGAATTATTACATTTTATCTGAACAACGACGTGTACGGAGTATCGGGAAATCCAGAGAAAAAGAGCTGACTCTTTTTTCCTTTTTTCATCCAAAACATAACACCTTTTTTTCTTTTTCATCCAAAACATAACACCTTTTTCCCTTTTTTCATCCAAAACATAACACCTTTTTCCCTTTTTTCATTTAAAACATAACACCTTTTTCCCTTTTTTCATCCAAAACATAACACCTTTTTCCCTTTTTTCATCCAAAACATAACACCTATTTTCCTTTTTTCATCCAAAACATAACATCTTTTTTCCTTTTTTCATCCAAAACATAACACCTTTTTCCCTTTTTTCATCCAAAACATAACACCTTTTTTCCTTTTTTCATCCAAAACATAACACCTTTTTTCCTTTTTTCATCCAAACATAACACCTTTTTTCATCCAAAACATAACACCTTTTTTCCTTTTTTCATCCAAAACATAACACCTTTTTTCCTTTTTTCATCCAAAACATAACACCTTTTTTCCTTTTTTCATTCAAAACATAACACCTTTTTTCCTTTTTTCATTCAAAACATAACACCTTTTTTCCTTTTTTCATCCAAAACATAACACCTTTTTTCCTTTTTTTAATCCAAAACATAACACCTTTTTTCCTTTTTTCATCCAAAACATAACACCTTTTTTCCTTTTTTCATCCAAAACATAACACCTTTTTTCCTTTTTTCATCCAAAACATAACACCTTTTTTCCTTTTTTCATCCAAAACATAACACCTTTTATCCTTTTTTTATCAATAACATAACACCTTTTTTCCTTTTTTCATCCAAACATTACACCTTTTTTCATCCAAAACATAACACTTTTTTTCCTTTTTTCATCCAAAACATAACACCTTTTTTCCTTTTTTCATCCAAAACATAACACCTTTTTTCCTTTTTTCATTCAAAACATAACACCTTTTTCCTTTTTTCATTCAAAACAACACCTTTTTTCCTTTTTTCATCCAAAACATAACACCTTTTTTCCTTTTTTCATCCAAAACATAACACCTTTTTTCCTTTTTTCATCCAAAACATAACACCTTTTTTCCTTTTTTCATCCAAAACATAACACCTTTTTCCCTTTTTTCATCCAAAACATAACACCTTTTTTCCTTTTTTCTTCCAAAACATTACACCTTTTTTCCTTTTTTCATCCAAAACATAACACCTTTTTCCCTTTTTTCATCCAAAACATAACACCTTTTTCCCTTTTTTCATCCAAAACAGAACACCTTTTTTCTTTTATTCATCCAAAACATAACACCTTTTTTCCTTTTTTCATCCAAAACATACACCTTATTTCTTTTATTCATCCAAAACATAACACCTTTTTCCTTTTTTCATCCAAAACATAACACCTTATTTCTTTTATTCATCCAAAACATAACACCTTTTTCCTTTTTTCATCCAAAACATAACACCTTTTTTCCTTTTTTCAACCAAAACATAACACCTTTTTTCCTTTTTTCATCCAAAACATAACACCTTTTTTCCTTTTTTCATCCAAAACATAACACCTTTTTTCCTTTTTTCATACAAAACATAACACCTTTTTTCCTTTTTTCATCCAAAACATAACACCTTTTTTCCTTTTTTCATCCAAAACATAACACCTTTTTTCCTTTTTTCATCCAAAACATAACACCTTTTTTCCTTTTTTCATCCAAAACATAACACCTTTTTTCCTTTTTTCATCCAAAACATAACACCTTTTTTCCTTTTTTCATCCAAAACATAACACCTTTTTTCCTTTTTTCATCCAAAACATAACACCTTTTTTCCTTTTTTCATCCAAAACATAACACCTTTTATCCTTTTTTCATCCAAATCATAACACCTTTTTTCCTTTTTTCATCCCAAACATAACACCTTTTTTCCTTTCTTCATCCAAAACATAACACCTTTTTTCCTTTTTTCATCCAAATAATAACACCTTTTTCCCTTTTTTCATCCAAAACATAACACCTTTTTTCCTTTTTTCATCCAAAACATAACACCTTTTTTCCTTTTTCATCCAAAACATAACACCTTTTTTCCTTTTTTCATCCAAAACATAACACTTTTTTTCCTTTTTTCATCCAAAACATTACACCTTTTTTCCTTTTTTCATCCAAAACATAACACCTTTTTTTCTTTTTTCATCCAAAACATAAAACCTTTTTTCCTTTTTTCATCCAAAACATAACACCTTTTTCCCTTTTTTCATCCAAAACATAACACCTTTTTCCCTTTTTTCATCCAAAACATAACACCTTTTTTCCTTTTTTCATCCAAAACATAACACTTTTTTTCCTTTTTCCATCCAAAACATAACACCATTTTTCCTTTTTTCATCCAAAACATAACACCTTTTTTCCTTTTTCCATCCAAAACATAACACCATTTTTCCTTTTTTCATCTAAAACATAACACCTTTTTTCCTTTTTCCATCCAAAACATAACACCTTTTTTCCTTTTTTCATCCAAAACATAACACCTTTTTTCCTTTTTTCATCCAAAACATAACACCTTTTTTCCTTTTTTCATCCAAAACATAACATTTTTTTCCTTTTTTCATCCAAAACATAACACCTTTTTTCCTTTTTTCATCCAAAACATAACACCTTTTTTCAAAAGACTACTTCTAGGATCAAAAGACTACAAAAAAAGAAAAATATCTATAACGATAGTAATGAAACTAGAAGTACTTGAAAGAATTTACATGATCAATTCGACAAAAATGTGTCGAATTTTTTGTCACATTTTTTTTTCACACACATTTTTTGTCACATTTTTTGTCACAAATGTGTCACATTTTTGTCAATTCGACAAAAATGTGTGTATAAATTGAACGGAACAGGTTGGGTGAGTGGTTAACGCTCTCAGCTTGTATTCCGGAGGCCCGGGTTCGATTCCTGCGGCCGTCCTTCCTGACTGGGGTTTTTTCGTGGTTTTCCCTCAGTCTTCAGGCAAATGCTGGGAAGGTACCCTACTAATAGGCCACGACCGCCTCCTTCCCACCTTCCATCCTTACCTACTCTTCACCATCATCTCCCAATCATCATCATAATCATCCATCCGTCGCCATTAGCCTCGCTGCAGAACAGTGCGACGTTAAGCCCCAGACAAAAAAAAAATGTGTATAAATTGTGTTACCGCACGCACTAAATTTTATAGTGAAGTTCAAAATTTTCCGGGCCTGCGCGGCCCGAAATCGCGTATTGTTGTGAGACCGTACCCCCAGACCCAAAAGGACCTATACTACAAATTATAAGAAATTTAAAAAGCGGTGGGACCCTGATAAATATATAGGGGGGGGGGGGGGGCGAAATATGAAGTTACGCCACTGTACTGGAGTAGGATTGTATACAGTTTGTAGATTTAATAAATAAGTAGAAAAACATTGGTGTCTAATTAGATTGTCCTAATTGTTCCCAGATCATTCCAGACAATGGCTTCTTTCTTCTTGCCGTGGTTGACACAGCTCGCTGGGATTAAATTCTTTCCTTCAGAAACCACGGCGTTTCTACGAAAGGTAAGTCGCATGGCAGTGTCTGTTTGCATTGTTGTTAATTAATGGATATTTCGTATTATCTGGTATTGTACCAGATAAAATCTACGAGTCGTTCTGTTGAG
This sequence comes from Leuctra nigra, assembly GCA_934045905.1. NCBI lineage: Eukaryota > Metazoa > Arthropoda > Insecta > Plecoptera > Leuctridae > Leuctra > Leuctra nigra. The sequence goes on from OW203766.1 coordinate 28,647,245, forward strand.
TGCCACTTGAGAAACAGGCTTTTACGGAAAACTATAACTTTTGGCGTTTTCCAATAGCCGCACTAAAGGTTTGACTTCTATTTGAAATTTGCATTGAGTTTTGTATGGTGACGTCACTTCAGTGCAAACCTATAGTCTATTTTATACGCAGAGACACTCATTGTTCTCACTTACAATAGACCTGACCCTATCGTAAAAACCTAAAAGTGTCAAAACATACCTCAGCTATGGAAAGCTCTATGTATCAACTCTGCCGCAAAACCAATAGATCCTCAAATGAGACTAAATTTTCACCCACTCTAGGTCCAATTTTTCGGAACTAATCTTTATAACCCTTGGAGTGCTGAGAGCTTACAAGGTTGTAAACGACCTCGAACAAGGGATGGACAATAAATGGTCGAGGATACAATGAGAGCAAAATTTTACGAAACATTGTATAACGAGAACAATGAGTGTGTCTGTGTCCAGAATCAACTACAGTGCGACCCATGTGGCCAGTGGAGAACGCCATTAGATAAAGTTTCATCTTCTTCCATGAAGGTCTTCTGGGATACGCTTGTTGCTCGCGAAGAAAGCAAGACGTGTCGGAACGATCTGATAGACCAACTCATCCAGTTGAAGAACAAGGGCAAGATGGACGATGAAGATGGAGATAATTCAACTAAAGATACGACAACTTCATCAGACAAGTCACAGGCAATATTCGGTAAGAGTTATAGATTTGGAAAGATGGTAAAAGCACACATCGGAGAAGTTACCAAAGTCATGGCAACTTCCAAACAAATAACCACTACAGTATCAAGGAGAAATAAACCAGAAACCAGAAATTTCCCTAAACTGTAAATAGGCAGGATAGAAACTGTCGTCAATTCATAAGAAAGTTCAACAAGAAACTGATATCCACTTGATACTGTGTAAAGCCTCATTTACACTGTTCAAGTTTGCTTTCAAGTCCTTGAATTCAAGCCCTTGAATTCAACCCTTGAATTCAACCACTTGAATGGGCATTTACACTGTTCAAGCTTCAAGTCGTAACATAACCTAAAATATTCACTTCTTGCAAAGAACATGTTATTAATATTGTGCTAGATTTTCGATGCCACATAGACACATATTGCATAATTAATGAAACAGTTGTCTCTCGTGACTATGACATATCGGTAACTAATTAATATTTGCTAGAATATGTTAAAATCTGGAATTGGCGGGAAAATCTTGAAAGATACTGGAGTGAGGGGCGGAGCCAGAGTTGTGGCGTGGGTTCTGATTGGTTCAAGTCGTTCAAGTCTTTCAAGTCTTCAAGGAAAATAGGACATGTTCTAAATAGGTTCAAGTCTTGAATTCAAGGGTTAAACGCTTCAAGTTATCCGTTTAGACTATTCAAGGGGTTGAATTCAAGGGTTGAATTCAAGGACTTGAAAGTAAACTTGAACAGTGTAAATCAGGCTTAACTTTCATTGATTTTATTTTCAATCATTTATTACGAAATCAAAACACCCTTTCAGACTTCACTGGTGACGACTTGCTTGCCCAGGCCGGATTCATCTACATCGCGGCCTTCGAGACCTCCTCCTCCGCCCTCACCTTCACCCTCTACGAGATTGCCAGGCACACCGAGGTCCAGGACAGAGTGAGACGAGAGGTCAACCAGGTCATGGCACGACATGGAGGTCAAATCACGTACGAGGGGGTCAACGAGATGAAGTACTTAGAGATGGTTATATACGGTGAGAAATGGAACACCTTCATTGAACTGTTGAGGGAAAATATACACAGAATAACTTTATATTATTATCTGCTACTTACATACTATTATCATGTTACATCTACATGCCTCTGTGCTTCTAAATGAACACTCCTTCTGTTTGAACACAGAATCAATGAGGAAGCATCCGATCCTGCCGTTCCTGGAGCGTCAGTGTGTCCAGGACTACCAACTTCCCGGCACTGACTTGGTCATCGAGAAGGGAACACCGATCTATTTGTCCCTCGTGGGACTCCACAACGATCCCAAATACTTTCCAGATCCGGATACATTTGATCCAGAAAGATTCTCAGAAGAAATCAAACAACACATTCCTGCTCACACTTACATGCCTTTTGGAGAGGGGCCTCGCATTTGTATGGGTAAGTTGGAATGAATGAAATTGAACTTTTCTTGACATATTGTTAGAAGTATGAACTTGAGTTTCTATTTTGGTCCACCATTTTAAAAGTATTTTCAATTGGAAAGTTCGTTATCTCAATGATATGCGGCCCAAGTAACTAAGTAAGTAAATAATGGAAATGTGAATTTTTTCCAGGAATGAAATTTGCTCTAATGGCGATGAAGACGCAGCTAGCAAGCATCTTGTCGCATATTGAAGTGACGCCATGCGCCGCGACGCCCATCCCCCTGGTGATAAACCCGCAAGGGACGCTCCTGGCGTTGGCCAATGGCGGCATTCCTCTCAAGTTCAGACATGTCTAACTCCAGCCAGCTCAAGTCAGACATGTCCAACTCCAGCTCAAGTTCAAACATGTCTAGCTCCAGCCAGTTCAAGTTCAGACATGTCCAACTCCAGCTCAAGTTCAAACATGTCTAACTCCAAGCAGCTCAAGTCAGACATGTCCAACTCCAGCTCAAGTTCAAACATGTCTATAGCTCCAGCCAGTTCAAGTTCAGACATGTCCAACTCCAGCTCAAGTTCAGATATGTCCAACTCCAGCTCAAGTTCAAACATGTCTAACTCCAGCCAGTTCAAGTTCAGACATGTCTACATCTGTATTTGAAGTCAGACACAGTTAACTGTATCTAATTTTTCGTAGCTTTATATCGCATGGTTCTTATATTAAATAATAATAATATAATCGCAATATAATTTTTTTACGACACATACATAAATATGAACCTTGATTATTAAAATTGTATTGTTCTAAAACCGTATTGATTTATTTAACATATTGATTTTATAATTATCTTTTATATTTGCTCAGCTTTTAATTTGAAATAGGATCACTATTTGTTTTAGGCACTATGATGTTTAACTACAAGAAAAAGCTTCTTCCTGCTGCAATGAACCAGTGTCATAAGCAAACATCATTGATTATTTATACTCCTATTGTGTTCCTATAAGGGGTGATATTTCATAAGCCATCCACAAACACCGGGCACCGATAATAATATATAAAAGTTTTCTAGATTTCTATCAGTAAAAAGAGTACACTGATGAATTTTAAGTACTAATCGAGGGCGACTGAATTAGAACGAACACCATTGGAGGAGACACGTAACAGCAATTCGGCGTTATTATTAATAATTCAAGAATAATCAACTGAAGTGTTAACAGAAATACATGAGTCCTGATAGGATCACGTAGAGCCTTTTAGTACCCAATGTATATGATATGTTGTGTAATAGTATTATTGCTGCGAGCGAGAACAGAAGAATTTGTGAGAAAGTGAAGAAAGCAACGGAGTAAGTTATGGAACCACCCTATAAATATTATATTGAAACTCTATACGTAGGTGATACAATAGTTCGGCCGTTGGTGCAAATTGAAAGAGAAAAATTTTATACTAAGTGGGTGTAACTTTGATAGGATGTGCACATGATCTGTCTGATTGTATAATAGTAGCACTTTTTTATTTTTGCTTCGTGCCTTGTTGAGTAGAAGCCGGTCATTCAACAACACCGCGCAAAACTATGAAATTTCCAATACGATTGGAGACCAAACCCGTGAACGAATTGATCTTAAATTTTATTAGAGTGGTGTTATTGGATAAACTTAGGTTTGCGGACTTGGCACATTTTTAAAATTAAATTCCATACGGCACCCAGCGAGACAAGGAAATAGCTAATGTTTCCCAAAAATTAACTAATTATTACTAATTAACTAAGCAAAAAATTAAAAATGTACCAAGTGATGTACCAAATGTACCCGTTAAGTTTGTCTTTAATCTACGGTCGGGGACGGGCAAATATGAACCCAGTTTAAAGGAATAGTTCAGTTTACCTTCTAGCAAGCCTTAATACATAACCACATTCAATTCTAATTCATAGAAAAAAGATAAAAAAATCCATCTCCCGTGGATCACGAGCACTGAGCGTTTTCCTGACAGGCTACTAGTCCTAGCTGTGACGTGCTATGAGGGTAGCTCGCCTGCACAGGTAGACGCGTCCAGCTGTCTAGGCGGGGGAGTTCAACGGGCCGTACGGCCGGGGGGGGGGGGGGGGGGGGGTATTTGTTATGATTTGGTATTTCCCATTAGCAGGAAGGAAAGTCAAAGACGCTCTGGTTTATACTGTCTATCGTTCAATATTGTAACTTCAATCCCCATAAAAAAACACTCCGTGTAAAAAAACAGCCAAGTCTCTATTAGGGCAACAATGGCTAATTCCTTTAAAAAAATACGCCATTTCCGAATTAGTTACTAAAAAAATATTGTTTGGAGCTAAATTTAAACTTAAAGTGATATGCCATGAAGAATTGCGAAAGCATCGTTCCAATAGGTCCAGCCGTTTTCGAGATATGGCATCACTTCCGGTTTTCAAAATGGCGGCTGAAAGCTCTTACACATTGTAGGTATTAATATGTATATAAATACTAATATTTCATTATAAGCCTTCTGAATATATAGTTGGTTTTTATATAAAGGGAAGTGAATTTAAGCAGATTTCGCTAAACTATGACGTCATTTCCGGTTTCAGTAATTAGAAAACTTTAATTTAACTATTGTTATTTCATAAAGAGGACCGTCTGAATCGATTGGCGCAAATTTCGTTCCGATCGGTTAAGCCGTTTTTGAGATATGACGTCACTTCCGGTTTCAAAATGGCGACTACCGGTTTGATTTATAAAAAGGCACCTCAGACGCCAAAAGTGCACATGTGGTAAAAATTTCAGATCGATCGGCTAAGCCGTTTAGGCTGTGGCGGTGATAGCGGTGTTTCCTGATATCATCAGATAGGTTTTAAAAGGGGTGTAATTTCACTGTTTTCACGGCCCTCTAGCACGCAAATGGCATAACCTATTGTTCCCAAATTAAGTATATGGAGTGGGGTGGGCCAAAGCTCGAAATTAAGATATTTCACAACAATGTGAGATTTTCCAATTTTATGATCCAGTAGGCCGAAAATGCCATGTTGTTGCTTACAGTAAAAGTGTTTGGTCTGCTCCTCGGTTTATTAGTCATTTACGGTATGTTGAGTGACTGTGAGTGTACGGTACGACTTGGCTGGGTGGAGCGACCGCTCCACTAGACTTTCCCTTTAGTTCGCGGTAAGTTAGCGCAGCGTGTTGACGTGCGATATAAATAGTGTTACTTATTGTGTTTTGTTACTTACAGTGTTATTATTAAATGTCTGGAAATCACCCGTATAAATATGAACCTAAGTACACGAGTGAAGAAAAGCAGGAAATGAACGAGAAAAGAAAGGAACGTGAAAATAGATTAGATGATATGAAGGGAAGGGCGGGTAATGTCGATTAGTGTGTTTGTGAAGAATGTGATGTTATGGCCAGAGATTCAGATTCATTCTGTTGCCGGGAATCCGAAATCATAATGGAAACGGGTAAAAACGTGTCGTGCATTACATTACACGAATCTTTTTCGGCCATTGCATTGAACGTAGACTGTTTGAATACCGCACGTTACAATATACTTTTAAATACCAAGTGTCAAGAAACTAGAAAGAAGCTGAAAGAAAAATCAAATAAAATGTGGAGATATATTGCATACAAACAGTTCGTCTCGTGGATCCATTCTTGGAGCACAATTGGTAAAGGAAATAGACTTGTTTTACCTTCGTGTGTGGTGAAGGCGATCAGAGAGGAGTTTCCAGAGGCAAACGGTCTCTACGTTGGTTTCAAAGCAGCGGATGACTTCGAACCCAACTACTTCGATTAATCTTCAGGTAAAGTTGATTGTTTTGTAACACACGAGTATAATGTAACTAAATAATGTATCAAATCGAAGATTTATGAAATACATAATAAATTTAAAGTCATATAATAACTAGGGTTGCGGTTTCACACACGGATATTGTTTGTTCACAGAGGGGAAAAACGCGAGTATCTTGCTCTCTCTTGCACTTCTTCCATTGTTGGTCGCGGCACTGGTGCAATGTTATCCGGCATCTTGACGGGCTCTTCGATGTCATATTCTTCGAACTTCATTATTTTGTCAATTAGATCATCTCTCCATGCATGCTCTTTTGTTGCATACTTTTTATACAAAATCCAATCTTTTTGAGATTTAGAATACTTTAATCCTTGTCCCACGCATGACCTGCCAATGTTCGCATTGTGGTCCAGGATTGCCAAGATTCCTCTCAGCATCATTCCATCATAAGTAAAGTGTAATCGTTTTGGCAGGTACTTGAGTCTCTCGTTATGGTAGGACTCAAGAGCACCTGAAAGTATCATTCAATATAATTTCAACTATTGCAATTCAAAGAGAAGCATTACAGATATTGTTCAATTTTATATATAAAATACGTGTAGAAGATAATATAATAAAAAACACATTCCGTAATACAAAAATAATTTACATTGCACTGTTATTATTTGCATAGGACACATCAACATCTACTCGATTATCCCTCCCCCCCCCCCCCCCTCCCCCAGTGGTGGGGCACATCAAACTCGTTTCACAGTTTATTTATTTGACTGATAGCAATGCGAAGAGAAAAATGTTCGGCCGAACCGGGGCTCGAACCCGGAGAGCTCTACCAAATGAGCTATCCGGCATATTAGAAGATAGCTTAGTTGGTAGGTAGAGCACTCGCCCGGGAATGTATATTATCCATCCGTCCATCCGGGTAGCTCAGTTGGTAGGTCCGAGTCCCGGTTCGGTCGGACAGTTTTCATTATAACACCTTCCTGAGGGATCCTGGGTATCCCTTCTTATCATCTCCTGAATTGATCAGAATGTATGGATACACGTTATAATTACCTGTGTGGCAGTAGTGTTTGGTGAGCCGCAAATCCTTCAAGAATGTGGCGTTCAGGATGACTTTGCTAAGTGCTAAATGCTCCTTTGATCCTGGGTAAATCCATTTAATGTTTTCATCAGTGTCTTCTGGCAGCTCGTCGTGTTCGCATTTGTGGAATATGTTCTTGTCGCTCCATTCGTGGATATTCCCTATATGTTTCAAAACACTGGTGAATTTTTCTATGAGAAGATCGGCATTGCCACCGCATGTCTCTGACGCCCACCACAGATGATTCACGATGCTCTTCTTCCAGTCGCTTATCTTCGGCAGTCCCTTTTCTATAATCTTCAACTGTTTTGTCAGACTTCTGGCCATGTGCCATACATCGTATTCATGTTCAATTGTAGAGTACCGTTCTTCTCTCATTAAACACCCAATGCCGCGATGTCTATCTGATAAAAATAACTCGATTTCCAAGAAACTCGACAGTTTTTCCATAACGACTCTACATGCTGATTTTTCTAAATCTCCAATTAACTGCTTTTTCTGGATCACAACAAAATCTATTATGTGACCTGTCAATACATGCATAATTGTGTATGTTACGAATTTTGCGCAATGTCCTGGGCTGTCGAACTGTCCGTCCCCACACAACCAAATTTGCTCCGCTAATGCAAGATTGTACATGCCGATCTCTCTTTCATTGTTCCACGTTGATAAGATTGCTGGTCTTATATATTTTTTAACAATCGCGTAAAAAGTCGTCTTGGATATGAAGTTCAGTTTTAGAGCACGTGCAAATGAATTAAATTGAGTAAAACTCACGCCGCATGTATAGATTGCTGCTACAATATTGATGTTTCCGACATACGTATGTTTGATTCGCGGCTGTGATACCCATTCGTGGGTGTGGCCAGCAAGACAAGATGTCGTAACCACCATGGTAACCACCAGCAATGATCCAATTGTCTTCTTCTGACAGTCCGTCACTGGCGACCCACAGAGTTGGCAATACCGGAATAATACCGCTAAACAATGCCAGTACACAAAACAAATATTGGGGAATGCTTTGTTTGCGTCGTTCGGCTTATCATCGGATTCACTATCTGTATCACTGTCGACACCTCCGCTGTCATTCGCGTCATCGTCATCACTTGGTTCGTATGAGGAATCCTGACTTTGCCGATCACTTTCAACGTCGGTGGAATGAGACGATTCTTCTCGATAGACTGACGGACCGGAAGCGACGTCTTCATGATGTTCGGCGGTCAATGAATCGTCTGGCAGGTCAATCAGACGCGCTTTCGGTTTACTCATCATACTCGATCCACTGACAAGAGTAGCAGGAATCTCTGCTTCTAAAAGAACCTCTCGCTCTCTCTGTGCGATGTACGCTGATGTACGTCGTTTTGACGGAGGTTGTTGCTCAATGATGCCGGTCATTTGAAGAGACGGGACCGATGATAGCTTTAACAGTTTTCTGTGCTTAGAAGTAGATGGTAGCAGATCAGTTTTATATTTATACGATACTTGAAAGTCATCTTCAGAAAAATGAATAGAACACACGAATGAATAAGCGGTCGGCACAAATTTGTCTCGTTTTAAATTGTGCAGCCATTTCTTGTAAAGCTGGGGAGATTTGTCTTTATTAGGAAACCTATGGAGCGATATCTTTTTACCGTCGGCAGTAATTGTTTTTAGACTATTGTTGCAATTAATCACACAACACGAATTCACCATTGTCACAAGAATAACGAATAAAAACAAATAATTACAAATACACTCACGTTAAAATCCGAAAAGAAACTGGTAATCACGAATATCACTAGGTATTCAATAAAGCTATACAAAATGTGCTAAGAATCACTGAACACAAGACAGATAACCCTTCTTCTAACCATGGAAGATGAGAACTGAACATTTTGTACATGTGCGTTGACAAAAAGCAAAGATATTTACAGATTTCTGAGAAGTATAAATTCGGCGCAAAACGACTAACAGGTAGCGCGAGTTCCCCTAGCCGGTGAACAAGTGCGGTTGACTGCTCACCCTCATAAGACGTCACGAAAGGGATGGTTTTCTCGCAGTAAAAGTGAGTTAGCTGGGTATACGTGACATCCAACATTTTTCAAAACATATGTCTATATCAGAAACTATATGAAGAACCCACCACAGAAAAATTTGAGTAACCCGAACTATTACTTTAACATGGCCAGTATAGGCCGGCCTATGCAAGAGCGGGTTCATCTTTGCCTGTCCCCAACTAATAATCATGATCATTTCGTCAAACATTTCGTCTCCAATCGTCTCCAAAATAGTGCCTGCAACAAGCTGCAAAATCACTCGCACTGCAGCACCTTAAGTAACCGTTATTTGACTCAGATTTTAAAAATAAAATCTCCGAAAGAAATTTCGACAAATGCACACTAAATTTGATTGAGTTAAAATCGCAAAAAAAATCGTTAAAATAAACTGCACTAGACAGGATGAAATATCCCTATCAAGAAGATTTTAATTTATATTTATAGTATTTATAGTTCAAAAATGTTACGAAAACATGCGATCTTGGCACGTTCTCCATCTATTTATAGAGTGGTTTCCAATCTTTCAAATTTAGTATGTAACTATCCCAGCATAATAGTATGCCAACTGCTGTTTAGTTAAGTTCTTCTGTTCCTAAATCATGCTATCGTATAACTATGTTCGACAAACGATCGACAAGTCTTACGAGAGATTAGCATTAACTCGACTTTGTAATCGATCGACTATGACGTGCCAATATTATTGTCCCATAAGAGTTGTCGATCGTTTGTCGAGCAAAGTTACACGATCGCAGTGCTGCACGCCACTGCACAACATCTTCACAGCCCTCGCCTGCCGTGTTTCAGAGATTCAGATGCAACTTCCACTGTCCGCCATGTTGCTGCCTCTGACTCTGCTGACATGTCAGCAGCTGGAGTCAGAGGTGATCGTCGCAGTCAGCAGACGCTTGTTCATCGCCAACAGCTGCGTGGGTCTGCTCACTCATCCAGGTTCGAATCCCGACTACTCGCATCGTGGCTCAAACGGATTTACATCTGTACATGTCAAACTGTTCCTAATTAATTTTCAAAAAATCACAAGTATCACCGGATCTCGTTCCATACCTAGGAAACTCTCGTGTTGTAACGCGTTGTAACGCGTTGTTGAGCGAGCATTTGTACTGCATGCGATTTGATATGCGTTGGCAAGTCTCTGCTCTACAGGCCTGGGAACTTAAGCATCAAGATAGCAGGGATAAAATAATTCTAATTCTTTGCATACATTTAAAAATATTTCAAGATTATAGAATAAAATGTCCGTAAAGACAATAACTTTTAGAGATAACAACAGATTACCCTGAAAATTGGAAAAATTCGTAAAATGTTGGTCCCATGAGCATGCAAAGTTTTAATTGATCGGTCAAACGGTTCTAGTTGAAATTTAATCACAAAATGTGGTTTCAAATTTTAGGCTATGGGAGGATTTGGCTGAGACTTTGTAAGATAGGGGACAATGCTTGTTGCAATGACTTTGAAATTTCGAATTGATCGGACTAACTGATCGAAATATATTTTTTTTTAAATTACACAGGATCCCGTTCAAAACGATCCCAGAGACCGCTTAGATTTTAAGTTATAGTATTTGTGCAAAATGTAAGATCGATTGGTTGTACGGTTTGACCTGGGCAGTGCACCAAAGAGAAAGTGCCATAGGAGTACAGTGGTGACGCTCGCTTAATAATTGCTATACACATTGCAAAGTCAATTAGATTTGTATTTAATATTCACTGCTCCAAGGTCTGCGCGGGTCAGCTTGGGGAATCTCTGCGCAGTCGCAGTTGTCTCTGCGCAGTGTGTGGAGCGCAGCAATGGAGCTGACCGAGCTGCACATGCGCATTCACTCGCTGCGCAGGATGTGCGCGCAGCCGCTGCTGGTTCTTTCGCCAGGACCTGCTATGATACACGAGGTAGGTTGAAGTAGAAGAAGAACATCGCTGCTGGCCTGATTATTGAGTTAGATATGTTACCTGTAAACCAATATCCTCAACAGTGTCATATTTTTCCAGAGATTTACAGAGTTTAAAAAGTTGTTTAATTAGAGAAGACAGAAGAGGAAACCCGGTACTTGCATTAAGCCTTCTTTCTACCAAAGATACCAATTGGGAGACAACTGCTTAACGTCCCATCGGAAGGACGTTGTAACATTTACAGCACGGGCCTCCACAACGCGTGCCGTCGAGAGACTAATTTATAACAGGTGGAGGGAGGTCGTCACACTAACCCCCAAACTCTCCAGTCTCTCTGGCCCAACGGCAGCAACTAGCAAGCCAGACTTGATCGGTTACTCGAAGCTTCATTTGAGCTCGCTACTGAGCTGCAGGTGATTGTTTCAGCCCGCTACTGAGCTGCAAGTGATTGTTTCAGCTCGCTACTGAGTTGCAAGTGATTGTTTCAGCTCGCTACTGAGTTGCAAGTGATTGTTTCAGCCCGCTACTGAGCTGCAAGTGATTGTTTCAGCTCGCTACTGAGCTGCAAGTGATTGTTTCATGTCGCTACTGAGCTGCAAGTGATTGTTTCAGCCCGCTACTGAGCTGCAAGTGATTGTTTCAGCTCGCTACTGAGCTGCAAGTGATTGTTTCAGCCCGCTACTGAGCTGCAAGTGATTGTTTCAGCCCGCTACTGAGTTGCAAGTGATTGTTTCAGCTCGCTACTGAGCTGCAAGTGATTGTTTCAGTTCGCTACTGAGCTGCAAGTGATTGTTTCAGCTCCACTGAACTGCAAGTGATTGTTTCACCTCGCTACTGAGCTGCAAGTGATTGTTTTAGCTCTCCACTGAGCTCTAAGTGATTGTTTCAGCTCGCTACTGAGCTCTAAGTGATTGTTTCAGCTCGCTACTGAGCTGCAAGTGATTGTTTCAGCTCGCTACTGAGCTGCAAGTGATTGTTTCAGCTCGCTACTGAGCTGCAAGTGATTGTTTCAGCTCGCTACTGAGCTGCAAGTGATTGTTTCAGCTCGCTTCTGAGCTGCAAGTGATTGTTTCAGCCCGCTACTGAGCTGCAAGTGATTGTTTTAGCTCTCCACTGAGCTGCAAGTGATTGTTTTAGCTCGCTACTGAGCTGCAAGTGATTGTTTTAGCTCGCTACTGAGCTGCAAGCGATTGTTTCAGCTCGCTACTGAGCTGCAAGTGATTGTTTTAGCTCGCTACTGAGCTCTAAGTGATTGTTTCAGCTCGCTACTGAGCTGCAAGTGATTGTTTTAGCTCGCTACTGAGCTGCAAGTGATTGTTTTAGCTCGCTACTGAGCTGCAAGTGATTGTTTTAGCCCGCTACTGAGCTGAAAGTGATTGTTTTAGCTCGCTACTGAGCTGCAAGTGGTCGGTCCAACATGGCTTCTGTTCCTCGACAACTCCACTAAGCTCGACGCCATCTTCCATGACGTCAACATCCGCTACGACGCGATGGTGCTGGTGGCGCGATCTGTCGACGGAGGCGTGGAACTAACAGAGGTTCACCGCGTGGCCGCCGATCAGCCGCTGCAGCAGCACTGGTTCGCCTCGTGGAGCCAGCGTGGCGGACTGAAAGCCACGCCCATCACGAGCTTGCACATGCGCAGACGCGATCTGGGGGGAATCACACTCATCGCGGCGACGCTGCATGTGAGGAAAACATGCATTTAATTTAAGGGCATTCCATTTTAAAATACCTACGATATTGGCCAAACTATGCATCCAAACTACTTACAGCACTTATGCAAAGTTGTTAGAATATACTTTCCTGGTAATGATATAACCATTAAAATTATCTAAAATGTGAAAACCAATTAGTGTAGCTGATTTTAGAGTCGACATAGCAAAATAAACACGAACGTTTAACAAAAATATGTGCCTTTACTAATGAAAAATATGAAAAAATTGTACATTTTGCGTACATTGAATTGTACAAAAGTTGAATGCTCACGTGACCCTTGTCGGATTGTTTTGTTCTCAAAGTTACAATATTAACGACGTCTTGTTGTCATGGTTAGGACCCGCCAGTGACTGTTCTGAGGAAGAATGGTTCGGAGTACCAGGTTGTCGGCGGGGTGAATGCCTGGAGATGGGACGCGCTACAACACAGTCTCAACGTCTCGTGAGTATACCTTCTTGATTGTGGAAGCAGTCAAATTCATTGAGCGAGCGATTCCATTTTACTCTTTTGGAACGGACCTCTGTTTTTTTTGTTATTATTTCTGTTACTGAGGCTATAGTTTTTCTTCGATCGAGCTGAAATTTTGCCCACATGTACCCAGTGGCTTAGGAACGTTTTCAAAGTTAGGGGGGGCAAGGAGGTCACGCCAGAAAAGAAATTCCCGTCAACAAGAAGGGGTCTGGGGCGACAGCCCCAGCCGCCGGCGGCGAAAATTTTGGAAAATTAGAGGTTGAAATGGTGTAGAAATGCTATTTTAAATCGTTTTAATATGACTAGAATGGTAGTGAAAATTTGTTTTATTTACTAAATGAAGTATAACTATGAATGATGACTCCAATTCCTAATAATAAAGTACGAAAAGTAATACTTACTACTATCATTACTAAAAAAATTCACAGCATACGCAACTGGAGTTACAATAATTAAAAAAGTGTCATCAAGCATTAAAAAATAAAATTATTTTTTAAATTTTTAAAAACATTTCTGCCACTTTTTTTAGTTGTAAACCCAGTTACATATTCTGGGGATTTTTGTAGTATAATGGCAGGTAATAGTAGAAGGTTCAAATAATATAACCTCACGTTCAATTTGAGTCTGGGGAGCGCATTAGAATATAATACGCGGGTCTGGGCCGCGTAGACCGAGAAAATTTTTGAATTTCAATGTGAATTTAATGCATTTTAACGCGATTTTAACACAAATATTGGTCGATTTGACAATTTAAATTCTTAAATTACTACTATTAAAATATTATACTATTTATTTTTTGCCCCCCTTTGCCCCTCTTCCCTGAAAGTTGGGGGGGGGGTATTGCACCCCCCCCCCCCCCCCCCCCCGCGGTTCCTACGCCACTGCATGTACCTACGAACTATATCAACAACTGAAGATATCAACAACTATCTCATTGGTTCCGTTGGACAAGCCACGATCAGCCCGGCAGTGCTTAACACTTACAAAGAAACTGTACGGAATGCAGGCATTGATGAGCTCCATTTTACTCCTGTTAGCGAGGACAGTGGTCTGGATATAATAAAGGGAATCAAATCAACAGCCTCTGGTGCAGACCTTATTACAATCAAGATGCTATCACTGTGCCTCCCCCATTGCCTCACCAGTCTTACCGACATAATAAATTGTTCGCTAAAGACCAGCAAATTTCCCACAGCTTGGAAGGTGGGGATAATTACACCTTTACCTAAAATCAGCAACCCTTTAGAACTGAAGGATCTTCGTCTAATAACTATCCTTCCAACGCTTTCCAAGATTTTGGAGAAAGTTGTCTTCCTGCAGCTGAGCCGGTTCGTAGAGGACAACCAGATCCTTCCAGACACTCAGTCAGGTTTTCGCAAAAACAGAAGCACCACTCTGCTAGACATATGCGACACGGCTATAGGCGCAATGGACCGTGGACAGGTCACGTGTCTTGTACTTCTCGACTTTTCGAAAGCCTTCGACACCATCAATCACGAGTTTCTGCTAGCTGTACTTAAATACAATGGGTTGAGTACAGAGGCAGTGAGCTGGTTCTAGAGCTACTTGAATGGACGGACTCAGAGAGTACAAGTCAGTCGTGGAGGTATAAAGAAAATATCTTTACCATTACCAACATCAATGGGGGTACCCCAGGGCTCGATACTTGGACCAACTCTCTTCATCATCTACACTGCCGACCTCCAGAGTACGATCATCAATAGCATGTGCCATACTTACGCTGATGATACCCAACTTTTCTACTCATTCTACCCTAAAGACACTCTCCAAGCCACACTGAAAATCAATGAAGATTTGGTAGCAATCTCCTGTTGGGCAATGGATAGAGCACTCATACTGAATCCAGTCAAATCAACTGTGCTCCTTCTTGGTACTCCCCATCTTCGCGAACAATCATTACAACACGACCCTCAGATAAAAATTGATGATATCACCATACCAATTACTGACAGCGCTAAGAATCTTGGTCTTGTGGTGGATAGCAATTTAAAGTTCACGCAACACTTAAAATCACTGAAAAGATCATCATATGGAAAATTAAAATCACTAAACAGCTTCAAATCCCTTCTCCCACCATTTGCTAAACTAGCGTTGACTAATGCACTGGTTCTCTCGCAAATCGAGTACTGTGACGTAGTCTATGGCCCTTGCCTCACAGTCACAGCTCATGATGCATACGAGTTGCAGAAGATACAAAACTCATGCGCCAGATTTGCTTACAATATTAAGAGATCAGCTCACATTTCCCTATCCATTAAAAAAGCAAGGTGGTTAAAAATTGCTGACCGAAGACAACTGCATCTACAGTGCATCACACACAAGATTCTCCATTCCGATAAACCGGCATATCTTCGATCCAAGCTCTAAAGAAGAGGCGATGCATACTCAGTCAAGATCAGACACAAAGGGCGACTGAGCATTCGAACCCATCGACGTACTAAGTTCAAATCGTCATTCTCATACATGGCGGCTGCGTCCTACAACGACGTCCCGGAGGAGTTGTACACCGTACGTCCAGCTACATTCAAGAGAATGCTCAAGACACTAGCCTTGCAGAAATCTTAGCTCTAGATCACCTCAAAACCACACTATCATTCTCATTCTTGTTGTTATCACCACTTATCATTATCAGTATCCCATTTAATTCTATGTCATATACTTATATTTTATCCAATTACATATATATTTTACAATTATTCCTAATATTAAATATAATTATAGTTAATTATATATTTATACCTCATTCTAATATGGTTGTATGGAAGATCATTATGTACTTATTGTATACAAATAATGAATGCCGCCTATTTTGTATTTTTCGCAAAATAAAGATGATTTGAATTTGAATTTGAATATCTGGGCGTTGCAGACCCTAATTTCTTTTTTTTAAATCCATTTATTGGTTCAAATTTAAATAAATATCTCCTGATAGGTTGAAAAATGAAAGTGGTCTTCCATAAATCTGATCAAACTCATATTTTGCAGGGTCGTTCAGACCAACATTGTCTCTTATGGCGTTTTCCACTGGCTGCACTGGGGCTGCACTGAAATGACGTCACCATACAAAACTCAATGCAAATTTCAAACGGAGTGCAGCACCAGTGCGGCCAGTGGAAAACGCCATTATTTTACATTAATTTTCATCCCAATCCTCTTCTATAATGTGCACTTTTCACGCATGCGCATATCGCGTATGTCCGGGTGTAACGGGTGTCCTGTATGTCCGACAATGGAAATGAATCGAACTGTCATTTCAAAACGTCAATATGTCAGCACGAATCTTTATATCCACTTCCAAGTAAGTTATAACAATAATTCGTTAAAATAATATACGAAATCACATTCTACATACCTGATTAATGATTTAACTCCGTTTCACTAACGTTTGACAGTATGTTGAGAGAAATTACATGAGAAGCAAGAGTTTAGCCTAGAGAGCCTGTAGCCAATTCTCGCCCATGGAAAAACAGACAATAGGGTAGTCTCCTCATGTTTTCTTAAGTTTAAATTAAAAACTAGAGGAAAAATGATAAATGTCAATACTTGTTTTCCTTGTCTTGTCCGTCATTTTCATTGTCAAAACTCGCATTGAAATATCGCCTAGCATTCAGGCTGGTAAAACGGAGTTGGACAACATGAACGATTATCTAGTCGGGCGATAGCTCGACGCTGCCAAGCACAGTCTTTTACGAGGTATACTTTTTATAAACGGCGAGCTTACTTCCACAGACTTATCCAGCAACGGCTTAAGTGGTGATTTCGGGGTATCGGCTCGCATAGACGCAGTTTGAAATGGAAGTTAAAAACCATGGTTATCTGGTATTATTAGCCACCTGACAACACCTACCAAATTTCAAAGGGCTGCGATCATCCCTTCAGGGTGAAAATTGGGCCTGAATCATGTTAAAATCACACTTTCAGCTAGTTAGTTAGTTAGTTAGTTAGTTAGTCAGTTAGTTAGTTAGTTAGTTAGTTAGTTAGTTAGTTAGTTACTTAGTTAGTTAGTTAGTTAGTTAGTTAGTTAGTTAGTTAGTTAGTTAGTTAGTTAGTTAGTTACTTAGTTAGTTAGTTAGTTAGTTACTGCCCACGTCTCTACGATTGCTCTCGTCTACAGGTCGCATCTTTCAGTCTAGAGAGTTGAAATTTGGCATGATCATAGACATTAATTCCTCATGCTCTCTTTTGCAAAAATCGATGAAAAATTTTAACCGGAAGTGAAGTTATTACAATTTTAAATTTTATAAAAGTCAAACGGGTCCATCTAGAGTTATGAAAATTGGCAACATTAAAGACAATACATTGCTAGACACTCCACTTCAAGAAAAACCAAACATTTCTCACCGGAAGTAGTAAAATTATCAATATTTATGTTCCGCTCTTCCTCTTGGAGGTAGAACACAGCTGCTGCAGACATTGTTCGTCTCACTAGCGCATTCACTGTAGGCAAGTGCTAGCTACGATTGTATTCCTGGTGGTCGTGAGATCGATTCCACGAAGGGCTAAATTTTTTTATTTTTTTTATTTACTTCCTTCATTTTGGCGTTCAGGTTAAGTGTTCAAAATGATAATCCGATATGCATTCAACGCTTACTTTAGGTACACTTTTAATATTTTACTTATATGGATTATAATCATTATTTGACAATACACGTTAAAAGTTGCAATATTAAAACAATTCGTGGTTAAAACAGAATTTTGGGGGCTCGCAGTTACTAAACTAGAAAAAGGCTCAATTAGGCGTTCAAAACTTTTAAATTGTCAAAATGAAATATCAAATACCAAACTTACTTGGGAACTATAGCGTTAGTTACAATTAGCCCTCATGTGCCGCAACAAAATTCAATACTTCGGACAAGCGGTGCTAAAAAATTAAAAATATCCAATCAAGAAAGAAATTTGTGTCCGAATTTCCACTGTACACTTGAGTTTTCAATCTATTTATAGATTCGTAACAAACGCTTTTGGAAGAATACCGAAACCGTTTGATTGACAAAATGTTATTGTTGGCATTTTACAGACGAAATGTTACCTTATAGCCGGTACAAATGAAACGATCGATAGTTTTTAATTTTGGCAGAATAAAGATAACATATTGCTTTACACAACACTTGAAAACAAATCGAAACAATTGTATCGTAACAGAAGTTGTTGATAACAACTAAATCGTTAGATTTTCAACGCTACAAATAAAACGGTTCGATCGAGAGTTTTGATATGACCATCCAAATACCTTGTAACAAGTTGGCCTATCTAGGTTCGAAAAATTAACTTTAAATATAATAATGTTTGCTTGAAATAGGTTTAAAGAATGAACAAGCTTGTAGCATGGCATTCTTAGAGTCAAGGTTAACTGAATACAAAGTAATTAATTAGAATCATTATGTAAACTTACAATCTTAAAATTCAACAGCAATCAAAATATAGACAAAAATATAACGAGCAATCAAATAAGTTTAACAATGTGCAATTATATCAAGAAAGTGAGTGAATCCATATAAAAAGTATGTGACCTTACCTAAATTGTGATGTCACCACGTAATAACAAGTGAACCAGTCATTGTGATAACGCTACAAAACCAGTCAGCCAGACTAGTTTTCAGTGATTCCAAGAAAAGCATGGGCTTACGTGCAGAAAGAAAAGTCGTTTCGCGCGTTTCCGAGATGACAGAATGCCTAAAAATAGCTACCACGTGTGCGAGGCCAACCAATCATATTCTTTGGCGGTAAACCGAGGTGAGGGGGTATAAAACGTCAAGCTACCAGCCAAACTTCATCAGTCGGAGTTTTCTCAGGCAGTGAGACCTGTCTCGTGAACCAGTGAAGCCAGTGGGCGAATATAGTATAACTTCAACGGGACAGTGCCGACGTGATCAAGACCATTAAACGTAAAGTAACATTTTTGTACAAACTTAAAAAATTAATAAAATCAATCTTCAAGCCAAAATGCAGAGGCATATAGTATCGCATTACAATTTTCGTTTATCAGTGATCAACTGAACAGTTTCAAGTTTTTCAACATATAAAAGTATTAAAGTCAGTGACTTGCACACTCCGGG
Source organism: Leuctra nigra (assembly GCA_934045905.1). NCBI lineage: Eukaryota > Metazoa > Arthropoda > Insecta > Plecoptera > Leuctridae > Leuctra > Leuctra nigra. Next base: position 28,666,416 of record OW203766.1, read on the forward strand.
AGGATCCGACGAGTCTGCAGCCACGAACGTCATCAGCCTGAGCCAACTTGAACCAACTGCCAGAGGAGGTCACTCCTTGTGCACAGCCTGCTGGACGTCCTGGTAACCAAAGGGGTTACCCAGACATCATCACATCGCGACTGAAGGGGTGACATATCCGGTCACTCAACTGCTATTGAACAGGAGTTCAATAGACCTACTGCTCGAGGGTCAACGCCATCTACTGTTTACTTCACGCAAGGCGACATCATCACTACGGCTGACGTATCGAACGTAATATTATACATAATAAATTTGATTGCTCCTTTCACATCAATGAACATTTATTTTCTTTGTAATAAACAGATTATAATATTGCTGATTCTTTGTGTTCTACCCTCTGAGCCAAATCCCGCAGGTTTCAACCTAGGTACTCGTCTTCTGACAAATAGTAGACTCTTCGACCGACCGACTGATGATGACCTTGTTGCCTTGATTTGATCTGACATTGCGTTGTATGTACTCGGCGGCAATAAATCAGACGGCTTTCGTCTTTGCTATTGAAAGGTTCTCTGTTTACGAAACACAGCATTTTGCATTACCATCCGGACTTTATTTAAATTTGTTGTAAGCATCTGGAAGCGTTTACGCTTTTGTGACATATAAAAGTGAACTAGGAAGAATTTAAAAATTTTCGTTATTCACATGACTCAAAGAAGTGAACTTTTAACAATTTAAAAGTTGAGATAACTCAAATTCAACCAAAAGAGATTGACCCTTTCGTTATACTAACTTTGGAACTATTGGAAGAAAAACAGAAAACTTTGGACAAGAAGTGACGTTGTTGGCGTTAACAATGTAATGATAGGTAACACTTAATGATCAATGAAAGCTGCTATAAACTTTTACCCCATATGACATGCTGTACAAAAACAAAAAATTGTAAAAAAACTGCCAAGCACCTTCCCACTTAAAACAATTGAGATCTAAAAGAAGGGCCAAGCAACAATATATTGTTTAAACATTTTCGCACTTAAAATTCGTGAAATCATTTCGCCCAGTTACTGCCGCCAAGCACAACACTATACACCTAACGTTGTGTCCAAATTTGAAAAAATAAAATCTAAGTGCACCATCATTGTAAACTTAAAAAAAATTATAAAAATTAAAAACGACTTAAAAAATAAATTTAAATCGAAATTAAAATTTAAAAATAAAGCTTGGCGCATTGAATTTGCACCGACCGTAGATTCTTCTATCTTCTTCCTACTTTCTGTCTTTCTTCGGCTCCTTTATCGTCATATTCTTTCTTTCGTCGTCTCCTTTGTCGTCATCTTATTCTTATGTTGCCCTCTTCTTGACACAGTGCGCACAGCTTTATTTTTAATTTTTTTAATTTCGATTTTAAATTTATTATTTAAGTCGTTTTTAATTTTTATAATTTTTTTAAAGTTTACAATGATGGTGCACTTAGATTTTATTCTTCAAATTTGGACACAACGTTAGGTTTATAGTGTTGTGCTTGGCGGCAGTAACTGGGCGAAATGATTTCACGAATTTTAAGTGCGAAAATGTTTATACAATATATTGTTGCTTGGCCCTTCTTTTAGATCTCAATTGTTTTAAGTGGGAAGGTGCTTGGCTGTTTTTTTACAAGTTTTTGTTTTTGTATGACGTAGACAGCAATGTTATCAGCAACCGGTCTCATCATGATTATACATTGGGTTTATGTGATTCAATACACGTTTTTGACGTCAATTGTCCCTTGGGTCGTTCTTGCGCTCTCGATAAGTGACTCATTTCATTCAGATTCGATTACAACTTTCCTACTACTAGTATTTAACCCACAGAATAAATTTTTTGATCATTGAGATCAGAAACATGTATATTTTTAAAATTCCACGTATTTATTTCATTCTACATTCTAAGAGACTTCCCTATTCGACACTAAAAGCACCGTGTAGAGAACAGCTTACTTCACACTACTAAATTTAAGGTGACGGCAGCAGGGCTTCAAACGTGAAATCTGCTGCAATGTTAAACTCAGACCAGGTCTATAGAATGAAATGTCAAGGTCAAGTCAAGGTCTATTGATCGTACAGAACGGATACTAGCGCAGCGTTTTGATAGAAGTACAAACTAGATTTGTTTTGAATCTTACCTCGGTAGATACAAAACCATGGTCAAACAAGGATTCACTTTTAAATCAACTCCTTCAATTATAAATAAAACATCCTTAATGAAATTCCCCGTTCTCGAGTGTTTTCATTCTCTTTTTAAATGAATTAACTGCCCAATAACCTAAGATAAGGTGCATCTGACATTTAGATCAAAGATTTCATTTTAATTGACTATCAATTAATGAAGAGAGATGATGTACTGGATCTAGTGATAAAACAGTTCCGATAACTGCCAAATCGTACACTGGCGCTAGTATCTGTTCTGGATTCTCGTCCGGGGGTGCGTTCCACAGCATTTCCTTCTGCGAGTTCCGCTCGTAATTCGTATTCAAGTGTTTCCATGGTAAAGCATTCATCTGCCGTCACCTTAAATTTAGTAGTGTGAAGTAAGCTGTTCTCTACCCGGTGCTAAAAGTACCTAGAGAGTGCGCTAGTAAATTTATAAGATGGACGCTCCCGCGAGTACAATCCCAGCGCGTGCGTACATTTACATACAAGTCACTTAGAAGTCAATCGTAACGAGTTCAGTAAAGAGTTATAAATACATCGCGAAATAACAGAAATTGATGCTTACCTCAGTGTCAACAATCAAATACAATTGGCAAATTTCATTACAGCACACATTCATTCAAATTCTTGTGAAAACGAGTTGCCTATTCACCAAAAGCAGCATTTGACAGATTGCAATTGTTTGAACGATGCGTCAAGAAAAATGTGTGTTCAGAAGGCCGTGAGAAAAACAATTTGGATCTGTCAAATGGTGATTTTTGGTGAATAGACAACTCGTTTTCACAAGAATTTGAATGAATGTGTGCTGTAATGAAATATGCCGATTGTATTTGATTGTTGACACTGAGGTAAGCATCAATTTCTGTTATTTCGCGATGTAATTATAACTTTTACTGAACTCTGCCTAAACGCGCTCTGTGCGCATGTGCACAAGTAGGTACTCGTGGTATAGATGTTAACTACTTAACTTTTTCCGCTAGGTGGCGTTTTGCAACTTTTAGTGTCGAATTGCCGAAACTTTCAAATTGGCGCAGGAGGCCGTGATATCTTTTAAATATGAAATGAACTCTTGGGACCTTGACTTAGTAGGAACACGGGTACAGCAACAAAATGGAAATAGATGTTATTTTTGGGGTTGCAAATGGTGAGGGTTGTGGGGGGGGGGGGGGGGGGAGTAAGTGAACTTTTAAGCCCGAGTACATACCTAACGTCGCAACTTCTCATTAGTATATTGACAGTTACGTTTTGGGAATCAAAATTATACTAAAACTATCGGTGATGTTGATGTGAATTGTGCATAGATGCAGACTTTTATGTCATCAGGAGGCAAGTAAGATCACGTGACAGCTTTCAGCCAATGAGAGAGCTGCTTTGGTTTAATCTATACTTGATAGAGTATCACATGTTTTCTTAGAAACTTTTTAAAATCTTTTTACCAATTTTTCATTTTTCATTACCTGTGTATTCATTGGGCCGTCATTTTTAAAGTCGCGTATTTCTTTCTGTATAATTCAATCATTTATGATTTCAGATTTGTAACGTGGATTCGTTTATAATTTTAATCTATTGTATACCGAGTGGCACAAAAAAATCACCCTGATTGAGAGCTCAAACCCTGAGCCCTGAGCTCAAATAGCGCGCGTCCAGAAAACTTCCAATGGCCGGGACGCTGTTTCTTCAAAACTACGTACGATATCAAGCTGAAAATTTCAAACTATAAAAAAAAGATTAAGATCGATTGAATAAAAATTTCAATCAATATCAATATCAATATATGGAACGAAAGTTATTGAATCTAAAGTTGAGCTTGATAACAGAATAATGGGAAAAAATTCACTTTTATAACTTGTGTATAATAAAATTTAGAAATAATGTATACATATTCAGATTTTACGCTCAAATTTAATATTCCATAAATTTCGTTCTATTCATTTAAATTGATTGACATTTTTACACAATCGATCTTAATATCTTTTCAATATAATTTGAATTTTCAGCTTGATATCGTACATAGTTTTGAAGAAACAGCGTCCCGGCCATTGGAAGTTTTCTGGACGCGCGCTATTTGAGCTCTGTATAATACATTTTTTGACGACCAAATTTGAACAGCTGTAACTTTTTTCCTACAATAGTAATGTTTTTGAAACTTGCACGTATTACATTTTGGTATGTTATCTAATATGTGTACAAATTTCAGAATCATATCTATAATAGTTTCGATATAGTGACTTCTCAATCAGGGTGATTTTTTTGCGCCACCCGGTAGATATGTAATATTCCAAGTAGGTATTTGTTTTAGTAGTGTTTAACGTCGCACTGTTCTGTGTCTAACCGTATGGCGACGGATTAATGATTATGATGATGGGAGATGATGGTGAATAGTAGGTAAAGATGGAAAGTAGGAAGGAGGCGGTCGTGGCCTATAAGTTGGGTATACCTTCCCAACATTTGCCTGTCGACTGAGGCAGTGTTGAATCCAGGCATACCTCGGGGGGAGGGGGGGGGGGTACTGCCTCCCCCCGAGGTATGCATGTGCCCTCTTCGGCACAAATACCTATTCAAAATACCTTCAAAATAATATGTGAAAAAAACACGTATAAAAATAGACGGATCATGTCAAAAACCTTCCAAAACTGTTAGAATTGAGTTAAAATTCCAAAAATTTTCCGGGGCTATGCGCCCCGGACATGCATCCTGATAAGTTCAATAAATGTACCTATTATTAAATCTCTTAAACTATTTTTTGGATATTTTGCAATTTATAATTCCCCAAAATAGCTATACACTGTGATTCAAAATTGTACCTAAACGAATGACCTTGATCAAAAATTTTCTCGGGGGCTATGCCCCCGAACCCCCTGTTTTCCACTGTGACTTTTCAAAATATATTACGTATAAATAATTGCTTTGTGCTTTGTACAACTACAAGCATATTCATATATTAACTTACCCCCCCCTTCCCAACAGCAACATTAAAAAAGTACCCCAAAAAAATGCCACCCCCAACTATTAAAGTGCCCCTCCCGAGAAAAATGTCTGGATTCAACACTGGACTGAGGTAATACCACGAACAAAACCGTCAGGAAGGACGCTTTTTAACATTTCCCAAATATTGGTAGTTGGTGATAAATTAATCATAAATGCGAATCACACAACTTACAATTTGTAAGCGGGTCCCTCTAGTCAGTCAATAACGTATGAAGTATCGAAATGTTGTTTTCCACTGCCTCATGAATCTGATTTGCTTTAGGTACCAGAGTCTTTAGATGCTATTTTCAAGTTTCCATGAAAAGCATACTTTTATGTTGATTGAGTGGATCAATTATTTCAATTCAATATGGATGTAAATGTTTTCTGTGCGTTTGGTACGGAATTCCGGTTCGAGGTGTTGCGCGTATCCGTGCTCGCTCATCAACGCGTTACTAAGAGCGTTTTCCTAGTTTAGCATATTTATGACGTCTTTGCCAGTATCCGAACGAGAGCGCTAGTCATTTATGTTTTGGTCTATTGTGACTCCAGGGCAGTTCTATAACTTTAAAATTCCGGATTCGGCCCTATACAATTCGCTGCATTGCAATGTTAATCCAAATGGCCGTGAATCGTATTCGGGCCGAATCCGGGATTTTAAAGTTATAGAATAACTGCCCAGTCGTGTATTTGCTGCCTTCGGTAAAATTTCAACGGATGGAGCTTGATTACATGATTCCCAAACTGTACTATGCAACATCGGGCTTTCTCTTCAACCTCTCAAGTAGGTACAAAACAGTGTGTATCAAAGAAACAAACAACCGACGTTACACTGACGATGTTACAATGGTCATATGACGACTAGTGGGCAAAGAGGGTGGAAGATCGTGTCCTTCCCCACAGGTTCTCCGTGCGCACGCCTGCAGCGGGCTTCTACGGCGACAAGTCTGCGAACGGCTCGTGGAGTGGGGTCATGGGGATGGCCCAGCGGGGGGAAGTGGACTTGATCATGTGTTCTTCTCCACAGGTTCTCCGTGCGCACGCCTGCAGCGGGCTTCTACGGCGACAAGTCTGCGAACGGCTCGTGGAGTGGGGTCATGGGGATGGTCCAGCGGGGGGAAGTGGACTTGATCATGTGTCCTTCTCCACAGGTTCTCCGTGCGCACGCCTGCAGCGGGCTTCTACGGCGACAAGTCTGCGAACGGCTCGTGGAGTGGGGTCATGGGGATGGCCCAGCGGGGGGAAGTGGACTTGATCATGTGTTCTTCTCCACGGGTTCTCCGTGCGCACGCCTGCAGCGGGCTTCTACGGCGACAAGTCTGCGAACGGCTCGTGGAGTGGGGTCATGGGGATGGCCCAGCGGGGGGAAGTGGACTTGATCATGTGTTCTTCTCCACGGGTTCTCCGTGCGCACGCCTGCAGCGGGCTTCTACGGCGACAAGTCTGCGAACGGCTCGTGGAGTGGGGTCATGGGGATGGCCCAGCGGGGGGAAGTGGACTTGATCATGTGTCCTTCTCCACAGGTTCTCCGTGCGCACGCCTGCAGCGGGCTTCTACGGCGACAAGTCTGCGAACGGCTCGTGGAGTGGGGTCATGGGGATGGCCCAGCGGGGGGAAGTGGACTTGATCATGTGTTCTTCTCCACAGGTTCTCCGTGCGCACGCCTGCAGCGGGCTTCTACGGCGACAAGTCTGCGAACGGCTCGTGGAGTGGGGTCATGGGGATGGCCCAGCGGGGGGAAGTGGACTTGATCATGTGTCCTTCTCCACAGGTTCTCCGTGCGCACGCCTGCAGCGGGCTTCTTCGGCGACAAGTCTGCGAACGGCTCGTGGAGTGGGGTCCTGGGGATGGCCCAGCGGGGGGAAGTGGACTTGATCATGTGTGTGATGTCCAACGCCCCAGACAGATTCATGGACTTCGATTACGTGCTCCCGCTCTGTGACGTCACGTATGTATAAAGATCCTCAGTTCGTTTAAACGGCTCTCAACGACTCCGTACAAAATTGAATCGTCTGGAAATGTTTCTGTATATCTTACCCAGAAGGCATAAAGTCTATGTTTTCGATTTTGCGTTGTACAGTTTTGGAATGATGTAATCAATTACGAAGTATATACAAATTATTTAACGTATTCCCTTTCAAAATGACGAGTGTCATCTTTACAAATAATATTTGACGACGCAAAAGTACCTACAGCTTTTTGAAAGCACCTAAAGAATCATTGAAATTGACTACGGGCTTTCTGCGTCTAAGATCTGGTTAATAAAATATTGTTTCTTTCCTCGGCAGGTTCTACGTGTACATCAGCGAGCTGGATGGTCGTGACGTCACTTGGTCCAACTTCCTCTCCCCCTTCACCGCGCCGCTGTGGCTAGCCACTGTTTTCACCGCCCTGAGCGTCGTCCTCACCCTCCGGCACGTGTTGCGACGTCGCTACGCCGGCTTCCACGTGTTCGCCGCCGTCTTCTGTCTGCAGTCGCACGAGCAGAGCCCGCGCGCGTGCGCCGCCCGCCTCGTCTACTTGCTCAGCTACATGCTCGGCGTCGTGGTGCTCGGCAGCTACTCCGCATATCTGACGTCGTCGTTCACAGTCATCAGACCGAGGATTCCGTTCACGACGCTGCAGGGACTTCTGGAGGACGGGACTTACGAGATACAGGCGCAGAAGAACGCCATCACAGGGAAGTTCTTCAAGGTACGACAACCATGACTATGATTAAACCATGGAGATAATTCATAGATACCAGTTTTGAGCATTGAAAGCACTTTTTTATTCGCCATTTTCTTCCTCTGTGAAACTGAGGAAAATACAGGTTTCCCACGGTTTCTACTCACTTCTATCGAAGTGAGAATGTGGCATTTTCTTCTCTAGGAAAACGCTCGGTGTAACGCGTTGATGAGCGAGCACCCAACGAGCAATATTTATAACCGGAATATCGTAACGCACAGAAAACATACGTAATACATCCAAAGTGAATTGAAATACGATCCACTCGATCAGAATAAAATTATCTATTTCAATTTCATTGAAACTGAGAATACCCATCTATAGAAAAGATTGTCAGAAGATATTTTCTCGATTTTTTTGATTTTTTTCCAGTGTAGCTCAGAGTATACACTCTTATACAAACGTAATTTATTTTATTTTTTATTTAAATGCCAATAAGTAGGACATTCTCTACCGATTGGGCTGAAAACTTGTAAAATAAGAGAAAGTCTTAATGCAAATTTTAAACTTAATCGGAGCATTTTGATTTTCTGACATATCGTGAGATTTTCATTTTTGATTCAATCAGAGGTCAGCTCGCAGAAACTATACCTACACGATAAGTTAGAATGATTTTAGTATGAGTGCAAAATTTCAGCTCGATCGGAAAAAATTGTGACCTGGGCGTCAGACCATTGACCAAACACAAAAAAACACAACACACTACAAAGAAAGTGTCCAAAAGTACAGAATGGAGCGCTCAATTATACCTACTAGAGGGACCCGCTTACAAATTGTAAGTTGTGTGATTCGCATTTATGATTAATTTATCACAAACTAACTAGCAAAATTTGGGAAATGTTAAAAAGCGTCCTTCCTGACGGTTTTGTTCGTGGCATTACCTCAGTCGACAGGCAAATGCTGGGAAGGTATATCCAACTAATAGGCCACGACCGCCTCCTTCCTACATTTCATCTTTACCTACTATTCATCATCATCTCCCATCATCATAATCATTCATACTTCGCCATACGGTTAGATGCAGAACAGTGCGACGCTACTACTAAAACAAATACCTACTTGGAATATTACATATCTACCGGGTGGCGCAAAAAAATCACCCTGATTGAGAAGTCACTATATCGAAACTATTATAGATATGATTCTGAAATTTGTAAACATATTAGATAACATACCAAAATTTAATACGTGCAAGTTTCAAAAACATTACTATTGTCGGAAAAAAGTTACAGCTGTTCAAAATTGGTTGTCAAAAAATGTATTATACAGAGCTCAAATAGCGCGCGTCCAGAAAACTTCCAATGGCCGGGACGCTGTTTCTTCAAAACTGCGTACTATATCAAGCTGAAAATTTCAAATTATATTAAAAAGATATTAAGATCGATTGTGTTAAAATGTTAATCAATTTAAATGAATAGAACGAAATTTTTGGAATCTTAAGTTTGAGCGTAAAATCAGAACATGTATATATACATTATTTCTAAAGTTTATTATACACACGTTCTAAAAGTGATTTTTTTCCCACTATTCTGTTTTCAAGCTCAACTTCAAGATTCAATAACTTTCGTTCCATATATTGATATTGATTGAAATTTTTATTCAATCGATCTTAATATTTTTTTTTATAATTTGAAATTTTCAGCTTGATATCGAACGTAGTTTTGAAGAAACAGCGTCCCGGCCATTGGAAGTTTTCTGGACGCGCGCTATTTGAGCTCAGGGCTCAGGGTTTGAGCTCTCAATCAGGGTGATTTTTTTGTGCCACTCGGTATACAATAGATTAATATTATAAACGAATCCAAGTTACAAATGTGAAATCATAAATGATTTAATTATACAGAAAGAAATACGCGACTTCAAAAATGACGGCCCAATGAATACAAAAGTAATGAAAAATGAAAAATTGGTAAAAAGATTTTAAAAAAGTTTCTAAGAAAACATGGGATACTCAATCAAGTATATAAAACCAAAGCAGCTCTCTCATTGGCTGAAAGCCTACACGTGATCTTACTTGGCTCCTGATGTTATTATAAAAGTCTGCATCTATGCACAATTCACATCAACATCACCGATAGTTTTAGTATAATTTTGATTCCCAAAACGTAACTGTCAATATACTAATGAGAAGTTGCGACGTTAGGTATGTACTCGGACTTAAAAGTTCACTTACCCCCCCCCCCCCCCCCACAACCCTCACCATTTGCAACCCTAAAAATAACATATATTTCCATTTTGTTGCTGTACCCGTGTTCCTACTGAGTCAAGGTCCCAAGAGTTCATTTCATATTTAAAAGATATCACGGCCTCCTGCGCCAATTTGAAGGTTTCGGCAATTGTCTGTTTTTCCATGGGCGAGAATTGGCTACAGGCTCTCTAGGCTATACACTCTTGCTTCTCATGTAATTTCTCTCAAAATACTGTCAAATGTTAGTGAAACGGAGTTAATTCATCAATCTGGTATGTAGAATGTGATTTCGTATATTATTTGAACACATTTTTTTTATAACCTACTTGAAAGTGGATATAAAGATTCGTGCTGACATTTTGACGTTTTGAAATGACAGTTCGATTCATTTCCATTATCGGACATACTTTACATACGTTACACCCGGACACCCGCGATATGCGCATGCGTGAAAAGTGTACATTATGTAAGAGGATAGTAGTGTTGTTGGAATCAACAGAATATCATTTTTCTGTTTGGTTTGTTAAAACTTTTGTTTAAGATGTGATTTTAATTAGATATTGAGATATTGAAGACTTAAGAAGTTGTATACTCGAAACAGACGTCACGTCGGTCGGAATGTTTGGTAGGGCATTAGCATGTTCTCGCTATGTTGTTGGAGACCTTGACAGATCGCCTTCTCTTTGTCTAGAACGCTGCAGATGGTTTACTGAAGCAGATCTACACTCGACACATGGCGGCCAAGATGGCGAACGCGCCTGCGTCCTTCATAGAGGGCATGCAGCGCGTCTGCTCAGAACGCTTCGCCTTGATCAGCCCATCAGCAACAGCTGACGTACTGAAGCCCAGGATTCCATGCAAGCTGTTTCAACTGCCAGAGGTCTTTACACACGCGACTGCGAGTAGCGTCGTTTTCCCAAAGAACTCGCCGTACAAGGGAGTCTTCAGTAGCTAGTAAGTATCGCTTTGAAGATCTTGTGTGAGCTGTAACAAACAATTGCCAAGGGTTCTAAAGGACTATGTGTCTGTCGTCGTACATACCTACAAAAATGTTGTTTGGCCAAATCACTTTTACGACGCAAGACAACAATTGGGTGCGCGAGAGGGACATACTGGTCCGGGCAGCGAATATTTTTCTGGCAAAGACTTCGTAAATGAAGAAAAATTTATTTTTTATAAAATTCCAGTTTTAACATTTTTGAAGTGAAATAAATGGTTGATCCAACTAGATTATGTTTTCAAATGCCATTCACGATAGTTCTGGGATGAAATTGGGGTCGTGAAAACGCTCTAAAGTAAAAAATGTTCGATTTTTTAATTCGAAATAGAGCATATTTACTGTTAATATATCCTTCATTTTACTGATGTAATAGCTGTCAGAACACAGTATGTATACTACACTTCTAAATCAGAGTTCTATTTGTATAAATGAGTAAGTTATCAGAGTTTTTGTCACAGTCAATTTACGTACCATTTACGAAGTCTTTGCCAGAAAAATTCTCGCGTCCGGCGATCACATACCCGTATTATACTAATTTGGTCGAGGTGCTCCGTTATGCGGAATTGTAACAAGTGGCTCACGCTAGCCCCAACTGCCCCGTTCAGCTCATCCCTTCATTCACCCATGCGGTGGGTGATGAATACTTCGGAATTGCCTGCACTTCATGCAGGAATGAATCACAGAAATATTTAAATTACTCACATTAGTGAAAATGTCAAACCTTCATTTATTCTTCGATGTGAAATTTTAAAACATGTTTTTTTGTTGTTGTTTTAGAAAGAATAAAAAACTCAACTTGTGTAATAAAGGTTCGAGTACCATTAATTGTATACGTCAATTTGGCGAACTTTCTTAAAAAAGAATACGTCACATGTATTTTCTTTTAGGAAGCCATTCTTCTCCTTACCTGAGGACATTCTGATTCCTCCATGTGATAAACCCGCATTCGACTGTAACTACAATGATTTGTCTATAATGGGATTTACTTTCAGTTTATTGCAGAAGAAGGAACTGGGGTTTAATACTATAGGCATTGTGAGAGCGACCGGAAAGATGGACTCCCAGGCAGCGCCCTTCACCGGCATCGACCTTGAACAGGTCACGCCCATCATCGCTCTCTTCGCGCTCGGAGCGCTCCTGGCGGTCGTTATCGCAGTCATCGAGACTCTGCACATGCGCAGTCGACGCAATGTGTTGCAAAGCTGATGAGAAAAGCCGGCCATGACTCGCAGATTGTCCGAGCGAAAAACATAAACTTGTAATAATCCTGCCAAGCACATCCACGCCTATGATTGAGATAATATAATGGAGGGCTTGACATAAATAATTATAATATAATAATATGGAACTCAGACATGTGATTAAACAGTATTTTTTACTTCTGCGTCAGTATGAATTGTGACATTGACATTTCCGTATGACTAAATCATGTACTATTTATATAGAGGTAGGAGGCTAGTTTATGCTATTTATGATACCTCCTACTTCCAAATTAACTGTGGGTATTTTTAAGTGAAAAGTCAAAACTATCTTTTAAAGTGCATTATCATTCAATCAGTAACATCCATTACTGAATCAGTATCATCAATGATCGCTGGTATTATGCAATCATTCATCTCGTATAAATACTTTATTGCGCAAAATTTACAGAGATTAGAATAGTTATTGGCACTGATTTGACCTTACGACCAGATTGCAGAAATCATAACACAAAAGGTCTGTTCGTTTTGCTTACTGCAGTTGCAGTAGCAGCAGCTTACAGTAGGCCCTGGTAACTCTTGCAGTAGCTTGCTGTACCAACACAAAACGAACGCATTTGCAGCAGGATGGCAGGCTGGCCTTTTCCTATTGGTTGGGAGGTTTGTGAATTGGCGGGAAGATTGTAAAAATAAGTGAGGTTATGTTCTGCATTTATAGAATTCTTGTCTAATCCCAATGCATTTTTATATAAATATGTATCATTTCATAACATATAACTAAACTTAACTCTGAAACAAATACTCATTTCCCTCCTCCTTAGGACTTTTTCACCATCCATCCATAAGAAACACATTTTATATTTCAAACATCGGCCATTTTGCCGCCTACTGCAAAGTTACTGCATTTACATCACCTCCCTACCCAGCTGTAAGAGCAGTCACTGCGCAGCTACTGTCAGTGTCAAATCGAACACAATCGCAGTGACGGAACAGCAAGTTTGATGCAAAACGAACGGATTTGCAGTGAGCAGTAAAGTGCAGTAAGCAAAACGAACATACCTAATGATAGCTGTAGATGAGAAGATGTTCTTGTATCAATCACAATATTTCGGAAGTAAGCTGTGTGTATTTCTAGTGTTTAGCATCGTGTTTCACGTAGTGTCTAGTGAGAACTGCACCAGTGTGGATTGCGTGAATGGAGAATGTGTGAAGGGCGCAGGCTGCGTTTGCTTTAACGGCTGGCAGGGACCCTCGTGCCAATTTTGTGCCGGAAAAGTCAGGTAAAACAGCAATATTAATTTAAAAACAATTAAATTTCCATAATCTCGTTCGAGAGGTTATTTCGAAAATGCTTACCTACTTGTGTATTAAAAAGTAAATGAATCTTGTATTGTTGCCATGCTCATGCTCTGAACACGTGATAGGTTACAACTAGAGCTGAAAGATTGAATGCAATCTCTTTTCTTGTAATATTTCATATAAATTTCATTGTTGTGAACTATTAAATACAGACACAGTCCAATTCAAACACTTAATTAGTGTTTACAAACAATTTAGAACATCTTTTAAGTTGGAAGCATTCTGGGTAATTTCTGATAACACAATTATAATAAATTGAATACACGACCTTTTATGATGTATAATTATTAAAAATATCTATTCATGCGATACGATTTGTGATTTATCTGTATTTTGCTTTTCAATAAATGGTTTAATTACTTATTGTTCTGAGACCTTTATTCCTGTTTCACTTTTTAGTAGTTTTTTTGTGAATTTGCACGCCTAGTCTCATATTCTCAATGAAGCAATGTAACGGATTGTCTGAGACACACGGGACGATCCACGATGGTCCAGGCAACTACTCCACCGACTCCAGATGCTCGTGGCTCGTGGATGCTGGAGCCTCCAACACCACCATCCGCCTACATCTGGAGGAGTTCGCCACGGAGTGCGGCTGGGACCATCTCTATGTGTACGACGGAGATTCGGTCCAGGCGGCAGTGTTAGCTGTGCTGAGCAGACTCATGTACAAGGACGGACACAGCATCCGTCGCATACCCGAGATCGTGGCCCGGTCGGGGTCGGTGCTGGTACATTTCAACAGTGATGCCGCGTACAACATGTCGGGGTTTAACATCACGTACAGGTCAGCAAAAATATCCAAGAAAAATATATTTCATATAAGATAGGAAATGAGTGGACGGAAAATCTTTACCATACAGAGATCTTGTCTCGAACAAAGAAAATTGAAAAGCATCTATTGCAAGGGTCGGCAACATGCGGCTCCTTGGTGGTTCTTGAATGGCTCTTAATAATTTAAATAAAGATCTGGAATCGAAAAATCTGATAATTCAAAAAAGACGCCCTGCGGGGCAACAATTGGAATGTTGTTTGATTCAGTTTGTTCATTTATGAATGCCAGAATCACTTTAAAATTTTTGAAATTCTAAAAAATACGCCCTGCGGGGGGGGGGGGGGGCAACATCTTGGGGGTTTCGTCAAGCTATCAAAAGTAACTAAGTTATTCAAATTATTATATTCGGTGTAATATATTTGATTGCCTCTACTGCGTCTCCCATTATTATCTAATTTATTACTTTTGGGGAAATTGGCTCCTTCACCAAAAAATGTTGCCCTCCCCTGATCTACTGCGTGACCAAAAAATCTAAAAATAACTTGCATGTTTTTTAAATATGAAAAAAGTGAATATTTTACCATCTAGAGAAAGGAAATCAAAAAGTAATCCCCTTGTTCTCCTGCTTGGTGAATGATTTCCAATTAGGTTGAACTCTTGTCCGAGCCGCTATTCCCACGCCAACTGCTCTGGTCACGGCGAGTGCGTCGACTCCGTCTGCACATGTGACGACGCCCACACGGGCCCGGCGTGCGACGTCGAGATATGTCCGAGCAACTGCAGCGGGGACCACGGAGAGTGCAACAGAGAGGAGAGACGTTGCGACTGTCGACAAGGATACAAGTAAAATACACTGCTTAAGCTGGGTTCCCATACTTCGCATCGAATTATTCGCTTCCGGTTCGCTTCGCTTTCGCAAAATGGCTACCTTTTAACAAAGGAAATCGTCCATGTTTACATTCCCATGTTCGCGCGTTTCGGTTTCGTTTCGGTTTCGTCAAAGTTAAAATTGGCTCAACACATCCCTGCTCACACTTACATGCCTTTTGGAGAGGGACCTCGCATTTGTATGGGTAAGTTGGAACGAATGAAATTGAACTTTTCTTGACATATTGTTAGAAGTATGAACTTGAGTTTTTATTTGGACCACCTTTTTTAAAAGATGAAATTTTCAATTCAAAAATTCGTTATCTCAATGATAATTAAATAAGTGGAAATGTGAATTCTTTCCAGGAATGAAATTTGCTCTAATGGCGATGAAGACTCAGCTGGCAAGCATCTTGTCGCATATTGAAGTGACGTCATGCGCCGCGACGCCCATCCCCCTGGTGATAAACCCGCAAGGGACGCTGCTGGCGCTGGCCAATGGCGGCATTCCTCTCAAGTTCAGACATGTCGTACTCCAGCCAGCTCAAGTAAGACATGTCCAACTCCAGCTCAAGTTCAAACATGTCTAGCTCCAGCCAGTTCAAGTTCAGACATGTCCAACTCCAGTCAAGTTCAGACATGTCCAACTCAAGCTCAAGTTCAGACATGTCCAACTCCAGCTTAAGTTCAAACATGTCTAACTCCAGGCAGCTCAAGTCAGACATGTCCAACTCCAGCTCAAGTTCAAACATGTCTAGCTCCAGCCAGTTCAAGTTCAGACATGTCCAACTCCAGCTCAAGTTCAGACATGTCCAACTCAAGCTCAAGTTCAGACCTGTCCAACTCCAGCTCAAGTTCAAACATGTATAACTCCAGCCAGTTCAAGTTCAGAAATGTCTACATCTATATTTGAAGTCAGACACAGTTAACTGTATCTTATCTTTCGTAGCTTTATATCGCATATAATCGTAATATAATTTTTTTACGACACATATATGAATATGAACCTTGATTATTAAAACCGTATTGTTCTAAAACCGTATCGATTTATTTAACATATTGATTTTACACTTATCTTTTATATTTACTCAGCTTTTAATTTTAAATAGGATTACTATTTGTCTTAGGCACTATGATGTTTAACTACAAGAAAAAGCTTCTTCCTGCAGCAATGAACCAGTGTCATAAGCAAACATCATTGATTATTTATACTCCTATTGTGTTCCTATAAGGGGTGATATTTCATAAGCCATCCACAAACACCGGGAACCGATAATAATATATAAAAGTTTTCTAGATTTCTATCAGTGAAACGAGTACACTGATGAATTTTAAGTACTAATCGAGGGCGACTGAATTAGAACGAACACCATTGGAGGAGACACGTAACAGCAACGGCGTTATTATTAATAATTCAAGAATAATCAACTGAAGTGTTAACAGAAATACATGAGTCCTGATAGGATCACGTAGAGCCTTGTAGTACCCAATGTATAGGATATGTTGTGTAATAATATTATTGCTGCGAGCGTGAATAGAAGAATTTGTGAGAAAGTGAAGAAAGCAACGGAGTAAGTTATGGAACCACCCTATATACTTTGAAATATTATATTGAAACTCTATATGTAGGTGATACAAGCGCTCGGCCTTTGGAGCAAATTGAAAGAGACAAATTGTTGCCTACGTTGGTGTATTTTTGATGGGATGTTCACATGATCTGTCTGTTTGTATAATAGTAGCACTTTTTTATTTTTGCTTCGTGCCTTGTTGAGTAGGAGAAAATGAAAATGAAATATGAAATTTCCAATACAATTGGAGACCAAACCTGTGAACGAATTGATCTCAAATTTTATAAGTGTGGTGTTATTAGATAAACTTAGGTTTGCGGACTTGGCACATTTTTAAAATTAAATTCCATACGGCACCCAGCGAGACAAGAAAATATATCATTTTTCACCAAAAATTAACTTCATTATTACTAATTAAGCAAAAGATTAAAAATGTACCTAGTGATGTACCAAATGTACCCTTTAAGTTTGTCTTTAATCTACGATCGGTGACAGGAACAGATGAACCCAGTCTAACATGGCCAGGTATAGGCCGGCCAATGCTAGAGCGGGTTCAAATTTAAAATTTAACAAATTTAAAAAAAATTATCTTTCGATTGGTTAGTTTGATCAATTTGAAATTTTGACAAGTCATTACCACTAACATTTTACCCAATCATACAAAGTTTCAGTCAAATCCTCCCATTGGTTAAAATTTAAAGCCATCTTTACTGTGATTTTTTAAATTTAAACTATAGAATTGTTTGACCTATAAACTTAAAACTTTGCATGGTCATTGGGACCAACATTATCTGTGTTTTTGACAATTTTCAGACACATTTTGTGTTTAAATCCAAAAGTTATTGACATTTTACGGACATTTTGCTTGTTGCTATGGATCACGGCAACATTGACGCCTCAGTTCCAATGTTCCAAGGTAGTTAGAACAGAAACTTTCAAACGCATTATGACACTAATAATCAACAGATCGATCTGATATTGTGTACACACACTTATATCAAATGAGTGGTCCCAGGTATATTTTTGGAACAAGATCCTGTGATTTTTGAAAATTAACAAGGAACCATTGAATCATAAAAGTTCAATCGATCGACTTAAAACTTTGTATGGTTATTGGGACCAATATTTTTGGAATCTTTGAAGATTTTCATACAAGTCTGTGACGAAATTGAAGAATTATTGGCTTTTAATGACATTTTCGATAGACAGAATTTCGGTTCGAGGTGTTGCGCGTATCCGTGCTCGCTCATCAACGCGTTACTCAGAGCGTTTTCCTAATAGGAATATTTAGGTCTGCACTGAGATCGTATAACTATGTTCGACAAACGATCGACAAGTCTTACGAGAGATAAGCATTAACTCGACTTTGTAATCGATCGACTATGACGTGCCAATTTTATTGTCCCATAAGAGTTGTCGATCGTTTGTCGAGCAAAGTTACACGATCGCAGTGCTGCACGCCACTGCACAACATCTTCACAGCCCTCGCCTGCCGTGTTTCAGAGATTCAGATGCAACTTCCACTGTCCGCCATGTTGCTGCCTCTGACTCTGCTGACATGTCAGCAGCTGGAGTCAGAGGTGATCGTCGCAGTCAGCAGACGCTTGTTCATCGCCAACAGCTGCGTGGGTCTGCTCACACATCCAGGTTCGAATCCCGACTACTCGCATCGTGTGCTCAAACGGATTTACATCTGTACTAATTTTCAAAAAATCACAAATATCACCGGATCTCGTTCAATACCTAGGAAACCATTGTGTTGTAACGCGTTGTTGAGCGAGTTTTCGTATTGCATGCGATTTGATATGCGTTGGCAAGTCTCTGCTCTACAGGCCTTGGAACTGAAGCGTCAAGGTAGCAGTGATAAAATAATTATAATTCTTTGCATACATTTGAAAATATTTCATGATTATAGAATAAAATGTCCGTTAAATGACAAAAATTTTAGAGATAACAATCAGATTAGCCTGAAAATTGAAAAAAATAAGTAAAATGTTGGTCCCAATGACCATGCAAAGTTTTAATTGATTGGTCAAGCGTTTCTAGTTGAAATTTTAAAAATCACAAGATAGGTGTTTTTAAATTTTAACCGATGGGAAGATTTGGCTGAATCTTTGTAAGATTGGGGACAATATGTAAGTTGCCAATGCCTCTGCAAAATTTCAAATTGATATGACTAACCAATCGAAATACAATTTTTTAAAATGAGAACCAATCACAGGATCCCGTTCATAAACGATCCCAGATATCGCCAAGATTTTACGTTAGTATTTGTGCAAAATTTCAGATCGATTGGTTGTGCGGTTTGACCTGGCAGTGCACAACAGAGAAAGTGGTGACGCTCGAAACGCTCGCCCAATAATTGCCATACCCACTGCAAAGCCAATTAGATTTGTATTTAATATTCTCTGCTCCAAGGTCTGCGCGGGTCAGCGTGGGGAATCTCTGCGCAGTCGCAGTTGTCGCTGCGCAGTGTGTGGAGCGCAGCGGTAAAGCTGACCGAGCTGCACATGCGCATTCACTCGCTGCGCAGGATGTGCGCGCAGCCGTTGCTGGTTCTTGCGCCAGGGCCTGCTATGATACACGAGGTAGGTTGAAGTAGAAGAAGTACATCGCTGCTGGCCTGATTATTGAGTTAGTTATGTTACCTGTAAACCAATATCCTCAACAATGTCAGATTTTTCCAGAGATTTAAAGAGTTTAATAAGTTGTTGAATTAGGGAAGAGAGAAGAGGAAACCCGGTACTTGCATAAGCCTTCTCTTGACCAAAGATACCAATTAGGAAACAACTGCTTAACGTCCCATCGTAAGGACGTTGTAACATTTACAGCACGGGCCTCCACAACCCGCGCCGTCGAGAGACTGATAACAGGTGGAGGGAGGTCGTTACACTAACCCCCAAACACCCCAGTCTCTCTGGCCCAACGGCAGCAACTAGCAAGCCAGACTTGATCGGTTACTCGAAGCTTCCTTTGGGCTCACTAATGAGCTGCAAGTGATTGTTTCAGCCCGCTACTGAGCTGCAAGTGATTGTTTCAGCCCGCTACTGAGCTGCAAGTGATTGTTTCAGCTCGCTACTGAGCTGCAAGTGGTCGGTCCAACTTGGCTTCTGTTCCTCGACAACTCCACTAAGCTCGACGTCATCTTCCAAGACGTCAACATCCGCTACGACGCGATGGTGCTGGTGGCGCGATCTGTCGACGGAGGCGTGGAACTAACAGAGGTTCACCGCGTGGCCGCCGATCAGCCGCTGCAGCAGCACTGGTTCGCCTCGTGGAGCCAGCGTGACGGACTGAAAGCCACGCCCATCACGAGCTTGTACATGCGCAGAAGCGACCTGGGGGGAATCACACTCATCACGGCCACGCTGCATGTGAGGAAGACATGCATTTAAGGGCATTCCAGTGATACCACGTGACTAGATATACATTTAAAGTACCTATACGATAATGGCCAAACTATGAATCCAAACTACTTACAGCACTGCAAAGTTGTAAGAATATATTTTCCTGGTAATGATAAAACCATTAAAATTATGAATAATGTGAAAACCAATAAGTGCAGCTAATTTTTGAGTCGACGTAGCAAAATAAACAACAACTATTAACAAAAATATGTGCCTAAACTCATGAAAAATATGACAGTTTTTTAAAAACATTTTGCGTACATTGAAATGTACAGAAGTTATGACGATATTTACGCAATTATCTCCAATGTTTACCTTCGAGTTCAGCCGACTCTTCAAAGTGCTGTAGTAAAGGAAGCGAGTGGCGAGTGCTCAAGGTCAATCTGACGCCTCACGTGACTCTTCTCTGCTTGTTTTGTCTCAAAGTTACAGTATTAATGACGTCATCTTGTTGTCATGGTTAGGACCCGCCAGTGACTGTTCTGAGGAAGAATGACTCGGAGTACCAGGTTGTCGGCGGTATTAATGCCTGGCGATGGGACATTCTACGACTCGGGCTGAACGTCTCGTGAGTACCTTCTTGATTGTGGAAGCAGTCACATTCATTATCCTCACAAATACGTATCAGGATTCACGTGCATCCAACTTTTTATTGCTCCGCTGTATCTAAAAGGTAGAATGCCCGGAAACCATTTCCAGTGTTGGGGAGAACTAGTTACTAACTTCCTATAGGAACTAACCGGGAACTAGTTCGTTTTCGTTCCTTTATTTTTTAAGGAACTGGGGAAGTAAAAAGTTCCTTTTGTAAGGAACTTTGGAACTTACTTTACGTTATTTTTTAAGTTCCTTTTGAATAGAAATATAGTATGTTATGACACGATTGATTTGCCCAGAATTTATAACGAATAATGACTCATTTTTTGTGGCTTGGTCTACTTGATCGCTTTTGCACACTCAATTTATCGAAAGTTAATTAAAAACAATCCTGGTTGTGGAGGGCATTTTAACTTAAAAGGAACTTAGTTCCTTACTAATGACCACTTTCCAGTTCCTTTATTTGAAAGGAGAAACTGGAACTAGTTTCTTTTTGATCAATGAAACTGGAACCGAAACTAGTTCCTTCGTTTAGGAAATTACCCAACATTGACAACAACGGATGTTACACTGACGACGAGTGACGACGAGTGGACAAAGAGGATGGAAGATTGTGGTCAGAGATGTGTCCTTCTCCACAGGTTCTCCGTGCGCACGCCTGCAGTGGGCTTCTACGGCGACAAGTCTGCGAACGGCTCGTGGAGCGGGGTCCTAGGGATGGTCCAGCGGGGGGAAGTGGACATGATCATGTGTACGATGTCCAACGCCCCAGACAGATTCATGGACTTCGATTACGTGCTCCCGCTCTCGGACGTCACGTATGTATAAAGATCATCAGTTCTTTTCAATGGCTCTCCATGACTCCGTACGAAATTGATCGTCTGGAAATATTTTTGTATATCTTACCCAGAAGGCATAAAGTCTATGTTTTCGAATTTTAGTTGCACAGTTTTGGAAAGATGTAATCAATTACGAAGTATATAACAATTATTTAACGTATTCCCTTTCAAAATGACGATTGTCATCGTTACAAATAATATTTGACGACAGCAAAAGTACATACGATTTTTGAAAGCACCACGGGCTTTCTGCGTCTAAGATCTGGTTTATAAAATATTGTTTCTTTTTCTTTCCTCGGCAGGTTCTACGTGTACATCAGCGAGCTGGACGGTCGTGATGTCACCTGGTCCAACTTCCTCTCCCCCTTCACCACGCAACTGTGGCTAGCCACGATCTTCACCTCCCTGAGCGTCGTCCTCACCCTCCGCCACGTGTTGCGACGTCGGGACGCCGCCTTCCACGTGTTCGCCGCCGTCTTCTGTCAGCAGTCTCACGAGCAGAGCCCACGCGCGTGCGCCGCCCGCCTCGTCTACTTGATCAGCTACATGCTGGGCGTCGTGGTGCTCGGCAGCTACTCCGCGTATCTCACGTCATCGTTCACCGTCATCAGACCGAGGATTCCGTTCACGACGCTGCAGGGACTTCTGGAGGACGGGACTTACGAGATACAGTCGCAGAAGAACGCCATCGCAGGGAAGTTCTTCAAGGTACGACCCCAACGACGGCTGCCACCTTAGCGCGGTGGTGGGGTTTGTGTTGGCCAATGATCCATTGCAGCTACGCCGGCGAGCATATGCTCATGTGTAAGGGCTACCCATGCCGGACAGGTCACGTCGGTCGGGATGTTTGGTGGGGCATTAGCATGTTCTCGCTATGTTGGAGACCTAAGATCGCATTCTCTTTGTCTAGAACGCTGCAGAAGGTTTACTGAAGCAGATCTACATTCGACACATGGCAGCCAAGATGGCGACCGCGCCTGCGACCTTCGTGGAGGGCATACAGCGCGTCTGCGCAGAACGTTTCGCCATGATCTGTCCATCATCAGCTGCTGACGTACTGAAGTCCAGGATTCCATGCAAGCTGTTTCAGCTGCCAGAGATCTTTATACACGCGACTGCGAGTAGCATCGTTTTCCCAAAGAACTCGCCGTACAAGGGAGTCTTCAGTAGCTAGTAAGTATCGCGTTGAAGATCTTGTGTGAGCTGTAACAAACAATTGCCAAGGGTTCTAAAGGACTATGTCTACATACAAAAATGTTGTTTGACCAATAACGTTCACGTTTACGACGCACGACAACTATTGGGTGTGTGAGAGGGACATGCTGGTCCGGGCATCACATACCCGTAGTATATTATACTAATTTGGTCGATGGTGCTCCGCTAGCCCCAACTAGCCCCGTTCAGCTCATCCCTTCATTCACCCATGCGGTGGGTGATGAATACTCCGGAATTGCCTGCACTTCATGCAGGTTTAGGGCGGAATGTCACAGAAATATTTAAATTACTCACATTAGTTCGATATGACATTTGAAAAAATTTTGGTTATTTTTTTATAAAGAATCAAAAACTTAACTTGTAATAAAGGTTTGAGTACCATTTGTACCTATACGTAAATTTGGGGACCTTTTCTTAAAAAAGAACCCACGTATGTTCTTTTAGGAAGCAATTCTTCTCCTAACCTGAGGACATTCTGATTCCTTCGTGTGATACACCCGCATTCGAACTGTAACTATACTCTGATTGTCTATGATGGGATTTGCTTTCAGTTTATTGCGGGAGAAGGAACTGGGGTTTAATAATAAAGTGTTTGGGAGAGCGATCGGAAAGATGGACGCCGAGGCTGCGCCCTTCACCGGCATTGACCTTGAACAAGTCACGCCCATCATCGCTCTCTTCGCGCTCGGAGCGCTCCTGGCGGTCGTTATCGCAGTCATCGAAACTCTGCACATGCGCAGTCGACGCAAAGTATTGCAAAGCTGATGAGAGGCGCCGGCCATGACTCATAGATTGTCCGAGCGAAACTCCATAACCCCACAAAACATAAACTGAATCACTTATTCAAGAAAAATAGTGAAATTTACTTTTTTTCAATAACGTCTCTTAGCATGTAGACATTCATTTTAGCAAGAAAGGGCATCAGTCCAGGACAGTTTATCACTGTTTTCTCCACAAAAATGGACTGACACCCTTTCTGAATAAGTGATTTTACTTGTAAAATTTTACTTGTTACTTGTACCTGCCAAGAACATCCACGCATATGATTGAGATCATATAAAAAATAGCTTGACATTAATCATTATAATATTAAAGTATCTATAGAACTCAGACATGTGATCTAAACTGTATTTTTTACTTCTGCGTCTGGAGGTACCATGCATTGTGACATTGAACTAAATCTACATAGAGGTAGGAGGTAAGTCTATGCTATTTGTGATACCTCCTACATCCAAATTAATTACTGATGTAGGAAAAGTCACAGTGCATTATCGTTCAATCAGTAACATCCATTACTGAAGGGGAAGGACCGGCTGACTGCTCCTAGAGAATCAGCTCTAATTGCTATTGTGGGCGGGGTTTTTATAGGTAAATAAGGCGGGACCAGATTTGGGGACGAATTTGTTGTCATTACTGTGATTGGTCTAACTGGGAACAATGTTTGATATGAATGTTTTCTTCCGACTTTAGTTCCCATGCAAAAAATGTAAACAGAAGTGAGATCTGATACCCCGAGTATTGTTGTTATGATCGCTGGGTCCAGACTGGCTACCAACTCAAATGACATAATTAGCATCACTTTCACAACACGAACAAAATCATCGAGGATCAAGAATAATCACACGCAATAAAGTGTTCAACACTTATCTAATAGATTCAAAGATTGCAAATCCTTTTATTGATTTTTATTCCAACCATTATAACGGCGATGACACTGATCTTATTTCACCACCTGAGAGTATAAGGCAGTGGCGGCTATTTGCCTTTACAACAGGTGTGCAATTCCATGGGTGAACATAGAAGAAAGTACAATGGGTGGGGGGGTCTGGGGGTAGGACCACATGCGGGTCTGGGGCGTATAACAATGTTTTTTTTAACAATGGATTTTTCTTACTGAGCGCAACTAACAAATCGAAAATATGACTAGCTAGTCTTGAATAAAATCTTTTGCTGACTTGGTATAATAATGTTGTGTCTGCAATATTTCCTGTGCTGCCGCTGCAAGAGTAGGTATTACATTTCTAGCCGACTTGTCTCAGACACAACATCATCAGTAAGATTCCACACGCGTTCTACAAGTTTAAGAAAATTGGAGCAATGTTTAATCATTTTTTTGAATGATCAGGTGTGCAATTGTCACACCTTGCACACCGTAAAAGCCGCCACTGGTATAAGGGCCATTGGACAAATTTGTTTACGAATAGGTATAGGTAGTCTCATTTCTCTCTGGGTTCTTTACTAAGAGAATAACATTATCGCAATCAGAGCAAGAAAATCATTTTAGTTTTTGTGCATGTGGTTCTTGTAATAGAACGTAGACACTGTCTACTGTCTACTTCTTGTAAGTAGAGAGTAGAAAATACGAAAAATAATGAAATAAAGTAATAAAAATACACATGAATATTTCCAGCCTTTTCTCCGGACTATATAAGTGGTATGTTGTGAAATTTACTAGGAAAACGCTCAGTGTAACGCGTTGATGAGCGAGCACAGAACATGCAACATCCCCATAGTAACGATGCACTACACGGCACAAGACGATTTTCTCTGCAATTTTTCAATCTCCATAATACTCAGGATGAATAACAGATCCATTGTGTCGTGAAGTCTTACCTACATACCTTCTCCAGAAATCTCTTGTGACATCCCATACTAAACTCGTAAAATTACAATTAATACTTGACTGATTGGGCTTACAATATGTAAAATTTAATATTAAGTTGGTCTTGATCACCATGCAAAATTTGAACTTAATGTGAACATTTTTATTGTCGACCAAGCAGAAAATATTATTTAAACTTAAACCACTTAGAGGATTTGTCCTTTGTACTGCATCCGATTTTATGCGCTAGCTCAAAAATGCTTTCATTTTACTGTAAATTGTGGATAGCTTGGCTGCTCTACAAGCCTTGCCTTGGAACAGAAGCTTAAAGAAGGCAGGGATGACAATTTAGTATACATTTTTCAAGATTACGGAATAAAATGACCTTTAAATGACAAAACTTTTGAAAATAACGACAGATTAGACTGAAAATTGGCAAAAATACCTAAAATGTTGGTACAAATGACCACGCGAAGTTTTAAGTTGATCGGTCAATCTGTTCTAGTTTAAATGTCAAAAATCACATGAAAAATTGTTTTAAATTTTAACCAATAGGAGGATTTGGCTGAAACTTTTTATGATTGGGTACAATGTTGGTTGCAATGTTTTTGCTAAATTTCAAATTGATCAAAGCAACCAATCAAAAGATAATTTTTTTAAAATTTGAACCAATCACGGGAGCCCGTTCAAAAACGATCCCAGGGATCTCATAGATTACGTTAGTATGTGTACAAAATTTCAGATCGATTGCTTGAGCGGTTTGACCTGGGCTGTGACCACAAAAAAAAAACACACAGAGAAAGTGCCATAAGAGTACCGTGGTGACGCTCGCTACGCTCGCTCAATAAATCAATGAATTAGGTAACACGATGTTGAAATTTTGAAATAATATCATATATTATTTCATTGCTCAAAACTAGTAGAAAAAAATCAACAAAAAGTCACACACTTTATATTTTATATTTTGAAACCTTTGACACCTACATCGATTTTTTTTTTAATGGAATGGTTGGAGTAATGATAACGGTCAATACAACAATTAAATAATTATTCGCCGTTTGTCTGACAAATCATTGCTATCGGTGACCTAAACCTGTGTTCGGGATTAACGTGTGAAATAACACGTAAAATGTATCATTATTATTCAATTGCTATGATACACATTGCAACCAAAAATATTTATTTACCTTTATAACATACAGTTTTCAGTTATAAATTATAAAATAGTGCATACAGTAGAGACACACATTGATGTGCTCTTAGCGAGCGTCGAAATTCATCTGTTATTCTGCACTAGTAATTGTAGACGGGAAAACTGTTCGACATTGTTGTCACTATGAGAATAAATACACATCGTGACATAACCTTGCCGAGATTGACTCAAGAATAATAGATAGCCCGAGATGCTACTATTTACAGTGAATTATTATGGATGCTTAGAGAAGTGTTGCCGATTTCAACAGTTATTCAATTAGCAAAAATATATTTATATTTTCAAAAAAACATAAATATTCAAATTCAAATTTAAAAAATAGCATAAAAAATAATATTAAGTGAAGTCTTTATTAATACAACAGCGAATTTTCTTATGATAAATTAAATTGTTGGGAAGATTTGTACATGGCTGTTTTGAATATCAACATTCTATGTTTCTGAAAATGTTCACTTACATTTTATCAACTTACAATGAAAATTTAATTTTAGGCCATTTCCAATCATTTTAGACGGTATACACTTTATGATAGATAGATTTTTATAAATTAGGTAAGATGATTTAGACAACTCTGAGGTCCGTCTGTCTCCAGTCGTCGTTGATTGTGTAAATGCCGGGGAAACTGATGATTATTGTTGACATACAAACTCTCGCTATCAGTGCACTATTTATATTTCCATGCTGTCTCTTAGGACCCTCCCATCATCCCCTTCCACACCGTTACTGGAACTCCCAGAATGTTTACTTGCAACTTCAGTCGGTTTCAGTGCCCCTGGTTTTATGCAAAACTCATAACATTGATGGTGTGAGAAAGCAAATTGTGGCTCTACCGATCAAGTTAGAAAAAAAGTTTCAAGAGCAAAGTTGCTTGAAATTAAATCTAGTTTAAGCGTCGTTGAACCAATTTTTAAAATTATTAGTTTTATTTACTCAATAATTACGCAACATATAACTACTTATAACTTTAAGGTGATTAAAAATTTCAAATAAGTGGTCAAGGCTGCACAATCTGCAATTCATTCTCCACAACTTTGTCGCTTTAACATCTAGTCTATCTTCAACGAGACGGGGCGATAACTGCTTTCCAGCCGAGGTCCTCATTCAGAGGCTCTTCCTTCCCCTTAAGCAATCATTTTCTTCGTTTAAATACATTATTACGTATTAACAGAGATTAGAATATTATTGGCATTGATATGACCTTACGTCCAGATTGTAGAAACCATAACACAAAGATGGCTGTAGACGAGAAGATGTTCTTGTTTCAATCAAAATATTTCGGAAGTAAGCTGTGTGTATTTCTAGTGTTTAGCATAGTGTTTCACGTAGTGTCTAGTGACAACTGCACCAGTGTGGATTGCGTGAATGGAGAATGTGTGAAGGGCGCAGGCTGCGTTTGCTTTGACGGCTGGCAGGGACCCTCGTGCCAATTCTGTGCCGGAAAAGTCAGGTAATTAGCAAGAATATTAGTTTTAAAACAATTTAATTTCCATAATCTCTCAGTTGTTTTAAGTCATTTTGTAACAAAATTTGTTCGAGAGGATTTCGAAAATTCTTACCTACTTGTGTATTAAACAGTAAATGATTCTTGTATTGTTGACATGATCATGCTCTGAACACGTGATTTTGATATGTTACAACTAGAGCAGAAAGATTTAATGCAATCTCTTTTATTATAATATTTCATATAAATATCATTGTTGTGAAACAATTTATAATATCTTTTAAGTTGGAAGCATTCTGGGTAATTTCTGATAACACAATAATAATAAATTGAATACACGACCTTTTAATGATGTAATCATATTTAATACGATAAGCATACGATTTGTGATTTATCTGTATTAATTAATTACACTTTTTCTATTCAATAAATGTTTTAATTACTAATTGTTCTAAGTCTTTAATTTCCGTTTCGCTTTTCGGTAGTTTTTTTTGTGAATTTGCACGCCTAGTCTCATATTCTTAATGAAGCAATGTAACAGATTGTCTGAGACACACGGGACGATCCACGATGGTCCAGGCAACTACTCCACCGACACCAGATGCTCGTGGCTCGTGGATGCTGGAGCCTCCAACACCACCATCCGCCTACATCTGGAGGAGTTCGCCACGGAGTGCGGCTGGGACCATCTCTATGTGTACGACGGAGATTCGGTCCAGGCGCCAGTGTTAGCTGTGCTGAGCGGACTCATGTACAAGGACGGACACAGCATCCGTCGCATACCCGAGATCGTGGCCCGGTCGGGGTCGGTGCTGGTACATTTCAACAGTGATGCCGCGTACAACATGTCGGGGTTTAACATCACGTACAGGTCAGCATTTCTATGTGCTAAATCCAAAAGAAAAATATAGTTCAGAACTTCAGATGGAAGATAGGAAATGAAGAACCCTAGGTGGACGGAGAATCTTTCCTAACAGAGTCTCGAACAAAGAAAATTGAAAATCATCTATTGCAGGGGTCGGCTCCTTGGAGTTTCTTGAATGGCTCTTTATAATTTAAATAAAGACCTGCGAATCGAAAAATCTGAAAATTCGAAAAAAAGATGCCCTGCAGGCAACAATTGGAATGTTGTTTGATTCAGTTTGTTCATTTTAGAATGCCAGTATCACTTTTAAATTTTTGAAATTCTAAAGAAAACATCTGGCGAGGCCACAATTTGAAGGATATTTTACACAGTTTGTTCAATATAGAGATCCAGAATCATTTTTAAATTGTTGAAATTCTAAAAAAGACGCCCTGCGGAGGGGGGGGGGGGGAGGGGGCAACAACTTGGGGGCTTCGTCAAAATATCAAAAGAAGCAAGTAATTCAAATTATTATTTTCGGTGTATTATATTTTATTGCCTCTACTATGCGCCTCCCATTATTATCTAAATTATTACATTTGGGAAATCAGCTCCTTTACCAAAAAAGGTTGCCGACCCCTGATATACTGCGTGACCAAAACAAAATCTAAAAATAATTGTGTTTTTTAAATATAAAAACAGTGAATATTTTACCAATCTAGAGGAAGAAAACAAAAAGTAATCCCCTTGTTCTCCTGCTTAATGAATGATTCCAATTAGGTTGAACTCTTGTCCGAGCCGCTATTCCCACGCCAACTGCTCTGGTCACGGCGAGTGCGTCGACTCCGTCTGCACATGTGACGACGCCTACACGGGCCCGGCGTGCGACGTCGAGATATGTCCGAACAACTGCAGCGGGGACCACGGAGAGTGCAACAGAGAGGAGAGGCGTTGCGACTGTCGCCAAGGATACAAGTAAAATACAACTTACAATATTGAATTGGAGGATAACGTTGGTCAAATCCAACTGGCCGGGTCTTACGTTTCTTCCTTTTCTTGGTCCTCTTTCAGCTTATGTTCTATCCACAAGACTTCTCTTTCTAACCAACATTCCCCTTCGATCTCCCACTGCTCTCCTCTCGTCAAGATATCTTCATTAACCAAACGAATAAATAATTCCTAATGTATTAGTGTAAGTATAAGTACGTATAAAAGAAATTAGAGTGTTCCAATTTATTAGTTTGTACATCATCATGCATGGTTTGTATGTACATATAATTTTGTGATATTTAAATTACAAAACGCCAACAAATTGAGTATTATTTGATAACGAACCCACCGCTGTGAGAGTGTTACGATGTCCATGCGCAGAGGTGACGACTGCGGTCAGCTGGCTGCGCACGGCTACTGGGAGGTCGTGCAGGAGGACGTCGCGACGCTCAGCTCGGCGTCGCACAGCGCCTCCGTCTGGCGAGACTCTCTCGTCATCGTCGGAGGAGAGTCGTACGGGAGGGCGGAGATGATCCGTGCCTATGACGTCAGAGGTAACTGACAACCAACACAAATGTTACTTCATCCCGATGTCAAGCATATAGGTTGAGAATGTAGGGTGTGTGCCGACGTATAGACGACGTTGGCCCGACGTCGGGAAATACGTCACCTTGTAGTATGATTATGAGGTCGACATAGACCCATCACGTTTTTATATGTGACGTATATTGACGGTTAAAAGTAAATGCACAAAAAATGATCACTTCCATTACATTCACCCCTAATATTAAATACATTTTAATATATTTCTTGATGTCTATGTCAAGATATAACAATTAATAAAATATGATTGGGGAGGAAATTAAATACCACCATGAATTAAATACTGATAATTATGAAATATTGGTTTTGAGGTTCACTTGCAACTTTTAATTAGGTATAGGTACCAAAAAAAATAGAACATGACCGGTCAGTTTCATTACATTTTGTCATTGCTTATTCATTCATTTAATTTCTTACATATGAAATATATTAAAATGTATTTGAAATTAGGGGTAAATGTAATGAAAGTGGCCATGGGATCACCCAAAATCATAATGAGCAATAGGGCATAAAGAGAGAGTATAGATATGGTGTGAAAAGTTCATGCAAGTAGAGAACTAGACTTGTACCATAGAGGTAAGAAGGGTACCTCTACAACTAGTAAAACTATAGTAGAACTTAACTACTAGACGTTTTGCTGTTGACGTTTAGCTGTTATCTTGACAACAACACTGTAACTTGGCGCAGGCAGAGTGTGGGAGATGCTTCACCACACTGCCAACGCGCCCGTCCAGCGCTCCGCTCACAGCAGCGTGGTGCACGGCGACAAACTCTACATGTACGGCGGCGTCAAGCGTGACGGGACCATCTGCAACGAGCTGTGGGCGCTCGACGTCGCCGCCAAGACGTGGGAGAACATCGCCGTGCGCGGCGCCCCCCTCGCGTCGGTCGGACACACCGCCAACCTCGTGGCAGGCAAGATGGTCGTCATCTTCGGGTACTCGCCGCTCTACGGGTACCTCAACACCGTGCAGGAGTATGTCTTCCGTGAGTGCCCAGAATAATTTATTAATCAAGAACAGTCATAAGAGAGCTGAGAAGTGAGCGTAGCCTTGAAGAGATTTTTAATCGATTTTTATCAACATCTTTTACCGTTAACAAAATAGGGTTTTGTACGAGTATTCAGAACAATTCAATGAAAATAATTTCATAGTTTGGAATAAGTTATTAGTTTTATTTTGTCCAACAGATGTTTAGTGCCATAATTTTACTAATTTTCGGGCACTAAACGTCTGTAGGACAAAGTAAATATAATAAACCATTACAGCTATGGAATTATTTTTATTGAACTGTTCTGAATACTCGTACAAAGCCTTATTTTGTTAACAATTACATTGGTAAAAGATATTGATAAAAATCGATTAAAAAACTCTTCAAGGTCAAACTCACTACCCAGCCGTCTTTAGGCGGTAAAAGTGCATACGTATTTAAAATTTCATTCAAATCGGACAAACCAACTTATTTATCACTAATTTTAAGCCGGTTGGCATGCCAACTGTTGCGAAGTGTGATTGTCCCGTGCTCGTGTTCTCAGGCACTAGGAAGTGGAAGGTCGTCGACGCGCGAGGGTTCGCGGTGAAGGGCGGGTTCGGACACTGTTGTAAAGTGTGATTGTCCCGTGCTCGTGTTCTCAGGCACTAGGAAGTGGAAGGTCGTCGACGCGCGAGGGTTCGCGGTGAAGGGCGGGTTCGGACACTGTTGTAAAGTGTGATTGTCCCGTGCTCGTGTTCTCAGGCACTAGGAAGTGGAAGGTCGTCGACGCGCGAGGGTTCGCGGTGAAGGGCGGGTTCGGACACTGTTGTAAAGTGTGATTGTCCCGTGCTCGTGTTCTCAGGCACTAGGAAGTGGAAGGTCGTCGACGCGCGAGGGTTCGCGGTGAAGGGCGGGTTCGGACACTGTTG
Organism: Leuctra nigra; assembly: GCA_934045905.1. NCBI lineage: Eukaryota > Metazoa > Arthropoda > Insecta > Plecoptera > Leuctridae > Leuctra > Leuctra nigra. Next base: position 28,698,880 of record OW203766.1, read on the forward strand.
CGAAGTGTGATTGTCCCGTGCTCGTGTTCTCAGGCACTAGGAAGTGGAAGGTCGTCGACGCGCGAGGGTTCGCGGTGAAGGGCGGGTTCGGACACTGTTGTAAAGTGTGATTGTCCCGTGCTCGTGTTCTCAGGCACTAGGAAGTGGAAGGTCGTCGACGCGCGAGGGTTCGCGGTGAAGGGCGGGTTCGGACACTGTTGTAAAGTGTGATTGTCCCGTGCTCGTGTTCTCAGGCACTAGGAAGTGGAAGGTCGTCGACGCGCGAGGGTTCGCGGTGAAGGGCGGGTTCGGACACTGTTGTAAAGTGTGATTGTCCCGTGCTCGTGTTCTCAGGCACTAGGAAGTGGAAGGTCGTCGACGCGCGAGGGTTCGCGGTGAAGGGCGGGTTCGGACACTGTTGTAAAGTGTGATTGTCCCGTGCTCGTGTTCTCAGGCACTAGGAAGTGGAAGGTCGTCGACGCGCGAGGGTTCGCGGTGAAGGGCGGGTTCGGACACTGTTGTAAAGTGTGATTGTCCCGTGCTCGTGTTCTCAGGCACTAGGAAGTGGAAGGTCGTCGACGCGCGAGGGTTCGCGGTGAAGGGCGGGTTCGGACACTGTTGTAAAGTGTGATTGTCCCGTGCTCGTGTTCTCAGGCACTAGGAAGTGGAAGGTCGTCGACGCGCGAGGGTTCGCGGTGAAGGGCGGGTTCGGACACTGTTGTAAAGTGTGATTGTCCCGTGCTCGTGTTCTCAGGCACTAGGAAGTGGAAGGTCGTCGACGCGCGAGGGTTCGCGGTGAAGGGCGGGTTCGGACACTGTTGTAAAGTGTGATTGTCCCGTGCTCGTGTTCTCAGGCACTAGGAAGTGGAAGGTCGTCGACGCGCGAGGGTTCGCGGTGAAGGGCGGGTTCGGACACTGTTGTAAAGTGTGATTGTCCCGTGCTCGTGTTCTCAGGCACTAGGAAGTGGAAGGTCGTCGACGCGCGAGGGTTCGCGGTGAAGGGCGGGTTCGGACACTGTTGTAAAGTGTGATTGTCCCGTGCTCGTGTTCTCAGGCACTAGGAAGTGGAAGGTCGTCGACGCGCGAGGGTTCGCGGTGAAGGGCGGGTTCGGACACTGTTGTAAAGTGTGATTGTCCCGTGCTCGTGTTCTCAGGCACTAGGAAGTGGAAGGTCGTCGACGCGCGAGGGTTCGCGGTGAAGGGCGGGTTCGGACACTGTTGTAAAGTGTGATTGTCCCGTGCTCGTGTTCTCAGGCACTAGGAAGTGGAAGGTCGTCGACGCGCGAGGGTTCGCGGTGAAGGGCGGGTTCGGACACTGTTGTAAAGTGTGATTGTCCCGTGCTCGTGTTCTCAGGCACTAGGAAGTGGAAGGTCGTCGACGCGCGAGGGTTCGCGGTGAAGGGCGGGTTCGGACACTGTTGTAAAGTGTGATTGTCCCGTGCTCGTGTTCTCAGGCACTAGGAAGTGGAAGGTCGTCGACGCGCGAGGGTTCGCGGTGAAGGGCGGGTTCGGACACAGCAGCAGCTGGGATCCTCTCACTCGCAAGATCTACGTCCACGGCGGCTTGACCTCCTCCTCCTCCTCCTTCTCCTCTTCAATGCTCAGCAACCAGCTCTACTCGTACGAGCCGGACACTCACATTTGGTAAGTAATCGTAGACCCTTAGACACATCGTCAGTTCATAATCACATGGCCAGTTCATTTGTGTTCGGTTTTTTAAAGCAATCGGTTTTTTGACGTAGAACTAAGTCCGTTCGCTGACTTCATACAGCGTAATATTAACGCGACCTCGACGCTCGATAATTGATTGGGCGAACGGGGGGGGGGGGGGGGCACGTAGATCTGTATGTTTAAACACAGTGGGTGAATCCACTTCGGTCCCTCTAGTAAACTATTGTGTGAATAAAATGACAAGACAATGTAATCGCAATGCCCAGGACCCTCCTGACGGCGACGTCGTCGTCGCGCTTCCTTCACACCTCCACGTTCACGTCCACCGGAGGCCTGATGCTGGTGCTAGGCGGCAACACCTACATCGACCCTTATCAGTCCCACGGCGCCAAGTGCTACTCCGCCGACGTCCTCGTCTACGACGCCGTCTGCGACGCCTGGACGACGCTGCCGACGCCCAAGGAGCTGCGCGCGCGCTACGGACACTCGGCGACGGAGGTCGACGGATCGCTGTACTTACACGGCGGGTTCGACGGACAGATGCTGGCCGATGTGGTCAAGTATGTGCTGCTGCTCACATGACATTGACTCTCAAGACTACCATTGCTATGTTTTGCTTTTTAAGATTTGTAAAAATTTATTTGAATCTATGATACATTAGTTTTACCTTGCTATGATAGAAGAAAAATACACATTATAATAAAAAATAAATCACTTCTTTTCTCTGAACATTTGTATCGTCTTCACACTCTAGCCAGGATAAGAGCTGCGTCTGTGTGCAGGTACACTCCTGGACAGTGCAGCAGCCTGATGACGCAGGACGCATGTGTGAACACGCACATCGGCACCAAGTGCGTGTGGGACACGCAGGACAGCCGCTGTCGGCAGGTCAAGTGTCGTCCTCCCGCTGTTTACTCGTTACAAGTGGTGTCTGTGTGCAGGTACACTCCTGGACAGTGCAGCAGCCTGATGACGCAGGACGCATGTCTGAACACGCACATCGGCACCAAGTGCGTGTGGGACACGCAGGACAGCCGCTGTCGGCAGGTCAAGTGTCGTCCTCCCGCTGTTTACTCGTTACAAGTGGTGTCTGTGTGCAGGTACACTCCTGGACAGTGCAGCAGCCTGATGACGCAGGACGCATGTGTGAACACGCACATCGGCGCCAAGTGCGTGTGGGACGCGCAGGACAGCCGCTGTCGGCAGGTCAAGTGTCGTCCTCCCGCTGTTTACTCGTTACAAGTGGTGTCTGTGTGCAGGTACACTCCTGGAAGTGCAGCAGCCTGATGACGCAGGACGCATGTCTGAACACGCACATCGGCGCCAAGTGCGTGTGGGACGCGCAGGACAGCCGCTGTCGGCAGGTCAAGTGTCGTCCTCCCGCTGTTTACTCGTTACAAGTGGTGTCTGTGTGCAGGTACACTCCTGGACAGTGCAGCAGCCTGATGACGCAGGACGTATGTGTGAACACGCACATCGGCGCCAAGTGCGTGTGGGACACGCAGGACAGCCGCTGTCGGCAGGGCAATGTCGACAGGGACATGCAGGACAGCATCTACAGGTCAGTAAACAGGTCAAGTGAACACGCTGTTGGAAAGGAAATGATTTGCTGACAAAGATTTGATCGCATCATCCGATGAAGTCGCCAACTAGCTCTAGTAGGTGAGATCTGATTTTATTGAAAATAACAAGGATTATTGTCAAGGAACCAGCAGATATATCGTTTAAATAACGTTTTGTCTTTGGCGAACCGAGAAATACCCGAGGGAAAATAAGAAAAGTAGTAGACTTTTTTGGCCAAGTGTGGTGATAATCAATAGACCAAAACAGAAATGACTAGCGCTCTCGTTCGGTACTAAAACCGACCTCGCTGGCTCGGTCGGAATCCGTGTGATAGCCGCTCCTCCTCCATGGTCTTAGTAGCAGATTTAGGCATTTTGTACATTTATTTAATAAATAATAGGAGTAATGTTTTGGTATTACGTTTACACTCAAATAAACTGCACCTTTTGCAAGACAAATGACCACTATCAGCTTGTATTTCCAATAACCATATCTGTTGTAATTTCAAAACAAAACTTCGTAATTTAACAAGAGACAGCTGCCGGGAATGGTTCCCGCGTCGAGGTATCACACACTTGACCTTGCGGTAGCGCATGCGCAGACACATCTTACTTAGTTCATGTGGTGGCGCTGGCAACTTTCCGTTATGGTCTATTGCATACAAGTATGTGAGAGGCATGTTTCTGCGATCTAATGTTGAACTCTTCACCTAGAAGCCAGTGTCCCGGCGTTGCTCGTGCATCGAACAACTCCCAGCTGTGTGCACGCCTCAACGACTGCGCCAGCTGCGTGCAGACGTCGCTCAAGTGCGTGTGGTGCGGACACAGCTGCAGCCATGAGACTTGCAACGACATCACAACATCACAACATCGGCGCAAGGTAAGGCAGATATAAACTCATTTCATAATCTTATGGCTAGAAACTCTGCTTTTTGTGTGCACTACGCAATGTCAAACGAATAAACGGATTTATAGGCCAGTTTTTCACACAAAATTCATTATTATCCAGTTCGTGTATCTGTTGATTTCTAGCAAGATTGGTCCCTTGGTTTCACTGAAAAATGTATTTCAAGTTTATACTCCGCTTCACTGATGGATAATCTGAATGAAAAGCTGTGGTGAGAGTCCTTCATGCATGCGGCTTGCCATCAACGCGTTCACTCAAAGTTGTTCAAATGTACGAGGTGTGAATGTTTCGGGGGACAGCCGATCGCGCTGCTGGCGATGTGTAAGTCGACCGTCAGTGCCGAGTGCCTGCAGCTGAACAACTGTCAAGCATGCACCGAGCATCCCGCCTGCAACTGGAACTATGAAGCAGGCTGCACGGCCGTGAACAAGAAGAAGAAACAAGTGAGTTGGCGATCAAGGAGGGAGGAAAGTAGAGTGTAAATACAACCCTTTTGGGTGCGTTGGAAACTGCAATAGGAAAATCGTTCCACTAAGCGAGCGTATCCATTCTAACTTAATATGTCTCATATATTTTGTGTACAAAGTATAACGGATGATGCAAATTTTCAATAAAAAATTAATTTATCCTGTTCGTCTCGAAATTGATTTCAAGCAAGATCGGTCACTTGGTTTCACTGGAAATTTAATCTATAGTTTGTATTTCGCTTCACTGATGGGTAATCTGAAAGAAATGCTCGTGGAGGGTCTTCCATTAATTTAGAAGGTCCCCTAATCAACGCTTTCACTGAGCGCTTTTCAATTAGAATGTTATTCAAATCAAATATTGTGTTCGGCTGGGGAGAACTGCTCCAAGCTGTACTCTGCGGCTCTATAAGGGATGGGGCAGGCTTTGGAGCAGGTTCGAGCATTCACTTTCATTGGTAGACACATTGCTTCCTCGTGTCATCTAGGATGTGAACGTGATGAACACCTGCGCATCGAGCTGCGCATCATTCAACAGCTGCGCCGACTGCACCTCGGAGGAGTGCATCTGGTGTCTGAGCACGAACCGTTGCGTCGACAAGAACAGCTACATCGCCAACTTCCCGTACGGCCAGTGCACAGAGTGGACGACGAACTCCAAGAGATGTCGCACCTCCGCCTCTGGTAAGTGTTAACAGCTACATGGCCAACTTCCCGTACGGCCAGTGCACAGAGTGGACGACGAACTCCAAGAGATGTCGCACCTCCGCCTCTGGTGAGTGTTAACAGCTACATCGCCAACTTCCCGTACGGCCAGTGCACAGAGTGGACGACGAACTCCAAGAGATGTCGCACCTCCGCCTCTGGTGAGTGTTAACAGCTACATCGCCAACTTCCCGTACGGCCAGTGCACAGAGTGGACGACGAACTCCAAGAGATGTCGCACCTCCGCCTCTGGTGAGTGTTAACAGCTACATGGCCAACTTCCCGTACGGCCAGTGCAGAGTGGACGACGAACTCCAAGAGATGTCGCACCTCCGCCTCTGGTGAGTGTTAACAGCTACATCGCCAACTTCCCGTACGGCCAGTGCACAGAGTGGACGACGAACTCCAAGAGATGTCGCACCTCCACCTCTGGTGAGTGTTAACAGATACATCGCCAACTTCCCGTACGGCCAGTGCACAGAGTGGACGGCGAACTCCAAGAGATGTCGCACCTCCGCCTCTGGTGAGTGTTAACAGCTACATGGCCAACTTCCCGTACGGCCAGTGCACAGAGTGGACGACGAACTCCAAGAGATGTCGCACCTCCGCCTCTGGTGAGTGTTGACAGCTACATGGCCAACTTCCCGTACGGCCAGTGCACAGAGTGGACGACGAACTCCAAGAGATGTCGCACCTCTGCCTCTGGTGAGTGTTAACAGCTACGTCGCCAACTTCCCGTACGGCCAGTGCACAGAGTGGACGACGAACTCCAAGAGATGTCGCACCTCCGCCTCTGGTGAGTGTTAACAGCTACATCGCCAACTTCCCGTACGGCCAGTGCGCAGAGTGGACGACAAACTCCAAGAGATGTCGTACCTCCGCCTCTGGTGAGTGTTAACAGCTACATGGCCAACTTCCCGTACGGCCAGTGCACAGAGTGGACGGCGAACTCCAAGAGTTGTCGCACCTCCGCCTCTGGTGAATCAATCGGTAAGAAATGCGAGCAAGAGTTTGACATGGATTGAATAGGGATGTTTTCCAGGATGTAGCTCCTACGCGACATGTGACGCCTGTCGCGAGGACCCTGCTTGCGGCTGGTGTGACGGGTCCGGGACCGGACTGGGGACGTGTCAGTCCGGGGGCAACGCGTCCGGCGACTCTTGTCCGGCCGGACACTGGTACTTCACGTCGTGTCCCAGTGAGTATCATCATCCTCACGCCCCAACTGTTTTCCACCTCATCATAACGTTATCGTCATTCACCAGCAATGTACTTTTACCTAGGGATGGAGAAAATATCGATATATCGATATATATCGATATCAAAAAAATATCGAAATATCGATACCTGAATATATTGAATATCGATATATTGATGGCAGAATGTAGCGCAAGCGGTTGAGCGAGATGTGATCCAGGGTAAGAAAAGTCATCCAAAAACATTAATTTTACACTTTGGGACAAATAATATTAAAAGTGCTAAAAATCTGGATTATATCACAGGTGAAGCATATGATTCTATTACAAATGTAAAGAAAATATTGCCTGGTACAAAGATAGTTGTAAGTGGAATTTTGAATAGAAGAGATGTGTCTGCTAAAAAAATTAAATTACTAAATGAGAATTTATTGTGGGTCTGTGACGCACTGCATGTAAATTTTATCAATGCAAGTAAATGGTTGACTGATTCAGATTTGTGCAGAGATGGATTGCATCTCAATGTTAAAGGGGCTAGGGTGTTTGGTAAGTTTTTACACTATGCGGCTAATACAAATTGTGGACTTCAGGGAAACTAGGAAGAGCTTCAGAGGTGTTGGCTAAGAATGTTATTTCTAATAACGTTGTTATGCATGTTAATATTCAGTCCTTAAGAAATAAGTTTGAATTATTAGAAGCATTTTTAAAAGCAAATCCGTCTGATGTTGTCTGTTTATCGGAGCATTGGCTGGAAGCGGGTGAAATAAACAGTGCAACTATTCCTGGTTACACTTTGATTAATTGGTATTGCAGAGATAATTATAAACATGGTGGTGTCATGATATATGTCAAGTCAGAATTAAATTCAAAATTATTTACAGCAGACATACATTTAAATGAGGATAAGCTTTTTGAATATACATGCATTGAGCTAAGTGCACCGTACGGAAACTGCATTGTTGTGTGTATATACAGATGTCCATCTGGTAACTTTTTGTTATTTGTTGATAAACTTACACTACTGTTGAATAAGCTGCAAATGACAGGAAAAAATATTATAATAAGTGGTGATTTTAATGTTAATTTTAGCTCACATTGTAATCAGGCCATTACCCTTGTAGATTTATTTTCATCATATGGATTAATTAAGCAAGTACATGATTATACAAGAATTACCATGAGATCTGAAACGTGTATAGATAATATTTTCACCAATATGTCAAATGCCACTGCCGTGTCACTTGATGCTGGTTTGTCTGACCATTGTGTTCAGCTGTTGAGAGTAAAGGCATGTGCATCGACTGATAGCAGTCAGGAATTTGTATACAAAAGATCATTCAGTGATGAACAAGTAAATACTTTCAAGTTGTTGATGAGTGGTGCCAACTGGGACAGCATTTATGTCGAAGAAGGTGTTAATAATATGTTTAATGAGTTCATGAGGATTTTTAATCAGTATTTTGATGAAGCGTTTCCAAAGAGAAGAGTTAGAATAAAAAGACAAAATAAAAAAGTTAATTCGTGGTTCACTAAAGAATTAAAACAGATGTCTGAAGAAGTAAAGAGGTTGTACGTAATTTCAAAAAGAAATTTGGTGCACAAGGCACGATATTTAAAGCTGAAGAAAGATTACACATTGGCCATTAAAAATAGTAAACGTAATATGAACATAACATGTATAAATACGGCAAAAAACAAGTCAAAGGCTGCGTGGAATTTAATAAAGAGTAATATGAATGATTCAAGTTTGTGCAGCTCAAGAAGTGGGGATATTAAGCTGGTTCATGAGGGGAGGCACATTAACTCAGCTAAAGAAGTTGCTAATGTATTTAATGACTATTTTAAAAATGCGGCAGATATTGTTTTGAAGAAGAGCAAGGAGTCGAACCAAGGAATTAGCAACAGTTGTGGTAGTTACATCCAAAATATAAGCAGTACCTGTAGCGGTAACAATTTTTTCTTGTATCCTGTTAGTATGAAGGATGTCTATGATGTAATAGATAAAGTAACGCATAAAAAATCCGCAGGATTTGATGAAATTCCTTGTCATATTGTTAAGTATGTTGCAGGGTACGTGGCAGAGCCTTTAGTTTTCATTATAAATGAATCATTCTCGTCAGGTGTGTTTCCTGAGAATTTGAAAAAAGCAGTAATTAGTCCTTTATTCAAAAAAGGTAAAAAAGACGCGGTAGAAAACTACAGACCGATAGCCTTATTATCAGTATTTTCTAAAATTTTTGAGAAGGCATTTTATAACAAGTTAATACTATTTTTAGAGAAATTTGACCTGCTATCAGATTGTCAACATGGATTTCGTAAAGGAAGATCTACACGGAAAAAAAAGTATGGTTGGGGCAGCCAGAATTCTTGTTGCGGTAGCAATACAGTTATGCTAGTATTATGACAGTGAGAATTATTGCTGTGACGTCAATACGATTCTTGCTGGAAATTTATTGCTGGCGCAGCCAGAATTATTGTTGCCCCAGCAATCTATAGATTGCTGGGAAAGGGCTGAATTGCTGGCCCAGCAATACTAGTGTTGTTGCAGTTTCCATAATATTGTTGCCCCAACCACTCCAGTATTGCTGGTGTAGCCATATCATATTGCTGGTGTAGCCATCTCATATTGCTGGTGTAGCCATCTCATATGGCTGGTGTAGCCATCTCATATTGCTGGTGTAACCAAATCATATTGCTGGTGTAGCCATATCATATTGCTGGTGTAGCCATCTCATATGGCTGGTGTAGCCATATTATATAGCTGGTGTAGCCATCTCATATTGCTGGCGCAGCTATACCATATTGCTACTGCAGCCTTACTGGAAGGTAATGCAGCAAATGTATATTGCTACCAACACAGAACATTATCCTATGTTCTCAATATTTTCGGTACATTTACTTTTCGATTTACTTAAAGTGATCAAGGAGTAAAAGTACCAAGAACATTGAGTAGATATGACAATGAAAGCATGTTCGCAATAGGAATAGCTTCCCTACCAACACGGCTATACATCACATGATATTACAACACAATACGTTTATACAACTTTGAAGCAATTACCCCCAAAAAGTAAATAAATCCTTTATAAAATTAAAAATATATGTCAGATATAAATGTAATTTACCTAGCTCAGAGATAGAGTTGGGAATGACTGCAATGGTTTGAGGTGCTTGTCAGAGAAGAGACCGTTAAGTAAAATTATACACATTTTATTTAGTAGTTATTTGCAATTATTGTTGAAGTAACTTGCAATACTTTGAATATACAGTGTTATATAAATGATTAACGCCATAAAAATAAAAAAACAATTGAAGACAATAATAATTGTTGAATAGCTATTATTATAAATATTTGATTTTACATTTGAGTTACGGAATACTTAATCGAAGTTTTATCATTAAAAATTGATTGCATGCCACTGTCAAAAGGTAGTATTAAAATGTTTTTATAACTCATACCGTATGCTTTCATCCACCTTCAATATCCACTGGATTAACACTTAACCGGTCACACACAGCCATCTTGAAACACTGTACAACGACTTGTGATTTCTGTTTCTGATCTTTCCTTTCTTCCTTCCAGTGAAGATACAAGAGAATGGTACAAGCCCTGCAAAAAAATTACAAAAAAATTATAAATGTTGTATTTTCTGGCATATTAATTTTTGTGTGACATTTCAAACTATTTGCTTTCTCCAACTTGGTAGATAACAGAAAACGATAGGTACCTAATATATTTAAAAGATAACAAATCAGATAATTAATAATTTGTAGAAAATCATCTGGATAATAGATAAGATAAAATAAATGTCTAGGCAAATAATTTTACTAGGCACCAAACAGGGCTGTCACTATTTAACAATCCCCACACAATTGTCATATAATGTTCCTTTAAAATGAAGAGTCTTAAAACATCACATACTACAATATTGGGGAAAAAGTATGAAAAGTCAATAAATTCTAATGAATGCCTTGCCTGCCTTGCCATATAAGCAGTGTTGGGTAGGAACGGAACGAAATAGTTCCGTTCCTAGGAACTAGTTCCTTTTCTTAGGAACTATGGAACGTCTTAGTTCCTTTTATCTAGGGAGGAACTATGGAACGGTTTAGTTCCTTTTTTTGAGGAACTGTAACGATTTTTGCTAAGTTCCTTTTTTTAAAACTTGACTGTACTTTTTAACTCCGAAAAAACTGCACTATTTGTTTAATTCTGTCAGAAGTCAGATGTCCCCCTAGCTATTTGGCATCAAATAACGCAAACCAGTCGTCACCTACCCTAACACAATGGACATCTATCTACCTGTAGTCGCGTGGCCAACCCTGCTGACCAAAGAACTCCATTCCTAGTGTAATGACCAATGACTCGTGAACAAGTGCAGTGCGCAGGCACACAGATTTCAGATCGTCGTCTTTTTAGCTTTTACTTTGTTTCCTCCTCACATTTCCTTTCCCGTCACTGTGAAGGACACATCACATCGTCACTGAATTTTTAGTTTTTACGAATCTTCCTAACTGTCCTAGGTATAATCTTTTCGAATCTGCTGTAATACAGTGATTCAATTATTAATTTTCAATTTTTAATTTGCAGATTGCAATTTTTAATGTTCCAATTAAAATTACACCTTTCTTTGAAAAGGAACTAAAAGGAACTAAGTTCCTTTTATAAAGGAACTAGGAACGGAATAGTTCCTTTCATTATTGAAGGAACTGGAACTGGAACTAGTTCCTTTTTTCGGCGAGGAACTTGGAACTGGAACTAGTTCCTTTTCAAAAGGAACTTACCCAACACTGCATATAAGGTAGTATAGCTGATTAGTGATAGCATCTTCTTAGTCTATCCACAGACTGTGCATTGTGTTCGTTAAACACAATAAGTCAAACTAATTATATTTTGGTTCTTTTGATTAAACAGTAGAGAAGGAGAAAATAGTCTTTATAAATAAATTTACAAAAATCTAGAAAAATAGTAGGCTAGTGACCCTGCATGTAATGAAACCGCACTACAAGATTTTAAATCGCTTTTAAAAAGATGATGCAACATCATACCAGATAAATAATAGTGAACAAAACATAAGGTAATTAAAAAATAACACATATCTAATGTTGTTTAAAATAATAACTGTATTAATAAAATAATCATTATGTTTTTACCTCAAGCATCAGAGTTCGCTTTCATGCCGGGGCTATGTGTTGTCCACTTTGCAGGCGAATACTTTCACTTCCCAATTATTCTTGATTTTCGAGTCAGGAGAGGTGCTTCTTGAATAGCGGGGGGGGGGGGGGGGGGGGCGACTCCTGTTTCAGGGGCTGATGTCAGGTATCTCGTCCAAGTCGTCGGTATCATCAATCCGATGAGTCTCTTCAAACTAAAAATAAAAACATTTGATTGTGCTAAGAATTTACTGGTGTGGATGTTTCAAGAGAGAGACTGCACCCTGCTGAGAAAACCTCGAAACATCTTGACGAGTTTGACGAGATATTGCCAAAAATATTTTCAAGGTCCCACCAACTTATCTTGCAAAGATTTGCAAGATCTTGTGAGATTATTGCGCTAAATTGATGTAAGAGGATGAACTCGTTTAAAATATATATTTAAAAATAGTATGAAAAAGTATCAATTAATAATTTGCTTGTAAAGTGATCCCCTATGCTAATGCTGTAATAGCCATTCTCAAATTATTGACGCACAAGTAATACAAAATCAAATAATAAAAACGTAATAAAAATTGGGACACAAAATGAAGAGCCTTGAAAATACCTAAAAATATCGGGTGAGAAAAAAATCTCAATAGGTACCTACTAAAAAATAGGAAAAGAAACAAAATATTGTTAATGTATAAAATTATTATAAAAATGAAAATAAATATGTATATTGAGGGTCTACAAAATACAAAATTATATTATTTAAAAATTATGAGAAGTTAACGTTTTAAAATATCAAATACCTATAGCATAATAAAAACAGATTCAAAATAAAAAATGTGATAAATAAACATTAAAATCGTTAAGGTACAGTAATTCAAAAATTAAATAAATATTAAAATATCTACCGTAGATAGGTATACTTTGTCATAACGAATTTGAATTTGTTTGGAAAGGAAAAGGGCATAATTTTCCCCAAATAATGGAGTTTTTTTGTGTGCATTTTTCACGCTTTTTAAATGGGTGTAAGTACTGACCTGTATCGTCGAAGTTTTGAACGTCGACGTTCCAGCATCATTTTGGGCTGTGAGAAATATCCCTCTCTAACTCCGATTTTCGTAACTGGTTCTCTGAGTATGTCGTTTGTTAGAGACGCCAATGGTATCATAAGGTATCATCGATGCCTTCATCAAACATCTAAGTAAAAAAACAAAATCCATAAGAGAACTGAAACGATCAGAAGCGTTGTAAAAATGACGTCACAAACCAATAAGATAATTGGAGCTCGTATTCTGTTTCATAACGCCACGCCAAAATGTTATTCGCATTAGGTATACCTTCTAATTTTCCCACTACATCTATGAATTCCTTATTTTAAGTTCAATATAATTGTATTGTACATTTGCAGTACGTAAATTTTTCCATTATCTAAGACAGTGGTACTCAACCTGGGACTAAATTTTTGTGGCCCCCTAGTTTGTGTTTCAAATACCTAGGTATTTATTCACAAAATGTGTAAAAATGTATTCTAGTTTCATTTGAGAGAAATTCTGATTTAAAGAAGGAAGCCACCAAATTACGTTTTGAACAGTCGCAACCCAACTCAATTCTGTTCTGTTTGGAACAGATTTGGAGACTTCTGGACGTGACTGTACGACACATTCTTATCAGTGCTTTTGCATGCGTTGCATGTGCGTTTCTGTGCGTAGGTTTGAAACAGACGCTACATTACTTAGCATCAACTTCAGTAACAAAATGTTCTTTTATGTAGCAAAAGATATTACTTTATTATTATACCTAAATCTACTAAATAGGTTACAAAAAATATATTTAAATTTTTAAACAATTTTTAAATTGGGTTGCTACTTGCTACTACCATGGGTTGCTACTCAATTTTTATTTATTAATATGATGCGTATGTAATTATGAAATTCTTATCTAAATACATCCAAGGAACTCATCCACAAATTTGAATTACGTGAAGTTTTTTTCTATTACTAACACTACCTGATAACGTGAACATTATTGTACCTACATTTAAAAAAAATGAGGCCCGCCAACAAAATCAAATTCGTATTATTGACCCGCAAGTGAAAAATGTTGAGTACTACTGATCTAACTGATCCCCTCCCCACTTCCCTGTGAACAAAATGGTATCAATTTTATATGATCGAGAAATTATCTAAAACCTACCTATATTCACATTTAAAAAATTTACCAAATGTTCTGGCTGAATGCAGAAATGTAGAGCTGGATGTTCTAGAAGGCAGTGGATGAAGGCAGTGTAGAAGTTGTGGATGTTCTAGAAGGCAGTGGATGAAGGCAGTGTAGAAGTTGTGGATGTTCTAGAAGGCAGTGGATGAAGGCAGTGTAGAAGTTGTGGATGTTCTAGAAGGCAGTGGATGAAGGCAGTGTAGAAGTTGTGGATGTTCTAGAAGGCAGTGGATGAAGGCAGTGTAGAAGTTGTGGATGTTCTAGAAGGCAGTGGATGAAGGCAGTGTAGAAGTTGTGAATGTTCTAGAAGGCAGTGGATGAAGGCAGTGTAGAAGTTGTGGATGTTCTAGAAGGCAGTGGATGAAGGCAGTGTAGAAGTTGTGAATGTTCTAGAAGGCAGTGGATGAAGGCAGTGTAGAAGTTGTGGATGTTCTAGAAGGCAGTGGATGAAGGCAGTGTAGAAGTTGTGAATGTTCTAGAAGGCAGTGGATGAAGGCAGTGTAGAAGTTGTGGATGTTCTAGAAGGCAGTGGATGAAGGCAGTGTAGAAGTTGTGAATGTTCTAGAAGGCAGTGGATGAAGGCAGTGTAGAAGTTGTGGATGTTCTAGAAGGCAGTGGATGAAGGCAGTGTAGAAGTTGTGGATGTTCTAGAAGGCAGTGGATGAAGGCAGTGTAGAAGTTGTGGATGTTCTAGAAGGCAGTGGATGAAGGCAGTGTAGAAGTTGTGAATGTTCTAGAAGGCAGTGGATGAAGGCAGTGTAGAAGTTGTGGATGTTCTAGAAGGCAGTGGATGAAGGCAGTGTAGAAGTTGTGAATGTTCTAGAAGGCAGTGGATGAAGGCAGTGTAGAAGTTGTGGATGTTCTAGAAGGCAGTGGATGAAGGCAGTGTAGAAGTTGTGGATGTTCTAGAAGGCAGTGGATGAAGGCAGTGTAGAAGTTGTGGATGTTCTAGAAGGCAGTGGATAAAGGCAGTGTAGAAGTTGTGAATGTTCTAGAAGGCAGTGGATGAAGGCAGTGTAGAAGTTGTGGATGTTCTAGAAGGCAGTGGATGAAGGCAGTGTAGAAGTTGTGAATGTTCTAGAAGGCAGTGGATGAAGGCAGTGTAGAAGTTGTGGATGTTCTAGAAGGCAGTGGATGAAGGCAGTGTAGAAGTTGTGGATGTTCTAGAAGGCAGTGGATGAAGGCAGTGTAGAAGTTGTGAATGTTCTAGAAGGCAGTGGATGAAGGCAGTGTAGAAGTTGTGAATGTTCTAGAAGGCAGTGGATGAAGGCAGTGTAGAAGTTGTGGATGTTCTAGAAGGCAGTGGATGAAGGCAGTGTAGAAGTTGTGGATGTTCTAGAAGGCAGTGGATGAAGGCAGTGTAGAAGTTGTGGATGTTCTAGAAGGCAGTGGATGAAGGCAGTGTAGAAGTTGTGGATGTTCTAGAAGGCAGTGGATGAAGGCAGTGTAGAAGTTGTGGATGTTCTAGAAGGCAGTGGATGAAGGCAGTGTAGAAGTTGTGGATGTTCTAGAAGGCAGTGGATGAAGGCAGTGTAGAAGTTGTGGATGTTCTAGAAGGCAGTGGATGAAGGCAGTGTAGAAGTTGTGGATGTTCTAGAAGGCAGTGGATGAAGGCAGTGTAGAAGTTGTGGATGTTCTAGAAGGCAGTGGATGAAGGCAGTGTAGAAGTTGTGGATGTTCTAGAAGGCAGTGGATGAAGGCAGTGTAGAAGTTGTGAATGTTCTAGAAGGCAGTGGATGAAGGCAGTGTAGAAGTTGCGGATGTTCTAGAAGGCAGTGGATGAAGGCAGTGTAGAAGTTGTGGATGTTCTAGAAGGCAGTGGATGAAGGCAGTGTAGAAGTTGTGAATGTTCTAGAAGGCAGTGGATGAAGGCAGTGTAGAAGTTGTGGATGTTCTAGAAGGCAGTGGATGAAGGCAGTGTAGAAGTTGTGGATGTTCTAGAAGGCAGTGGATGAAGGCAGTGTAGAAGTTGTGAATGTTCTAGAAGGCAGTGGATGAAGGCAGTGTAGAAGTTGTGGATGTTCTAGAAGGCAGTGGATGAAGGCAGTGTAGAAGTTGTGAATGTTCTAGAAGGCAGTGGATGAAGGCAGTGTAGAAGTTGTGGATGTTCTAGAAGGCAGTGGATGAAGGCAGTGTAGAAGTTGTGGATGTTCTAGAAGGCAGTGGATGAAGGCAGTGTAGAAGTTGTGGATGTTCTAGAAGGCAGTGGATGAAGGCAGTGTAGAAGTTGTGGATGTTCTAGAAGGCAGTGGATGAAGGCAGTGTAGAAGTTGTGGATGTTCTAGAAGGCAGTGGGTGAAGGCAGTGTAGAAGTTGTGAATGTTCTAGAAGGCAGTGGATGAAGGCAGTGTAGAAGTTGTGGATGTTCTAGAAGGCAGTGGATGAAGGCAGTGTAGAAGTTGTGAATGTTCTAGAAGGCAGTGGATGAAGGCAGTGTAGAAGTTGTGAATGTTCTAGAAGGCAGTGGATGAAGGCAGTGTAGAAGTTGTGGATGTTCTAGAAGGCAGTGGATGAAGGCAGTGTAGAAGTTGTGGATGTTCTAGAAGGCAGTGGATGAAGGCAGTGTAGAAGTTGTGGATGTTCTAGAAGGCAGTGGATGAAGGCAGTGTAGAAGTTGTGGATGTTCTAGAAGGCAGTGGATGAAGGCAGTGTAGAAGTTGTGGATGTTCTAGAAGGCAGTGGATGAAGGCAGTGTAGAAGTTGTGGATGTTCTAGAAGGCAGTGGATGAAGGCAGTGTAGAAGTTGTGGATGTTCTAGAAGGCAGTGGATGAAGGCAGTGTAGAAGTTGTGGATGTTCTAGAAGGCAGTGGATGAAGGCAGTGTAGAAGTTGTGGATGTTCTAGAAGGCAGTGGATGAAGGCAGTGTAGAAGTTGTGGATGTTCTAGAAGGCAGTGGATGAAGGCAGTGTAGAAGTTGTGAATGTTCTAGAAGGCAGTGGATGAAGGCAGTGTAGAAGTTGTGGATGTTCTAGAAGGCAGTGGATGAAGGCAGTGTAGAAGTTGTGGATGTTCTAGAAGGCAGTGGATGAAGGCAGTGTAGAAGTTGTGGATGTTCTAGAAGGCAGTGGATGAAGGCAGTGTAGAAGTTGTGAATGTTCTAGAAGGCAGTGGATGAAGGCAGTGTAGAAGTTGTGGATGTTCTAGAAGGCAGTGGATGAAGGCAGTGTAGAAGTTGTGGATGTTCTAGAAGGCAGTGGATGAAGGCAGTGTAGAAGTTGTGGATGTTCTAGAAGGCAGTGGATGAAGGCAGTGTAGAAGTTGTGGATGTTCTAGAAGGCAGTGGATGAAGGCAGTGTAGAAGTTGTGGATGTTCTAGAAGGCAGTGGATGAAGGCAGTGTAGAAGTTGTGGATGTTCTAGAAGGCAGTGGATGAAGGCAGTGTAGAAGTTGTGAATGTTCTAGAAGGCAGTGGATGAAGGCAGTGTAGAAGTTGTGGATGTTCTAGAAGGCAGTGGATGAAGGCAGTGTAGAAGTTGTGGATGTTCTAGAAGGCAGTGGATGAAGGCAGTGTAGAAGTTGTGGATGTTCTAGAAGGCAGTGGATGAAGGCAGTGTAGAAGTTGTGGATGTTCTAGAAGGCAGTGGATGAAGGCAGTGTAGAAGTTGTGGATGTTCTAGAAGGCAGTGGATGAAGGCAGTGTAGAAGTTGTGAATGTTCTAGAAGGCAGTGGATGAAGGCAGTGTAGAAGTTGTGGATGTTCTAGAAGGCAGTGGATGAAGGCAGTGTAGAAGTTGTGAATGTTCTAGAAGGCAGTGGATGAAGGCAGTGTAGAAGTTGTGAATGTTCTAGAAGGCAGTGGATGAAGGCAGTGTAGAAGTTGTGGATGTTCTAGAAGGCAGTGGATGAAGGCAGTGTAGAAGTTGTGGATGTTCTAGAAGGCAGTGGATGAAGGCAGTGTAGAAGTTGTGGATGTTCTAGAAGGCAGTGGATGAAGGCAGTGTAGAAGTTGTGGATGTTCTAGAAGGCAGTGGATGAAGGCAGTGTAGAAGTTGTGGATGTTCTAGAAGGCAGTGGATGAAGGCAGTGTAGAAGTTGTGGATGTTCTAGAAGGCACCAATTTTTCTTTTAAAAAGATCGACCCCCCCCCCCCCCCTTTACATGTCCATTTCAAATGTTCAACTAAAATCTAGAACCCGCCAACTGAATTAGTGATGTCCAAAATAATCTGTGTACCTATGTAATTTCCTATGAAATTGCAATTCCTATAGCAAGACATAATTTTATGTAGGTATTGTACAGCCTGTAATGTAAATGTAATCATTGGCATTTGATTTTTGAAGTGGCACTAGGTACCTGCATTAGTAGGTATAATTTATTACCTTCAATCTTTAGACGCTGCAATCCAACATTATCGAGGTTTTATTAACACAATTATTGAGCATTCTTGAAGCACACTGCACTATACAAATACACTGCACTAGATAAACACACTGCAGAAACTGCACGCATTCACTTCGCACCGTTGATAATACGCGTGTCTCTGCGTGGGAATCACTCGTTCACTGAGGCAGCTTGTGATGCGGCGGGGTGTGGGAAGGGGGGAATGGACTAGATCACGTCATTCAGCTGACTCATGTGTCTCAACGGTCGCAACGGAATGTGGAGATAACGTGGGAGTTGTTTATGAAATAAAAGTATTGCTGTGACAACAATCTTATTGAAACTGCAGTCAGACATTTTCAGCAATAATACGCTTGTGTTTCCAGCAATACCGTAGTGATTAAGGCAGAAATTCAGATCGCTCCGGTAGCAAGAAATGGGTCAGCAATACGATTATTGCTGCCACAGCCATACCATTTTTTTCCGTGTACTACTACTGCCATAAACAATTTGGTTAATAAAATATATAATGCATTGGATAATAAAAGTCCAGCCGTTGGAATATTTTACGATTTTTCGAAAGCCTTCGATATGGTTAATCATGACAAATTAATGAATAAGTTAAAACACTTTGGTATTGTGGGAGTCGCCAGCAGTTGGATTAAATCTTATTTAACGGAAAGAAAACAGGTGATAAAACTAGTGACTTCTTCAGGTGTTAATTTTTCTGATGAAACTACTGTTAATATAGGTGTTCCGCAAGGTTCGACAATTGCTCCTCTAATATTCATTTTATTTACTGGCGATTTGACACATTGTATTCAAAAAGGAAATTTAACATTATTTGCTGACGATACTTCTCACTTCTTGAGCAATGATCTTGATGATAGGTGCATGGAAGTACAGCAATTGGCTAGTTGGGTTGTTAACAACGACTTGTGTTTGAATGAATCTAAGACTGTTATGCTTCAATTTTCTCAAAGTACTAATAACAGTAATTTGTCCAGTCCAATAATTTACTTAAATGGGAGAAGTATATTGGTACAAAATTCAACAAAGTATTTGGGCATTACATTAGATAGTAAATTAAATTGGAAAGAACACATTTTTAATGTAGGTAATAAAGTGTCTTCCGGTTGCTTTTTGATCAAAAGAATAATGCAAATTTGTAATTTTGAGGCAGCTAAGTCCGTTTACTATTCCTATATTCATTCATTTATTTCTTATGGAATTGTGTTGTGGGGTCATTCCACACACACAAAAAGACTTTTTATTTTACAGAAGAGAGCTGTTCGGTTTCTGGCCAGTGCTAGTTACGATCCGTGTACTGCTGGTGTTTACTTCAAAGATTCATGTAGACCACTTTTTATAAGTTTTAAAATTCTCACTCTTCCTTGCATTTATATTTATAATACTATTATGTTCGTGATAGAAAATAAGCATTTAACAATTGATAACAAGGAGGTACATAATCACAATACCAGGTTAAATTATAATTTAAGAGTATGTTCAATGAACTCTAAATCTAAGTTTAATAATAAGTGTCCAGTCGCAGTTGGTGTCAGTCTTTTCAATAAATTGAATTCATCATTAAAATCTAAAATTGACTATGAGAGATTGTATATTTTTAAATCATCACTGAAAGAATTTTTAATTATTAATTGTTTTTATTCAATTGACGAGTTTCTCAACGCAAAATGTTTATAGTTATTATGATTTCTTGTACAAGCCTGAATTTAATTTGTTTGCTTTACCTAATTGTTATGTAATTGACGTGTCCAATATCATTTGTATATGATCAAATAGGGATTAATAAAACTTGAAACTTTATTGAAATATCGATATATCGAAATATTGAAATATCGATATATTGAAATATTGAAATATTGAAATATCGAAATATCGAAATATTGAAATATCGATATATTGAAATATTGAAATATTGAAATATTGAAATATCGAAATATCGAAATATTGAAATATTGAAATATCGATATATTGAAATATCGATATATCGAAGCTTTACCGTATGATACAACTATATTCTTAATTGAAGTTTATACCTACTATGGCAAAATAATTCATATTTGCAGTGCAGCGTTTATCAGATTTTAGAACAATTTCTCAGATTATTCACATTTCTTTCTTATCTGGCCGGTGACCCTATATTTTGGAACGGCTGTGTTATTTCTATTTAAATTTTCTTTTGAATTTCCTATCATTTTTAGGAGCAATTTAAGGCATTTAAGGCATTTATGCGATATATCAATATTTCCATACCTACATCGAAATATAATATTGTCATATATCAATATTTCGATATTTCAATATATCGATATTTCGATATTTCAATATTTCGATATTTCGATATTTCAATATATCGATATTTCGATATTTTAATATTTCGATATTTCAATATTTCAATATATCGATATTTCGATATTTCATTATTTCAATATATCGATATTTCAATATATCGATACTTCAATATATCGATATTTCGATATTTCGATATTTCAATATATCGATATATCGCGATATCGATATATCGATATATATCGATATATAAATGATATCGATAGTCGATATCAAAATCCAGGTTCGCTCCATCCCTACTTTTACCTCTAACTGGGTCTCAAAAATGGAAAATGTCACATTGTTGGTAAAGGTCTTGATTTTGAGCTGTATGGTGTACCGGACAAAATTACCAAATTCTGAATGACTTTATACGAGCTTTGCCATTCTTTACTTTTCGTCTTTGACAATGCGCGGAGTGTGTGAGTAGTCGGTTAAAGTCAATCGAATCAAGGGATTCGATGTGTGAAAAGTTACAATTTGCCACTTTCATAATTAACAAATAAAAAACTTGATTTCATAATTGTTCTAATCGACCACAGTTGAAAATAAACAAACACTGAAATAAATCTTTCGAATGACCTTCAACCCACTGAGATAAATGTTTAATTAACGGCGATGATTACTCAATAATCCTTTCTGTTGCGCTCTTATATTTTTGTTTTGAAATCTGTGCTAGATTACAAAATAAGTTTTATCTTGAAACAATACTGACCCTATCAAGACATAAATGTAAACGGAGATAACTCGAATGATACAGAGGTCAGTTAACGGTTGAAAAAGAAGAGAGTATTCTTTTTCTAGGGGAGAAGGGCACAACCCCTAGCAGTTATCAATGTTATTAAAACAGAAGTTTCAGGAATTTTGTGTTATGTGAATGTAATGTCGAATTGCAGCTTGCCAGTGCAATGGACACAGCACATGCGCCGACGGAAGCAACGTCTGCACGTGTGCCAACATGACAGAAGGGAAGAAATGCCAACAATGTATGCCGGGATACTTTGGCAACCCTGTCAACGGAGGAAAGTGTCGTCGTAAGTTAAATATCTGTCACTAATGCAATTGTTGTGAAGTATACTCGAAGTGTCCAGTAAACCTGAGTGACACACATTTTTGCTTCTGTGTGTACTTTGGAAAATTTGAAAGCGTGAATGAAGCGTGGAGGGATGAAAGATTCTTAAGATGTCAAGCCGAAGGCATCGGCTGAATTTAAGGTGGTGGAAGCGCAAGCGATTTTGCTACGTTTCAGGCCCTTTTTTTTAGATACAATTCGAGTCAAAATTAGTTGACGAAACGATTTGAAATTTTAATCATGATTAGATAAAAGACAATTACTCAGGCACTTCATATATTTTTAAGTTTTCGTATCCGAATCGTATCCAAAATTTCATAGTTTTATAACAATTTTTCTCTCTCAATTCGCTGCAACGGCCGAGCGCTTGTATCGCCTTATTTACCGTAAGATATCTTGTCCTTGACTCGCTCCACAACATGGTACAGAGTGTGGTGATTGCCAGGTTGCGAGTGCAACGACCAGGGCAAGGAATGCACCAGCGACACGGGAAAGTGCCACTGCACGACCAAGGGCGTGATCGGCGACCACTGCGACCGCTGCGACGTCTACAACCGTTACCACGGCGATCCGAACAACGGTGCCTCCTGCTTCTACGAGCTCATCATCGACTACCAGTTCACGTTCAACCTGTCCAAGAAGGAGGATCGACACTTTAAGAGGATCAACTTCGCCAACACTCCGCCCAAGCGGGACATCGACACGGACTTCATGATCCTCTGCTCGCAGCCGGCCAAGTTCAACGTCACCATCAAGTCAGGTACGATGTTTTTAGTTTTATATCAGCAATGCAAAATTGTTGAATTTTCCACCTATGAGGACGGACATTTTGTTGGCACGTTGACGGGTCAGATTTATAACTTTATTGAGGTAAATCGATGTTTTTTGTAATGTGAGTGATTCCTCTTCGTACTAAAGATATCTCCGGAGCCTATACAATTTCCCAGACCACTATAAAATATCGTCAAAAAAGCAGCGAATCACAGCTATTCTGCGTGCTATCAAGATGGTAGCAGACAACAATGAGATGACACCACGTGCAAACTATAGGTCTGTTTGTTTACCCTGCCAAAAGCTACAGCAAACTGCCACAAGCTACATAGGAACGATCTGATTGGATGATGTGTGCTTGTGGCAGTTTGCTGTAGCTTTTGGAAACTATAAAGTCAAGGTCCCAAGGTTAATTTAAGTTTTCGTTCACTGCCAATGGATTCACGGCCTCATTCAGTTACGTTTCGAAAAAAGTAAGTGTATCCAAAAATGTAGTAGGTCTAGTCTCTTCTATTTCATGACATATCTCTCAAAATACTGAACGGATTAGAATACATTTTGTGAACATTGTTTCGCTTGAAATGATGTATAGAAAGAGTCCTGGATATTTAGAGAATGTGCTAAAGTGGCGTTTCCAATCCGGTCCAATCAGTTCAAGGTCAAAACTGTTGATTCTTCCGACTCCGACGAATCTGTCAATCTGTCGCAACCGGACTCAACGCCACATTCCTCGCCGATCAAACCCTCATCGATTTGGTCAAGAAATGGGTCTTCAAGTGTTGTGTTTGTAGCGGAGCAGAACAATACCGACATCAATGACATACAGTGGCCAAGGGTTGACGACCACGAGACGAAACTCACTTTTTGTTCTTCCTCCTCCGAAGCTCTCAGAGACAGCAAGCCGGGCGCGAGGTGTGAAAGATGAATTGATGCTCATGTGGTTAGAAATGAGAGGGACTTTATTCATGGGGGATCCTCCAGGAATAGATCTTCTCGATTTGAGGGTTGTTGGGAAGGGCGGATACGGATTCGTAGTCAACGCATGTAACGCACTCGGGAAGCAAGTTGGGATGAAAATAGTTAGTAACAAACATTTGAGTTCAATCCAAAGGATTTTGCGAGAAGTGACCATAATGTCCAAGATTGATCACCCTAACATTATCCCCATGCTGGAGGCTTATTGGAGTAGAGAGACTCTATGGATCGTGATGCCGTTCTACGCACGAGGATCTGTGGATGACCTTGTGGCTGAGGCGGATATCGGTCGACTCCTTGAACCAGTAGTGTTGCACATAACACATCACTTGCTACGGGCTCTCGT
The DNA here is from genome assembly GCA_934045905.1 of Leuctra nigra. Taxonomy (NCBI): domain Eukaryota; kingdom Metazoa; phylum Arthropoda; class Insecta; order Plecoptera; family Leuctridae; genus Leuctra; species Leuctra nigra. The sequence goes on from OW203766.1 coordinate 28,722,560, forward strand.
GTACATCCACAGCAAGGGCATTGTCCATCACGACGTGAAGCCCAACAACCTGCTGATCAGAGATGACGACGTAGTTGTGTTATGTGACTTCGGATTGGCTAATAGGCCCCCGTGTTGGCGACGGAATGTCACTGCACTCGTGGATGTATGTCAAATGGGTATCGTTGCCGCGGATTTAGTGACGGGAGCAACGGTCTTCAGGATTCTCGAACACGATTACAATCTAGCAGACGTAGCTACCACGGATATGCTGGACTTCGTAGCGAAATGCAATCTTCGTGACTCGGAACGTCCCAGTGCCTTCGCTCTGCTGTCACATCCCTGGCTACGTCACGACTCCGAGGCGCCACCGGAGCGTAGATACGTCGTCCATAGAGGACCACCGACTCACGTGTCAGTGTCCGGCGACGAATCACTTCTGCTGAATGACTCCGCGCCATCCGTGAGTCGTGCATTCAGCATTCACGGACTTGGACGACAAACAACATGGAGGAGGATGTGGAGGAGGGTCAGAGAATTGTTTTGTCCGAGAGTAGACGAAGACGATGATGAGTTCGAAGATGCCACATTTGACGTGCGGGTAATCGAATTAGATGTAGATCCTGTTGTGTAGATCAAGATAATGTAGCACTTTTGAACTTCTACAGTTTACATTTGATTTATATGTTAATTCAATTCATATAACCTACATCTATTTATATAATCAATTTATTTGGCGGCAGTAACTGGGCGATATTATTTCACGATTTTTTGTGCAAATATATTCATAACATTTTTGCTTGCTACTCTTTTTAAATCTCAATTTTTAGGTGGAAAGGGGCTTGGCATTCTCTTTACAAGTTTTTGTTTTTGCACCACTTATAATCCTTCTTTTATTCCCCTTCTCCCTCGGTACAGATGTGTTAATGTTCTCCTCTTGCAGTCGGGGTCGACGAGGAGTTCCTGACCGCGCAAGACTGCAGCAAGACGTTCCTCTACAAGTTCCGTCATCAGGAGTACGAGTTCGACGACAAGACGACCTTCCACGTGCACGTGTACGACTTCCAGACGCCGTTGTGGATCCAGACCTCATTCTCGCAGAAACCCTAACCCCCGTGCACTTGGGCAGTACCCCGGGCCCAAACCCTAGCCCCCGTGCTCGTGGACAGTATCCCGGGCCCAAACCCTAACCCCCGTACTCTTGGGAAGTACCCCGGGCTCAAACCCTAACCCCCGTGCACTGGGGCAGTATCCCGGGCCCAAACCCTAGCCCCCGTGCACTTGGGCAGTACCCTGGGCCCAAACCCTAACCCCCGTGCACTTGGGCAGTATCCCGGGCCCAAAGCATAACCCCCGTGCACTTGGGCAGTACCCCGGGCCCAAAGCATAACCTCCGTGCACTTGGGAAGTACCCCGGGCCCAAACCCTAGCCCCCGTACTCGTCGGCAGTATCCCCCACCCTACCCTAAGCCTCGCCTTTCCTCTTTTTTACTAGAAGATGAATAGTGTGGTTTAATATTTTAACCATTAAGTATGTACCAATGATATTTAAGATGTACCTTGTCAAATGTAGAATCAATAAAATATTATTAAAATGAATCTGCAGTATTTTACTTAAATTATTTGTTATTTCAAGAAGTATTGGGGAAAGATCCATCTACGTGGTAGATTTCTACCACCCAACTCTGAAAATAAATTGTAAGTCGAAATAAGTTTCAATCACTTTAGGGCTGGTTTTAAAAGTTCAAGAGCACTCCAAATAATGATAATAGTCATTGGATTTTTTTATTGTTTACTTATAATTTGTGAAAATATATTGCACATTAAAAAATATATATATTTCAGAATTATTTACTAAAAATAATCACCTCTCACCATGTTTCTCAATTTTTTTATGATACACACAATGTAAAGAAATGCCATAGGAAAATATTCGGGCAATTACTTGCATGAGAAAAATAATATATTATACTTAAATTTCAAATATTGCATAATATCCAACCTAGCAACAATGTGTGGATTCCAGTGCTCGACGTTTTCACTATTATAGGTTCATAACGACGAGGTTTCATTGATTTAGTTTAATAATCTTCTAAAACAATACGCGGAATTAACTCGAGCAGAATAATAGCTAAATCACCAGATTTAAGAGAGGTCAAACAAATCGACCGCGGCTTTGTAAATGGAGTTTCAATGTCGAAAAAATCGACTTCGGCATTCCTAGGGTTAAAACTTAAAATCATTAACTATAAGCCCCATTTACACTGTCAACTTCTCTGTGATATAATTTGATGAAATCTTTTCCTCAATGAAATTTAGACAGGTAAAAATATTGTGAGTTTAATCCAAATCTTTTGTTAAGAATAAAAGAGTAAGAATAGGTTTAATTTCTATCAAAGATTTCATCTGACATAAATTTTTACAGTGTAAATGGGGTTCTAATGGGGCAATGGGGATAACTGTTGAAATAATATTAATGAAAGTAATTAATTCTTTGTATTTTCCGAAATGAGCCAGTCATGTTTATAACGTTTAAATATAATACATTAAATTGGGCTCTGATATTTTTAATTGTAGTTTTATTTTGGTTTTTTGAGGACCAATTTTGAGGACCAAGCTAAAGTTTGCTAAACCTTTTCGCACTGAAAATTCGTAAAATCATTTTCGCCCAGTTACTGCCGCCAAGAGATACACTTAACTTTGCGCCTGAATTTTGCATAAAAAATATTCCAAATTTCACAATGTTATCCATAAAATAATATTTAAACATGTTATAAAAATATTTAAAAAGAAAAGCGCCATGCGTGAAAGTGGGTACCACAAGAGAAGATGAAGAAAGTAAAAGTATCATGGTCGGCCTGGCAGCGAATAGCTACCGCTCTCCAAGGTCAAATATTCATAGTGAATACCTCCCACTTAGACGGGCAGTTGTCTTCATTGTTTACTACGAACTAATCTCCCTCATTGACTAGTATAAATCAAGATTACTTTGTGCCAAATATAAATATATGCACACTTGAATATTCTGATGAAACAAGTCACAACTCAATTAATCATCGCCTCGAGTGGTCTTGATAAGAATGTCGCAAGATGTTCAGTCAGTCCAGCGCCATGGCTCTTCTCTTCAACATCGTCGCAGCTCTGCTAAGTCTGCTTCTGCTGCTCTACTTCTTATTTGCCAGACGCTTCAGGTACTGGGCAGACAGAGGAGTCCCTGGACCAAAACCAACCTTCTTCTTCGGGAACATCAGAGATGTCATCTTACAGAGAGAATCTGCGGGGACTTTCCTGGATGGAGTTTATAAAAGTTTTCCTGGAAGTCCAGTTGCTGGGATCTTCTTTCTGGGAAAGTAAGTTCATATTGTCCTTGAGGGGAAGTAAATCTGTGAATTGTCTTGTATAAATGACCTAAATTGAGAGCGAAGCGATTGTTTCACGTAACATTTTTCAACAAAAAAATCACGTTGTGTGGTACGTTGTGCAAACATTGTGTTTTTTTGTATTTTTTTTTAAAAATGTTCTTTTTGTATTTAATTTATTCCTATACGAAGAACCAAACACAATACGAATAAATTCAATTTCGTATGTGTGTAAAATTTCAACTTGATCGGAGAAAGAATGTAACTTGGGGCGTCGGGCCAAAAAAGCAGAATAAACTGAGAAAGTATCCAATAGTGCCGAATGGAGATGGAAGCAGTTAGCAAACAATGTCAGTAGCTGATGTGTAGCACTTGCTAAGTGATGCCGTCTCACGTCACGCCGAAGTGTTGAGTATTTAGGTCACAATGCATTGTTGATGCATATCATTATAGACTTGTTTATACATGCTTAAAATCCACGTAGTCACAAGTAATTGAATAATTGATTACATCAATAAAGTCTCATAAATGTAATATTAATGTTTTTAAAATAGAATTAAGAAGCCTCCTCCTACTGATGGTGCCATATACAATCGACGAATATTTTAATACAACATGACTATAAATAATCATATTTGTAACGTCATACTCTACTATTGTATAATTTACATATCTATTATTAATATTATTATGACACATTCAATAATATACTTGTATATTCTACTGAATAAAGATTATCTTATCTTATCTTATCTTATCTTATAGTAAAAAGTAATTTGTAAAGTTGTATGATCATGTCATGAGCGTCCGCAGGATTTCTGCCAGGGTGGGGCAAGTTGTCAAACGTAAATGGGGGGGGGGGGGGGGTCTGGGGGAGAGCCTCACACAGGCGTCTGGGGCCTCATAACACCGGGAAAATGTTGGTAAATTTAATCTCAATTCCGAGCATTTTGGTGCGTGTTGGAACAGAAAACAAATTGGGTTTTCTTCCGATAAGGGCAATATTTGTTAACTTTCTGTTAAAATCATGAACTTATAATTTTCCAAAAATATCAGAAGTGAGGCCAAAGTATTCAATTATATTTAAAAAGGTAAAAACAAGAAGAAAAAACAGAATTCATACATATTTTTCGAGAATTTTCCTTATTTTTTTGATCATTTGGGAATTCCAGGAGAGCGCCCCCCCCCCCCCCCCCCCCCCCCCCCGCCGAGTACGCCTATGCGTAAAAATTCTAAAGTGATCAATAACAGTATTTTTGTTGAAACCAATAAATCATTAATAATTATTAATTAGAAAGTCATATAATAGATTACAAAATCCTTGATCTTATCGAGGCCATTCATGACCCGTAAAGTAGGTTCAAAACAATGCCATTGCTTTCGTAGGAAGGAATTATAGCGTGCGAATCAAAGAATCAATAACAGACATAACAATTACAATACAATAACACCGGTATTAGTACAATAACAGAAAATATCTCTTCTGGTATAAAATAGTCGAATTAATTTTCGGGTACAAAACGGAACTTCACTCTGAACTTTGTTTAGAGAACAGGTGGCACTGAACGCCGTGGCATACGTCGTCCATTAAATTAACACTTTCGTATTCTTGACTTCCTTTATTCGGATTTGACATGCTGCCTTTAAGGTCTTTCAAGATTTTCTAGTCAAATGTGCACTCCGACTTGGTCCAGCAATAGGACAAGAGACTTCTAATTGCCAACGCAATCATCGGCTGCTGACTTAGTCCCTAAACACGTGATATTCTTCCCCAGACCGGCGCTAGTGCTGCGTGATCCAGAAACGATCAAGAACTGTCTGGTTAAAGACTTCCCTCACTTCTTGGACCGCTACACGCAGAGCAGCAGAGAGAAGGACCCTCTGCTTGCGCGCGCATTGTTCCAACTCAGAGGTCACGAGTGGAAGGTCATGAGGACCAATGTGAGTGGACAATACGTTCAATTTTCAATAAAGATCTAGTTAGTATTTGTGTTATTTTTGGTTAGGTAGTTATCTTCGTTATACCTAAGAAATCCCAATACGTGCCTCTTTAGAGGAGAAAACTGGTCATAGGGAGTAGATCTTGGTTTCAGCTGGATACGGATTATGGTGTTGTGTTACTAAGGGGAAGGTATTACTTGGGAAGAAGGTGGTCGTAGATATCAAGGATAATGACCCTATAATTGTAATTTCATCATTGAGAAGCCGGTCGATGACCGTTTCTGCTAATAGACTCTTCATGTCGCCGCCCCACAAATTCTAATGTAAAATTTTGTTTTGCCGGTCGACACTGACACGAAAACAACAACGCACCGCCACTATTGTTCCTCACAACATTCTCACTGCTCCAGTTGACTCCGATCTTCACTTCCGGCCGGATAAAGAAGATGTTCCACCTGGTCCTGGAGTGCAGTGTCGACCTGCAGAAGGAGATCACGAAGATCTCGCTCAGCAAGGACGTGATCGAGGTGAAGGAGTTGATGTGCAAGACATTCACTGACGTCATCACCACGTGCGCGTTCGGAATCAACTCCAACTGCATCTCAGATCCAGAGGCGGAGTTCAGAGAGTTCGGGAGGGCGATCTTCGACTTCACAATCATGAGGTCAGGTGGACTAACAAGATGGCATTATATTTTTACCTGAATAATCATTGGATTAGAATGGTAATGCATTTGCGATGTGCAATGTGTGGACATAAAGAATCTATTTATTCAATAATTTCGAAGTCTTCTTTAATATATCTCGTATGTACAGTCACCTCTATATTTCCTGATAAAAACCATTGATAAAATCAGTCTTGCAAATCACCCCTCTGTATGCAAATATCTAAATATTTAAGGCAACTTATACCACCTCGTGTACGACTAGTAGTCGCGAAGTTTTATCAGGACATATAGAGGTGGCTATACCTGAATAAGTATTACGATCATACTAGATAACCCATTTGTGTCCGGGTGCACATTCCGATTTTTTATGTAGCTGTCAACTAAAAGACAGACTAATACTTGCTTTTATACTTTACGTAAGATTGATCATTTGCCGTATACATTCACGTAATTAACGGAATGAAATTCCACTGGTGAGGACTTCTTGTAGGTAGATAGGGAATAAGTGAAGACCCGATAGAGGCAAGCATTAGCATCTCTGTTTTAGAATATAATTGAGGAATTCATTTCATTTATTGTTTCAGATCTTTCGAGGGAATGACTCCCTTCTTCTTGCCGTGGTTATCAAAACTAGCTGGGTTCACATTCTTTCCATTGAAAACCACTAAGTTTCTGCGAAAAGTAAGTAAAAAAAGTCAAATCAATTTTAATTTATTTTCTATATTTTTTTGCAGAAAAATGTCTTGTATGATATTGTGTGTATTTTGACGTCTTGTAATGCATGTAATGATTAGTAGATAAAGTTTCATCTTCTTTTATAGGCCTTCTGGGATACGCTTGTTGCTCGGGAAGAAAGCAAGACGTGTCGGAACGATCTGATAGACCAACTAATCCAGTTGAAGAACAAGGGCAAGATGGACGATGAAGATGGAGAGAATACAACCAAAGTGACGACAACATCATCAGACAAGTCACAGGCAATGTTCGGTAAGAGTTTATAGTTTTGAATCAGACAACCACGAAGTAAATTTTTGATAAACCAACCCACATTTTTATAATGACAATTGGAGAATACTAGGAAAACGCTCAGTGTAACGCGTTGATGAGCGAGCACGGGTACGTAGTACAAATTCTCAAACCGGAAATGCGTACAGAACGCACAGAAACATATACATCCATATTGAATTGAAAAATTATCCACTCTGTCAACATAAATGTATCTGCTTTTCATTGAAACGTGAAAATAGCATCTAAGCACTGTGGTTCCTAAAGCAAATCAGATCTATGTGGCAGAGGAAAAACAGTTATTTCGATACTTCATCTCTGACAGCTATTAAAAATGTCAATAAGTGCGTACGTTCTTAACTGATAGGGATGAAAATTTGTAAAATAAGAGACAATGTTGGTCTTAATGACCATGCAAAATATGAGTTTGATCAGAATTATCGAAGACCATTTTCATTTTTCAACCTATCAGGAGATATTTATTTAAATTTTAACCAATCAATGGATTTAAAAAAAAAAATGGGGTCAGCAAACAGAAAAGGTTGTCTCTACATGTGTGCACAATTTCTGATCGATCGGTGAAACGGTGCGACTTCCATTGCTCCAGTCAACAGCCAAAAAAAACAAAAAAACAGAGGTCCGTGTCAAAAGAGTCAAAAGGAGACGCTCGCTTCGCTCGCTCAATGAATGAGATCTCTGATAAACCCGATTTCGAGTTTCTCCGCACTGAACAAAAATTATATCTCCGATCATCGAGTAGAATGAACTTACTTATCGTGACTGAGTAAACTAGCTTTTGCGTGTATGAAAGGCAGTGGAGAAGCTTCCTCGAGATGACATGTTCTGAGGACCATCACCACAAGGTATACATGCTGCCCCCCCCCCCTGCCCCCTCCTAACCCCCCTGTGTTTCAGACTTCACTGGTGACGACTTGCTGGCCCAGGCCGGCATCTTCTACATCGCCGGTTTCGAGACTTCCTCCTCCACCCTCGCCTTCACCCTCTACGAGATGGCCTTACACTCCGACATCCAGGATAGAGCAAGACGAGAGGTCAACGAGGTCATGGCACGACATGGAGGTCAAATCACATACGACGGGGCCAACGAGCTGAAATACTTGGAGATGACTTTGTACGGTAAGAGATTCTGTACCTCGAAGTGCTCCAACAGAAATAATATTCGAAGATATCTGTGAATGGATATTGATGAACGCCGACCTCTGTCCACACAGAAACACTTCGAAAGTATCCTACTCTGCCCTTCCTGGACCGAGTTTGCGTCAAGGACTACAAACTCCCCGGCACCGACCTAGTCATCGAGAAGGGGACGCCGATCTTCCTGCCTCTCTTCGGACTCCATTACGAGCCGAAGTTCTTCCCGGATCCAGATAAATACAATCCAGAGAGGTTCTCAGAAGAGAACAAACACAGCTTTCCTCCGTGCTCGTTCTTGCCATTCGGAGACGGCCCTCGAGTGTGCATAGGTAATTGCAGTTTATGTACAATGTCCCGATAACCCGAGTTATAGTTCACTTTTAGCCGTCTAGGAGCGGTGCTCATTAGCTGTTGCCATGGTAACCACTCCACCTTACACACCAAAAGGTTCTTAACACGGAGCAAGTTCTTGCACCAACTAAGTTCTGTACCATATTTCGATGTCACATTTCTTGATAGAAATTAGAACATGTTCTAAATGATATAAAAGTTGAACCATTGGTTGAACTCAAGTTCTGTGACAAGAAGTTGCATCGTGTAAATACAAAATTGTATGAAAAGTGTGAATATGACACAAAAGTTGTTCAAGAAATTGCACCGTGTAAATTGGTCTTTAAGCTAGGTTTCCATAACTCGCGTTCAAATCGCTTATCTCACGCGGAACGCGTTTCATGTTTCAATAAAGCAACAGTGTACTATAAGGTATACTGGGTTGCACGACAATCGTGCGACTCCGACTTCGCCCCTATTTTGTTGTTTTTCAATACTAAAAAACTCGAAATTGAAGCACTTGAGATTCATTGAAACTTTCTTTGGTACAGGTCGGAAGAGAAGAGAACATAATAAGTAGGAATTAAAAAACGATAGAGGCAAAAATATCTCATCTTTCTATATAAGTCTCTAAATAGATCGTAAATAACTAATCTTGACTGATTGTGTGGTCTGTATGTGTGGTCCTTGAACTAAATGGCAATAACAATTATTATCAAATTATGTAAAGAAGTGATTAATCAATACTTTTATTTTCGATATTGATTAAATGCAGGTTAAAAGTTCAAGAGCTCTGGCGACTTATCCGAGTTTGTTCTCAGGAATCAGATTCGCAATGATGACGATGAAGACTCAGCTGGCCAGCATCTTGTCGCACATCGAGATCACGCCGTGCGAGAAGACGCCCATCCCCTTGACGTACAACCCGCAGGGCACGATGCTGGCGCTCACTGATGGAGGCATTCCACTCAAGTTCAGACTTCTGTAGTTCTCAGACATGTCAATCACAACCAGTACAAGATCTCGGTAATACTCTATGCCATGGGTCGGCAACGTTTTTTGGTGAAGGAGCCAATTTCCCAAAAGTAGTACATTAGAGATGATAATGGGAGCCGCAGTAGAGGCAATCATATATAAAACACTGAAAATAATAAATTGAATTACTAGTTTATTTTGATATTTTGACGAAGACCCCCAGTTGTCGCAGGGCATTTTTTTAAAAAGAATTTCAACAATTTAAAAGTGATTCTGAAATAAACAAACTGAATCAAATAACCTTCCAATTTTTGCCCCATATGGCGATTTTTAGAATTTCAACAATTTGAAAGTGATTCTGGGACTCTTAAATGAACAAACTGAACCAAATAACCTTCCAATTGTTGCCCCGCATGGAGTTTTTTTCGAATTTCCAAATTTTTCGATTCCGGTTTTTACTTGAAATTATAAATAGCCATTCAAGAACCACCAAGGAGCCGCAGGTTGCCGACCCCTGCTCTAAGCAATGTTAGCATATATTGTTTAAAGTAAACTAGCTTTTATACATTCAATCCATGGAATAATCCAAATAAATCATTTATAACTTACAATATTATGTGTTTATTTTCTTTATTACAAAATCAGTACATAAACGATACAGTTTAAAATTTGATCAGGTCAAAGAATAATGATAAGTAAATATCTCTGCACACAAGCAAGCAAACATTTTACTTGTTTTGTAAGACCGTAAAAGTATAAAAACATTCATAAGCTATATTAATATTAAAAATATCTTCTTGACTTAAAGACATGATAATTATAGATGCAACCCCAACTTCCTTCATTATGTATAGTTTGCAGGAGTTGTAGGTCCTTCCACAGACTAGCAAAGGACTAGCTACTGCAAAACTTTTTGTCTGTGCACTCATAGAAGGACGTTTAGTTTTCAACTCACATTTTTTGATAATTTTTGAATGGTACAAGATTGAAACTAATTCACATTTGGAATGTCACAATCTAATACTTTGTGAGTGGGAGAGGGAGGGGGCGGATTTGTTTCTGCCTAAATGCGAATGTTTCATCCCCTCTGCTAAACATTCCCGTGCGTCAGGCTGACTTATTCCTCCACGAGCTTGAAGAGCAGCGGGATTCCTCCGACTGACGCCAACAGCGTGGCCTTGGGATTCAGGACGATGGGCACGGGCGTGTCAGGACACGGCAGGACCTCCAGGCGCGCCAGCACGCTCGCCAGATCAGTCTTGGCGGCGATCTGCGCGAACCGCATTCCTGCAGATCACAAACACAAGTCACGATCTCTTAGTTCTGTTTCTCCAGACGTCAGCACTTCCTGTAATTGACGAAAACTTTTTGTACAACGAGAGAAGACAATTAAACTCGTGCTACAGGCAGTAGCATGGATAGGCATACACAAACTTAAAATAACTTTGAGGCAAACTTTGCGTATGGACAATCTAAAGCATATTTAATTTTTCAGAAATAAAATAACTCAATAAAAAATATTTAAAAGTTTCTGGAATGTTTCAAACTAAAGAAAAACCTTTTTGTGAGTAATGTTACACTACTACACAGTCATGAGACACTACTGCACGCAGCCTACCGGGTATACCTGTAAGATGGTATTTCTTGGATTTATTAGACACCAACATTTTAATAACTGATCGAATTAGAATTGTAATCAGTAAATATTTGTTTCTCACCGATACATAAGCGAGGTCCTTCACCGAAAGGCAGGTAACTGCAAGAAGGGAAGCTGTGTTTATTTTCTTCCGAGAATCTCTCTGGGTCGTATTTTTCGGGATCTGGGAAGTATTCTGGGTCGTAGTGGAGTCCCAACAGAGGGATGAACAACGGCGTCCCTTTCTCGATCTTCAGCCCTGTGCTTGGGACGACGTAGTCCTTCAGGCAGATGCGGTCCAGGAACGGCAGGGGAGGATACTTGCGCAATGTTTCTGCAAAAATAAAGGAAAATTACTATCTGGGAGCTTCTTTATGCCGCCCGTGTTAGCTTTCGACACAATCTCAATTCTAATTGTTTTATGAACCAAAACCTCTAACACAAATACTCCATATTTGTAGTTAGATATACCTACCAATCTCTGCTACTACTGTAGTTCAGTTACCGCAAGTGTTGAATTTTTAGAAATTCCAAAATGCAGTCTATCCTTGCTGCTGCGTGTAACTGTATCAGTACTACATTTTTTTGTGTGTGTTTAAAGTTGCACAGTTCTGCAAATAGGCTAATGACGATTGATGAAGAGAATGATGATGATGTTTCATGAAGAATAGAACATGATGGATGGTGGGCAGGAGGCTGTCGGGACATATTAGTACGGAACCTTCCCAACATTTACCTCTCGACTGAGGGAACCACTAAACAGCCTCAGTCAGGAAGGACAGTCGCGAGAATCGAACCCGGTAGAGTCTGAGACTGAGAGCAAGTCCAGAGCATTTTTAATTTATACCAGCCAACATGCTTCGTCGATCCAAATCTAGCAGACACTAAGCGAAATAATAGCTGCAAACGTGCAAATACATAGAGCGATATTTTTCGAATTTTCGAATCAAAATCTCTGACTGTCTTAGCATACCCTTATTATTTGCGAGTAAACTATGCTATACCGATTAGAGAGAGACAATGGTACACCACTACTGGAGGATGACCAATGCATCTCACCTGCCAGACAAGCGTCCAAGTACTTCATCTCGATGACGCCCTCATACGTGACTTGTCCCTCGTGTCTCGCCATCACCTGGTTGATCTCCTTCCTCACTCTCGTCTGGACCTCTGGATGCAGCGCCAACTCGTACAGCGTAAAGCTGAGGGTGGAGGCGGTGGTCTCGAATCCGGCGGCGAAGAACAGCGCTGCCTGGGCCAGCAGGTCCTCGCCGTGGAAGTCTGGAGGTGGTGACAGTTCATGGTTAGATACAGCGTGAAGCTCAGGGTGGAGGCGGCGAAGAACAGAGCTGCCTGGGCCAGCAGGTCCTCGCCGTGGAAGTCTGGAGGTGGTGACAGTTCATGGTTAGATAAGCGTGAAGCTCAGGGTGGAGGCGGCGAAGAACAGAGCTGCCTGGGCCAGCAGGTCCTCGCCGTGGAAGTCTGGAGGTGGTGACAGTTCATGGTTAGATACAGCGTGAAGCTCAGGGTGGAGGCGGCGAAGAACAGAGCTGCCTGGGCCAGCAGGTCCTCGCCGTGGAAGTCTGGAGGTAGTTCATGGTTAGATACAGCGTGGAGCTCAGGGTGGAGGCGGCGAAGAGCAGCGCTGCCTGGGTCAGCAGGTCCTCGCCGTGGAAGTCTGGAGGTGGTGACAGTTCATGGTTATATACAGCGTGAAGCTCAGGGTGGAGGCGGCGAAGAACAGCGCTGCCTGGGCCAGCAGGTCCTCGCCGTGGAAGTCTAGAGGTGGTGACAGTTCATGGTTAGATACAGCGTGAAGCTCAGGGTGGAGGCGGCGAAGTTCATGGTTATATACAGCGTGAAGCTCAGGGTGGAGGCGGCGAAGAACAGGTAACAGCAGGTCCTCGCCGTGGAAGTCTGGAGGTGGTGACAGTTCATGGTTAGATACAGCGTGAAGCTCAGGGTGGAGGCGGCGAAGAACAGCGCTGCCTGGGCCAGCAGGTCCTCGCCGTGGAAGTCTGGAGGTGGTGACAGTTCATGGTTAGATACAGCGTGAAGCTCAGGGTGGAGGCGGCGAAGAACAGCGCTGCCTGGGCCAGCAGGTCCTCGCCGTGGAAGTCTAGAGGTGGTGACAGTTCATGGTTAGATACAGCGTGAAGCTCAGGGTGGAGGCGGCGAAGGTCACATGATATGTAGAAACGCTACTAGAATAAGAAAGTACTCACTCGACCCTGTGGGTGCAGTAGTTTGTTTAATATCGGATTTTACATTTTTAATCTCAACCTTGATGTGATAAATACGATCTATGTGATACGAAGTCACGTGACTCACTGAACAGCGCCAGGTCTGGACTCTTCTCCTCCTGGGTCTTCCCCGGGATCTTCTCGTCGTCCTCCATGCGTCCCTTGTTCTTGAGCTGGATCAGCTGGTCGATGACGTCATGGCGCGGGACGCCGCTCGTCTCGCGTGCTTTGATCGTGTCCCAGAACACCTGATCGGACATGGCAAAGATAGATGATCGAGAAGTGGCCAGAAGTGTTGCGAGTATTTTATTTTGTTCTCTGGAAGATCTAACCATGTATATTATACAAAATATGCATAATCTTTATTCGTAACATTAATATAATTTAACCATTTTTTAAACATATTCCGCCAATTAACTTTGCTTGAATTAATTAATTCAATAGTGAATCATTCAGTTGGGATGGATTTTTTTCACTGCACACATCCCTTCTAATTTTCCTGAATTCAGTGGCAGTTTTCCATAAGACCCATAGTTCCTCATGTTATATAATAAATCTACATTTAACGGTGAATTGTAAGAATATTAATAATATTTTGTTGAAATGGTACGAATTGGATAGCTTATTGACGAGTACAGAATTACTTCAAGGCGCAAAGTAAAAGCTGTTTTATTCTGAATTCCCTGAATTGAGTTAAATCGCGCGTCAACGATGAATTGTCGTCGATGTTGTTGAACTGGAGTGCGTCAGAAGAAAGATTCTGGTATAAATCTGGACAATAGTGTAGATGGTCACAGTTCAACTAGAGCAAGAAGCAAAGCAGAACCCTTCACACTGCAGCCAAGATGCGTCGAGCGTTGTTTGTAAGTAAAACAAATTTGATAATATCTATCGATTTATCGAGATATTCGAGATAATTCTGTGTTAAAATTTCAATAAATATCAATATATGGAACGAAAGTTATAGAATTTTAAGTTGAGCATGAAAACAGAATAGTGGGGAAAAATTCACTTTTAAAACGTGTGTAATAAAAGTTTAGAAATAATGTACATATTTTGATTTTACGCTCAACTTCAAGATTCCATAAATTACGTTATATTCATTCAAATTGATTGACATTTTAACACAATCGATCTTAATATATTTTCAATAAAATTTGAAATTTTCAGCTTAATATCGTACGTAGTTTTGAAGAAACAGCGTCCCGGCCATTGGAAGTTTTCTGGACGCGCGCTATTTGAGCTCCGTATAATCAATTTTTTGACAACGAAATTTGAACAGCTGTAATTTTTTTTCTACAATAGTAATGTTTTTAAAAATTGCGCATATTAAATTTTGGTATGTTTTCTAATATGTGCACAAATTTCAGAATCCTATCTATAATAGTTTTGATAAAGTGACCTCTCAATCAGGGCGATTTTTTTTGCGCCACCCGATACAAAATAAGATAACCGTTCGTCAGTATAGATTGTTTTAAGAAAATCGTTTCGTTAAAATTGACTACTAGTTTGTAAAAATGTATGTTTAATATTGTTACAGGTTGTCGCTTTGTTGATGATCGCCGCTGTTGAGGCTGGCGAACACGGCGGACACCATGGGGGCGGCAGTCACGAGTTTGGAGGACATGAAGGCGGACATCATGGGGGCGGCGGACACGAGTTTGGAGGACATGGGGGAGGACACCATGGGGGCGGCTTTGAAGAGTTTGGAGGACATGAGGGCGGGCACCATGGGGGCGGCTTTGAAGAGTTTGGAGGACTTGAGGGCGGGCACCATGGGGGAGGACACGGTGACACCCTCGGCGGACTTCTCGGTGGCGGACACGGAGGAAATCACGGACGAGTTGGACGCGAACACGGTGGACATGGAGACGGACATGGAGGCGGACATGGAGGAGGACATGGAGGAGGACATCATGGAGGTGGAAACCATGGACATGGCCATCATCAGGGAAAATAACTTTTTTACTTGTAATGTCTAACATTATTATGTAATGAACCTATACTTTAGTACTCTGATTATTATCAAATATTTTATACTGGCAGAAACGATGATCGTTTCATGTATACGAAAATGTTGAAATGTGCAAAAGATTAATTTACTCTGTTTGTGATCTGAATCAAATAAATATCTATTTGTGGTGACGTCTTGCAACGTGATTCATTGACTAATAAATAATCATAACCAACTACAGGTCAACAGGTAATATATAAGAAGATAGGATTTTACGAAGATATTTGATGGCCGTGTGAAGGCAGTCAGAGGAAATCTGGGCTGAATAGGAGGCACAGAAACCAGTGAAAATGCTCGTAAAATGTGACAAAAAACAAAATGGCCAACCAATATTCCATAATCCTATTAGCTGGAAGCATGAATTATTATACTATGTTTTTATTCGATCCTTGGAATACATATCCTCTGCTCTCCAGTTCTTTCATTTTATTTGGTATGGTATGATGACATTTTCACTGTTAGTAATTATTACTTATTTCAAATTTATCATTACTCCCTGAATGTTTTTTCTGGCGCTGATTTGAATACATTTCAGTGAATAGGAAGACAGAAAACGATGTTTTTAAAAACGACGATTTTGAACCAAGTGATGCCAACTGTTCTGCGCTTCTGCATCAAGACGCAATGCAAGACTCACCGTGTGCAGAAAGTTCGCCGTCTCTGGCGGGTAGAAGGACATCCGAGCAGCTTTACACAGCCACGGCATGAACCACATGGCAGTGCTCTCCAGAGATCTAGAGCAGAGGACCAACATCATCTTAAATACTGTCATCTCACCATCTTATTTTTGGGAGTGTCAGAAACGTTGTCTCTTTGGATAAAAGAGTCCGAAAGCACTTTTTTTTTTTTTTTAACACAATGGTAACGAAGAAATTTTAAAATAAATAGTGCAAACAAACATTTAAGATCAATCGGAAAAAATAAGTTACACAAAGAAACACGCTCTCCATGCTCGCTAATTACCTTCTCAATGTGTACATTATACCTCCTGAAGGTGTATATTACCTCCTGAAAGTGTACATTACCTCCTGAACGTGTACAGTATCCCTGAACGCGTACACTACCTCCTAAACGTGTGCATTACCTCCTGAACGTTTACATCACCTCCTGAACGTGTACATTACCTCCTGAACGTGTAAATTACCTCCTGAAGGTGTACATTACCTCCTGAACGTGTACAGCTTTGGAATAATATCTCGATCATCCCTACGCTTATACCCTCTCGCCATACAACGGAGATCGTACAGTGGTATACCAGCGCTCCGTTGTATGGCGGGATGGTATAAGCGTAGGGATGATCGACACATTTTTCCACGACCCTACACTACCTCTTCAACGTGTACACTGCCTCCTGAACGTGTAAATTACCTCCTGAACGTGTGTATTACATCCTGAATGTGTGCATTACCTCCTGATTGTGTACATTACCTCCTGAACGTGTAAATTACCTCCTGAACGTGTACATCACCTCCTGAACGTGTGCATTACCTCCTGAACGTGTATATGAAGATGGACCTGCCGAACTCTCTGAACTCCGCCTCTGGATCTGAGATGCAGTTGGAGTTGATTCCGAACGCGCACGTGGTGATGACGTCAGTGCTTGTCTTGGCCATCAACTCCTTGACTTCCACAGACGCGGTCGCTGTCTTGGAGAGCAGAGTGTTGAGATGAGACTTGAGCTCCGTGCCGCACTCCAGCATCAGGTAGAACATCTTCTTCATGCGGCCAGACGTGAACACGGGACTTAACTGGAAGAGGGGATCACATCGTGACTCTGGACTCTGGTCTGGCTAAGCGTAAGGGGAAACGCAGCGTTCTTCTAGTTTTTTGTAGAATTTTGTCTGGACACTTTCATAATTTTATAAAATCTAAGATTACCTAGCGATCCTTTCAAGAGTACTTGACTATAATGCTACATACTGAAGTCCAGAAGTCATAGTGTAGGGGAGAGTTACCTAAGATGGGAGGTTACCTAAGACAAGAAATTTCGCGCATTTCAATGTTTCCGGTCACAATCTACTCCCATTGACATTGGATGATCGTTAGAAGCCAGCGCATCGATATAAGTTGAATGGGACACATTTTTTCAAGGCTACGGACTTTTAGAGCAGAGAAAAGGTTTTGCTATCACTCGCTAAGTTTTCGCATCAGCCATTAAAACGTTTCTAGTTACATGTGTGGACATTATTACTGCTTTCTGATGGTTGAATATGATAGTCTACTTATTTGTCATGATACAAATGATAGTTACAGCAAATTTAGTGTGATCAATTGTTTTTAAGAGTATAAAATATAGTCTTGGGTACAGTGTCGAAAGATGGGAAAATTCATATTTTGAGGTTATGTGAGGTTGTCATAATGGTGAGGTTGATTATTTAATGATGTTTAAAAATATCTATAGGATGTATCAAATTTCAAGTCAGGGTCAGGCGCGTAGAAACTACTTTCATCATGAAGGGGGGGAGGGGGCATGCGTCACCTGGAGGGGGGTTTGGGGGCAAAGCCCCCCAGTTTGAGCCCCGCGGGGTGTATTTAAATAAAAAAATTAAAACTAAATTAAAACATTTACTCTAAACGTCATTAATATCGACCTAAAACATTTTCCCATCTTGGGTAAAATTTACTAAAGATGGGAAAAGGGAGGCAAGCACGAATATTACTTAATTACTCCGTTAATTGTAAACATATTTTCAATCTTTTTGCGTGAAATCGTAGCTAAAGGAGTACCGGTTCTTATGATACATTGTGAGTTTTTGTAACTTCAATACAAACAGAATGTAAAATAATATTCGAAATTTTGGCCCGTCTTAGGTAACTCTCCCCTACTCCAGTCTGTGGAGTAGGTACACTCAGCCATTATTCCATCCAGTACGCTTGAAAGGGTCCGGTCTCTAGTATCTGATTTTTTTATATTCTGCTACTAAAAATACAAAATTCTAAAAAAAGTAAAAAAACTATCAAAAAAGTGTGTTTCCCGTTCGCTTTACACAGGCCAAGCCCGAGAGCCGAAACGTCAACTGACAATTCTCTGAAATGTTTGGATAACTCTTTGTTATTTTATGACATTTGCTTTCAATATTATTGCTTATTTCCTAAATTTCTACTTTATCTTTTTCTACTTTCTACTTTGTGAAAATTCATTGGTGAAATAAAAATACGATAAGTCCCATGTTGGTAACTGATGCTGATAATTACAATAAGAAGCGATTGCTGCTGACATTTGGAATAACTTCGAGTTATTCCAAGTTATTCCGAGATTTTCTACAAGAATGAGTATCATTGAATACCGCAGTCCTAAGCTGCCGCCATCTGGTGCCCTTGGAGAGAAACATGCCCCGAGTACCGAGCGAGTCGGACTTGAAGCTGGAGTCGGCGTATCGGTCGACAAAGGAGTTGAAGTCTTTGATCAGCACTTGTTTGATGACGTCTGGATCTCGCAGCAGCAGGATCGGTCTGTAACATGGTCATGTAACATGGTCATGTAACATGGTCATGTATAGGTCAGTCTTTGACTCGATGCAAAATCCGTATCGTTCGCGGCCCGCGGGGGTTTGGGGAGCAAGAACCCCCCAAATTTTCCCCCGTCGGGAATTTTTTGAAAATTTTACTATTTTAGTGATGATTTAACGCATTTGGGACCGATTTTTAAAATAGATTTTAAAATTATCTATTGTAACAAAAGTCAAGATGCAATTTATTTGCATTAATAATAAAATAGTAAACCATGGATGAATTTAATGGATTTTGAAAAAGATAGCAAGGACGCCGCCCTACCCGCCAGTGGCGGTTTGTGCATGAGGCAAGGGAGGCTGTGCCTCCCTAAATAATAGAGGAGAAGAAAGGGAAGGGATTGCATCTTATTTCACAACCCTTAACTTCTTATATAATTGTATATTATATAATTTAAAATTTAAATTATATAAAGATTAGTATTTTACTTTGACTGATTGGTTTAATTCGCCACGCCAATCCCACACAATGAGAGCGCGCGCGCTGCTGAATACACGTTAGCTGTATACGCGGACTGCAAGGGAGGCTGAGCTGCTTACAGCCTCGTGTAGCCTCCGATTCATACAGGCGAGGGGCAAGCGCGGGAGTGCGGGGTAGCGCAACGCATGCAGAGCTATGATGACGTCAGTGAGGCGGCGGACATGCCCGAGAGGCTCCGAGCGAACGACGCAGCTTTCTGCCCGCGCCGCTCTGCCCGCGCGTATTTTATAATTACGTTTAATATATTAAACGTTATTTTAAAATATGTTTCTGCCTCCCCACATTTCAAACCCACAAACCGCCACTGCTACCCGCCCTGCCAGGCGCTTTTAATCTGATCTTACTTGTGGAGGAGTTATGTAATTGAGTCCTAGCAGCATCATGATCTGCATAGATACGCCATCTTGAAGGCCAAGAATGTGGTTTTTATGTGAGATTGCTATTCAATGTCGTGTTTAGTAATGTTCATCCCAAATGGCAAAATTTTTGGGGAAAATAATGCCTTTGTTTTTACAACTTTAAGTTGTCTAGACTCTAGACAGTCCGAATGTTGATTTTTGCCTTATAAAAATACAATTATGATTCAAATATTCTCAGATAGCCCAACAATTCTATTGATTTTTTTTCTTTAGATACGAAATATAAAAACAAACTCGACGACATCTAGTTTCTTTTCGGCCCACGTGAATGAAACTAATGATAATTGACAGCGTGTCAAAGGTTATCTTGTCGGCATGAATCATTGAACCAGAACTACGCTCTTTATCTCTATAAGTAGTGCAAATGACTGACCCTGTTCAATGAACTAAACAGAATCAATCGCACATATGCGTCTCAGACTTAAATCTTGATAGATCATCAAACATCATTTTCAAATGTCATCTACAATCTAGTATCTTGACTAGGAAAACGCTCGTGTAACGCGTTAATAAGCGAGCATTTGTATTGCATGCGAATTGATATGAGTTTGCAAGTCTCTGCTCTAAAGACCTTGGAATCCGAAACGAAATGCGTCCAGTGCACTGATAAAATATGGAGAAATTTGACAAAATATTTCCGAATATGCAAAATGTCAATAACTTTGACAATGGTAAAATAAATCACCTAAAATGTTGGTCCTGATGACCATGCAAAATTTGAAGACGATCGTTCAAAAGTTTTAAGTTTTATTTTTAAAAATTCTCAAGACATTCAAAAACTATACACAAGACCGCTTTCATTATGGCATTAGTGGGTGTGCAAAATGTCAGATCGATTGGTTGAACGGTTTGATCTGGGCACTGCAGTGGCGTAGGAACCGGGGGGGGGGCAAGGGGTGCAATGACCCCCCCAACTTTCAGGGAAGAGGGGCAAAGGGGGGCAAAAAATAAATTGTATAATTTTTAAATAGTAGTAATTTAAGAATTTAAAATGTCAAATCGACCAATATTTGTGTGTAAATCGCGTTAAAATGCATTAAATTCATATTGAAATTCAAAAATTTTCCCGGCCTGCGCGGCCCAGACCCGCGTTTTGTATTCTAATTCCCTCCCCAGACTCAAATTGGACCTGAGGTTATATTATTTGAACCTTCTACTATTAGCTGCCATTATACTACAAAAATTCCCAGCATAAGTAACTGGATTTACAACTAAAAAAATGTCAGAAATGTTTTTAAAATTTTTAAAAATATTTTTTTTTTTAATGCTTGATAACACTTTTTCAGTTATTGTAACTCCAGCTACGTATGCTGTGGATTTTTGTAGTAATGATAGTAGTTAGTATTACTTTTCGTACTTTATTATAAGGAATTGGAGTCATCATTACTCCATTTAGTAAATAAAACAAATTTTCACTACCATTCTAGTCATATTGAAACGATTTAAAATAGCATTTCTACGCCATTTCAACCTCTAATTTTCCAAAATTTTCGCCGCCGGCGGCTGGGGCTCTCGCCCCAGACCCCTTCTGGTTGACGAGAATTTCTTTTCTGGCGTGACCTCCTTGGCCCCCCTAACTTTGAAAACGTTCCTAAGCCACTGCTGGGCAGTGCAGGTAAAAAACAGAGTAAAAAAAACGCGAAAGTGTCATTAGAAGAGTATACTCGATTGATTAATTAATGTAATTGGACGTACTTGTCAAGAATGAAGAAACCCACGTAAGGAGCTCCGGCTGCTGCATTGTAGATATTGCCGAGAAACTTGCCGGGGGTGACCGTCTGGTATAACACTTCCTTGAAGTTGCCGAAGAAGGGCGTGGGTCTGGGGCCCTCGACCCCCCGGCTGCTCCAGTACTTCAAGTGCCGTGTGACGTAGAAGTAGATGAGGAGGGCCGCCGCCAGGACCCCGGCGAAGAGGTTCACCAGGAGGGACATTCTGGAGATGTGGCTGGAACGATAACATGCGTCTGGAATACTGACTCCAGCATCGTCCTGGGGTATCAGCCGCCAGGACCCCGGCGAAGAGGTTCACCAGGAGGGACATTCTGGAGATGTGGCTGGAACGATAACATGCGTCTGGAATACTGACTCCAGCATCGTCCTGGGGTATCAGCCGCCAGGACCCCGGCGAAGAGGTTCACCAGGAGGGACATTCTGGAGATGTGGCTGGAACAATCACAAGCGTCTGGAATACTGACTCCAGCATCCAACGGCATTCTAAACATGCGTTTCTGTTCTACACGCTGCATAAATGTACAAAATGAATTTGTATTGTAATAAAACACAATTAACAGTTTTATCAAAGAATTTGCCAAGAACGGGGAAAACATTTTTTTTGGGCATGCACAAAATATATATTTAAGATACGGCGTAATATGTATTTGTACAATGTAATTTAAAATAGTTCCCAATATCTGTGGTTTATTTTATTATGTAAGTGTTCTGAATCAGGTACCTGCATCTAGGAAGGGAGAAAATATCTGAATTCATCGATCTACCTGAAAATATTGAATAACGATATATCGATATATTTTATATTTTATTATTGAGATAAAATTGATATTATGCTGAAATATATCAATACAAAGATAATAATAATAAAATCGAGAACAATGAATTTTCTATGTCAAAGAGCCACACATTTTGCTACTCCCTGTTGTTTCCTCTCCAAAAGAAACGCAGATAAATTCAGATTGATGTCTCAAATAAAAAGCAGAACAACCATTATCGGACCTCGCATCTTCAATAAATTACTCAACTTGTAAGAAAAAAATACTGGGTATAAAGGTTTTAAGAACACAAAAATGGCCTCTGACAGAGATTTCAGTACTAAGGCCGGGTAGGACCAACTCTGGATTAAGTTAACTCTCGATGATTAGTGGAAATTAGTGAATCTTATTGGCTATGGAATTCGCGCCAACTTGTTTCATTGGTTAACCCTCGAGAGTTAACTTAATCCAGAGTTGGTCCTACCCGGCCTAAGAGATTTAAAAAATTTCACAATTCAATGCTTTCTTAAATTTTTAATTTTTCACGTGTTTTGTGTTATATTTTACAACATAAAAGTCGCTTGACTCTGTCGTGTGTTGAATTTTAAACAAAGAAGTAGGTACAAATGGAGTCGCCCTGTTGGCTGCTTCTTATGTTTTATTGTACGTGTATTGTACTTCAATGTTATTGCACTCCTCTCTACAACTATGTACCAAGTTCCGGATTGACGAGATAAATCTGCTTGACCTTCACTTCATTATCTCCAAGACATCTCTTCCTAGTTCATTCTTTGAATCACAGCAGAAATTACTTCGTACGCAGAGTGTAAACTCTCACCTTCATTCAAATAATCAAAGTTGAAAACAAGTCTCGGTGCCAATTAAAATAAGCATGCGGCACCAAAACGTCAATTCACAAAAACTTGTGAGAGTTTATGAATTATGAATAATATTTAAATATCGATTTACGAAGACATAGGTACACTGTAATCACATAACTGATAATGGTGTTGTTATGGAAATACGCCGAAGGGACACCTATACATAACACCATAACAAACACATTATGAAATAATGATACAGTAAAATATTATATTCTCACCTCTTGAAAAGGGAGTGATTCTGCAAAAATCATCTCCATCCAACCACCCTCTCCCAGACGGTAAGGGTTGCTACATACACATGATTTTATATCTACCGCTCCTGCTTATGATGTATTACAGCACATCTACTTTAATAATGATTATGAAGCAATTATTATTTTTGTTTTCTAAGTTCAAGGACGATCCTGTAAACATGTTTTGATTTGAATAACTAAAAAATAATAGTTGAACTACAAAACAATTGTAAGAGACGAGAGAATAAGTCTTTGTTACACAATACTTACAGATACTTGCTATAATTGCTGTGATGTTCTCAACACAATGTCCACTAACCAGCGTGATCTTCTTACTAACGAGACGACTTGTTTATGTCAAGCTTCTCTTTCTTGCCGATAGATGGAGCGAATGTCTGTAATTAGTTGAATGTCGATAAATGTGTTGACTACAATATCGTAATAATAATATTTGGATCAAATAAAATTACGTTAAATATTGGTTTTCTTGTAAGAGTCTTCAATAATATATCATGTGAAATATGCACAAAATTCAAAACATTGATTTAATAAAAAATTACATAAATTGAAATCTTTGTGTTCTTCTGATAACGTGTTATTATTATTATACCAAACACGAATGCAATTTTGTAGCTAATAGAATAAGTAGGTACCTGCAATTACGTTGCTTCTTGCTAGGTTTGGTTGATATCAATATTAAGAAGATAGTTGACATATTAAAGTCATTGTCTTTATAAAATAAAATAATTTTTTAAAGAGGTTCGAAATTCGAATTCAAGAGAGAGTGACAATGTTTCACTGCTGATCAGACTTCGGCTACAGTGAGCTAACTCATTTACACAGCAACGTTCAATAAAACCTTAGTGTAACGCCAGATTTACAGAGATCAACGTTTTGTATCAGGACTGATGATATAATTTAATAAAACACATCACCAAGAAACGAAAGTGTACACATAATTGAATGTCATATAATTAAAAATAGGAGTGAAAACAACATTATTATTCGAATAATTTATAATTTGAAATACGATAATTATTAATTAAAACTAGGCACAGGACTTGAAAAAAATCCAATTTTAAAAATTATACCTACTACTTTTAATTTAATTTCGGATATTGCGTATTCAATTAAAGTTTTTTGAAAAATGCAAACAAGTAACTTTATGGTGGGTTTTCATTGGACAGAAGATTACCTACAATTATTTCCATATTAATTAATAAATAGAAATTCCATCTTCTGACAATAGTCTTGAGTGATGTTCCAACATTGCCATCAAGAACGACTAACAACCAAACGGCTAAGATTTGCCATGTAATTTGCTTGGAATTACCTGTAGTAGTACAAGGATCATCCACTACTGACAGCACCAACAACACTAACAAGACTGACACAATGACAAGGTTCGACCAGAAAATACGAGATAATGATGCGTACTGCTTAATTACACATGTAATTATACTCAAAAAAAAACCATTAACCTATTTAGTTAATCCAGTGATTAAACGTGTTTTCACTTATCTTAATACAACCGAAATCGTTTGAAATTATCTAATTACATTCTTTGAATATAAATATAATTTTAAGGACCAAGGGCTGTCTGTCTATTCTGAGACGTTATCTTTAAAAAATGAGCAAGTGATAAACAATGAAACATGCATTAGAGTGGTTACTATGGCAACAGCGACGCAACAGACATGGCAACAGTTGCCTTACTACTTCTAGGAACCTTTTTAACATGATTCTATACACCTCCGAGTCTCCGACTTTATTTATGTAACCATCTATCTGTATGATTCAACTAGTATTTGAACGTATCACCAGCGATTTCATCAAGGTTTTACAATTCTGGTAGGTATACACTTGGTAATTGGTATACACTTATCGGTCAGTAGGATAAATTGGTATAGGTACCGAATTCCTCGCAATATGACAAGTTAATACAGGCTTCTGTAATGGACTTCAAGAACATCGGCATATTGTCAAACTTTTTGGGTAAAGCCATTCAAAAATCTGAACATCATTATTAGAAAATATAGCCTGAATTACACCGATCAATTTTTTGAATATTTTAAAATTAATATAATCTTTTCAATATTTTCACGAAGTTGTTCTCTTGCTGTTTTCAATTCAAAACATTGATCCTGGCATATTCTTTATTTATTTCTTCGGTTAGCATTCATCTTCTAACGCGTGCTCTAGTAATGCGTTCTTGGAATTGCCAACTAACAAATTTATCCCCCCAGCAAATCACTTGTGTAATTTCGTTTTACTTCTCCTTTCTCAGCATTGAAATCGTAGCCACTATTGACTTGACCACTCATAACGCCCATGGCTCTAGCCAACGGTAAATGTTGGTCTATGATAGTCATAAACATTCAACACCTATCTCTATGTAACATTTCATGTTCAAATCTTTATTTCATAGGCAAAGAGGCGTTCTACGGCCATTGAAGGTCGTTGCCCTTTTGCTAGAGGATATTTTTAGAGGTACAGAGATTACTGGATTTACAAATTAAAAAAGTAGTTGTAATCTATAAATCATAGAGGTATATGGCAGTATTATTTTAATTATTGTTTATTCATGCAATTTAAATTTGCTTTATAAATTAGATTATTACCGCTAATCTGTCAAAACAAGTTGCGTAGGTAGATAAGTTAGTGCTACTGAGGGTGGTATGTGGTGTTGATTTTGTATGCATGTATCTCATATAAAATAACACACAAAATTAAAATAACTAAATACAAAATATGATTGATGTAAACACACATTATGTGCATTTGTAATATTTTGGTATATTTATGATAATTATGATTGATTATGAAGATTATGTAAGGATTTGTGATGAAAAGGAGATGGTCGTGTCAATAGACGGGAACCATTCAAGCATTTGCCTCGCAACTGAGGTAAACCAAGAATACAAGTCGAACCCATACCCTCCGGAGTGCACGTTCAGAACTATCCTACTGCCTGAGCTAACTTGCTCCGTTCGAGAATAACATCCCTGGCGATCCCTGGTATAAAAGGGAATGATTAAAAACATTATAGAACTATAAAATTTGAGAAAAATGTGGTTTAACTGTGAAAATGAAAATGTGCTTTGAAATTAGCTAGCCATCATTCACTGATTCATTTTGTAATTAATCGTAATCATATTAAAATAACTTTCTACACATTTTGATTCTTCAAATCTATAAGTTTTTTAATTCAGTGAAACAAACTCTTGTCAGAATATAACTGATCTCGTAAAACATGCGTACCTACAGTCTCGGGTAACTAGGCTGCATGGCTGAGACACCAGTAAGTAACCCACGTGCTGGTGTTCCAGTGAATGCACCTACTTCATGTGATTGAGATGAGTACCTACAGTCTCCTGCACCTAGGCTGCACGAGCTACACACCTGTAAGTAACCCACGCGCTGGTGTTCCACTGCATGCACCTAGGTCCGGCTCCTCACGGATGGGTGATTGTATATGTGTGGTTTAGTCTGCAAGGAGGTCTCGGAGAATCAACATGGCTCTCTTCAGTTGTCTTCACGCGCTGCGAGCGCTGACTGTCATTGCGACTGTCATGGTCGTGACAGTCAACACAGGTACACTTTTAGAACATTTTAAAATGTTAAAAAATTGTATTTTTGTGAACTTTTGATATTATATTATATTAAAAGAATGTTATAATTTAAAGTTTATTAAAACAATTTTCAGGTTATTTGAATTTTGATTTAAAATGTTGTTTTTAATTTTAAAAATATAGTAATGATGATGAAATTAGTATAAAAGTTGTTAGTAAATTTAATTTAATGTAAGGCTACATTAAGGAACTAGGCAAATTAATGCTCGCCTGTTTAACAAAAACATGTCTTCTTGTAAAGATATGATGATGAAAAGATAACATTAAAGAAAGATGGGTTTAGTTTGGATGAAAAGATAACGTTTTATCTCCAAACAATGCATTATTTTCAAATCAGCGATTGAAATTACTAGATTCAAATTATTTAAAATGTGGTTTTCGCGATCTTTTGGTAGGGAAATTTGATTTTATGAAGTGTTCTTCTGGCAATAGTGTATTGGTCGTCTAAAATCTTGGCATTTTTTTTTTTAAATCCATACTTTATTTGATATTTTACTTCCATACATCCGAATTGTTAGAAGCACGATTTTTTTATTGATCACAAAAGAAATACATTATTTACAAATTATAACATCCATAATTAATCCTACTAAGCTAAGCCCGTTGGGCTTATAAATAGGTTGATGAACTGAAATCTTAGGTGAAATTTGTTGAAAAGCAGACAAATGTTTCTAACTGAATGTTTGCACTGAGCTGCGAGTGATTCAATGTCAAGGCAGAACTGCAAGTAGGACAGTTCAGACACCGCCATCTGGCAGTGACCTACTGCTTGTTCAGTTCCAACTAGCCGGTGATCCAGCAGGCACTGGAGAAAGTGGAGAATGCGGAAACATACTATGTTGTGTCCCTTGCGATCATTGAGGTCCTCACAATCTCACAATACACACCCTTATAGCTTTGAATAATGCTAATAGCCATTTACACTATAAGTGTGATTTTCTAGTAGGTACTACCTATTTTAACATAAATCTTCGACATTTTGACATAACTGCAATAAAGGTACCCGAAGTACTTTTGGGACATACTGCGGCGACTGTAAATGATATGAGCCTTCGAAAAATCAATAACCACAGATTATCTTTCAGATTATTTGATAATTTGACATGAAATAATCAAGTTTTTTAATCGTCCCAAGAATTTGGTTTTTAACGTATAACCTAAAAATCAATTCTGTGAAACCACATATCGATCTGGCTATAAATCAATGGGTAAACGAATACAATGAATCTTTTGTGACAAAAATGTACTGGAAAGAGCTCACGAAGAATAATTTGTAATCCAGTTAGCATCGATTTAGTAGACGGGACAAGGGAGAAGGATTAGGTAATTAGGCTGATTAGGCTGATTAGGTATTATTACATATTTTGGCACCGAGATATACCTAATGTTGTACTCATTCATTTTAATTTCTAATTAATCAATAAACAAATATTATACATTTTGAACCAGTTCAAAATACTGACATTTTAATACTTCAATATTCCAGATATTTTGAAATCAATAGATCAATCAATCATTTATTTGAAGGGACTCGTAATATCTAACCTGTCGATCGAGTCCTCGTCAACTTGCCGTGTTTCCAGACCCGGAAGAGAAGAGCTGGACGCAGGATCTGACGTCCGACATGCAGATCGGCATCGCGGACTCCGGATACAAGCGCGTGCAGCTCAAGTGCGGCGCCGACTACATGCAGGTGGTCGTCAACACCGACGAGGACTTCTCCGGCGTCATCTGTGTCATCTTTGTTTCCAGACCCGGAAGAGAAGAGCTGGACGCAGGATCTGACGTCCGACATGCAGATCGGCATCGCGGACTCCGGATACAAGCGCGTGCAGCTCAAGTGCGGCGCCGACTACATGCAGGTCGTCGTCAACACCGACGAGGACTTCTCCGGCGTCATCTGTGTCATCTTTGTTTCCAGACCCGGAAGAGAAGAGCTGGACGCAGGATCTGACGTCCGACATGCAGATCGGCATCGCGGACTCCGGATACAAGCGCGTGCAGCTCAAGTGCGGCGCCGACTACATGCAGGTGGTCGTCAACACCGACGAGGACTTCTCCGGCGTCATCTGTGTCATCTTTGTTTCCAGACCCGGAAGAGAAGAGCTGGACACAGGATCTGACGTCCGACATGCAGATCGGCATCGCGGACTCCGGATACAAGCGCGTGCAGCTCAAGTGCGGCGCCGACTACATGCAGGTGGTCGTCAACACCGACGAGGACTTCTCCGGCGTCATCTGTGTCATCTTTGTTTCCAGACCCGGAAGAGAAGAGCTGGACACAGGATCTGACGTCCGACATGCAGATCGGCATCGCGGACTCCGGATACAAGCGCGTGCAGCTCAAGTGCGGCGCCGACTACATGCAGGTGGTCGTCAACACCGACGAGGACTTCTCCGGCGTCATCTGTGTCATCTTTGTTTCCAGACCCGGAAGAGAAGAGCTGGACGCAGGATCTGACGTCCGACATGCAGATCGGCATCGCGGACTCCGGATACAAGCGCGTGCAGCTCAAGTGCGGCGCCGACTACATGCAGGTGGTCGTCAACACCGACGAGGACTTCTCCGGCGTCATCTGTGTCATCTTTGTTTCCAGACCCGGAAGAGAAGAGCTGGACACAGGATCTGACGTCCGACATGCAGATCGGCATCGCGGACTCCGGATACAAGCGCGTGCAGCTCAAGTGCGGCGCCGACTACATGCAGGTGGTCGTCAACACCGACGAGGACTTCTCCGGCGTCATCTGTGTCATCTTTGTTTCCAGACCCGGAAGAGAAGAGCTGGACACAGGATCTGACGTCCGACATGCAGATCGGCATCGCGGACTCCGGATACAAGCGCGTGCAGCTCAAGTGCGGCGCCGACTACATGCAGGTGGTCGTCAACACCGACGAGGACTTCTCCGGCGTCATCTGTGTCATCTTTGTTTCCAGACCCGGAAGAGAAGAGCTGGACGCAGGATCTGACGTCCGACATGCAGATCGGCATCGCGGACTCCGGATACAAGCGCGTGCAGCTCAAGTGCGGCGCCGACTACATGCAGGTGGTCGTCAACACCGACGAGGACTTCTCCGGCGTCATCTGTGTCATCTTTGTTTCCAGACCCGGAAGAGAAGAGCTGGACGCAGGATCTGACGTCCGACATGCAGATCGGCATCGCGGACTCCGGATACAAGCGCGTGCAGCTCAAGTGCGGCGCCGACTACATGCAGGTCGTCGTCAACACCGACGAGGACTTCTCCGGCGTCATCTGTGTCATCTTTGTTTCCAGACCCGGAAGAGAAGAGCTGGACGCAGGATCTGACGTCCGACATGCAGATCGGCATCGCGGACTCCGGATACAAGCGCGTGCAGCTCAAGTGCGGCGCCGACTACATGCAGGTGGTCGTCAACACCGACGAGGACTTCTCCGGCGTCATCTGTGTCATCTTTGTTTCCAGACCCGGAAGAGAAGAGCTGGACACAGGATCTGACGTCCGACATGCAGATCGGCATCGCGGACTCCGGATACAAGCGCGTGCAGCTCAAGTGCGGCGCCGACTACATGCAGGTGGTCGTCAACACCGACGAGGACTTCTCCGGCGTCATCTGTGTCATCTTTGTTTCCAGACCCGGAAGAGAAGAGCTGGACACAGGATCTGACGTCCGACATGCAGATCGGCATCGCGGACTCCGGATACAAGCGCGTGCAGCTCAAGTGCGGCGCCGACTACATGCAGGTGGTCGTCAACACCGACGAGGACTTCTCCGGCGTCATCTACACGCGCGGCAGCTTCCACGACAAGAAGAAGCCGTGCTTCAAGGACGCCAGGTCGGGACGCAAGTTCACGCTAAAGTTCCCGCTCGACGACTGTCAGACCAAACACGTGAGTCACGCGCAGTCCGGTTCCGACTTCGGGTAACCAGGGTCCGGCGGTGAATAGTTGGGTGCCGACTTTGGGCAAGTAGGGTCCGGCGCTGAAGAGTCCGGTTCCGACTTCGGGTAACCAGGGTCCGGCGCTGAATAGAACGGTGTCGATATCGGGCAAGAAGAGTCCGGTGCTTAATAGTCCAGTTCCAATTTCGGGTAACCAACGCCCGGCGCTGAATAGTCCGGTTCCAACTTCAGGCAACTAGGGTCCGGCGCTGAATAGAACGGTGTCGATACCGGGCGAGTTGGAATGTCCGGGACTGAATCGTCCGGTTCCGACTTTAGGCAAGTAGGGGCGTCCGGCAGTGAATCGTCCGGTGCCAACGTTGAACAAGTAGGGTCCGGCGCTGAATATAACGGTGTCGATACCGGGCGAGTTGGAATGTCCGGGACTGAATCGTCCGGTTCCGACTTCAGGCAAGTAGGGGCGTCCGGCAGTGAATCGTCCGGTGCCAACGTTGAACAAGTAGGGTCCGGCGCTGAATAGAACGGTGCCGATATCGGGCGAGTAGGAATGTCCGGGACTGAATGGTCCGGTGCTGACTCCGGGCAAGTAGGGGCGTTCATGACTGTATAGTTGGGTTTCGATATCGTGAAAATAGGACCGCCCGGTGCTGTATAGTCCGGTGCAGTCGATGTCGAACAAGTAGGAATGTCCGTCGAACAAGAAGCCGCCAAGTCCGGCGCTGCCAAGTCCGGCGCCGCCAAGTCCGGCGCTGCATAGTCCGGTCCCGACGTCGAGCAAAAAGCCGCCAAGTCCGGCGCTGCATAGTCCGGTCCCGACGTCGAACAAGAAGCCGCCAAGTCCGGCGCTGCATAGCCCGGTCTCGACGTCGAGCAAAAAGCCGCCAAGTCCGGCGCTGCATAGCCCGGTCTCGACGTCGAGCAAAAAGCCGCCAAGTCCGGCGCTGCATAGTCCGGTCCCGACGTCGAACAAGAAGCCGCCAAGTCCGGCGCTGCATAGCCCGGTCTCGACGTCGAGCAAAAAGCCGCCAAGTCCGGCGCTGCATAGTCCGGTCCCGACGTCGAACAAGAAGCCGCCAAGTCCGGCGCTGCATAGTCCGGTCCCGCCAAGTCCGGCGCTGCATAGTCCGGTCCCGACGTCGAGCAAGAAGCCGCCAAGTCCGGCTCTGCATAGTCCGGTCCCGACGTCGAGCAAGAAGCCGCAAAGTCCATCACACACACACTCGTTGGTCCACTCTCAATCAGATCCATAATATATTTATAAGTCTCCTCCCCGAACTCGCACTGAGTCCCCGCATCACGCTGTTTTCTTCTGGCAATTGCTTTCGTCCTCTCAATAATCCTTCTTGATCTAAGCGTGACCTCCTCTTTGATCCCTCGCAGATTGAGTGACGGAACCGCACCTGGATTCAAATCCGGCCGTCTAATTCGCTTTCCTTCTTCTATTTGACGGACATGTTCCGCGCAGAAGTCTTTCAAAAGGAAATGATTCGAACATACTCTGGAGTTTTTTGTTGGCGGTATGTCTCTTCTGATCATGTTAACCCAGTGTTTATGTTGACGAGGTTGTTTCTCTTTGTTCGGAAAGCCGTACATGTAGATATGTTTCAAGCCCGGTGTCGGTAGAGGTTGTGGGCCATTTTTGCAGCCATACACCCAACAGCTTTGGACACCCATTATTCCTGGAAAATATGATAAATCAGTTGGTTTCTTTTTGGTTCAGTGTGTTTGTAATAGGGATGAGATTTGACAGGTCCAGTCGCGAATAAGCTAAAATACTTTTTCGGACAATAGTCAGAATATGAAAAAAAAAATACCATCATTTCATCTTGTCTTGTCAATAGATAATTGATAAGTACAAATGTGCCAACTGTATTGTAATAATTAATAAGAATTATTGTCTGTATTGCACATTAGTTCACATGGGATTTGTCTTCTTATGGTAACATTCTTTGAGCAGACTGTAATAGATATTTAATGTGTTGTGTTATGATGATGCACGAAATTGCTTAGTCACGTACGTAGTACTTTTGACTGCTTTATGACTTTTTCAAGTGTCACCAAGGCACTTGTCTAAACAAACTGGTTCCAGTTACAGAGAGTAGGAGGGAGATCTGCAGGAATGTACCTCATGTACTAAAAATATGGAACATTCTTGGTGTATAAACGAGGGGTGAACAACTAAAAAAATCAGTGTACACTTTGAAAAAAAATCAAAAAAAAATCAAAAAATCAAAAAAATCAAGTATGTAAAAAAAAAATCAAAAAAATCAGACGAAATCAGAAAAAATCAAAAAAAATCACAGCAAAATCAAAAAAAATCAAAAAAAATCAAGTATGTAAATAAAAATCAAAAAATCAAAAAAAATCATAAAAAATCAAAAAATCACAAAAAATCACAAAAAATCACATCAAAAATCAGAAAAAATCAACAAAAATTAACTATGTTAAAAAAAAATCAAGAAATCATAAAAAATCAAAAAATCAAAAAAAATCAAAAAATCACTTAAAAATTAAAGAAATAAAAAAAATAAAAAAAATCATGTAAAATTTTTTAAAAATCAAAAAATCATTAAAAAAATCAAAAAATCAGAAAATCAAAAAAAATCATAAAAAATCAAAAAAATCAAAAAAAATCAAAAAATCACTGACAAAAATTAAAAAATCATAAAAAATCAAAAAAAATCATTGGCAAAAATCCAAAATCAAAAAAAATCATAAAAAATCAAAAAATCAAAAAAAATCAAAAAAAATCAGAAAAAATCAAAAAAAATCAAAAAATCAAAAAATCAAAAAATCAGGTGTACACTAAAATGTCAAGTTGTTAACCCCTCGTGTATAAAACAGTAGCGATTTGTTTTTATATTTATTTGCAGCTAAACGGTTCAATTCACAGAAATTTTTGGAAGAGATAAAGTGAAGAAAACACTCCTATTTATATGTAGCAGAGCTTCTTTTATATCTATCTATTTTGGTTCTCCTACGTTCTCAATAGACATTATGCGTCCAGCTTATTCCTTATGGGACAAAAATTCTTTGGATACTTTCGATTAAAATCACGTTTTTCGATTTGCTGCTCTCACTATCACAACCGGATTGGTACCTTCTCATGTCTTACAGATATTAATAGTTTGATGTGTAATTATGGTAAAATTTTAGTTTCTGACCGTTGCCCCTCCTTTAACGATCAAATAATTAAGTTTGGTTGCTTCAAATACGCTGCAATGCTTGGGATGTGATG
Source organism: Leuctra nigra (assembly GCA_934045905.1). NCBI lineage: Eukaryota > Metazoa > Arthropoda > Insecta > Plecoptera > Leuctridae > Leuctra > Leuctra nigra. Next base: position 28,756,627 of record OW203766.1, read on the forward strand.
TTTCTTTATGAGCGGTGCTGTACGTCGGAGCGAGGACTAAAGCAATAAAATGTGTTTTGTACAGCGTTAGTTGACGTTATTTTACGAGTTTGTTTATTGCTTATGAAGAAAGTCGACATGGCAAGCCGCGATCTGTGGCAACTGTACTAAGAAAAGTGCAACCACAGAACATCGATGTAGTAATTAATCAATTGCGGATCAGCGGTTTTAGTTAGGGAGTAGATGCATGAGACAAAATAAAGGAAGCAATAAACATTTGTTTATCATGACAACGAAAGACAACGAAATATCGTTGTATTATCTACTATACGTACAGTGGCGGCTATTACAGTGTGCAAGGTGTGACAATTGCACACCTGATCATCCAAGAAAATTATTTAAAAGTGCTCCCTAATCCAGGAAGTAGGAAGTTAAATATTTTGTCTAATCATTTTGCTCTCCAAAAGACGTAAAAATGCATCAATTTCAAACTAAAGATACAAAAAAATCCGGGGTTATGCGCCCCGGCCCCGCATCTGCTGGGGGCTCTCCTCTTCGAGTACTTACTTCTACGTCCTTCTATGTAATTGAACACCTGTTGTAAAGCCAAATAGCCGCCACTGTATACGTACATTTTGTTCTTTCAATTCTCTTCAATAGCGCGCGCGCTTTACGATCTTTCGTCGAAAACATCGTCCCTAAATATTGAAGCTAAATTCTAGGTTAGGTTGAATTTCGTCCATCAGTTTCTGCTAAATCTTTGTTTATGTATTCGAGCAATATAGCGTAATTGAAAAGGATAGAAGGTACTTACTCGAGTGACGCGAATGAAACGTTACAGCATATTCAACAACCACTTGATATTCAGTTGAATCTTCTTGGATGTTGACTTCTGATTCTCCACAACCAGCTGATCTGAGTCTGACGCGGGAATGGAATGTGCAGGGAATGTGGGTGGAAGCAGGCCCGCCCCCACTCGCTGGCGAAGCTCAGTGACGCTGACGCATGCGTATTGCGCGGAGAAATCTGCGGCGCGGGATTCTGTCTGGAGCAAAGTATCACGTGATCATGAATATATTCTGCATAAATAACCCAATTTATTTGGGCATGCCTTCTAAATAGTCCACTTTGAAGACCCATGAACCTAATTGTTCAGCGATTTTGAGTCTAAGTTGACTTAAATTATAAACTGTAGGTACACTTCACTTGACCAAAGTAAAAACGATTTTCGAACGAAACGGATTGGCTGAAAAAGATTAGATGGTGTCATCCGTTGAAGTCTGTGATAACGCTTCATTTAAACTCTCGTAAGTGATCTCTGATTGCATTCAATTCTGTTTTTGATTTCTGATTTCAAGGATTGTCTCACAAAGTTCTCACAATGTTCTCTGTGTCTAGGAGGACGAGGTGTACTCGAACGTCGTCGTCCTGCAATACGACGACCAACTCATCATGCCTGGAGACGCAGCATTCACTCTGGAATGTGATTTCAGCAAACCCAGAGACATCACAGTCAGTGCGAACCTCAACACAGACAAGTAAGTCCATCATTACACAACCACTCATTGCAGAGACAAACCATTCCGATAATTACCAATATCATCCAATTAGGAACAAAATCCTTTGAAAGTTCCCGCGGTTACTGTGATCGGTTCAGTCGGTAACATACTGCATAAATCGTCCGACAGATGGCGACAGTGTTCAGTTTGTGAATTTAACGCCGTGAATGTCCCCAGCACTTTTACTTTCATCGGAAATGGATTGAAGAAAAGCGGGAAAGCTCTGTCAGCTTTCATTCACACAAAATCTCGAAACCACATTCACTTTCATCCGAATTCCACAAATCCGTATTTTTTTTATAGAAATGGTCGGTTTTTTCACTCTTCCCGTGGATTTCGGGGACTAGGGTTACATAAATCCTGAGATCCGTGGGTTCAGGCCTCGGGGTTACCACCTGGACAGAAACATACATGTATGTCACGTATGTTGTATGATAATTAAGCAATACATATTCCATTCCTATTGTCAAATATTACTTAAGTTTCATAGCGACGAAGAAAAAACCTCGATTTCGGTCAATGCATTGAATTATGCAAATGTTAATTATTTTATTTAATTTTGGATGTTTTAGCAAGCAGTATAGGTACCGAGTGTTGACTCTCTTTTGTTTCTGAAAATGAGAGACAGCGCGATGGGTGTAAAAAATTAGCAACTCTTGGCGTGGTCTTCATACCCTTAGTTGCAGCAGTTAGTAAATATTACTCATTGTATGCATTCTTACAATAATACGCCTAATGATATTTAGCTGTGCAAAATGTATGAAGTGTAAACAATAGGGAAGTCTCGTGAAGATTAGAATTCAGAATAATATTTATTTTATGAAAGTTGAAATGTTGCTGAACACAGATGTGGTATTATTTTTGTTGTTGGACGAATAGTTCTCATGTAATTAATTTACAAAGTTTGATAGATCTCCTCGCATTTAAAAACAGGAAAATTGGCAATGACATCACAGTTTGTTATATTGCCATGGCAACAAGGGAATCCCCATGTCAACACAATGTTCAAGACTTGGAAATGACATCATAGTTCTGATTCTTGTTAAAGGCCGTTTTTCCCGCCAAAAATCATGTGATATTTGAACTCGATTTTTATGAATGAAAATTTAAGATTTCACAGGTAATAAGTGTATTTGTCATTATTATTTGTGTTTATTTATAGAAATTTACTAGAATAAAATTTCATGAGACTTCCCTATTCCACTGAATCTGATAAAATTATTAATTTGCTCTTCTCTTTTACCAATTCTGAGCTATTTTGAGTTATCTGTGGATTTTTATCGGTTGCTATTGCCACGGCCAATGAGAGATTATAAAATTGCTGATTCTTCGCCGCACATTTTTGCCGATTTCTCTCGCTAGTGGCGCAGGGGGTATGAATACTCGGTGCCTATAGCTAGAACTTTTGATCTTCCTATTACTGATTACATAATTAATATATAAATTAACTAAGCCTCTCCCGCCCTCCTTGGCCCCGTGCCGTCAGGACTTGTAGACCGCGCGTGAGCTCTAGAATCAGTCTGGCTGACGCGGACCCCGCCGGCTGCCACATCGCCTCCATCACACTGGAGTGTAGTGTCCTGTATCTCTTGTAGACCGCGTGTGAGCTCTAGAATCAGTCTGGCTGACGCGGACCCCGCCGGCTGCCACATCGCCTCCATCACACTGGAGTGTAGTGTCCTGTATCTCTTGTAGACCACGTGTGAGCTCTAGAATCAGTCTGGCTGACGCGGACCCCGCCGGCTGCCACATCGCCTCCATCACACTGGAGTGTAGTGTCCTGTATCTCTTGTAGACCGCGTGTGAGCTCTAGAATCAGTCTGGCTGACGCGGACCCCGCCGGCTGCCACATCGCCTCCATCACACTGGAGTGTAGTGTCCTGTATCTCTTGTAGACCGCGTGTGAGCTCTAGAATCAGTCTGGCTGACGCGGATCCCGCCGGCTGCCACATCGCCTCCATCACACTGGAGTGTAGTGTCCTGTATCTCTTGTAGACCGCGCGTGAGCTCTAGAATCAGTCTGGCTGACGCGGACCCCGCCGGCTGCCACATCGCCTCCATCACACTGGAGTGTAGTGTCCTGTATCTCTTGTAGACCACGTGTGAGCTCTAGAATCAGTCTGGCTGACGCGGATCCCGCCGGCTGCCACATCGCCTCCATCACACTGGAGTGTAGTGTCCTGTATCTCTTGTAGACCGCGCGTGAGCTCTAGAATCAGTCTGGCTGACGCGGACCCCGCCGGCTGCCACATCGCCTCCATCACACTGGAGTGTAGTGTCCTGTATCTCTTGTAGACCACGTGTGAGCTCTAGAATCAGTCTGGCTGACGCGGACCCCGCCGGCTGCCACATCGCCTCCATCACACTGGAGTGTAGTGTCCTGTATCTCTTGTAGACCACGTGTGAGCTCTAGAATCAGTCTGGCTGACGCGGACCCCGCCGGCTGCCACATCGCCTCCATCTCACTGGAGTGTAGTGTCCTGTATCTCTTGTAGACCGCGCGTGAGCTCTAGAATCAGTCTGGCTGACGCGGACCCCGCCGGCTGCCACATCGCCTCCATCACACTGGAGTGTAGTGTCCTGTATCTCTTGTAGACCGCGCGTGAGCTCTAGAATCAGTCTGGCTGACGCGGACCCCGCCGGCTGCCACATCGCCTCCATCTCACTGGAGTGTAGTGTCCTGTATCTCTTGTAGACCGCGCGTGAGCTCTAGAATCAGTCTGGCTGACGCGGACCCCGCCGGCTGCCACATCGCCTCCATCACACTGGAGTGTAGTGTCCTGTATCTCTTGTAGACCGCGTGTGAGCTCTAGAATCAGTCTGGCTGACGCGGACCCCGCCGGCTGCCACATCGCCTCCATCTCACTGGAGTGTAGTGTCCTGTATCTCTTGTAGACCGCGCGTGAGCTCTAGAATCAGTCTGGCTGACGCGGACCCCGCCGGCTGCCACATCGCCTCCATCTCACTGGAGTGTAGTGTCCTGTATCTCTTGTAGACCGCGCGTGAGCTCTAGAATCAGTCTGGCTGACGCGGATCCCGCCGGCTGCCACATCGCCTCCATCACACTGGAGTGTAGTGTCCTGTATCTCTTGTAGACCGCGTGTGAGCTCTAGAATCAGTCTGGCTGACGCGGACCCCGCCGGCTGCCACATCGCCTCCATCTCACTGGAGTGTAGTGTCCTGTATCTCTTGTAGACCGCGTGTGAGCTCTAGAATCAGTCTGGCTGACGCGGACCCCGCCGGCTGCCACATCGCCTCCATCACACTGGAGTGTAGTGTCCTGTATCTCTTGTAGACCGCGTGTGAGCTCTAGAATCAGTCTGGCTGACGCGGACCCCGCCGGCTGCCACATCGCCTCCATCACACTGGAGTGTAGTGTCCTGTTTCTCTTGTAGACCGCGCGTGAGCTCTAGAATCAGTCTGGCTGACGCGGACCCCGCCGGCTGCCACATCGCCTCCATCACACTGGAGTGTAGTGTCCTGTTTCTCTTGTAGACCGCGCGTGAGCTCTAGAATCAGTCTGGCTGACGCGGACCCCGCCGGCTGCCACATCGCCTCCATCACACTGGAGTGTAGTGTCCTGTATCTCTTGTAGACCGCGTGTGAGCTCTAGAATCAGTCTGGCTGACGCGGACCCCGCCGGCTGCCACATCGCCTCCATCACACTGGAGTGTAGTGTCCTGTATCTCTTGTAGACCGCGCGTGAGCTCTAGAATCAGTCTGGCTGACGCGGACCCCGCCGGCTGCCACATCGCCTCCATCACACTGGAGTGTAGTGTCCTGTATCTCTTGTAGACCGCGCGTGAGCTCTAGAATCAGTCTGGCTGACGCGGACCCCGCCGGCTGCCACATCGCCTCCATCACACTGGAGTGTAGTGTCCTGTATCTCTTGTAGACCGCGTGTGAGCTCTAGAATCAGTCTGGCTGACGCGGACCCCGCCGGCTGCCACATCGCCTCCATCACACTGGAGTGTAGTGTCCTGTATCTCTTGTAGACCGCGCGTGAGCTCTAGAATCAGTCTGGCTGACGCGGACCCCGCCGGCTGCCACATCGCCTCCATCACACTGGAGTGTAGTGTCCTGTATCTCTTGTAGACCGCGTGTGAGCTCTAGAATCAGTCTGGCTGACGCGGACCCCGCCGGCTGCCACATCGCCTCCATCACACTGGAGTGTAGTGTCCTGTATCTCTTGTAGACCGCGTGTGAGCTCTAGAATCAGTCTGGCTGACGCGGACCCCGCCGGCTGCCACATCGCCTCCATCACACTGGAGTGTAGTGTCCTGTATCTCTTGTAGACCGCGCGTGAGCTCTAGAATCAGTCTGGCTGACGCGGACCCCGCCGGCTGCCACATCGCCTCCATCACACTGGAGTGTAGTGTCCTGTATCTCTTGTAGACCGCGCGTGAGCTCTAGAATCAGTCTGGCTGACGCGGACCCCGCCGGCTGCCACATCGCCTCCATCACACTGGAGTGTAGTGTCCAGTATCTCTTGTAGACCGCGCGTGAGCTCTAGAATCAGTCTGGCTGACGCGGACCCCGCCGGCTGCCACATCGCCTCCATCACACTGGAGTGTAGTGTCCTGTATCTCTTGTAGACCGCGCGTGAGCTCTAGAATCAGTCTGGCTGACGCGGACCCCGCCGGCTGCCACATCGCCTCCATCACACTGGAGTGTAGTGTCCTGTATCTCTTGTAGACCGCGCGTGAGCTCTAGAATCAGTCTGGCTGACGCGGATCCCGCCGGCTGCCACATCGCCTCCATCACACTGGAGTGTAGTGTCCTGTATCTCTTGTAGACCGCGCGTGAGCTCTAGAATCAGTCTGGCTGACGCGGATCCCGCCGGCTGCCACATCGCCTCCATCACACTGGAGTGTAGTGTCCTGTATCTCTTGTAGACCGCGTGTGAGCTCTAGAATCAGTCTGGCTGACGCGGACCCCGCCGGCTGCCACATCGCCTCCATCACACTGGAGTGTAGTGTCCTGTATCTCTTGTAGACCGCGCGTGAGCTCTAGAATCAGTCTGGCTGACGCGGACCCCGCCGGCTGCCACATCGCCTCCATCACACTGGAGTGTAGTGTCCTGTATCTCTTGTAGACCGCGCGTGAGCTCTAGAATCAGTCTGGCTGACGCGGACCCCGCCGGCTGCCACATCGCCTCCATCACACTGGAGTGTAGTGTCCTGTATCTCTTGTAGACCGCGCGTGAGCTCTAGAATCAGTCTGGCTGACGCGGACCCCGCCGGCTGCCACATCGCCTCCATCACACTGGAGTGTAGTGTCCTGTATCTCTTGTAGACCGCGCGTGAGCTCTAGAATCAGTCTGGCTGACGCGGACCCCGCCGGCTGCCACATCGCCTCCATCACACTGGAGTGTAGTGTCCTGTATCTCTTGTAGACCGCGTGTGAGCTCTAGAATCAGTCTGGCTGACGCGGACCCCGCCGGCTGCCACATCGCCTCCATCACACTGGAGTGTAGTGTCCTGTATCTCTTGTAGACCGCGTGTGAGCTCTAGAATCAGTCTGGCTGACGCGGACCCCGCCGGCTGCCACATCGCCTCCATCACACTGGAGTGTAGTGTCCTGTATCTCTTGTAGACCGCGCGTGAGCTCTAGAATCAGTCTGGCTGACGCGGACCCCGCCGGCTGCCACATCGCCTCCATCACACTGGAGTGTAGTGTCCTGTATCTCTTGTAGACCGCGCGTGAGCTCTAGAATCAGTCTGGCTGACGCGGACCCCGCCGGCTGCCACATCGCCTCCATCACACTGGAGTGTAGTGTCCTGTATCTCTTGTAGACCGCGCGTGAGCTCTAGAATCAGTCTGGCTGACGCGGACCCCGCCGGCTGCCACATCGCCTCCATCACACTGGAGTGTAGTGTCCTGTATCTCTTGTAGACCGCGCGTGAGCTCTAGAATCAGTCTGGCTGACGCGGACCCCGCCGGCTGCCACATCGCCTCCATCACACTGGAGTGTAGTGTCCTGTATCTCTTGTAGACCGCGTGTGAGCTCTAGAATCAGTCTGGCTGACGCGGATCCCGCCGGCTGCCACATCGCCTCCATCTCACTGGAGTGTAGTGTCCTGTATCTCTTGTAGACCGCGCGTGAGCTCTAGAATCAGTCTGGCTGACGCGGATCCCGCCGGCTGCCACATCGCCTCCATCACACTGGAGTGTAGTGTCCTGTATCTCTTGTAGACCGCGCGTGAGCTCTAGAATCAGTCTGGCTGACGCGGACCCCGCCGGCTGCCACATCGCCTCCATCACACTGGAGTGTAGTGTCCTGTATCTCTTGTAGACCGCGTGTGAGCTCTAGAATCAGTCTGGCTGACGCGGACCCCGCCGGCTGCCACATCGCCTCCATCACACTGGAGTGTAGTGTCCTGTATCTCTTGTGGACCGCGTGTGAGCTCTAGAATCAGTCTGGCTGACGCGGACCCCGCCGGCTGCCACATCGCCTCCATCACACTGGAGTGTAGTGTCCTGTATCTCTTGTAGACCGCGTGTGAGCTCTAGAATCAGTCTGGCTGACGCGGACCCCGCCGGCTGCCACATCGCCTCCATCACACTGGAGTGTAGTGTCCTGTATCTCTTGTAGACCGCGTGTGAGCTCTAGAATCAGTCTGGCTGACGCGGATCCCGCCGGCTGCCACATCGCCTCCATCACACTGGAGTGTAGTGTCCTGTATCTCTTGTAGACCGCGTGTGAGCTCTAGAATCAGTCTGGCTGACGCGGACCCCGCCGGCTGCCACATCGCCTCCATCACACTGGAGTGTAGTGTCCTGTATCTCTTGTAGACCGCGCGTGAGCTCTAGAATCAGTCTGGCTGACGCGGACCCCGCCGGCTGCCACATCGCCTCCATCACACTGGAGTGTAGTGTCCTGTATCTCTTGTAGACCGCGCGTGAGCTCTAGAATCAGTCTGGCTGACGCGGATCCCGCCGGCTGCCACATCGCCTCCATCACACTGGAGTGTAGTGTCCTGTATCTCTTGTAGACCGCGCGTGAGCTCTAGAATCAGTCTGGCTGACGCGGACCCCGCCGGCTGCCACATCGCCTCCATCACACTGGAGTGTAGTGTCCTGTATCTCTTGTAGACCGCGCGTGAGCTCTAGAATCAGTCTGGCTGACGCGGACCCCGCCGGCTGCCACATCGCCTCCATCACACTGGAGTGTAGTGTCCTGTATCTCTTGTAGACCGCGTGTGAGCTCTAGAATCAGTCTGGCTGACGCGGATCCCGCCGGCTGCCACATCGCCTCCATCACACTGGAGTGTAGTGTCCTGTATCTCTTGTGGACCGCGCGTGAGCTCTAGAATCAGTCTGGCTGACGCGGACCCCGCCGGCTGCCACATCGCCTCCATCACACTGGAGTGTAGTGTCCAGTATCTCTTGTAGACCGCGCGTGAGCTCTAGAATCAGTCTGGCTGACGCGGACCCCGCCGGCTGCCACATCGCCTCCATCTCACTGGAGTGTAGTGTCCTGTATCTCTTGTAGACCGCGCGTGAGCTCTAGAATCAGTCTGGCTGACGCGGACCCCGCCGGCTGCCACATCGCCTCCATCACACTGGAGTGTAGTGTCCTGTATCTCTTGTAGACCACGTGTGAGCTCTAGAATCAGTCTGGCTGACGCGGATCCCGCCGGCTGCCACATCGCCTCCATCACACTGGAGTGTAGTGTCCTGTATCTCTTGTAGACCGCGTGTGAGCTCTAGAATCAGTCTGGCTGACGCGGACCCCGCCGGCTGCCACATCGCCTCCATCACACTGGAGTGTAGTGTCCTGTATCTCTTGTAGACCGCGCGTGAGCTCTAGAATCAGTCTGGCTGACGCGGATCCCGCCGGCTGCCACATCGCCTCCATCACACTGGAGTGTAGTGTCCTGTATCTCTTGTAGACCGCGCGTGAGCTCTAGAATCAGTCTGGCTGACGCGGATCCCGCCGGCTGCCACATCGCCTCCATCACACTGGAGTGTAGTGTCCTGTATCTCTTGTAGACCGCGTGTGAGCTCTAGAATCAGTCTGGCTGACGCGGACCCCGCCGGCTGCCACATCGCCTCCATCACACTGGAGTGTAGTGTCCTGTATCTCTTGTAGACCGCGCGTGAGCTCTAGAATCAGTCTGGCTGACGCGGATCCCGCCGGCTGCCACATCGCCTCCATCACACTGGAGTGTAGTGTCCTTATCTCTTGTAGACCACGTGTGAGCTCTAGAATCAGTCTGGCTGACGCGGACCCCGCCGGCTGCCACATCGCCTCCATCACACTGGAGTGTAGTGTCCTGTATCTCTTGTAGACCGCGCGTGAGCTCTAGAATCAGTCTGGCTGACGCGGACCCCGCCGGCTGCCACATCGCCTCCATCACACTGGAGTGTAGTGTCCTGTATCTCTTGTAGACCGCGCGTGAGCTCTAGAATCAGTCTGGCTGACGCGGACCCCGCCGGCTGCCACATCGCCTCCATCACACTGGAGTGTAGTGTCCTGTATCTCTTGTGGACCGCGCGTGAGCTCTAGAATCAGTCTGGCTGACGCGGATCCCGCCGGCTGCCACATCGCCTCCATCACACTGGAGTGTAGTGTCCAGTATCTCTTGTAGACCGCGCGTGAGCTCTAGAATCAGTCTGGCTGACGCGGACCCCGCCGGCTGCCACATCGCCTCCATCACACTGGAGTGTAGTGTCCTGTATCTCTTGTAGACCGCGTGTGAGCTCTAGAATCAGTCTGGCTGACGCGGATCCCGCCGGCTGCCACATCGCCTCCATCACACTGGAGTGTAGTGTCCTGTATCTCTTGTAGACCGCGTGTGAGCTCTAGAATCAGTCTGGCTGACGCGGACCCCGCCGGCTGCCACATCGCCTCCATCACACTGGAGTGTAGTGTCCTGTATCTCTTGTAGACCGCGTGTGAGCTCTAGAATCAGTCTGGCTGACGCGGACCCCGCCGGCTGCCACATCGCCTCCATCACACTGGAGTGTAGTGTCCTGTATCTCTTGTAGACCGCGCGTGAGCTCTAGAATCAGTCTGGCTGACGCGGATCCCGCCGGCTGCCACATCGCCTCCATCACACTGGAGTGTAGTGTCCTGTTTCTCTTGTAGACCGCGCGTGAGCTCTAGAATCAGTCTGGCTGACGCGGACCCCGCCGGCTGCCACATCGCCTCCATCACACTGGAGTGTAGTGTCCTGTTTCTCTTGTAGACCGCGCGTGAGCTCTAGAATCAGTCTGGCTGACGCGGATCCCGCCGGCTGCCACATCGCCTCCATCACACTGGAGTGTAGTGTCCTGTTTCTCTTGTAGACCGCGCGTGAGCTCTAGAATCAGTCTGGCTGACGCGGACCCCGCCGGCTGCCACATCGCCTCCATCACACTGGAGTGTAGTGTCCTGTATCTCTTGTAGACCGCGCGTGAGCTCTAGAATCAGTCTGGCTGACGCGGACCCCGCCGGCTGCCACATCGCCTCCATCACACTGGAGTGTAGTGTCCTGTATCTCTTGTAGACCGCGCGTGAGCTCTAGAATCAGTCTGGCTGACGCGGACCCCGCCGGCTGCCACATCGCCTCCATCACACTGGAGTGTAGTGTCCTGTTTCTCTTGTAGACCGCGCGTGAGCTCTAGAATCAGTCTGGCTGACGCGGACCCCGCCGGCTGCCACATCGCCTCCATCACACTGGAGTGTAGTGTCCTGTATCTCTTGTGGACCGCGTGTGAGCTCTAGAATCAGTCTGGCTGACGCGGACCCCGCCGGCTGCCACATCGCCTCCATCACACTGGAGTGTAGTGTCCTGTATCTCTTGTAGACCGCGTGTGAGCTCTAGAATCAGTCTGGCTGACGCGGACCCCGCCGGCTGCCACATCGCCTCCATCACACTGGAGTGTAGTGTCCTGTATCTCTTGTAGACCGCGCGTGAGCTCTAGAATCAGTCTGGCTGACGCGGACCCCGCCGGCTGCCACATCGCCTCCATCACACTGGAGTGTAGTGTCCTGTATCTCTTGTAGACCGCGTGTGAGCTCTAGAATCAGTCTGGCTGACGCGGACCCCGCCGGCTGCCACATCGCCTCCATCACACTGGAGTGTAGTGTCCTGTATCTCTTGTAGACCGCGCGTGAGCTCTAGAATCAGTCTGGCTGACGCGGACCCCGCCGGCTGCCACATCGCCTCCATCACACTGGAGTGTAGTGTCCTGTATCTCTTGTAGACCGCGTGTGAGCTCTAGAATCAGTCTGGCTGACGCGGACCCCGCCGGCTGCCACATCGCCTCCATCACACTGGAGTGTAGTGTCCTGTATCTCTTGTAGACCGCGCGTGAGCTCTAGAATCAGTCTGGCTGACGCGGACCCCGCCGGCTGCCACATCGCCTCCATCACACTGGAGTGTAGTGTCCTGTATCTCTTGTGGACCGCGCGTGAGCTCTAGAATCAGTCTGGCTGACGCGGACCCCGCCGGCTGCCACATCGCCTCCATCACACTGGAGTGTAGTGTCCTGTATCTCTTGTAGACCACGTGTGAGCTCTAGAATCAGTCTGGCTGACGCGGACCCCGCCGGCTGCCACATCGCCTCCATCACACTGGAGTGTAGTGTCCTGTATCTCTTGTAGACCGCGCGTGAGCTCTAGAATCAGTCTGGCTGACGCGGACCCCGCCGGCTGCCACATCGCCTCCATCACACTGGAGTGTAGTGTCCTGTTTCTCTTGTAGACCGCGCGTGAGCTCTAGAATCAGTCTGGCTGACGCGGATCCCGCCGGCTGCCACATCGCCTCCATCACACTGGAGTGTAGTGTCCTGTATCTCTTGTAGACCGCGCGTGAGCTCTAGAATCAGTCTGGCTGACGCGGACCCCGCCGGCTGCCACATCGCCTCCATCACACTGGAGTGTAGTGTCCTGTATCTCTTGTAGACCGCGCGTGAGCTCTAGAATCAGTCTGGCTGACGCGGACCCCGCCGGCTGCCACATCGCCTCCATCACACTGGAGTGTAGTGTCCAGTATCTCTTGTAGACCGCGTGTGAGCTCTAGAATCAGTCTGGCTGACGCGGACCCCGCCGGCTGCCACATCGCCTCCATCACACTGGAGTGTAGTGTCCTGTATCTCTTGTAGACCGCGCGTGAGCTCTAGAATCAGTCTGGCTGACGCGGACCCCGCCGGCTGCCACATCGCCTCCATCACACTGGAGTGTAGTGTCCTGTATCTCTTGTAGACCGCGTGTGAGCTCTAGAATCAGTCTGGCTGACGCGGATCCCGCCGGCTGCCACATCGCCTCCATCACACTGGAGTGTAGTGTCCTGTTTCTCTTGTAGACCACGTGTGAGCTCTAGAATCAGTCTGGCTGACGCGGACCCCGCCGGCTGCCACATCGCCTCCATCACACTGGAGTGTAGTGTCCTGTATCTCTTGTAGACCGCGTGTGAGCTCTAGAATCAGTCTGGCTGACGCGGACCCCGCCGGCTGCCACATCGCCTCCATCACACTGGAGTGTAGTGTCCAGTATCTCTTGTAGACCGCGCGTGAGCTCTAGAATCAGTCTGGCTGACGCGGATCCCGCCGGCTGCCACATCGCCTCCATCACACTGGAGTGTAGTGTCCTGTATCTCTTGTAGACCGCGCGTGAGCTCTAGAATCAGTCTGGCTGACGCGGACCCCGCCGGCTGCCACATCGCCTCCATCACACTGGAGTGTAGTGTCCTGTATCTCTTGTAGACCGCGTGTGAGCTCTAGAATCAGTCTGGCTGACGCGGACCCCGCCGGCTGCCACATCGCCTCCATCACACTGGAGTGTAGTGTCCTGTATCTCTTGTAGACCGCGTGTGAGCTCTAGAATCAGTCTGGCTGACGCGGACCCCGCCGGCTGCCACATCGCCTCCATCACACTGGAGTGTAGTGTCCTGTATCTCTTGTAGACCGCGCGTGAGCTCTAGAATCAGTCTGGCTGACGCGGACCCCGCCGGCTGCCACATCGCCTCCATCACACTGGAGTGTAGTGTCCTGTTTCTCTTGTAGACCGCGCGTGAGCTCTAGAATCAGTCTGGCTGACGCGGACCCCGCCGGCTGCCACATCGCCTCCATCACACTGGAGTGTAGTGTCCTGTATCTCTTGTAGACCGCGCGTGAGCTCTAGAATCAGTCTGGCTGACGCGGACCCCGCCGGCTGCCACATCGCCTCCATCACACTGGAGTGTAGTGTCCAGTATCTCTTGTAGACCGCGCGTGAGCTCTAGAATCAGTCTGGCTGACGCGGATCCCGCCGGCTGCCACATCGCCTCCATCACACTGGAGTGTAGTGTCCTGTATCTCTTGTAGACCGCGTGTGAGCTCTAGAATCAGTCTGGCTGACGCGGATCCCGCCGGCTGCCACATCGCCTCCATCACACTGGAGTGTAGTGTCCTGTATCTCTTGTAGACCGCGTGTGAGCTCTAGAATCAGTCTGGCTGACGCGGATCCCGCCGGCTGCCACATCGCCTCCATCACACTGGAGTGTAGTGTCCTGTATCTCTTGTAGACCGCGCGTGAGCTCTAGAATCAGTCTGGCTGACGCGGACCCCGCCGGCTGCCACATCGCCTCCATCACACTGGAGTGTAGTGTCCTGTATCTCTTGTAGACCGCGTGTGAGCTCTAGAATCAGTCTGGCTGACGCGGACCCCGCCGGCTGCCACATCGCCTCCATCACACTGGAGTGTAGTGTCCAGTATCTCTTGTGGACCGCGTGTGAGCTCTAGAATCAGTCTGGCTGACGCGGACCCCGCCGGCTGCCACATCGCCTCCATCACACTGGAGTGTAGTGTCCTGTATCTCTTGTAGACCGCGCGTGAGCTCTAGAATCAGTCTGGCTGACGCGGACCCCGCCGGCTGCCACATCGCCTCCATCACACTGGAGTGTAGTGTCCTGTATCTCTTGTAGACCGCGTGTGAGCTCTAGAATCAGTCTGGCTGACGCGGACCCCGCCGGCTGCCACATCGCCTCCATCACACTGGAGTGTAGTGTCCAGTATCTCTTGTGGACCGCGTGTGAGCTCTAGAATCAGTCTGGCTGACGCGGACCCCGCCGGCTGCCACATCGCCTCCATCACACTGGAGTGTAGTGTCCTGTATCTCTTGTAGACCGCGCGTGAGCTCTAGAATCAGTCTGGCTGACGCGGACCCCGCCGGCTGCCACATCGCCTCCATCACACTGGAGTGTAGTGTCCTGTATCTCTTGTAGACCGCGCGTGAGCTCTAGAATCAGTCTGGCTGACGCGGACCCCGCCGGCTGCCACATCGCCTCCATCACACTGGAGTGTAGTGTCCTGTATCTCTTGTAGACCGCGTGTGAGCTCTAGAATCAGTCTGGCTGACGCGGACCCCGCCGGCTGCCACATCGCCTCCATCACACTGGAGTGTAGTGTCCTGTATCTCTTGTAGACCGCGCGTGAGCTCTAGAATCAGTCTGGCTGACGCGGACCCCGCCGGCTGCCACATCGCCTCCATCACACTGGAGTGTAGTGTCCTGTATCTCTTGTAGACCGCGCGTGAGCTCTAGAATCAGTCTGGCTGACGCGGACCCCGCCGGCTGCCACATCGCCTCCATCACACTGGAGTGTAGTGTCCTGTATCTCTTGTAGACCGCGTGTGAGCTCTAGAATCAGTCTGGCTGACGCGGACCCCGCCGGCTGCCACATCGCCTCCATCACACTGGAGTGTAGTGTCCTGTTTCTCTTGTAGACCACGTGTGAGCTCTAGAATCAGTCTGGCTGACGCGGACCCCGCCGGCTGCCACATCGCCTCCATCACACTGGAGTGTAGTGTCCTGTATCTCTTGTAGACCGCGCGTGAGCTCTAGAATCAGTCTGGCTGACGCGGACCCCGCCGGCTGCCACATCGCCTCCATCACACTGGAGTGTAGTGTCCTGTATCTCTTGTGGACCGCGCGTGAGCTCTAGAATCAGTCTGGCTGACGCGGATCCCGCCGGCTGCCACATCGCCTCCATCACACTGGAGTGTAGTGTCCTGTATCTCTTGTAGACCGCGTGTGAGCTCTAGAATCAGTCTGGCTGACGCGGACCCCGCCGGCTGCCACATCGCCTCCATCACACTGGAGTGTAGTGTCCTGTATCTCTTGTAGACCGCGTGTGAGCTCTAGAATCAGTCTGGCTGACGCGGACCCCGCCGGCTGCCACATCGCCTCCATCACACTGGAGTGTAGTGTCCTGTATCTCTTGTAGACCGCGTGTGAGCTCTAGAATCAGTCTGGCTGACGCGGACCCCGCCGGCTGCCACATCGCCTCCATCACACTGGAGTGTAGTGTCCTGTATCTCTTGTAGACCGCGTGTGAGCTCTAGAATCAGTCTGGCTGACGCGGACCCCGCCGGCTGCCACATCGCCTCCATCACACTGGAGTGTAGTGTCCTGTATCTCTTGTAGACCACGTGTGAGCTCTAGAATCAGTCTGGCTGACGCGGACCCCGCCGGCTGCCACATCGCCTCCATCACACTGGAGTGTAGTGTCCTGTATCTCTTGTAGACCGCGTGTGAGCTCTAGAATCAGTCTGGCTGACGCGGACCCCGCCGGCTGCCACATCGCCTCCATCACACTGGAGTGTAGTGTCCTGTATCTCTTGTAGACCACGTGTGAGCTCTAGAATCAGTCTGGCTGACGCGGATCCCGCCGGCTGCCACATCGCCTCCATCTCACTGGAGTGTAGTGTCCTGTTTCTCTTGTAGACCGCGCGTGAGCTCTAGAATCAGTCTGGCTGACGCGGACCCCGCCGGCAAGGAGTTGTCACGACATCGGCGATCAACTGTCACCAGCGAGAGCGGAAGTGTGAACTTCACTCCCGACGACATCCGGCCGAGGAAGAGAAAACGTAAGGAGGAGTTGTGAGGAGGTGACGACTTCTGACGACTTCCTGACGACAGACAAGACGACTATAGGTTAGTGACGTGACGAGTTTGACTGACGTATGTGACGTGATGGGACTGTTGTGGAAGGTGTCAAAACTTGATTCATTCTAGAGACTTGAACTAAACGTAAGAATTTTCTTGTTTTTCGCAACTAGCTACTAAGACAAAGTATTGTGTTTAAATTGAAGATCGAATTTCATAACTAATATCGTCATGACAATTTGTACCAATCAATTTACGAAAATGTGTGCCCAAATTCGTGGAAAATCTGAGATTTCTGTACTTTTTCAGATAGTTTTTATAGCTTGGAGGAATTAAATTATATAAAACGTTTTTTCAATATGATTTGCAAATTTGTATAAGGAAGACGCATTTAGTTGGAACTATTGAAAAGTCTGAATGAAAATAGATCTTGCTATTTCTCTAGAATAACCATAAAGTTATACTAAATAAATAATAAAATGTAGTTACTGTTACCATATTACAACCTCTAATCCCTGATAGGGCAAGGATACATTTTTGTCAGTCTATTTGCTTCTCAACTTGCCTCACAAAATATATTTAATTTTTAATTTTTCTTATAAACTTCTACTAGTTTTATAGCTTTGCACGGTGCACCTCAATATAAATATCATATAGAACGTTAAAAACTCATTTTGTTAGATAAAATAACTTTTCATCGGTTTTTGTGCTCATATTTGCTCAAAAGCGACACTTTGCATATTATACAATGTTTGTTATCTTAGTTATTAGCTTTTTGTTTAGCTTTTCCGATGCAAACTGCTATAATAAAGAATGTACTAATTTCATGATTCTTTCTTATCACGAAAAATACAAAATGAGTCCAGGAGAATGGCAATAGCGTATTTGCATGTTGTTTTATTCTATGTAACAGCATTAGTGGTAATAATGTCTTGATTTGGGTGGCGCTCACAGCTGGGTCCACCACCTCAGAAAACAACTTAAGTCAATGACAGGTCTATGATAGGTAGTAATTTGCATTCGTAAAGGTAATACAAGCGCTCGGCCGTTTTAGCAAATTGAGGGAGAAATATTGTTTCTAATTGGGTGTAACTTTGATTGGATGTTCACATGATCAGTCTGATTGTATATTAGTAGCCTTTTTTCATTTTTGCTTCATGCCTTGTCAATTAGGCGCCGGTTATTCAACAAAACCGCGCAAAACAATGAAATTTCCGATACGATTGGAGACCAAGCCCGTAAAGCAATTGATATCAAATTTTAATCATGATTAGATAAAAGACAAACTTAGGATTATCACCTAGCACATTTTTAAAATTAAATTTCATACGGCACCCATCGAGACAAGAAAATATACAATTGTTCACCAACAATCAACTGAATCTAGTGGAGCGGTCGCTCCACTAGAAGGCTTATAATGAAGCTATAATGAAGCTTATAATGAGGCTTATATTCAGAAGGCTTATAATGATACATAACATTTATAGAAACAAATTTTAGGTGGCAGTGATGTCAACCGCCATTTTTAAAACCGGAAGTGATGCCGTAACTCGAGAACGGCTGGACTGATTGGAACGAAACTTTTGCTATACTTTCTAACATATTATTTATAGCATTAACACAGTAACAAGCACAACTTTTCTTAGCAACCAAATAACAAAATCTTATTTTTTAAAAGAATTATAATCTTTGGTGCCACAATATGTTACAAGTTGTAATAATAAACTGAAAAAAGGAGTGATTCCCCATAAAAAACACTCCGTGTAAATATACCAGCCAAGTCTCTTCAATTAAAAAAAACTAGAAGAAATCTAAAAATTCAGCACTGAAAAGTAGTGATATCAAAAAATTGGCCAAGTCAAAACTTTTCAAAAAATACTTGGCGCATCGTTTTTTTAGGACATGTGTAGATGAGTACATTTCATTTCCTGCCTACTTCTATACTATTTATATGAACGATGCGCCAAGTATTTTTTGAAAAGTTTTGACTTGGCCAATTTTTTGATATCACTACTTTTCAGTGCTGAATTTTTAGATTTCTTCTAGTTTTTTTTAATTGAAGAGACTTGGCTGGTATTTTTACACGGAGTGTTTTTTATGGGGATAGACATTACTAATTAACAAAGCAAAAAATTTAAAATTTATACCAAGTGATCTCGACGTTTTTTTTTTATCTAATCATGATTAAAATTTCAAATCATTTCGTCTACCCATTTCGTCTCCAATCCTTTATGCAAAAATGTGCCGGCAACAAGCGGCAAAATTGCTCGCTATTGCATTACCATAACTGCATCTGACATCGCGTTGCTCTTATTCCAGTGAGATCAAAATGATCGGCCGCTGGAGCTGGCTGGACCATCCTACGTCATCATGAAAGACTCTCTGGGAAATGAGCGCGAAGAGAGGTGTGAAATTTACCGTGAAGATGTATTTTATAAGACATTAATCAGTCTTTAGCTTTAAAATACGACGATTGCAAACAAAATGCCAAATCACGTTTATACTTTTTAAAATACTTAATTAGCAGATAAAGAATGGCCAGTTTTACGCACAAAATAATTGTTATGAGCATGAAATGTCTCAGTCAGGTTTTAAAACCTACTAATTACATTTTACGAAATAAAAATATGTTTTATTTAAATAAAGTTTCTAAATTATAACTCAAAGTGTGATTGACATCATTCTCCTTTAACATTGTAACTTAGATGCAAACATTCAATAAACGTATCTAGCAATTAATAGCACATGAAATTGGCTTCTTTTGGAACGATATTATTGTTTCTACATTCGGAGTTCAAATTATTTATCGAAAGATAATTCAATACCTTATGTTCCTTAAAATGAATCCTCCCTTTAAAAACCTTCATTAATCTGGCTTTCCCTGGAAAATATTAATTAAATTGGAAATTTTATTACAATCTTGAGTCGCATCGTCTAGACTTTATTGATCAAAAACCTTCTAATATCCCACGCTACAGAAAAAATAATCTCGCCAATTGATAACAATCGAAACATTGTATAATGTTTCGCAGCATCATTCTTCATCTTTATGAATTCATCTCCTCATAGCAGGTGCAATTTTACCTTTCACTTTATTCTATATAGAAGCGTATAAAATTCATAAAATTAACGGTTCCAGTTTATATTGATTTGATCCAGTTTATTATATTAGTAAAAATATTGATTAAGAAATTATTTGAGGAAACAGAATGCTGGGATTTCACGGAGTGTGCCTGAACTGGTGCAGTAAGAGGGAATGAAGAGATTGAGTATAAATACTTGGACATCATTTGAAGAAGTATCAGAATCTTTCAGAGCTCTGCACAGCAATCATATTCTACAGCTGTATATTTATTGTGGTGAGTTGAGTTTATATCATATTTTATTAAATATATTTTCAAGCTGTTTTGAAATAGATATTCGATTAGAAGCAGCCCAACCCACCAAACAGAATCCTCAAAAACAGATACAGTTGTATTCTTATTTCAATAACGTTTTACTAAATATTGTTGAATTTGGAAGTTACAATAATAAAAAAAATTATAAAGTTAATTTTAAAACTGTGAGTTGTACACAATCATATTAAAACTAAATCATTAATTAAACTCGTGCACTAAACAAACACCTCTAGGTCACAACAGGTATGTTTATTCTGTTCGATATTTTTTGAAAAGGTCTATGGGCAGATTATTACTCTCTGTAAAGTGATTGACTTGATAAACAGGATATTAGATCTGAAGTAGATATTAAAATTAATATGATTGCAAAATAAATAAATAAAATCTACAAACTTTGTGAAAAATTTGCCTGAAATGTGAAATGATACTGTAATCTTCTTTTAACAGATTCGTTGTTCCCAGAATCATGTACAAGATGAACAGCATCCTCGTCATCGCTCTCTTCGGTAAGATGACAAAAACCCTCGATCTGTTTAGCAAACAACCTAAACAAAGCTAAAACAACAAACTAATAACAAGCTTAAGCCACGCAAACTTTGCGCGACAACGAGGATGAACAATGCCCTTTCAGCGGCAAAAAATCACTTCTCAACTAATTAAACTGAACATTGATAGAGTCTGGAATAGAGATCTGAAATCAGAGTTAGTTAGTTTGTTGTAAAATATAGCTTTTGACAAAATAGTTTGTGATAAAACTACTAACTAGTGATTTAATAATGATTTAAGTTTATTGACATATTATCCCTAGGTGAACTACGATTTCTGATCCAAATTGGATTATTATTTATATTAATATCCTTGTTATTCAGGAGTTGCAGTCTGCTTGTCCAATGTCTCTGCTGACAGCGACAAAAGGGTGAGTTTTAACATACATTGTCGTAATTCCTCGACCCGCTGATCATTCTGTAAAGTGGGTTAACATATATTGAACTAATTCATCGAAAGGGATAACTTTTAAAAGATCTTCTACGTCAGAGGTAAAAGACCGGAAGTTAATTTCTCGATTTTGAGTTGCACACTTTTGGAATGTTATAATCAAGCTCTATCAATTATTATTTGTTAAGAGGATTCTAGGGAGGGTATGAGTTTTTAATTTTAGGGCAAGTATAGTAAGAAGATGTTAGTGGAGACCGATATAAAGCGAAATCACCTCATTTTTCAAAGTCAAAACATTATCCGGGACGATTGAAACTGATAAAATATGATTCATATGAACAGCTCCAACTGAATAACCGTTAAACATAGAGAGCTTAAGCTTGGCACGAATATTTATAATTCATATCCGAAAAGAACGACTAGGCCCTTTTTTGGAATTTGTATTGCAATATTTCAAAAATTAAATTAGTACGTACCGGATATTTAATCGATAAACCCCTCATTTTGTATTGCCTGTGGTCAGGGTTCAAATAAAGTTATTCACAAAAACTGGCAGTCGTTTTCTTCGCCTATTCATAACGAAGACAATGAGCCCACTTGCAAGTCTCTAGAATAATAAGTGGTCGCTGGGGTATGGAATATACAGCAAAACAAAAGAGTCGTTTCTGTTTTGTCACAGGCTAAGCGAGGCATCTTCGGGGGAGGCGGTGGCGGCGGCTTTGGAGGCGGCCATGGAGGTGGAGGCGGCGGTGGATTCGGAGGCGGACACGGAGGCGGCGGTGGCGGAGGAGGATTCGGAGGTGGCGGACATGGAGGCGGCGGTGGCGGAGGAGGTTTCGGAGGCGGCGGACATGGAGGCGGCGGCGGTGGATTCGGAGGCGGCGGACACGGAGGCGGCGGTGGCGGAGGAGGATTCGGAGGCGGCGGACACGGAGGTGGCGGTGGCGGCGGCGGATATGGAGGCGGACACGGAGGAGTCGATCTACTCTCCATCGCGCAGGGTGCAGCCGGGCAGGCCAAGAGCGCAGCAGCCAGTGTGCAGTCAGCGGGCGATCAGGCTGCGGCTCAAGCTAAACGAGGACTTGCGCAGACAGCGGCTGCGTCGGCGCAGACTGCCCAAGCCGCAGCGGGAGGTAAGAGCAGCCAAAACAACTCATGCCTTATCCACAATGCATATCGTGTCGCTTTTCTAGGGCTCATTCCATTCACATTTCTTACATACTCACATTAACTTTTGTGTCTGGCTACAAAGTAGAATACTTTATGAACATTATATTTAAACATATAAATTATTATCTCTATTTTTAAAAAATTAAAAAATTACGTTTTGTATACATGATTATTAAATAAATCTGTGTTCATGAGTATAGGGAATTTGTGTACGGATGGTGAAGGAAGAAGATAGTAAAATGATGATAATATCTTTCATTGAAACTTTTATTTCATTTTATTGAATTCAGATAATCCATTAGCACTTAAATAAATTATTAAAAAAAGAAATGAGACATCTTTGTTATTTTGTATCCAGTTTTGCAGTTGCAAGTACTATCGTAGATTGTTAGATGGCATCAAAGATAGTATCAATCCATGTTTTGATTAAAAACAGTGTTAGAGCTTTTTAAATGACGCGGAAGTTCTTTGATGAAAGTTCACGAGTTCATTTCTAGCTCGTAAGTAAATGAATAAAGAATTCAATTGCACCCGTCCAGAAGTTGACCTGAAGTTGACCTGTGCTTGTACAACCTGCAGGCAAACAGAACATCGTGAACAACCTGCAAGAACAACTGCACGAGGCCTATGCGCAGCTCGAGGGCGAGGTGCAGCAGGCGCAGCAAGCGCAGCAGGCAGCACAAGCTGCGCAGCAAGCGGCTCAGCAAGCAGGTGGCCAGGTAACTCCAAACATAGACTTATAGTACTTGTTGGATGCACCAACCATTCGACTCACAAAGAGAAAAGTTCCACACTTGATGCAAGATTTAGATCAGTAACTTGAAAGTAAAAATGCTTTTAGGATCACTCACAGAAATTTAACAAAATATTTCATTTCTTGACTTCCAGTTAAATATAAGATGGACAGAATAAGTTATAAGTTAAACAGAGGTAACTTCAATGAAAAGCACGAATAAATAGGAAGCCAGCAGTATAGGAAAATATGAACAGGTTATACAAAAAATAATTATAAGTATGTTATGCTCTTGCTAAAGTTAGCTACCGGATATAGTTTTTGCAAACGTCTTTCAACTTCTTGATAGTGCTAGCTAGATGATGAAATCAATGTAAAATTATGTGCTTGCTAACTTTATCCCTTAGCTAGCTATCAAGAACTTTAGCAAGAGGTACACAAACTGACCCTTAATACTTCGTAGCTATGCATAGGTGTAAGTTCTGAAACGAAGTAATTTTATCTGTATTTTGTTTTGTTGCAAATACTCTTTCCCAAGAACTTGTTTTGCACAACAATCTTCAAAAGTTCTGTTTTCTTCTGCACAGGTGAGCACTCTGGCCTCAGCCCTGCACGCGGCTCAGGCTGGCGCTGAGCAGGCGAAGAACGCCGCTTGGGCCGCTCAGGCTCAGGCCGCGTCTCAGTCCGCCATGGTGGCTCAGGCGAAGCAGCGCATCTCTCAGATCGCGCAGCAGCTCAGCGTGGCTCAGGCGCATCTCCAGGCGGCTCAGCAAGCTGCGCACAAGGCTCAAGCAGCGGCGCAGTCCGCGCAGGCCAGTGCCAACTCAGGAGGAGGAGGAGGACATGGGGGCTGGTCCAAGGGGTGGTAGAAGTGCAACCGATTACCATTATTGACAATTGTTAAATTTTCACGCTGTTATTCAATAAAATGATGATGATAAAATATTATATTTAATTTTTTAATTTTAACTTATTTGTCCTATTCCTACCCTGTGCAATAACAATTCTTGGCAGAGTCAGGAGAATATAAATAAAAAAAAAAACAATTTTATACAACACATTAATCTATGGACGGACACATGGCATATTGACATAAACTATGTATGTGGCAATTTAAATTCCAAGTTAGTATTCATACACCTACGGTCAGAAGAATTGGCGGTAAGCTGCTGAGTAGGAGCATGATCACCGTCAATATTTGTTGAACTGAGAAATAATTACTACGTAAGAGGTGGTTGGTTGGTTCTTATAATCAAACCCTCGAAACCCCCATGCTCGAAATCTGTGTTTTCGTCTGGATAATCAAGTTTAACAAAAAAATCCAGGTTAGTTATGTGACAGCGGGTGCACTTAAAAATATTTTTAAATTAATAAATGTAGCCTAAAGGCTGATGCACAATTGACGTAGACGGACGACGCGGACGGACGACGGAGACGGATACGATGTTTAGGTATGACATATTCACTCTGGCTGTTCACAATCGGACGCGGACGGACGACGACTTTAACATTGTATCCGTCTCCGTCGTCCGTCCGCGTCGTCCGTCCGCGTCAATTGTGCATCGGCCTTAATAACCAAATATAAAAATTGTACGATGGATAAATTTAATTTTGTAAGTATTCAATAACAATTAAAGATACAAGAGACATAGTTCCCTTTTTCCTCAATGATATTTTATACAATTGATGGTATAAAATCTCAATTGTATTCATTGCCTCGCCAATAATTCTGGCAATTTCAAGCAGTAGGGTCTCGTAACTCTTCTAAAGCTGGAGATACAACTACAATATTATTATCGACTTTTATTGTCCTGGAGCTTCTCTGAACCTGGCGGCTAATTCGGATCACGTTCGAATAATTCCCAATTCACCCCTTCAGCCCCCTCCCTCGATCCCTAACGCACCCCCAGGGTAAATCCCTCGCCGGCGAGTTCAGACCAACAGTGTCTAACTTCTAACCTCACACTGAACATTTTTCATAGAAAACACATCTTTAAACTTTTCAACAAGATATTTTCAAATCACGTCGTTTGAAATGTTCAAACGTCTAGCCGAATAATTTGGGATGTAACTAATCTGAAGTCTGGGACATTTATTAAGGTGATACTAGCGCTCGGCCGTTTTAGAAAATTGAGCGAGAAAAATTGTTATATAAGTGAGTGTAACTTTTACAGGATGTTCACATGATCAGTCTGATTGTATAATGGTAGCACTTTAAAATTTTTGCTCATTGCATCGTTAATTAGGCGCCGGTTATTCAACAAAAACGTGAAAAACGATGAAATTTGCGATACGATTGGAGACCAAACCCGTTAAGCAATTGATCTTAAATTTTAATTATGATTAGATGAAAGACAAACTTAGGGTTATCACTTGGCACATTTTTGAAATTTAATTTTATACGGCACCCATGGAGACCAGAAAATAGCTAATTTTTCACCAAAAATCCACTAATTATTACTAATTAACGAAACAAAAAATTAAAAATCTACCAAGGGATAACCCTAAGTTTGTCTTTTATCTAATCACGATAAAAATTTCAAATAATTTGGTCTACCCATTTCGTCTCCAATCGTATCGCAAAAAGTGTCTACAAAACGCAGCAAAAACGCTCGCGCTTGCAGCACCTTCAGGAATCATTTCTACTCTTTTGGATATCATTAGTTACAATGGACGATGAATTGAGAAAGCAGGTTTTATATATATAAAAAAAAAAAAATCCATTGGAGTCAGGAACTATTTTGGTTTTAATTTTTTGGATCTTACCTATTTTTGTAGAAACATTGTCAATATTTAAACAATGATTAATAAATCATAATCGTCTCTGTAAAGTCATTACTATTCATTATTTCTAACTTTGTGTTAAAATGGATTTTTTACACATTATTACTATTTTAAGAGATAAGGAATGCCTTTTTGTTAGCTACTGTAATTTTTTTAATTCACTTAAACAGAATAATAGGAAAATAGGCGTAATAGACAAAATAATAGACAAATGCACGAGCATATGAGTAGAGATTATGTGTATTATTGGCATTAAGTGATTCTTATACCTACCATACTTGAATCCATTTGAGGATTATACTAGAACTTTCCAAGTGGTATTTCGAGGAGTGAAATTTGCATGTTTATGCAGGTGGTAGGTTTAATTATATAATTGCATTAATATTAGGAAAATGTTTAACCGTGGAAATAAGTAGAGTTTTACTGAAGAATATATTTTGGAGTGCCTCTAATTGGTATAAGCTGATGTGAATTAGCCATATTAGGTACTGTAATAACGGATAATATACTTATAAAGTTCTAGAATTAGATAATTACTAATCAGCTCCAAGTGTAACGTTGTTAACCTGATACGTGAATGTAAACGTGTTCATTAATTCGTGACAGAAATCACAGCACAATGATCTGGAAGATATTCCATTTACAATCCACTGAACCGCAAGGAACTGTCTCAGATGTTCAAATAAGGAGTTGTCCTAATTACTTAAATTAGTTGCGTCTGTATTGGAGTGGAGCAAATTAAAATCACGGAAGACAACATGTGCATGACGTTCGAACTTTTAGAAATTAGCATACAGTTGTCATTTTCATTAAAATAACCTTATAGTAAAAGTGAGTATTTTTGCAAAGCAATTGAAATACATGTAGCTAGATGACTAAAATCTCTTTCATGAGTAATCAACAAGAAATTAAATACGTAAATACGTTTCAATCATTTTTGTAGAACGTCACTTACTTAATCTCTTCATAGATTTCGTACTACATCCAAATACTGGAAGTAATGTGTAGGAGGTAATTGCATGCACATTGAACAGGATTGCATATTCACAGGTGGAATTAAAAGAGTCAAAGTCAATGTTAAATAACACTGTAATCTCCGTAACAACAATAAATGCCACATTTTTAAATACTTATTACATTTTGTTTTTATGGATCCATCATTTGTTATTCAACTGGAAGCATCTCTTTTCCATAATTAACAACACTCTAATTAAACGGAAGTGTCTTTCTTTTGGGTCTGATAACATAATAATTTAATGCAAATGTACAATTGTTTTCTTTTAAAAGAGAGACGTTTTCATAAGAAACTACTGGAATTGTTCAAAAAGAGTGAAGTTACTATATGGACATAAAAAAGATGGTGGTCACTACTCATTGTCAAGTTTCAAATTTCTGTAATATCACTTTTTTATATCAACCATCTTTCACAATATCATGGAGTTTTGTAAAAAATATTGACTTCGTCTACGCGAGTTCCATAGTCCGTTTTATAATACTTTCGATTTGATTTCCTCGTTACCGACGCACTAGCGCCATTTTGGAGTTTCACTGTCGGCCATTTTATCAGTCAAAGTCTACACTTTTGTTTCACATACATTCAACATTTTTTCTATCACAGCACAAAAGTGATGTTCAAAGTCAGCAGTTCCATCGGTTTGACATTGATCTCATCTAAATGTTTGTACACATGGACTTGGTGTAACCCTGTTAACGTGGTTTGGATTATATTATAGAGTTCTAGATCTCTGAATTTGGTGTCTTTGTGAAAAGTGGCGTCTCGGCCGGCTTCCGACAGAGCGCACTGCGGAATCACCGTGCTCTTGCCGACGTCGCACGCGTAACCCATACGATGCAGCACCAGGAGCGCTGACGTCGCCGGGAACTGCATGTACGTCGGGTCGGAAGCCGTACGGAAGTTCATCAAATGAACGTCACATGGGAATGGTTTGTTGAGAATGTTCACTTTCTTGTGTAACGACAACTGTTTTTGATGGGTTTCTTCTTGAGTTGCTTGCGTCACGCCTTCGACTACGAACAGATTCGATGGATAGAGTAAGTTGTTTGAGATGTGGTGCGCGAAGAGGCTCGGTCGCGAGAACGACTTGGGATTGTCGACGGCGACGTCCTCGAGCAGCAGCCAGAACTTCGTGAGCGTCTTCTTATTGTCGACGACGCCCTCCCCCATGCCTCGGGAGTCGTCGTAGAGGGTGCGTCGATCGAGCATGACCTCCAGCCAGCCCGGCTGCCAGCTCGCCGCCCCCTGCGCGTGGTTGACGAGCAAGCTGAGACGCCGCGAGCTGTCCTGGATGTACGCCATGGAGGTGATCGGGAAGTAGTTGCCTTCTATGCCGATCCTCTCGACTTTCACGCGCTTCTGCATCTGGAAGCCGTTGAGGTCGGAGTAGAACTCCGGAGGGTCGCCGTTGCTGATGTCGGTGACGACTCTCATGAAGAGTTCGGTCTCGCGGTTCTTCGGAGGCGCCTCGAAGTCGATGACGTTCTCGATGTAGATGCCCTCGCTCAGCGGCCCGGCGGCGTGGTAGATCCGGACAGAGTGCGCGAGGATCGGATGGTAGATGACGGTCATCTCGGAGGCGATGGGCCCCGACGTGATGACGATCTGGAGGTTGCTGTGGAGTTGGTCTTCGGCGAGGATCTCGCGCTCGGGCTCTCTGGAGTTCGGGTCCGGCATGAAGAGGTAAGCGCCGGAGTGGAACTGCGCCGAGGGGTAGGCGGCGAACTGGAGGCCACATTGCGTCGTGCGACCCGACGACTTCCTTGTTATCGCCTTCAGGAAGCCGGACCTGCCGTCGAACAGCAGCTTCATGCGGTGGTTCTCGAGCTGGATGTCGCCGGCCTGCATGCCCTTGACCTCGAACGGCGACACGTAGTTCGCGTCGTCGACGTTCTTCCCACAGGAGGCGCAGTAGACGATCGCGCGAGCCTCCAGGTTCTTCTCGGCGACGCGCTCGATCGTGTACGTCGCGATCGTCATCGGCGGCAGATCGGCGACGAACATCACTTCGTAGAGATCACGTGACATCTGCAGCGCCGTCACCAGCTTGGACGTGTCGCCTTCTTGGTCCCGGTTAGAGGGTTTGCTCAGCTGCGTCAGATTCCACACGGGGTTCACCTGGTAGGGGATGGGATTGCCGTCGGCGTCCAACACGCGGACGTTGGGCGACGTCACTCGCACCTTGACGACGTCCTGACGCTGCTGCGCGAGAGAGTTGAACAACACGACGCTGCGAGGCTCGTTGCGCGGGACGATCAGCGGCACCTTCTTGGCGAGCTTCTCGTAGCTCTCCCGATCCGTGTCCGGGAGCAGGAAGGTGAACGGGAGAGGTTTGTTCTTGTCGCCGCTGCTCGCGATGTCCTTCATGTCCTTGAGCAGCAGCATCTGAGCACAACGCGCCTGGATGTACGTCGTGTCCTGGATCCCCTCGAACATCTTCAGCGCGTAGTCGTGCATGACGAACGCCTTGGACGTCCCGGTGATGGCGTCGTGGTGTTGGAACAGCGCCAGACTCTGTCTCGCCTTCGTCAGCTTCTCGTAGTCGCGCTCCAGCAGTTGGATCGTCTTGTTGAAGCCGCTTTGCCGAGCTCGGTTCAACGCCACCGTGTACAAGATCTCCGCCGACCGCAGGTTCGCCTCCAGTTCGCGGTCCAGCAGCTTCCAGTACGGCCGAGTCGTGAAGTATCCAGACCAATACGCGGGACGACCCTCCGAGAAGATGTCCGAGTACACGAAGAAATCCCCTTTCAGCGTCTGGAACTGCTTCGTCCTCTCTTTGATCGCCTCGAAATACGTCGACGGCGTCCCGAAAGTCACCTCCGCGTTGTAGGTCTTCCTGTTCTGATTGATGAAGTCGGCGAGGAGTTTGTAGTTGCGGTACTGCTGGTCCCACTCGATGTCGTGGTCGTAGCGGAAGTCGTCGCCGATCGGCATGAGGACCACGTTGTGCGGAAAGAGCGAGCCGGTGCGGCCATATTGCTCGAGCAGCAACTCCGCCTTCTGCTTGATGTTGTGCTCCTCCACAGGCGTCGCCTTCACCGAGTACTCCGTGTACTCCCCACGGATCTTGCGGAAGTCGAAGTTGAGGCACACCTCCGGATGTGGCCCGCAGGAATGCTTGATGGAGTAGATGTCGAAGGGCTGGTTGTGGACGAGGATGTCGGTGTGGCCGTCGGTGTCCCAGTTCTGTCGCCAGTGGAAGTCGCCCATCTGCTGCTCTGCCAGCCACTGCTTCCAGGCGTAGTGAATTCGCTGGATGACTGTACCTCCCGTGAAGCCGCTGGCTTTTAGCAGGTACGGTACTGTGGAGCCTTGGCCGAAAGGGTCAATAGACCAGCCAGACTTGGGAGTGATGCCAAGATTATTCTTCAGCCATTGGTGACCTGGAGGAAGAGAAGAAAAAGACGAGGATTTAGAATACGAGCCAGAGATAAACGACTAGGGGGGTCTCAAAGGATCAACCGTAATAAAACTAAAAGAATATGTCTTATAACAAATTGGGCCTCGACAAAAGGCGACATTGCCACTAAAGTTTGATATGCAACAGTTTCATGAAATGAGCAATGAAGTCTAAACAAAATCCCCAATCACAAAGGGAAAAGAGCAGGGAAACGGAGAATTTCTAACTAAGCTTGAAACATTTACAGAAAATAGCTCATTTTGATCTCTCTAGCATTTTCATCTTATACATTTGAAATTGCTGCTGATGCGGATATCTCAACAATTAAATAAAATTAGACTCAGCTAAAAGTTAGAAAATAACAATATATTTTAAGGAATTGCACAAAGAGGGTAGAGAAAGCAGTAATGTGTTTAATCTGTGTTGTATGTAAATTGTTGCCACAACATTTTCTTTTCCATAAATTATTTTGTATTAAAATATAGTTTAGTACGTCAGATTTGTTGGTATTTTGTTCGTTCAGCTTTAGGATGGATTCGCATTGTTTTAATTTTGAAAGCGTAAAACACGTTTCCTCTTTCGTAATTTCCTCGTTGTGTGAGTTTAGAACTGGAGGAGTTCGCTCCGTCGCCAGAGGAAATCACTAGATTCAAATCTCGCGTTTCAAAGACTGTCATAAGCGCTGGAAAGTGGCAGCAAACAGAACTTCTGTATCAAATAAACAGCATGCGGTGACAGAGCTGCGGTAGAACTTCGACAGAGGTACACAACGCACACGGCAAAACGGCGAAACTTTCAACAGAACAAATATGTACGTCGCAAGAACAAAGTAGAAGACAAGATAACTAATTAATTTATTTATGATTCGGGCCACTCTCTTTTCAAAATCGTATATTTTATCAAACAAAACTTTCCGAAAATCTTCCATGTCCTCTGTGCAAATCCATTATATAAGGCTTATAAATTATTTTACTTTGAAAGTCAAATGAGAATTTTGATTCATTTTCAAAATTAAATCAGATCTTCTATCTCTCTCCCCGGCGTTCTGTTTCCCGTTCGCTCTCGCCTCGTTTATTAGCTTTGGGAGGACAAAGAGTAAGTCGGGATTAGGATTAGTCTAATGTCTGCCATCCGTGTCGCTTCTAGATAGAGCTTGCGCATGCCCAACACTTCGCAATCTTTTTAATTAACATTCACAGCTAAGGTATTGTCTTTTGTAATGATTTAGCTACAGACAGGGACTTATCCTTACTCTGTGTAGCTTTAAATCCCATTAAATCCTTAACTGAGACGGCTCTACGTTTCCCAAAATTCAATCCGAAAGCCGGAGGACTGAGTCCTAAATATGGGGATAAATATAGGATAAGCCAATAAAAGATTTATCTGTTTCGGAGACCGAAAACGAAGCGGCTTCTTGTACTGGGGATGGAACTGAGTTTCATTAGATATTTCAGAGAAGATCAAGTGTATCGACCAGACGATAAATCCAAGTGACACAAGAGTCGAACTCGGGGCTTCAACGCGAGCCAAAAACCAAGACCAGAGAATATTTGGACAATTGCCACGTTATAATTTCCCAACTTTTCCAACCCCAATTGTCAAAGTATCCACTTGAAAACTTCCGCGTTCATAGGAAGGAAGTATTTCAACAATTTATATAACGTTATTCCGATTCCTCATCGGAATATCGATAATGCACGAGGAAGGAACGAAAGCATGGAATGATGTTTTTGTAATCACCAAACAAACAAACTCGAAAACGTGCTAATTATTTGTTTCGCTCAGCGAGTAACATTGTACACATTACTAAACAAGCAACCTTATTAGAACAATAGGATAAAGCTTAATTGCCGCCGTACCTAATTAATGCTCTGCGATTCGTGTATATAGGCAGCATTTTCCGAGCAAAGAGGATTCAGTTGGAAAACGAAGAGTGCACAACGGGATTACGTCAATTTCCCCCGTTTACTGTTCCGATCTGTAGACAATTAATGCTGTTCATCGGAAGCAGTCTAGACTCTTACAAAAGATAAATTCAAACAAACGCTGCCATATTTTGTCAATTAGTACTATACATTTCACAATATAACGTATAAGGATTTATTTTGAACAACTCTAACATGAGAGTGGTATTAGAAATTGAAAAGTAGCGAGATGCTTTTTACTTCTTGTACTTCAAACTTTATTGATGCAATTATGAGGATCCGGAAGGCAGAGTTATTTCAAATTGCATGTGGAAATGATTTTAATTTCAAAATTAAATATAGATGTGTTAAAGTTTGTACAACAAGTGCATTCTGGAGAAATTCAATAAAATATAATGAATATACAATGTAGATTAGTGTTAAGTATACCTTTAGTTGATTAAAGAAAATGGTCTGGCATAAATATATCATTTCTCTATAGAAAATAAGTTACAAAAGCGTTTGTCACCACTTTTTCCATGATTACAAACGTGGTTGGCTGACAAATTGGAATGAAACATAGGTATTCCGTTTGTTTGTGTTGAATTGCTTATAATTAGAGTCAATAAATAATTCAACACGTAGTCAAATGATCTTGGGACAAAGGTAAAGTACAATTTAAAATTGTTTACGCCAAAAAGCAGACAAAATGTAGTTCTCTTACATGTAAATGCGAATGTTCTTAGAGATTGTATTAATGAAGTCTTCTTGTATTGTTAAAACGAGACATCCATTTTGTCATGACTGTAAAATAGAATTTCTATTAGGTTCTACTTCTTAAAATATCCATTCATAGAGTAGATTTTATGGAAATTCTAAAAACTAATTTCTCTAATCTGGCAGTCGCATTGTGCTCTGCTATTTCATTGTGAATGAGCGTCCAAAGCCGGAGAAGAGAATTATAAAAGGAAACGGAGCTGGATTTTACCATCGCACTGAAATAATGAACATTGAAAGGTATCAGAGCATGCATAAGCCAGCTCGGTACGGCAAACAAAGGCGGGCCTACAACGGAGGAGATAGGGGACAAAGTCACTTCAACTGAAGATAATTTCATCAGGAAAAAACCTACTATTGGTTTCAATGCGAATTTGATGAACGTAAACAAAGCGATCGGTTTATATTCAACAACGGCTAAAGGATCTGTGCGGTTTTTCCTGTTTTGTTGCGGGGAAATTCAATTAATTTAAATTGAGTATTTGTTTGAAATAATAGTGAGTGAGTGGAAGGATATCTCTATTTAAACCACATTATAGTGAGTGTTTACATGTGTTTTGCATTAAGTTAAACATGTTTCAGGCGTTCTACAGTAGAAATGATGTTTCTATAGCAATATAATCTGCCATAGGGATCCGAGAACCAATGGTCAGTATGATTGTTTTTTTTTAAATGCCTACTTTTAGTTTTCTATTGGTTACATTATGCTTTCTTTACAAGTATTCGTTTATCTTATTGAGTTCCTAGCTTAGGCAAAGTTTGGGACTTCCTTCCTCAACTAGCTCATTTTCGTTAAACGAGAATTCTGTATTCGAGAAAATAAGGAACACGACTGACCTCTGGTGGATTATTTGGTACTAGCCATAAGGGGGATAATGGAGGATATCACGGGGATATTTATATACATAAATTATATTAAATTTGCTTTTGTTGTTTATTATGGCTGAAAAAGTAAACCTGTAAGGCCCGGAATAACCAAAGTTAAATTGTGCTGGATTAACTAACTTTTGGATTAAATTCAATTGTTTCACTCATTTTGAGGTAACTGATTGGCTGTGCCACCAATTTAGTCCAATATTTAGTTAATCCGGCTCAGATTCACTTTGGTTATACCGGCCCTAACTAAATTTAAATTTAAATTGTTTCTCCTTTTTCACTGCCCTATGGAAACACGAACTTCAAAATAAAAAAGTGCATCTAAAAAGTTTCCTGCCAAAAGTGGCTCCATCACGTATCGCTTATTTGTTCGAATTGCAACTAAAAAGCAAATACGTTATGCTAGAAAATACTTACAATTCAAATGTACTAATACGCACGTAAGTCCCTTTTAAATAATATGTCCAGTACGATGAATACGTCAAAGATTTATAAAACAAATAGAAATGCAAATCAAATTAATTTTTACTGAACCCCGAGAAGTAGAACACAAAAGGCAAATCTCGTTTCATAAAAGAATTGAATGTAATCTTCCTTTAACAATGTGTGCATGCATCCAAGAGATAGCAGATGATCCCGTTGAAATTGTCTCCAGTAAATAGCATAGTTTTATTTTTCAAAGTACTCAACGGGGTGGAGAATGAGAGAGAGAAAATATCTAGCTGAAACACACGTTGTATTCATAAGCTATTTCAATATAGAGACACACAAACACAGATATCTATTCACCGCTAGCAGAACTCAACGCCACGACCAACTTGCATTCAGAACATGGCGAAAAACAACCAAATGTCACTTGGTGCAAGGAAAATAAACACATGATTAAACTTCTGAGAGTACTTCAACTCGATTTCAAGTGCCCTTTGCATTTATAACTCACTATCCGATGTGTTATAGAATTTAAATTCTGCAGTTTCTGTCATCGTTGGGAATGAGTACCTAGTTTTGCATCGCGAAGGAAATGTAATGGTGGAAATCTGTTCCAATATAATATGTACAAGTTTGAACGTGTTTTTTCAAGTGACATAAAGTGGTGTAGAATGCATCTGCATATTATTGTAAAGGTTGCACAGCTCACGTTAAAACAGTGTACATAAAGGAGGGATAGGAGTTGTTTTGACTCACATTCTGACTGAAATCCTTCTAAAATGTATATTTAAGGAAACAAGTGCTTTTCTCATGTGACTCTTTCCATTGGTCTGCTGCTGTTTGTGGTGCAATATCTGTATTACTTTTCTTACATTGTTCTATTGAAGGCATTCTGGTATATAGATAATTGAACTTAACCACCTTCGAATCATATTTATAGACTGCTTCTCTCAAAAACTATTACCGGATCTTCTGGGACAGTTGCATCTAGACATAATTCGCCAATTACAATTGCATCTCAAAAAGTGAATTTAGAGCGACAATACGTCTGAATTTTACGCTGTTCGTGTGCTTTTATTTATGAAGATAGGTACGCTGTAGTAAATCAGACAAGAATGTGTAATGTAACTAGTTTGTTTAAAAAACATGGGCTGGGATTATACATTGTGAGGATATAATTACTTCGTACAAAGTGTACGATAACAAATATATATAAAAACTAAAAACTAGTTAAATTTACGACTACGTTCGTTGCGAATGAGATGAATTTCACAAAAGTATCAAATGAATTTAGCATTTATATTACATTCAGTCATAATAACGTACACAAATACCTCGCAGCTTTACCCAGAGTAGACGATTTTCACGTGCTTCGCAACTTTGAGAAAAAAGTGGTATTATAATTTCCTCGTCTAATTAGGCGCAAAAGAGTGTGCAAAGGTATAAACGAAATACCTTCAAACAAACTTTATACCGAGTAAAATAATTGCATAATTCTTAGCTAACTAACAAGAACAAACTCGGAATGAAAATGAATTCCCTTCACTTCAAACATCTTCCACCAGACAAGAACGCGCGAACTTGAGAAAGTCCCTTCGGAAAATAACAGCTTTAATTTTCAGGAAAGTCTGAGACAAGTTGCGTCTCCATTTCTTCTTCTTCTCTTTCTCCATCCCTCTTTGGGTCTCGTCAAACGAAGCTGCTCTTTGTGGAATTGCTGGCTCACAAAGCGGTGGTTATAAAGGAAATATATCTACCTCTTTACCGGTCTTAAATGCCCAGATGAAAGAAGAAACACTTTGTATTTTCCTTTGGTATATATAAGGAAATGTAAAAATTAGTTTTGTTTTATTATTGCTTGCTAAAACATGGACGCCCATCCACTTAGATGTTTTCTGCACAGGTTGTTGATAAATAGACGTATTTTCTGAAAATCATCTAAAGATCAAAACGAAACTGTTGCAAAGGAATTGAACGATATAAAGGAGAGACATTATAACAGAAAAATTGAGGAAATTCTGGAGAAATATCACAGTATATTTCATACTACACGAAATGTCCGGTAATTTGTTAAGATATAACTTCTTACAGCGATGTATTATGTTAGAAAATGAAAAACTGTCCCATTGGTTCAAGAACTGCAAACTGAAAGGCAAGTCAATTTTAGTCTTGACGTAACTGGATAAAAATTAAATGTAATGAATTCAATACAATTTCATGTAAATAGCACAAAATAACACGTTAAACCTCAACAAAGGTGAAGCAATGCAGAACCCAATATCTTGACACATATCATGGAGAAGTATACAGGTCTATTGTACCACACAAATACTTTAATTAGTCACTAAAGCTTGGAGATCCCGTAAGAAAATACAAATTTCATCTTGATATACGGCGATCGTATCTGAACAGGTTGAAGAGAAAGGAAAAAGTTGGCTGTAAAACGCACAAGTATCTTGTTATAGCTCAATTGTTACCCCAATTCTGTTTCAATTGATCCACATTTTGTAATAAAGGTTCCGGTCCCAACACAATGCAACGCACTAGATTTAAATTTACGTATAAATGTATGAATATTTCATCACTTCGGCTTTGCTCGGGGAATTACCGATTACACGAGGGCGGCATTTCACTGGTTCATAATGTTGAGTTTGCCAACACCGAGTTGTGCCTAGTTTATGTCCGCGGCGCTCACTACACTTGGTGGCAGCGGTGGGATGTTCTAATCGCACTACACACACTAACCCCAGTCATTAAGCGCGGCTTACACTAGTCAGACACCACGCAGCGCCTAGTTTACGTTCACTACACTTGGTGGCAGCGGTGGGATGTTCTAATCGCACTACACACACTAACCCAAGTCATTAAGCGCGGCTTACACTAGTCAGACACCACGCAGCGCCTAGTTTACGTTCACTACACTTGGTGGCAGCGGTGGGATGTTCTAATCGCACTACACACACTAACCCAAGTCATTGAGCGCGGCTTGCACTGGTCAGACACCACGCAGCGCCTAGTTGACGTTCACTACACTTGTTGGAAGCGATGGGAAATAAAAACTTAATCATTTTTGCACAAAATAAATAACCTGATGCCAATAAAGTCGAATGGAGTGCTAAATTATCCACTGCTCGAGGTCGTAGCAAATAGATACTGAAGCTAGAATTTGCCACGTGTAGTGTGTGGTTTAGAGCAAGTAATTACAGTATTTACTAGGTCAGCACTGGGTGGTGAAGGTGGTGAAGGGAGGGGGAGGGGAAACTAATGACGTCATACGAAGATGGTTTCACAGAGATCTCTGAGGTATGGTTAGTTCGCTTCGGAATACCTACAGCGACTTTCAGAGATTATCATTTTTATAATACTAATGTGCACACACATATTCTATGAATGAACATGATTATTTATATTGTAAGTCTAGCAAAGTACCTGGAGACAAAACGCGGAATACATTCTGGAAAACTGAATCTCGTTTTTTTGTTCAATACACAGCACATAAGTGCACAAGTATAAGTGCATTGTGTTTTTGTTTTTCACAACACACATCCCTTCATATCATCCTGACTCCATGGAAGTTTTCCAAAGAAACCTACATTCTCATCAATCGAGCTGTAAAGCAACTCGTTCAGTCGAGTAAAAGAGGGTTGCGCACGCAAGTGCAAAGAGACATGGTGACAGCATCGTCACCGGTGGTATGACAGTTCGTAGAAGCATTCTCTACCTTCATTCCATTCTCCTCGGAGATCTCTAACCCTCATCAGTGTGTTGTGTCTAGTGTCCGTCCGTCCGATCGGGTAGCTCAGTTGGTAGAGCTCTCGCCCGGCAAGTGAGAGGTCCCGGGTTCGAGCCCCGGTTCGGTCGGATATTTTTCACAACACACATCCCTTCATATCATCCTGACTCCATGGAAGTTTTCCAAAGAAACCTACATTCTCACACAGCACATAAGTGCACAAGTATAAGTGCATTGTGTTTTAGAACGTGATTTGATTTCTCAATCAGCTGATGATACATTTATAACAAACATTACTTTTGTACCGAGGTTTGCGTTAAATTTCTCAATTATCAGTGTTTAATAGTGGGTTTCAAAACAGCATCTAAGATGACTCAAATTTATAGTTATATAACTCAGCGGTGTTGTTAAAAATAAATTAAATGCAAATAGTAAAGTTGCATTTTCAATTCTAAATCGATTACTCGTTGGAAGAGAAATTGCGAATTTTTAAAGAGAAAAATTACTAACATAATCATCATCAATGGCAGAAATGGTATAATATTGTCATTCACAATTCACAATACTTTCTGTTTTTTAAAACTTGTTAGTACAGAGGTAAATAATTTTCAAACGAATTAATACATTATATGAAACAAGAGTACATCAAAGATGTTCGAGTATTGATAACGAACAACATTCGGTGATACCTACAAATGTACGAGATTCTTTCCTTACAAAGGTTACTCGAGGTCATCTCAGATAGCACGAGAGACATCTATTGTGTCCGCAATCGGAAGTTTCTTCTACCAACCACTGGACTGACGTCATCACGGACGTTTTACCGATGCCACCAAAGTAGTAGGTAATGGCGTTGGAAAATCATATTTCTTCTTTTTATAATCGGCTATAAATCCACGGCGAGAACGGAAAAAGATTTCTAAAACGAGAGGCAGCCACATGACCTAGTGGGGTTGCTGTTGACTGCTTTAGAGACGAGGGGGAATAAAGGGGCCGAGATCGCTGATAAACTCGGGAAATACCAGGAAAAACGTCGGGGTACTTTTCTTACGAGTATGTGAAGGAACGTTTAATAGCGTATGCATTTTAAATCGTTCTACTTAGTGCCGTATTGTCATGGACTTAAAGAGGTTGGATAGGAAATTATTGAGTGGCTTTCAACGTTCTAGAATTAGTGTTATTCAATTCATTACATTTATGGTATTGATTAGTAAGCTAATCAATAGCCAACCATGTATTTTGGACAGTCATCAAGAAATAATTTTCTCTTGTATACTTCTGTACCGTCAGATGCAGAAGGCCGGAAGTCAATTTTCTTGATTTTACAGTAATTTTGATGACGATTTGTCGAGTTATTTTGTTGAAAAAACGTATTTAAAACAGATTAAAGCAAAATATACTTTTCCATTTTGGAAATAAAGCATGACATACATTTAGAAAATTAACGTCCAATCTCAGAAACGTCGAATTAACGTTGAAGTACGGATAAATACAGTTAAAGTGCATCGCGAAAGAAATGCATATTACTGCTTTCTGTTTACGACCAAAACCTGATTCCCACAATTCATAAAACGCGTGTAATATCCCTTGTTTGATTGCTGCGTTCCACCTCAGCATGTATTTGATACCACGTGCCAGCCGTATGATTGCGGTTTGCAGATAACACCATGTAAAATTAATGCAACCTACAACCATTTCACTCGGCATAAAACATCATTTTTCATTGCTACCTGCCTCTACACACTTCGCACACTCCAGTCGCCCCACCGACTTGACGCCATATTGATTACACCACGTGTACACTCATGTGCAAGATGCAGTGATGCGTGTGATATGACAGCATCATAGGGGGGGATTTCTTTAATTGTCATTAAACAGTATTTTATATGATTTTATTGATGGAAGTCAAAAATATGATAAAGGATATACGTGAAAAAGACATCCAAATTTATTTTAAGTTTCCTTTTATATACTTTCTTGATAGCATGCGTTATTTTTTATTTTAATTAAATCGAATACATCGTATTTTAACAATTACTACATTTAAATAACTTAAAACCTTTGAATACTTGAGTAAGCGACAATAATTTTGAAAAATTTGAGTTAATTATATCGTTGGAATCTACACATTATTTTCTGTCTATTGTGCTCGTAATAACGCTCTAAGTCCCCGAAAAGTATAGAGAATAAAACACGATTTGGCGATTTACTCAAAACAAGTTTATGTCAGTTACTTAAAAGACTCAAATGATGTATCACCTTCATGGATCCACAGTGCATCACGAAAACAAAGAGTTAGTATCAAAAAGCCAAATATAAGCGTCTAGTGAACCCGTTATTAGTAGAGTTGTCTGGAGTGTGCACATATAAATTCCATTCAAAGATAAGCTATTACAACTCCAACTAGACCAATGCTCTGCTTCCGAAATACATTAAAATGATTAATGATATTCAACTGGGAGGTGAAATTGTTATATATTATTCTACATTTGTTTAGTTTTTATAAACGCGAAGCAATCCAGGCCAGTAATTATCCCTCCAGATGGGATACAATACAAGTTATGCAAATTGAAGGTTTTCAAATTGCGCTTTAAATAATTAGAATTTAAAGCGAAGTTTATGGAAATTGTAACTATTATATCTTCCATTACAACATTCTATAGCGAGTGTATAAAAAAAGTACACTTTAGTCTACAAAACATAGATATCTCTTGAAAACTGACTCCGCAGGTTCCCAACATATCATTTCCTCATTCTGCAAAAGTGTTCAATTTCATTTAGTATTGTAGTTATATTTTTCAGATTGTCTTTATCCTATTTATCAAACTGAAAAAGGTTCGTTTAGTATAAGTTCAGTAAAAAATATATCTCTGACGATATAAAAACATTGCATTATTACAGCAACAATGAACGTTTGCGCAAAATAGTGGTTTTATTTACAAAATAATTTGATAAAAATGAAAGAAGAATGCAGCTAAGATATTAGATATTAAAACTAATTGATTAAAATGAAAATTGCCAGCTCCGCAAAACTCTCCTAGATCGCAAAAGTTCACAACTTCGTGGTTTGAGGTGCGGACAAAACTGATAGTTGAACTCGCTAATCGAAATCTGAATTAAAATCACTAATTTCCAACGAACCCGTTTTTAATGAACGCGCGGAGACCCGCTGCGTCGAGTGTGGACCTAAACAACTTTACAAAGTAATTCCATTAGAAAAAGGTGGTACACAAATACACTAATTCGACTAATGGATCTGGTTTCACACAAATGAACACAAAATGTTAATATTGTGTAGGGAACAGTTGGCGCTAATACAATAACTTGAACAAAAACACTAACAGTTTTATACTTATTGCTAAAACTCTATGTTGACAATTAGAAAGCTCCGGAGATTGTTGAAACCGACATCAATAAGTTTATTTCTTGTTACTGCTTTGATTATGTTTATAACTAGGGTAAGGCTGTGTGTGCGTTGATGAGCGAGCACAGATAGGTGCAACATCACACTGAAAACATGGCTTATTTTCCACCGATACTTTCATAAGACTTAATTTAGGTACAACGGATTTGCACGTCAAAATTGTCTAACATTTTCGAATGAAATGTCGAATATTAATTCTAAATGAATTGTACGACAATCAACAGTTTATAGTTATCCTAACTAAACGTACCCAATTATTTTAGAGAAAAGTGGAAGAGTTTGATTGAAGATGATTTGAGTGCAAGAGGGAAGGCTGGAAGATGGTTGAGGAGGGTCGATGGTGGAAGGATAACGACATCTGGAATGGTTTCATTACGAAGATGGAGGTGGAAGAAAGTGATGAGGAAGAAGAATCGGAAGAAATTTCAATCGGTCCGGCTAACCGGTCGAGACAATTTGTAGCCGACAATGAGTGTATGTTTATGTAATGTTCATAAATTGTCAACCCCCTGACCCAAATGTTTTTTGGAAACAGGGTATGAATAATAACATATTTTGAGTTGCTGATTTAATATCATTAAGCCGAAGAGTGCCAACCATATGCGTAACTTTCCTACCTCACCGAGAACTCTCAGACAAAACGTTTGTCTCTCAAAAGAATAATGTAATTAACAATTTGTTATTAAACGAGTTTTACCAGCATTTTACTTGAAACAATCAGCAGAATCACAAGTTTACCAAGCTTAAAGTTCATCCCTTCCACCACAGGTATAACACACTAGAATTGAAATCTGGCTTCAAGTAATACTCGGTTACTAAGACTTAAGGATTCCGACAGCTTTAACTTATAATCTAATTAATTTTAAAATAATTATTCCCATCTTCTCTAATCCTACGTTCTGTTGGTTGGTTTCCCCGCAAGCCGTTCCTCATCCACAACCCATCCAAAACCGCCCAACAGTGTTACCAGCTTGCTAGACACAGTTACACGCCAACAAGAACAATACAAGGACGAAACTTTACACAGTGATAATTTGTTTTGAGGTTGGTATCAGTGTTGGAGAATTTTTAATTAGTGGACTTTGCACATTGGAGTTGACATATTTGTAACATTTTACTAATTAGTTTTGTCTAGTCAAGAGGAGATATAAAAGTTTCCCGTCGATTGTTATAGAAAAAAACTGTTCGATCTTTTTGTGTCTGCGAGAATTTTTTATGTTTTCTAAAAGAGTTTGTATGGATGAAATTAAAGAATAGAAATAATTCGTTTGAGTAAAATACGAGTAATTATTATCTAGCTCTCCTGAAATTATTTGAATATTTGATGTCACAAACTTCTCTGTCTAATTAGTGTTTTTTCGAATTGAATCCTGTTGCATCTCGTCGCTTTGAGGAACAAGTTTGCAATATGAAAGAGAAATTAATAAATTTTAATGAACTTCATCATCACTGGTTCGCGCTGCCGCCGAGGAAGTTTATTAAAAATTGAGCTGCATTAAATTTCATGAAACATGAGTCAAACAACTTTTTGCTATGTTGCAAAAGAAAAACAAATCGCAGTGTATTTTTATGTCAGGGCGCATGTCAGGGCAAAGGGTAATTTGCCGCGAGGCATAGGAAAATGTTGTCAATGCCAATTAAGTTTAAATTTATCTAGTTTCTACTTGCAAAATTGTCGAAAATGTCCCTCAAATAATATAACTAAAGCTACAAACATAATGAAGTTATACATAGGAGTATATAAATTTATCTTTATTTTTGAACTTCAATTAATCTAAGACATTCTGAGAGTGATGCAATAGTTTAAAAATATCATTGACCTGTGTCATGTACAATTTAAAATTGAAACTTTTAATTTATTTATTTTATGAAATACAATACAAATAAACTTTCCTTTAAAAATCAACCTACGGTGCTTATTTATGGGAAAATAAAATAGTAGCAATAATAGAAAATGATTCCTTAGAAATACATTTAAAAAAATCAACAAAATATTTGAATTCTTTAATGATTTTTAAATAAGTACGAATTTAACCTTTTGTTATATTATTTAATTTTTCAAAATAGTGTGCAAAAATCCAAGCTGTGAAATTAATTTAATTTCGTTTTTATTCTATATCGCTTCAAAAGCACTAGCCAGGAATCACACATTATTCACAAATTCTAGAAAACTTAGAATTGGGTCTAACTGTGTATGATTACCAAGGATCATACACTAGCCTCGCTGCAGAACAGTGCGACGTTAAGCCCAGACCAAGAGGGTATAATATTTACACACTCAACTCAAATAGCAACAAGAGCAACAAACTGTACACGCACAACGCGTTAACAGAACTGCGAATTCCAGGTCGTAACCAATCGGAAATATCCCCTGCCCTCCCCGTGTATGTATACCGAACAGACAGGGTTAGAAATCACAACCTCACACACCAAATATATAGCTATTCCTTCTCACAACATCCGAAGCGAAAAAAAAACATCGACAAATCCTTTACCTTTCTCCTCCCATAGTATTTGTTTTAATGTGAATGTTTTGTTTTCGGGGACTTTTATTCAATGTTTAAATTTACGAATGTATGATGGGAATCCTGGAAGCAGGGCTTAGGCTTATAGGCTTTATTTGTCTCGGCTTTACCACCAATCTCATACTCGTGTTTTCCACTGGTTTTTTGCTACACTGATTTTGACATTCACCTTCGGGCAAATCGGGGTTTTATTTTGGAAAGATTTTTTGACATGTAACAGAATTTTTTTGTAGTGAAAGTTGTATTTTACGACGCTGTACATATGATGCGGAGGAAAACTTTGTTGAGCCTCGGCGTTTCAATTATATTATTTTTTGACAGCATTTCATGTAAAAAAAAGATAGGCATCGTTAAAACATACTTTGTGTTCCTTGTAAGAGATGTCCTGATTATATTAAAGGAACACCTGTATTAACCCGCCAAGGCATCGTTAAAACATACTTTGTGTTCCTTGTAAGAGATGTCCTGATTATATCAACGGAACACCTGTATTAACCCGCCAAGGCATCGTTAAAACATACTTTGTGTTCCTTGTAAGAGATGTCCTGATTATATCAACGGAACACCTGTATTAACCCGCCAAGGCATCGTTAAAACATACTTTGTGTTCCTTGTAAGAGATGTCCTGATTATATCAACGGAACACCTGTATTAACCCGCCAAGGCATCGTTAAAACATACTTTTTGTTCCTTGTAAGAGAAAGATGTCCTGCTTATATCAACGGAACACCTGTATTAACCCGCCAAGGCATCGTTAAAACATACTTTGTGTTCCTTGTAAGAGAAAGATATCCTGATTATATCAAAGAAACACCTGTATTAACCCGCCAAGGCATCGTTAAAACATACTTTGTGTTCCTTGTAAGAGAAAGATGTCCTGCTTATATCAACGGAACACCTGTATTAACCCGCCAAGGCATCGTTAAAACATACTTTGTGTTCCTTGTAAGAGATGTCCTGATTATATCAAAGAAACAC
The DNA here is from genome assembly GCA_934045905.1 of Leuctra nigra. Taxonomy (NCBI): domain Eukaryota; kingdom Metazoa; phylum Arthropoda; class Insecta; order Plecoptera; family Leuctridae; genus Leuctra; species Leuctra nigra. The sequence goes on from OW203766.1 coordinate 28,801,103, forward strand.
CTGTATTAACCCGCCAAGGCATCGTTAAAACATACTTTGTGTTCCTTGTAAGAGATGTCCTGATTATATCAAAGAAACACCTGTATTAACCCGCCAAGGCATCGTTAAAACATACTTTGTGTTCCTTGTAAGAGATGTCCTGCTTATATCAAAGGAACACCTGTATTAACCCGCCAAGGCATCGTTAAAACATACTTTGTGTTCCTTGTAAGGAAAGATATCCTGATTATATCAAAGAAACACCTGTATTAACCCGCCAAGGCATCGTTAAAACATACTTTGTGTTCCTTGTAAGAGATGTCCTGATTATATCATAGGAACACCTGTATTAACCCGCCAAGGCATCGTTAAAACATACTTTGTGTTCCTTGTAAGAGATGTCCTGATTATATCAAAGGAACACCTGTATTAACCCGCCAAGGCATCGTTAAAACATACTTTGTGTTCCTTGTAAGAGAAAGATGTCCTGATTATATCAAAGGAATAAGGCATCGTTAAAACATACTTTGTGTTCCTTGTAAGAGATGTCCTGATTATATCAAAGGAATAAGGCATCGTTAAAACATACTTTTTGTTCCTTGTAAGAGAGAGATGTCCTTATTATATATCAAAGGAAAACCTTTAAATTAACATAATATTTTAAAAATAAGAAATTTTATGTAAATATTTACACATAAATTTATTTAGTTGCGATTTTGCTTGTGGGTCCCGAACTATACTCTCAGACAATTGTATCTGTTTTTGGTGGAAGTGCCGTCTTTTTATCCATGCTCCAAAAACGAGTTTCTACTTGTGTAATATTTTTCTTCTCTTCTAAGCAAATGTAAAGTCGGACAAATCTGTTTAAGGTTGCAATTATTACAAACATTCAAAAGAAACGCCAAAGCTCTTGGAAATTAAGATAAAGTAGAATCCGTTTGAGGTTGTATTTAGCAAAGAAGGTAAGCCGCAGGTGAATTCTCGGCGAGATGTTACATTAAAAAGAAAAGAAAACAGTACGAACTCAAGCATCTACTAGACAAGAGATGTCTTGTAAAAATGAAAGGTGGATGAAAAAAAAAGAAAGTGGAGGAGCTTAGAAATTAATTGCCCGGAAAGAACAGAAAGAGGAATTTATAAAAGTTCTGCAAAAGCTCTTTCACACACAAGTATGAAGCTCCCCCTCCCTCCCCTCAAGTATGAAGCTCCCCCTACCCTCTCCCCTCAACACCATGTTTGCGGTCATAAGCGAGGAACTTTTAACTTTTAATTATTTTTTCAAGTACTTGCCTACGTTTCGCATCAAAACATTAATTTCTCTATATAATTCCCGTATCTATACGCCTGATGTTGGAGGAATGTTAGAAACTACGTTGGTTTTATATAACTTATGCCTTTTCTAAAACAATCGAGGAAATTAAATATCTGTTGCAACTAACAAACTGTAACGGGAATTTCAAAGAAAAATCTTATGATAAAAAGTAGTTCAATTCTTTTCAGACTTGAACTTTAATAATTATGTGAAGACGAACAACATCCCAATTCCAGAATTACTTTGACTTTTGAAATGTATCTTCGTTCTTACTGTGTACAGTGAGAAAGAATATCAATGATTGAACCATGGATAATATGGGTAGTTTCGACTAGCTATGAGAGTCGAGCATAGCTAACTTTATTACAAAAGCATATTTTTAAAAGTAATCTATATTTTGTTATTTCAGAAGCGAATGTAAATACCAATACATTCAACTTTACATAACCAAACGGTTATAATATAATTTAAATGTTTCGATATATTTTTTTAATGGAATGTCATTTCCAAACATTGCCCTGTTGAGGACAGAAAAACCACAAACATAGAAAATAAAGATTGTTTTTTTCAAAGTTGCTCAAGAAGATGATGTGTTTCTGAAGTTGTTTTCTTATCTATTTTGATTTTATATTAACAATCCGCGAAGAACAATTTTCATATGAGAGTTAAACGTTTGAAATCTATCAAATTAGTGTACAGGGTTTTACTAAAAGCAAAAATTGGTTTAAAACTGAAATAAAGCCTAGATTATAACTTTCAACCCCATAAAAATAAAACAATACAAATAACAAGATATGAAATTGAAGGAAGATGCTTGCGCAGTTTGTTAGAAGTTTCTTTAAATTAGCAACATTAAACCTGTGTTCAATAAATCTAGGATATTAAAATACATTTGCACAATAGGACAATGAAACAAAAAAGGAAAAATACCTTCGTATATTAAAAAAAAACACATTTGCTTTTATCTAAAATTTTGGAATACTTTTTTTTTAAATAATTGAATTTTTAGATAAGGTTTAAAAATTTTAATTTTATATTTTGCACTATTTTATTTTAATATTTCGATAAAATGGATCAAACGTTGATCCATCTAATCCAGCCACAACAAGTATCTCTCTCTCTGTACTCATATAAAACCGTCATAAAATTCCATCTCCCCCGAGGCCTCTTTTGTACGCACACCAAAATAAACATCGTTCCCTCGCACTCCCAACACATGCAATATCGATGACGATGATGACGATGACAGTCGCCATGGCAACCATACATAACAATAGCAGGAGGTAAAGTTTCTTCCATTGATGTCCACTTCTATCGCAATGCAATCTCGGCTACATACACCAATGTGTGTTCATCCCTAGAGTGGGGGGCGCTTTTGTTCACACGTATTTATTAATAGATGGGGGGATGTTGGGGTGAAATAGCCAGGCCTTTCCACCTTTTGTTGAAGCATTTCTGATGGGGGTTGGAATATTTATTTACTTGGGAAATGAATGTGAAAACGCTACATGAACGCGTTGATAATCGAGTAGTGTGACTTTAATGCATTTTAATTTGACCGTTAATGGGAAGGATGACGAATGAAGACCTTGGGCGTTTTTAATATTGTCACTCGTCTCGGCGAAGATAACTATTGTGATTAGTGAAGGAATTGCTCTTTGTGATTAATTAAAATTATCTCGCCTTCAAAATCTTCAAACTGTTTATTACTTTGATGGGATAATTTTATACCTAATCGTTGTAAATGGCGCAGCACAAATAGCAGTTTTTTATGCAACTTTGTTGCTACAACATACCTTTAGTCTACCTTCAAGGGACGAACATTATCCCAGAAATTGCTGTTAAGAAGGCCTTCCTCCCTCTTAATTTAAAATATATATGTCATGTACGCTTTTTAAATAATATAAATTGCAATATTATATCTATAACATATGAACAGGATCTATTCAACTACCTGACAACTAAATGCTTTCGCGTCAGATGATCTTAGTGAGATTGAGAGACGATGATGATTACGAGACTAAGATGGAAGGTGATACGGGGGGTGGGGGGAGGTCCTGTCAGTAAGAAACTCGGAAATCATTCAGAAACTTCAGTCAGGAAAGTCGGCCACCGGATTTGAACCCGGGAATTCGGAGCGAAGAAAAAAACTGATTATTCCAGACATTGCACGAAGCTTATTGCTGGAAGCCATCAGTTGTCTCAAGAAAACGTTTTTAATCTGGACCTGAAGTAGAAAACTACGAGATATTAAAATAAACAGAGAGCTGAAACAATGACTTCCATCAAGAAATCTTCATAATGTAAAGAAATTCCAATATTCGACTAAAAGTAAAACATTGCGTCTTGAAATGCAAATAAAATGGCGACTCGTTTCGAGTAAGATCTAATTTCTGCTCGAGTTGCTTCGCAAGACAGAGATCGTGAATCTTGGCAAATAAAAGATGCGCCTCAATTGCTCCGCAGATTGCATTCCGACAAGGTTTACTTTTAGAAATAAGACTCCAAGATACACAGACGAGTATGAAGCAGTTTTCTATGATTCTTGACTTTCTGCATTTCAATTTCGCAATTAGGGTTGGTTTTTGTTGGAAAATTGCTTTTTAATTGTGAACTTTCTAATTGCCAAAAATCGTACGTGAATTTTTAAAGTCACTCCCCAAAGAGACAGTATCGATTTTTTACAGAAATTTTACAGTAGAATTTCACAAATTCGTAAAATGTTACAAAATAAAAGTATGCTTTTCAAACCCTCAATTATTATCGGCTAAGTACGTAGTATTTCTTGTATTTTCGTCTTAGGTACGTCAAAAGGTAATACATATAAGCAGAATATAGTTTTGCGATTCCAGCTCAATAGTAAAATGAAATACATCACCATAAACATAAATTAAATATAAAAAAATGCAATGTTAAATACAAATACAACATAATATGTACAATATGTACTGATCATCGGTTTTGTTGTCACAACTCAAATGTTGCAAATTTGTCTTAATATTTGGCGTCATGCCAAACTTTAACTCACGCTCAAAAGGCAGGAAGACGTTAATTGAAAGTACCAATAGCAATAAAATATTGTTCCTAAATCACTTAAAATTAACAAAATATGAAACATCTAAAATCTTCAGGTAATGAAAAGAAGTTAATAAATAACCTGCAACAACAGACCTCTCTAAAACGTTATTATATCATAAGCTATGCCTTGATGAAAAGCCATAATATTAACACGTCTTCAGATAGGACAAACCTCTTTATGACAGTCACATCATAACTCGAAGTTATGGCGTGATAACTTATCCCAGAATAGGGATTTTCATTTCTTATAATATCATATCGGTGTTACTTTTCAACAATATCATAATGTCACTCTCCCCTCTGTGCAGGGAGGGCGAACAACTAAATGCACAAACAGTGTAATATAATCGCAATATGAAATTCGCTCACACATAACGAGCCATAATTTCAGCTTAAACAGCCGCCCCACAACAATGCATTGCTATTCTAATTCGCAAACTGCAATAATACAATGCTCGACAATGGGGGAGACAGTGACAATGCTACGCGAACATCCCGACATAATTAATAGTATAATAGACATCGAACGAACAAACTGTAACAACGATGATACAAAATGATAATAACATGATTACTGTTGTGAAATTAACGCGTCAGAATGACGTCATTAACTGGGGGAAGGGGGGGGGGGGGACGCGTCATTTCGATAGAGATTTGTCGGGAGATGTGAATGGAGCTCACGATCAGATTTGACTTTGATTGGAATTGTCTCAAGTTACGGATGTACTTCGTATGCACATTAGGTAAATTAGAGGATTTGTAGTGAATTATGTTTAACGCTTGTATGTCTTTTCGTCCTAATTCATGTAACGGATAACAAGTGAAAATGATATTATTATGACTGAAGGGTCCTCTAAAGAACATTTTGTTTGTCTACTATAATATCCAGTAAATAATCTTTGTGAAAATGTTTATTTTCACGATGAGGAAAATTAGCGAGTACTTGACAGTACTTGAGTATGTAAATGTGATCACTTTTCCGACCGGGGAAACTATAATCACCGCTCTACAAATTAACTTTTACATTTTGGACGTTGCAACGCGTTTGATGTTAGTTTCTTTTGTTAAGATATTGTTGCACGTGGAAAACTGAATAACGTCACAATCTCTGTGTTAACTTATTTCTCGATTGTTTCAGACAATAAATCCGGAAACTTGCAATAGTTTCATATCATAAAGTAATAGGATCTTTTTGTGTGAATTGACATAATCCTTTAACGCCCTAACAATGCGGACAAAAGTTACTTTATATTGTCCCAGTTCCACGAAAGATAGTGTCTTTTCACCTCAATAGTTTCCTTCATTTTTCCGTTCGATGATAAATAAAAATAATCGCGCCTTTGAGCTCATCGTAACGAGAGTAAAGATTTCTTTGAAGCTAGAAACTATGATATGAAACAAAGTTTGCCCTTGTGAAATGTAGTTTTTACTGATAACCTCAGATAGGTGGATGTTAATAAATACCAACTGCAATATGAAAAGATTTTCCTCGAGTGGGACTCGAACCCACGACCTTCCGATATCCAGTCAGATGCTCTACCAACTGAGCTACCGAGGCAGTTCACATTGCAGTGAAATGAGTATTGTTGCTTTTCTCACCTTCGATTAGTTGGTCCAACATGCCGTAGATGTGTGTCGTGGCTTCATCTGTCATCACCCAGCCTCCAGTCGTGATCTCCAGGCGGCCTTCTTCCAGCAGTTCCTTCACGACACGTCGCTTGAACGGATGAGCGCTGGAAGAAGAAGAAAACAACACACATTACACTCCAGTATTCTCACACATGAATCCATTTGAATCAAAAAAGAAAATAAGCGAGTCATACTTGCTAAAGAATCCGATGCATTAGGCTATATCGGGATACAAACTTTTAAAAGAGTTAAAAACTGTCAGAAAATATTTAATACACCTAGTTTATATATCAATATTGGATTTTGTTCTCAACGAAAAGTTTACAAAGATTTCTTGAAGTAAAAACTGCGATTTATCATAATTCTTATAACCATAAATATATTTTGTTGTGTGGTTTCGTATATGTTTTATAAAGTTAACATTCCACATATCATTTTAAAGCTAATGTTAAAATAAGCTCCTTTTTTTAATTACAAATAGTCTTTACACCCCTTCTGTTTAATTGAGGCTAATATGAAATTAAGCTTAATATTTGGGGTGAGCGAAGAAGCCAACACATCTCACATCTCATTTAGAGGCTTATATTAAATACCTGGTGCAGAAAGATACTTGATATTATTCACGTACAACATTTAATATCAGAATATTACATCGCGTAGGACATTAAACAGATCACAACTGTGCACAATGGAGGTAATAAAACGGTGATATTATCCATATATTCACCAAATCGTCCATCATTAAGAACTGCAGCGGATGCAGTCTTAACATAAACAAAACATTAGTATTCAAGAAATACTTTAGATGTATTTCACAAGATCTAATTATATATTGCCTGTAACGAGTACAAACATGTAGTCGTCTAATGTAAAGACATCCGCGAATGTTATTACGTCGAAGTCGACGTTTTGTCTCGCTAAATCAGCAGAACATTGCGTCTTGAATACACAAGGAAGACGTCTAGACGTAACGAAGGGATCAGTGACAAGCTGCAGCCAACTACCTAATCCCTCAACGAACTGGCGGTGAACATTATGCAACAAGATCGGTGCAGGATGCACCGGATGCAAGAGTGCAGTGTATGTGTACGTGATGGCGGTATATAGGGCACGGTGTATGAAGATGTACGGGGTAGGAGCTGGAATGTGTTACTTGGAAGATGCTGTACAATAGACTTGATTAGCGAGCAAAATTTCCCACTTGAAGATTGAGAGAAAGCATTTATTTTTTAAACTTTAGAATGCTATTTCTAATTTTTTTAAATTGAGTAGGTAAACATTAAGTAAACATTGTTTTCTTAAAATTAATTTTAATAATCTAAGTTTTGACATACGAAAACATATTCTCGTGAACTGGCTGACTAATATTTATTTTAACATATATTATAGAAGTGGAAGTCCATTTAGAATGAAATTAAACTTGGTAACTTGATCTAAAATCTATAATTTTCATTCTTGCTGATCAATTTGTCTATATCAACTACTCTAGAATTTGCCAGCTGATGTGCAATGTTTATGGTTTCAGTAAATGAACAAGACATGTAAGTGCTTTTAGATTCCAATCGCTTCATACTAGTGGTTTTCTTCTCAGGTGACGTACATTTCAAATTCCTCTTTGATCAAAAAACGAAGCCATGCATATTTTATTAATTAGGTTGTTACTCCTTGCAACGTGCATTCGCGATGGCCGATGCACCGCACTCAACTTGAGTTAGGTTGGTAGTCGTGATTCAACCTAAAGTATACCTAAAGTATAATCTATTATGCAAACCTTGTTTACAACACCAGGGACGAGATCAGCGGTGACGACCGAAAGAGGGTGAAAAAGAAGCGACTCGACTTCCTCCTTCTTACCTAACTGACTTGGTTGCAACATCTTTCGGCAGAGAAAAGCAATTTGGCGAAGATTCTTGTCGTCTTGAAACTGGGTCGTGATGATGGTGATGGGAGATGCTGGTTGGAATTAGTTTAGGGGACGTCTAGACGCCACGCCGGGTGGGATTCTGAGGGGTGAGGGGATGACAGATTCGCTAAAAGAAAACTTTCCTTTTGAGAAAAAAATAAACTAATTGAGCTAGTGAACGGACTTCCCACTCTGCTTTTCTAGTACTCATTTCATTACTTTTGAATGAATGTTTTTACTATTCTTAAGTCAACGTCGAGTGTAAGCGAGCATGCGCAACATCATAATGAAGTAATGCAAAACTTCTCAGCTTCCGGAAATTCCAAGTCGCCCGTAGTATTCTATGAGAATTTAATAGTTGATCGAGTGGAACCAAAATACACATTTTCAGCACTTAAATCCATTAAATAAACAGTATTTACAAAAAAAAGTTGGGAGTAGACGCTCGCTCTACACTTTAACAATGAATAGTTGTGCAAATCAGCAAGTATTTGTAAAGACGGAAAGCGTCTAGTATTGTCAGAGCTGGAACGACAAATTGCATCTTTAATGAGAGTTTGATGAAACAATACAACTTTGTTTTGTTTTTGCTAATTTAACAAACTGTTTGCGTTGATTGTATTAAGGCTAGGCCACAATTGTCGTAATGCTTAATATTTAAGGTTTAGTGTTGAGTGCTTAATGTCTAATGTGTAAGGAGGGCCACAATAAGGTCTTATTTCGACTGCAGGAGCGCTAGTAGTACTACAAAATGCATGTAATTTCCAGAGCCTCCTGCAGTTTTACAGCCTTCATTTGAAACAAAAATCTGCTATAAAAGTTCGTAAGTTACTTATCTGCAATTTGAACTGTAGTTACAAGTTCTGACTTTCTCCACGGCGCGCAGCAGTTAGTAAGTCTATTCTGATTGGCCTGTCGTAAGGTTTTGTTGTAAGAAATAAATTTCATTCAATTCTTACACCACTGTGACTAAACACTAATCACTATAACATATTGTGGCCCATATCACATACACCCTATCATCCATTTCTCTTAGACATTAGACATTAAACACTAAACATTAAACATTATGCATTACGACAATTGTGGCCTAGCCCTTATTAAACTTTTCTCCTAGTACTGAAAAATCCAGTTAGAAACAAAATCTATCTCAGAGTGAATTTATGTTATACGATCTTGGATGATTCATGCAAAAGTGCATTGTATTTGCTTATTGATTAAATTTGCATCCAAAGTTTCCTGCAAGATATATAGACGGGTTTCGATAACGATTTATTTTATGACCAAAATATCAAAGCGGAAAACTTCGAATAAAAATTGAAGAAGACATTAAGGTTGAACTATAGAAAGATTGCGTCAATCTCGTCCTTTCATTCTATATGTTGCATATAAAATTCCCTCCGCAGATAAACATGTAGTTGCAATGCGGGTTGCATCACTTCTACATTTCACAGGAGAAGAAGAAGAAGATGAGAAAAAAGTTAATCCGTTATGTTCACAAGAAAGAAAGCAAAGATCAGACGGAACTTGAAATAGAATCATTTTTCACATATTTCATTTTTTCGGACAAAAAATTTATGTAATGATAATCCTCTACTTTTTTAGTATCTTCTTCACACATTTTTAGAACATGTTATCAATCACACTAAATAAAAAATTAAGAGTCCTGCAGTTCAAATTCAATCAAACTTCAAACATTAAGCTTTAGGTGAACTCTAATTTCGTTCAGTATACGTAAATCAGCATTTTTTCCTTTTAATATTCTCGTATTTTTTGTTATTCAAATAATTGTTGCACGTGCTCGATTGCCATTCACACAATAAATTATACTACGAAATGTAATTCCTGCAATTTAGTTTTAAATTGAACGTTGAATTAAAACAACACTAGCACAAAATGAGTAAACGTCAAAAATCACATATAACTTTTGTGTTCTAATTAACATTCTAAGTATGCAATTCCTCTCCACAGATTTGTTCCTTTAGTACGGAACAGACGCAATCTCCTCCCTCACATGTGACAAAGTTAAGATCTAATTGAACAGTAAAGACATGTCTGCGTAATCTAACGTCCCCCTGTGGTACAATTACAGTGTGAGAAATTACGGGGATTCTTCCACCTTCAGCCGTCTTGCGTGGAGAGATGTTAAGAGAAGGGGACTGAGAGAAGAATGATGGAAAATTCAGAGAAGACAGCCGATAGAAACTATGAGAAGATTAATTACAGTAAAGAAACCTTCTATGTAGTTATAAAAGTGAATGACAGAAAATAACTGCCCAGGATATCTGGTTGAAAATGGAGTTGTGGAAATAATGGAAATGTCAAGTTGGATGAACTTATTCGGAGAGAGGTAACAATGCCTTTAGAAGAACGTATCACAAAGTACGTACAATGAAAATACCTGCACAATGTGATGCAATAAAAGATGACCATTGAGGCAATTGTGAGACGGGAAAAGTCGCTACGTTGAGTTTCAAGCAAGAATTTTTATTACATTTAATATTTGAATTTAAAAGGTAAAAATCACGGATCTCTCACGGATGCTGTCAAGTTATTTAACAAGTGTATTTAAGTTGTTCACGAAACTTCAGTTTTATTTTCAGAATAAAATGATTGGCATTGAGTTCTCAACTTTGTGCCAGGAAGTACTAAGTTCTCAGCGATGCATCAGTCAATTTCTAACACAATATTTTTGAGAAATACTGTTGATATTAACTTATGAAGTGTTGAAGGAAATACACTTATTATAATAACAACTCTTGCAAAGTTGTATGCATTTTGAATGATTGCTTTACGGAGTTTCTGGATAAGAAAATGCTCATTAATATGCAGAGAAATTTCCCAGAAGAACTGTGTCCTCGTTCGACAATATTCCAACTCTCTTCAAAGAGCGGTAAAATATTTACCTTGTGTAAACATGCACTCAGTTATGCTAAATATGTCGCAGATTGAGCAGAAGTCGTCTACTAATAAAGTATTCAAAATATTCAAATATAGATATCTTTTGAATATTTAACGAGAAGTAATATTTTTCGCCACAAAGGAACTGGAGAAGAAATGATGCCCAGGACGGAAAAGTCGACTTTCATTTGTTAAATTCTTACTTCTTTTATTTAAGTAACTTTCTTTGGAGATGAAAATATTCCTTAAAAAAATGTTAGCTTGAAAGGAAGAGACTGGCACCTGTACGAACTTTTCTTCCTCGAACACAAAACATGAAAAGATTTCCTCTCGTCTTAAAAGAGATACGAGGACAATGCTGCGCGCACGGAGAACTTTTCTGTCTATTATTTTTATTACTTTTCGTACACTTCTCATTTTTTGATAATATTTTCTTGTGTTGAGCTCCAACTTCGAACCAAGATCACGTCCGACCCGCTCGCGAGTATCGCTGAAACTCGGGCGAGCAGACGAACCTTGCTAGCTCTATCAGTAAATCCCCTTAATATGAGCGTCTACTAGCGTAGGAAATATTTTCTTTTACTTCTTTCAAAGCTGAACAGAAATATGTTTGTTTTGGAGGAGGGTTAGTGTGCAATCATTTCTGTTGTGAGGTTAACCATGTGGAAAAGGGATCAAGGGAGGATTAAATTCCTCAGAAGTTTTTTTTTGTCTTCCTTGATTGAAAGTAAGCTGACTTTTATTTAAGTTCGTGTGGCAATCATAAGACGTTTACGGATAAAAGGAGCTGGCAGTAAATATTTTATTATTTAATGTATAACGAGGTCCTGATTCGTATTTAATTTAATACGATAGAAGCAAGTGTATTAAGAATAATTATGAACTGAGGTTATGAAAAACGAAAAACGGATAACATATTAATTTGCTTCATAATTTAGAAGAGTGATACTGAAATTAAGGTACATCCAAAACGTAAATATTGATTTAACTGATTTTTCATCTCCAGTCAAATAAAGAGTCTATAATAATTTAATCACGTTTAAGAGACACTTGAGAAGTTATTTAACAGTTTCTATACAACTCTAAATAACATCAGATTTTCACTTATCTTATTCTCATAACAAACTAGATCATCCCGATTTATATTCGGTGTGTGGAAACTATTAAGTCTCTCTCCGATGGATTAGGGTTTCTCTAGCGAAGAGATGATACATAAAGAGCTACTTAGTGTGAAACTAGCGTCATCTCTTCCCACATCTAAAAAGACTCAAGAAATCCAACAACTGTGAGATATTCTTTCCAGCTTCAAGTCTCGAGTGTGTTATACTCACACTGCCTGGGCCACCTGTCGGAAGAAATACAACTTATTCGAATCGAAAATCTTTCCATGTTAGCAGCAACTAGAGTCACAAAAGTGTATTACCAAAAAACCTACAACTTTACGTAAATATCGTGCCATCAAAAATAGCTGATCAAAAATATAAAAAGTTTCATTAAATATGAAAAAAAATATGATTTCTAAATCTATGACGAAACCAAGAAATTTCTCCGTGGCAATATTTCGTTCAGATAAAGTTGTTTCGTAAGCCCTACTGAATCATGCGTTCTTCATAATGTATAAAAGGAAATTAATCTACAAATGGTGGCAGATGTTGGGGTAATGTCATGCATAGTGACACATATAGAAGAAAAACTACACCTAGTGGCATATGTGGGATATTAATATAAACAATAATTTTAACTATATTTCTACCAGTTTTCTTTAACTGTTCTCAATTAACGCAATACATCTGGCAAATTACAATCTCGTGACATTTGTTTCACGTACGTAACCTCCCCCCCCCCCCACCCCTACCTCGTGCAACTAACAGTTTCCCTCACACACTTCGTACCTCGAGAGGGAACAGTAATTCGACGTAATCTGTCAGAGGTAATGATTCAGACAATATGTAGAACGTATGTCGGCGGTGCGCAGTGAGTTAGTCCCACACTTGCGGTGAATGTGTAATAGCGTCATCAACAAGACGATATATCTTCAGCTCATGTGCGCTTAACACATTCTAACCTCCTACATTCTACCATGCGGTTGGTATTACTGCGACTCAGTACACGGATCGCTACACAGGTCATAAATAATATGAAACTAATTTTTTTCTTTAGAAATTATTCATATTTTCAACCAAGTTCTCAAATACAAGAAAGAACTATTATTCCAATAGTTTCTTGGAGTCCTGCTGCCCTAGTGCTGGTGGGAAATCCCACACTCTGCACCGATTATTGAAATTATAATGAATTGTTTGATTATATGGAAACAAGGATGGATTATGTGAAATATTTTTTTTTTACTGATTCCCTCAGTTAGGTGAATGTTAATAAATACCAACTGCAATATGAAAAGATTTTCCTCGAGTGGGACTCGAACCCACGACCTTCCGTTATCCAGTCAGATGCTCTACCAGCTGAGCTACCGTGGGTTCGAGTCCCGCTCGAGGAAAATCTTTTCATATTGCAGTTGGTATTTATTAAGGATGGATTATCTTTATCAACAACAGAATACAGGATTCCACGTGTATGATATGATAAATTTTTGGATATCACAAAACAATTACAAAAACATAAAATTAAAATCAAATGTGTCGTATAAATTCTTCTCAATTTGTTAGTTTTGATATTAATTCAGTAATATTTATTGATAGACTTTCAAAAACTATTTATTTATACATACAATGCAATATTTCGCTCAAAATTCTCCGAGCTTCTTCAGGCATTTATAAAAACAACAACAGATAAAACATTACACAAACTTGACTATTCCACATATCAAGAAAACCAAGGAACTTAAAAATACAAAAGATATTCAACTTTAAAAAATTATAAAAAATTATAAAAAATTATAAAAAATTGACAAAGTAGTATTTAAATGTTCCGAAATCCTAATTTAACTGATTCCATCTTCTCTTTACTTCTTCCCTCACTGTCTTGATCCATATCTCATCAAACTCGTGGCTCGGTTGACTGATGATTTCTATCCCTTCTCTGCTCGGTATTCGGTATTCTGCTCGGTATCTGCTCGGTATGATTGAATTCTCGGTATTCAATGTTCTTGTCAAGATTTGTACATAGGAGTAACAATGAGAACAGTATCAGTGAGATGCAAAGAACATAACAGAAACCTTAATAATCAATGGAAGAACCCTAATGAAACTAATCAATCATCTTTACTAGCTGATCATGCATTTAAAAATGTTCATTCAATCAACTGGGAGGAAGTAAAGAAGATATGGAAAGAAGATAACTGGTCGAAAAGAAAATTTAAAGAAGCTGGAACTATGGCGTGCTTGAGCAGAGAAGGGATAGAAATCATCAGTCAACCGAGCCACGAGTTTGATGAGATATGGATCAAGACAGTGAGGGAAGAAGTAAAGAGAAGATGGAATCAGTTAAATTAGGATTTCGGAACATTTAAATACTACTTTGCCAATTTTTTATAATTTTTTAAAGTTGAATATCTTTTGTATTTTTAAGTTCCTTGGTTTTCTTGATATGTGGAATAGTCAAGTTTGTGTAATGTTTTATCTGTTGTTGTTTTTATAAATGCCTGAAGAAGCTCGGAGAATTTTGAGCGAAATATTGCATTGTATGTATAAATAAATAGTTTTTGAAAGTCTATCAATAAATATTACTGAACTAATGTGTCGTCTTTAAAACTCTGTTGGTTAATCAATACTTGAATTAACAACAAATTGGAAAACCCGAACTTACTCTAACTAAACAAAACTATTAAATAACCAATCCTTGATGGTTAAAGTGCTAACGTCTTGATTGGCTGCCTACTAAGTCTTAATGAAACGTTACTTTAACGCCGCCATTATGATACTTAAAACATCAAACACCGTAACTACCCTCATCAAATCAGAAACTTAATCTCCCCGTTAGATCCAAACAATAAATCCACCAATCTCAACTATTAGCGTATCCAAACGCCGGTGAGAATTCAAATAATTTACGACTCTGATTATTGAGTTAACGAGTTTTCAACCGTCTTATCGGATGGTAAAATGGCTACCTACATCAAACTTCTTGCATGGAAATTAAAGCGTCAAGATTTTTTTCCCCTTCGCCCTTGTCATCATCGCTGCGGCATCTGACAGGTGAGGGGTTGGGGGATGAGCAGGGGGAGAGACAGGAGAAAAGTCCTAGAGGGATCCGGTAATAATTTATAGTTACAAAATCTAATAAAACTCCGCAGAGTGGCGTTTCAGAATAACATTGTAAAATTAGTTTTAGCGGACAAAGAGATAAAAAAAAATGCTAAAAGCATAAAAAAAATCCACCCCAGGTAAAATGATAAATCACTTTATCTTAAACTATTTTCACTTAGCGGTCGCTACGCAAAATTTAATTAACTTTTAACAATCGTGAATTAATTAGCGCGTCATACATCAATTGAGAATGTTGGGAATGGATGTGAGAGTTTGGAAGGGGAAGGGAGAGTTTGGAACTGCATGCCCAAGTAATTTCTTTCGGCTTATCGGAAAATTAATAACGGGGCTCTCAAAGTGCCGAATTAAAATTTGTAATTAGATTTTTAAATAATTTTGTGGACCTTCTTCCATTGTTACACAGGTATGTGAATTATTTATCATCCTTGACGTATCTATTGTAAATCTTCGGTCACCCATTGTTCATTTAGCATTTAACTACTTAACTGCCAGTGTATTGGATTCCACGGTTATCGACAAATCGCCGAGATTAAGCAACATTGAGCGCGGTCAGTAGTCGGATGGGTGACCGGTCAGCTCTGCCTTGCTAGTTGCTGCCGTTGGGCCAGAGAGAATGGGGTGTTTGGGGGTTAGTGTGACGACCTCCCTCCACCTGTTATCAGTCTCTCGACGGCGCGGGTTGTGGAGGCTCGTGCTGAGAATGTCACACCGTCCTTCGGATGGGACGTTGAGCCGTTGGCCCCCTTGGTATCTTTCGTCAGGAGTAGGCTACATGCCGGTACCGGGTTTCAAATACTCCCTTCTCTATATTACATTCTCACTAGTGGAGCCTGGCTCTGTTAAGACTTGAGAATATAGACTTTTAAAACAAATAATAATAATAAAAAAGTGTAACATCTCATTCAATGATTTCTAAGGTCCACTCCTCCTTTACACAATAATTTGTATATAGTTTGAGAGAAAAAAAATACTTTCCAAAGCTAAACTGTCTTTTCAAAATTAATATTATATTGAATTCCTTTTGATGTTTTTTTCTAGTCTAAAAGTAGATACATTATAATATCTCTTTTCCAATGACTATTCAGGAACAAGTGAAAAATACTTTTATTCTGGAGTCAGTAAAAACACCACAATATAAATTATTATTGATTCTTCCATTAAAAAAAATCGCATCCTGTTCTATTTTCCAAGTATCTATTTGTTTTATACCTATTGTAGAATAACAAATAGATATCATAATATTCGAATTGAACGTTAACCTTTTAACAACAGAGCTAACTAGATAGTTAATAATGTACTGAAGACTTATTAGCAACGTATTTCTATACATTGATCCCTGACATCTACTTCTAGGAAGCCTCAGGCCGCCATGTTTTCTTCCCATCTCCCTCCCCATTGTATTACTTATCTCATCATTTGTCTTCCACATTATTCCAGATAACAATACGCGCCATTGTCTACTCTAAACAGGCCTTAAGGACCTGATGCTGAGACATTGTTTATACCCCTTATTATCATCATACCAAGCATTACTAAACAATATAATGCGCCATAACTTTATTCATTTAACAGGCTTCTATCCGAGTTTTGGAAAATAGAACCTAGCTAATTACGAGTTTTATACCTAAATTTATATTAATGAGGGATGTGTTTCACTGGATGTATACGACGCGGCATCTCCCGGGAAAACTTGGTACTTCCGAAGTGTCGGTGGTTCAGTCGGATGTTATGACTTGTAATACGATATGTTTATGTCTTCCGACTCGAATTACCATCGTCATTGCTCAGTAGTTTATGTATCCAAATTGCATATTAATGGTGAGTGTTCAAACGTGCATTGATGTAAGAGATGATGTTTAAGTACCACTGGACTATGTGAGCAGATATTTTCATTGCTATCAATAAATTTATTACAAATTATATAAAACTTGTTATCATATCTAATATACATACAGCAACGTTCAGTAGTAAAATTCGTTGGTATAAATTGATAAATATCCTTGAAAAAACTCGAGTTTCTGTTTCTTTAATTGGCTGGACCGAGCTTACATTCGCAAAGGATTTTACAAATACCCATTTCAGCATACCACTTCAATTTCTTATTCCTATTTAATAATAATAAAGAATGAGAAATAAATACTGAAATTGTAATGTCTATACATCAGAATGTTGCTAGGAACTTTCTGCCTGTACATTGAGATAGAAACAAAATCGCCACATTAAACACAGTTCGATACAAATACCGGAAATTGTCAATGCAGTGCAATTATTTGAAAATAGAGCTTCACGAGTGAACGAAGCCACGCTGATAGGCAGAATTCCCAACGGGTTGTGAATCGATTCATTCAACTATAATAACTAGTTGTGCGGTCGAACCACGCAGCCAAGTCGTTACTATGGGTCACATAGTATGGGTCACATGGGTCAGTATGGGTCAGTATGGTCAGTATGGTCAGAATGGTCAGTATGGGTCAGTATGGGTCATATGGGCCTATGGGTCACATGCTTGTGTATGCACATGTACTTTTGTATATTGTAAATTACCTTGTGTAAAGGAAAAAATAAAACTGTAAAAACTGTAAAACAATACACCTAGAAACACTGTGGGAATATCGGAATACTGGATCTAAAATGTGGATGGGCAGGTCACAAGAACAGAGGAAGAGAGGTGGTCAAGAAAGATGTGGGGATCCTCCGTTAGAAGAAAGCATGGACGAGGAGCTAGTGGATGGATGTATCAGGAGAGCAATGGATGAAAGGGGTGTGGAAGAGGATGATTGGGAGGATAGGGGTGGGGGTTGAGATGAGGGAAGTGGCAGTAGCTGTATATCTTTGTTAAAAATAATAATTTTTCAACGTGTTGACCTGGCCCCTGTTTTGGTTTTACTCCCTCTCATTGTTGATTATTTTATTTGTTTTCATTTTTGAACGCAGAGACTTGGTTTTCTTTTTTGCACTGCTTTTTTATGGGGATAAATTATAATAAGTAAATGCACCGGCTATTATTTGATATAAATTGCAACCTTTCAACAGTAGGAGTATGCAATCAAATGGGCGTACATAATGTAAGTACTGCACACACGGTTGGGCAATTTCCCTGTCACTTGATAAAATCCACATTGTGCGATGATAAGCGAGACGGGTGACAGACATGCGCGTGATAAGCGTGACGCGTGACGCGTGACAGGCACGCCGAATTACATGCTCGTTGAGCAGACCATGAGCTCTGCATGAGCTCTCTCGGGTGGTCGACTTTTATATTAGATTTAAGAATAAATTAAATAAATGTGAAACGACTCCGGTGCAAAATTTGTTTGTAACAGGATTAAGAGTGACAAAAGTCGAATGGAGACTATTGGAATCTCGCTAAAGTCGCGTAATTCTTTAAAAATGTTCTAAAGTCGTATTAATTTCCAAGTACACCCACGGACACAACAAGTGCGCGTCTCGTTCATCAGTTGACATGGGTAGTGAGCCAAAAGTCTCACTTAGTGTTCTACAATTTCTCCAGGTAAATACCACCTTGGAAGATTCTATTGAGTCCATGTAACTGTACCTTCATAACAAAATCAGCAACCGCTTCAAATCGATCTGCTTTTGCTCCACAGCAAAGACGCGTATTCCAGCAGCTCTCTCTCTCTCTCTCTCTCTCTCTCTCTCTCTCTCTCTCTCTCTCTCTACATTGCACCAGGTTTGCTCGAACTTAATCTCAAAGATTCCCCTTAATGAGTCATTTCCCCTCGGAGCAATAATTAGTCCAACATGGCCGCCATAGATCGGAAATCCAGCTTCAACTCCCTTAATACCAACTAGAAGTGCATTATTCAACATTCCCAAAGCCGAATGTCTCCTCCTCACCACACACACACACACACAACCAACCCCTTTCCCATCTCTCTCGGGAGGTACAAAAGTAAAACTCATCTAACATTTATTTCAACTTCCGTGTCTTCATTTGAGTTAAACCCGTCGTCCATTTTGTCGTGGGAAGTTTGATAGGAACCCTTGAGGTCACGTGATCCACGACCTGTGGGCATTAGCGGGGACAATAATGACTTCGGCCTGGGATTGTCACCCGGCGCGTAATGTCGGGGAAAACTTTAGTCGTTATCTTGTCTTTCATTGCTACGGCGATTTTAAACATTCAGCGACATTACGTGTTGCATCGGATCCCTTGAGAGGTGTTTTAAGGGGGGGGGGGGCATTATAGAATTATGTGGTTCGACTCGACGTGGTTTCTAGATTAGTTTGGGAATGTACGAGGTGCATTAAGTGTAGTTTAACGTACATTATTAGGCGGTTATATAGAGTTTATTGAAATGCGTATACACGCTGGCCTGCATGTTTAATGATACCAATACAAGTTTAGAAGTGAAGTGTACGATTGGCAAATCTGACAAAAAAACGGAAATGAGAATGAATATTCTCGCTAAATTATACAAATGCATGCATTTAAGTGCTATTAGTAGTTGGAATTTCCAACCAGTAATTATTTTTTTAAATCCCACGTCTGCCACCATTTGTGAAATTGGAAAACATTTTTAATTTTTCGTGTAAGAGAATAATTCTCTTACACGAAACCAATTATTGGTTTCGTGTTTTCAGTTGATGATGGTGTTGATGGTGTTGATAGTGTTGATGGTATGATAGTGTTGATAGTGTTTTGTGATCTGTGAAGCTACAGGGGCAAGCATCTCTTAGCAGGGTAAGTCTCACGAATCAGAGAACTAATCTCTATTTTGAAAATGTGAAAAAAAAATCCTTTCGGTTTATTCTAATTTCAAACAAAAACTAAGAAACAAACTACACAGAGCGGTCTCGGGAAATATATATCAAGAAAGCATTGAAACTGCGTACCCTCACCTGCCACCATTTGTACTAATCATCATATCGCGCCATCGTAATCTAGGAACAGTGGTTCGTGTCTGTTGTCATTTGCAAGTAGAGAAATCCCGCTGTGACAGACAATTATTTCACCGTGTTGAATTTGCTCGATAACCAGGCATAACAAAACCACTGCATGCTTTACCGAGCTTTAATATTGCGAACACGATTTTTATATTAGAGTCGTAGTTGGAAACAGAGTTTTTTGCTCATCATATAAAATAATCTACAAGAAAATTCCTATTCTTAAACCAAAAGGAAAACATAGATAATGTAGGGAAACTTGGAAAACTTAGTAAATATCAGCACACATTGTATTGTACAAGAAAGCTAACCTAACTTATTTCAGTATTGTGTGACAAATTAATATAAGCCTCTATAAATAATCATTATTTACTGTTTATGTGTAATATAGGACACAATGAAACGCTTTTACAGCACCCTTTCAAACCCGAACATCTTGTAAATTACAATCCTGGATGCTATAGCAATGAAAACGGGGGTGTCTTTTAGGGATTCCTTAAAAACCACCCTTTCCAGTCTCGTCTCATAACTACACCACTATAAAACCGCTAACCTGGCATTATGCCCTACCGTAAAGGGTGTCTGGACGAGAAGGAATTACTCCCGTACATGTTATGACTCGTTTATGACTCAATGGACTTGCCACTATGTGTCATAATAACACCAGTATTGTTTCTAATACCGTGTTATGGAGGTAGCGTCGTCAGTAAAACGTAAAAAAACACGTTACATTTTATTATATTTCGAGGAAGTAATTTTATCTCATAGTTAAGGTTGGTTATAATAAACCTTAATTATTTTTAACATGATGGCGTTAGAGTAAGAGTGAAATGTGTGAAATGGCGACGAAATGGTGCACGCGTGCTGGGCGATTATTTACGAGGTGTTGGCACCACTGGACACTGGAATTAAAACCGCGTGAATAAACATCGTGTTGTCTGGTTTAAACACGGTTACACCTCTGGTTGGTCCTCGATTGACGGTTTAATTACATTAATAAAAGCGTTTTACTTCGTGTTTTTAATGAGCAGTTTTCAATGAATAAATCAAATCATTGTCACTTATTACACCTATTGTAAAATTTTATTTTTGAAGTGTGTAAAATAAAATGAAACAATTCTAGACAACCAACGTCAATGAAAATTATAAATTGATACATTTTTTAGTTGTAAACAAAGCGTATTTCAGTGACAAATTCAACTAAAAACTGTCTATTTTATTCAGAAGTACTTGAGCTTTGCATACGCACTTCTACATTCGATCCAAAATCATCTATGAATACGCTTTAATTATTAATTCCAATCAGCTCAGCAACGGAACATTTGATGTTGCATTTTTAATTAAAATATTTCCATCAATCCCGAACCCATACAGGCATTTTTTCCTACACAATACAACGTGCCTAGCCTTTGGCAACGTCGCATTTCACCGCTTTTGACGTGATTACGAATTCACCCCGATCAAATAGATCGATTAGGTCTTGACAAAGTGCATAGACCACAGGGCCGGGGGGCTACGCAAACAATACTATTGAACCGGCCCGGTATATTTCCATGTCCCAGCGTTAATCAGGCGAACTGTGTAGACACCGTCCTCTGGATCATGTGCACACAGGTATGCAGGATAACACGTGATCGGACATGTTTAGACCTGCGTCAGCAGTGCCGGGGGGGGGGGGGGGGATTAGGAGTTTTATCACTTCGCAGAGACACGGTCACGTTGTGGGATTAAATGGATAATCGCTATGCAGACGACTTGATCGTGTAGCTCGGCTTGATCATGACGTTGATTTGGAAAATATAATGAGGTATCTTTATAAATCGATAAATTGAATTTAGTTTTCACAATACACAAGTTAAATTAAATTCTAGGACATGTTACGAGTCAGTTATGGCGTACCATTTTCATTTAATTTATAAAATTTTACGAAATTAGTAAGAGTCCACCCATGAGATTTTGGTTTTAGAGCTCCCAATTATTTTTACCTGTATTACAGTACGGAAGATATGTCGCAATAATAGCTCTTTCCGAACATATTTTAGCTTCAAAATTGTCATTTTGACGGTGGGGATGTGATACTCTTTTAGGGTTTATTACTCTAACAAGAGTGTATTTAAATACATCAAGCCAAACCGGGGCTCGAACCCCGGAACTCTCGCTTGTCGGGCGAAAGCTCTACCAGCTGAGCTAACCCAGGCTCGAACCCCAGTTCGAGCGGATATTTTTCGCTTCTCAAATCCCTTCCAATCATCCTGAGTTTCCCATAAACCCCAGTTACACGAGGGTATATTTCTTACACAATGAGTAACATGCAATGTACGAGTATCATGTAAACTGTTCCGCCAAGTGTAATGCCGCCTCGCATCATGTTGTCACAGCCTCCTGGTCGTGTCTGGAGGGATGAATAACAAGTGAATAACGCGCCTGTTATTCCATGTAAAGTTGTACAGCGGACTGACAGCATCAATGCCCTCTGTGCTTCATATTTTACACGACTGGCGAGACCAGGTGGAGGATTGGGAAGGAACTTGTAACGTGGTCGGAGCTTATAGAAATACTGCCGTTATTAGATCAAAAGCGTTTGTTACGTTTTTAATGTGTCTTGGCCGGACTGAGATTTTAATTATTTTAACTAGAATTTTAAGCCAACATAATATAGATCAACAGTGAAGTATAGTGAGGGATGTAAGCACAAAAATAGTGCAAAATGTGATACAAATTTTTCCTTTGGCAGTCTTATAGGAAATTTTCCGCTCTTTCATAATTTCGATATCCTCAAAAAATCGGGCGGCCATTTTGGGCCCCAGGGCTGTTCAAAGTGCCAAAAAGTGTGTATTTCAGTGAAATTATAAAACTTTTGTAAATTTATTGTTCTTGTATAATAAACGATGTGTCAGGAACGTACGATGAAAAAATAAAAATTCTAAGTCTAACGAAAGTTTTATTTATTCAAGAAATTAAAGATGTCGGCGAGTAAGCTCTAAAATAGCCGCCATTTTCAGGGAATTCGTATTTCAAGGTTGCAGTTGCTTATGTATGTTCATATTATGGACATTTAACTTAAAAATCGATGGATCGCGAAATTAACCCTTTGGGGGGTGGGGGGTGGAGACCTAAAGGTTTCGATGTGTGTAAAATAATCCATAGTAGATAGAGACTAATAATTTCTTGCACACACTAATAAAACTGTGCTCTGTTCGAAAAATATCACGAGATCCCAAAATTATGCCGCCATCTTGGTTGAGACGCGTTTATATTTCGTTATTTTGCGCACAGCAGTTGAAAAATGATGATAAATTGGCTACTTTGCTCATCCCTTGTTCACTGCAAAGGTATTGAGTCACCGCCTCCTGAACTAAAATTACATGTTAAAATCCCTATCTTGTGACATTTTATCAACACACAAATGAAGTTTTAGGGAGAACGGTTGGAGATACATAGAATATGCAAATTACAAATGTCTTTATTAGAATTAGTGCTATATTTTATGTCAAATAAACTTTTTCGTATTGTATGGAGAACGTACTGAAATTGACAAAAAAAAGAAATATAAGCTCTTTTTATCCAAGATGGCGGCATTATTTTGAGTTCTCGTTTTTTTTTTGAAGAGATCACATTTTCTTTAGTATGTGCATGGAACCATTTTTATCTAGCTAGTGTGGGCTATTGTATACACATCGAAACCTTTAGGGCTCCACCCCCCACCCCCCAAAGGGTTATTTCGTGACCCATAGATTTTTAAGTTAAAAGTCCATAATATGAACATACATAAGCAACTGCAACCTTGAAACACGAATTCCCTGAAAATGGCGGCTATTTTAGAGCTTACTCGCCGACATCTTTAATTTCTTGAATAAATACAATTCGTTAGGCCTAGAATTTTTATTTTTTTATCTTACGTTCCTGACACATCGTTTATTATACAAGAACAATAAATTTACAAAAGTTTTATAATTTCACTGAAATACACACTTTTTGGCACTTTGGACAGCCCTGGGGCCCAAAATTGCCGCCCGATTTTTTGAGGATATCGAAATTATGAAAGAGCGGAAAATTTCCTATAAGACTGCCAAAGGAAAAATTAGTATCACATTTTGCACTATTTTGGCAAATGTATGTGCTATCAGCCCTCACTAGTAGTCATTTGTGAAGATAATACTTGTACATGAAAGCAGCAGAGCATTGATAGAATAACCTTGCGAGTACAAGCAGTAATCTTTTACTGTGTATGATACCTTACTAGGAAAACGCTCTGTATAACGCGTTGATGAGCGAGCACGGACACGCGCAACACCTCGAACCGAAATTATGTCTATCGAAAATATCATTAAAAGCCATTAATTCTTGAAATTCGTCAGACTTGTAGGTATAAAAATCTCAAAATATTCCTAAAGTATTAGTCCCAATAACCACGCAAAGTTTTAAGTTGATCGATTGAACCTGTATGATTAAAATGTTCCTTGTTAATATTCAAAAATCATAGGATCTATTTAAAAAAAATATACCTGGGACCACTCATGTGATATAAGTGTGTATAGGTACTTACACAATATTAGACGATCTGTAATGATCTGTTGAACATAAGTTTGAAAGTTTCTGCTCTAACTACCTTGGAACTATAAGGAGTAGAAGTAGCCGTGATCAACATTTTCGAGAAATTTGACAGCCAACATGCAAAATGTCCGTAAAATGTCAATAACTTTTGGAATTAAACACAGATAAGTCTGAAAATTGTCAAAAATACAGATAATGTTGGGCCCAATGACCATGCAAAGTTTTAAATTGATCGGTCATACGGTTCTAGTTTAAATTTCAAAAAATCATGTGAAAGATTTTTTTTAAATTTTAACCAATGGGAGGATTTGGCTGAAACTTTGTAAGATTGGGTACAATGTTGGTCGTAATGACTTGTCAAAATTTCAAATTCATCGGAACAACCAATCTAAAGATAATTTTTTTAAAATTTGAACCAATGACAAGATCCCGTTCAAAAACGATCCCAGGGACCGCATAGATTACGTAGGTATATGTGCAAAATTTCAGATCGATTGGTTGTGCCGTTTGACCTGGGCCGTAAACACACAAAAAAAACACACAGAGAAAGTGGCATAAGAGTACCGTGGTGACGCTCGCTACGCTCGCTCAATTAAGTTTATGCCTGTAGGCACGACACATAAATTGTTCTGTCTGTATGCACGACACATAAATTGTTCTTGCGAATAGCAATGTGAATTCTGTTTCGCTTGGAGTTGAAAAGCTATTTTCAATGTGTGTGGGCGAAGAGAAAGTCTTCTGAGAATCTTGATGCCATAGGATATCGTCCACGGAGTTCTTGTGACAATATCTCGCGTGGGTTGAATTGTTGCCGAAAGAGCTGAGGGCAGATATCATTTGTGCACGTTGGTATTAGTTTGCAAGAGAAATCCCACATTGTTGCCACCATCTTGATGGCACCATTCAGAATATATTAGCTTTTCTGCGATATTTCATAGTTTGAATGGTTGCCTGAGCAATGCTCCGAAGATATATTTAATATCGCTCACATTACAAACATTTATCAATAAACCTCCGTTTATAAGTTAAATCTGACCCGTCAACGTACCAACATAATGTCTGCCCTCGTGATTTTTTCTAATTTTTGAGTTGCTGATAGAAAACCAAAAATTTCGTGTTATGAATTAACTAATTTTAAATGTCGAATTTTGTAACTTTTAATATTTTCTCCTATATTTTTTAATATGGCTGACCAGATATTTATTGTAGATCCTGAATATGTCTGGTTGGACAGTACTAAATGCATTGTCTACCACTGAGCCAAATTTGTGAAGCAACATCTTTTTGAAAAAGTGTTTTACAAAATAAATGTCTAGTCCAACAAAACCAGACATCTGGTTTTCTGCGTAACAATCCAAATAAGCTTCAGACAGGCAGTTGACTGACTTACACCGACCACTCCTTGTTAGCATCTACACGTGACCGTATCGGCCATCTCTCTACACGATGCCAGATATCGACACGAGAGCTTGCCGAGGAATTCCTCCCGCCTATTGTAGTGGTCCAGCGACGGTGAATCTGCGAGAGACCTCAATCAAAAGCGATCTCGCATTGAAGCGTGGCTGATGGAGAGAAGCAGTGTTTATTCGAGCCGCAGTCAAACTTGAACTCCGTCTGTTATCATATTCACATAGTTATGCGTGCATTTGCCAGCTCTGATTCCAACTCGTGTACACATTTAGACGAGCCGACGTGGAAGACGAACATTAACAATGTCGAACTTTCAAAATACACGTCGTGAAATGTTTGATAATGTAAAATATTAACAGCTCAAAAATCCTTATAGTGGAGTCAAGATGTCCTATATAATGGCAAATTAGTGCGTTTGTGATACTATTTGTTAAATTTGGTACCCTTACTAATTTGAGTATGGGGAATCCAAAAATCGATGGCACCAACCTGAGTAATTAATACTTTCTGCGTAATTAGCATAATTAGCATAATTAATAAACATGGATAAAACAATATATAATTTTATAATATGACCTTTATGGGTATCCATCGAAAGCTCGTCATGTCTACAATATATATAAATCATAAAAAGTTAAATTTTTTCATTCACATAATAATAACCCGTATAATTAATTATTTTATAAAAATCGTCATTCAACAAAAATCTTAAATTTACCCTCTCAGATTTTGATAAAACTTAGTAGGATTGGTCACAAGCCCAAAGTAACACATAGGTATTTTTTGGTTTGTCCATTAATTGGGTACTTTTGGATTTCCAGGCGCTCAAATAATCAAAATTTTGATTTCCATTCGTTCACTTGAATTGTTCTAACTTTTACACCGTTCAACTCAAAAGCTTCGTATTTTTCTAATTGTGTGAAACTTATTGCTAGGGACTAAGTAGTAAGTACATTTAAGGGGGGGAAAGTCAAAATTTTGGCTTCCAAATTGCCTATTCACAAAAAAGTATTTTTTGCAATTTATTGAGTAATTAGTGCGTTTGTGAAAATTGGTGAAAATTGGAAAACGTGAAAATTGGTACCCTTACTAATTCGAGTATGAGGAATCCAAAAATCGATGGCACCAACCTGAGTAATTAATACTTTCTGCGTAATTAGCATAATTAGAATAATTAATAAAATCGACATAAAAATTACATTATTATATAACGTGGTCTTCATGGGTATCTAAAGTAAGCTTGTAATGTCCACAATGCATATTAGTCGCCAAAAGTTAATTATAGTCATTAACATATTAATTAATCCACTAATTAATTCATCTGATTAAAATCGCCATATTCACACAAGGCTGAGATCAAAGATGTTTATGATGAGATCAAAAACAAGGTTTGTAATTTAAGCTTATAAGTAGTATAAACAATTAATCCAAATTTTGTGTTTAGTTCCTTATTAGCATAATTAATTATGCGTAATTAAGCATAATTAATTATGCGTAATTAATTATGCTAATCTCACATTTTGATAGAAATGTCACTTGATATTCAACAAAATTGAGGTTTTGAAAATTGAATTTTGATTTTATGTAATTAATTGCAATTAAATTAAAATTAATTAATTAATAGAAAATTGTATATTATTGATACGCAACCAAAGGTGGTTATTCAACACAAGTGACCTATTTGTGATATTAAAACCTCAATTTTGTTGAATATCAAGTGACATTTCTATCAAAATGTAAGATTAGCATAATTAATTACGCATAATTAATTATGCTAATAAGGAACTAAACACAAAATTTGGATTAATTGTTTATACTACTTATAAGCTTAAATTACAAACCTTGTTTTTGATCTCATCATAAACATTGAAACCTGCGGGATTTGGCTCAGAGGGTAGAACACAAAGAATCAGCAATATTATAATTTGTTTATTACAGAGAAAATAAATGTTCATTGATGTGAAAAGAGCAATCAAAAATTATGAAAACAATATTACGTTTGATACGTCGGCAGTAGTGATGATGTCGTCTGGTTTGTTTACTTCCGCGTAAACAAGTGGATGGCGTTGACTCTTGCGTAGTGTGTCCCGTGAACTCCAGTCCACCAGCAGAATGAAATGACTGGATATGTCACCTCCTTCAGCTGCGATGCGATGATGTTGTCTAATAACCCCTTGGTTACCAGGACGTCCAGCAGTCCGTGCACAAGGAGTGACCTCCTCGAGCAGTTGGATCAAGTTGGCTCAGGCTGATGACGTTCGTGGCTGCAGACTCGTCGGTTTCTCCCGGAGTTGCAATTCACTAACTTTTATACTTTAACATTTACTGACTTTAATGTTGAAACTGTTCAGTTGATCACTTGTAACTTGAAATTGTCTTAATACGATATTATTTGCCTCAGCATTAGGCTTGAAGTTTGAATTTACTGGGTTGACGTTTATACAAAAATGTTATTTTAATGTTTACCTTCGATCACATCGGCACTGTCTCGCTGAAATTATACTATGTTGCGTGCACAAGGCTTCACGGTTCGCGAGGCAGGTCTCACTGCTCTGAGAAAACTCCGACTGATGAAGTTTGGCTGGTAGCTTGACGTTTTATACCCTCTCACCTCGGTTTACCGCCAAAGAATATGATTGGTTGGTTTCGTACACGTGGTAGCTATTTTTAGGCATTCTGTCATTTCTAAAGCCCGCGAAACGACTTTCTTTCTGCACGTAGGCCCATGCTTTTCTTGGAATCACTGAAAACTAGTCTGGCGTCTCTGGAGTCTGGCTGACTGGTTTTGTAGCGTTATCACAATGACTGGTTCACTTGTTATTACGTGGTGACATCACAATTTAGGTAAGGTCACATACTTTTTATATGGATTCACTCACTTTCTTGATATAATTGCACATTGTTAAACTTATTTGATTGCTCGTTATATTTTTGTCTATATTTTGATTGCTGTTGAATTTTAAGATTGTATGTTTACATAATGATTCTAATTAATTACTTTGTGTTCAGTTAACCTTGACTCTAAGAATGCCATGCTACAAGCTTGTTCATTCTTTAAACCTATTTCAAGCAAACATTATTATTTTTTTTAAAGTTAATTTTCTAACCTAGATAGGCCAACTTGTTACAGAGCCCCCTGAATTCTTGTTGTTCACCTTTTGACTGAAGTCAAATTTGAAACACATTGAAATTTTGAATGAGAAAATGGTGATAAAACAAGGATTCACATAGAGACTGGACTATCTAGCAGGAATAATCTCTTCCTTTTGACAAACAAAAAGTTTCCCTCAACAGATGCAAGTTTATTTCCTCTTACAGCTGTCTAATCTAAACCTGAATGAATGAACTCACCCCTCCGTCTACCAAAACAAAAACAAACCTCATCCTACTTCCCGGAAACGATGCTCGACTCAACCCTCTCTCTTATCACAATCCCGTTATTGGCCTAGTGACCTACTCTTGCTGGGTCATCATACCAAACATCAACATTACTTCTTGTTGTCACTGTGAGAATCAGCTGATCGATGTATTATATTTCTTCCGTCCACGATCATATGGGAATGAAACTTCTGCATCTTCGTGAACATCTTGCGTTGGCCCTATTGAAATTATCTCAACTAGGTGTGTCCAGAAGAATTCTTCACCCTTATTCCTTGCAGTGGTCGATGTATAGGTTTCATTTTCTTTCTTGACTTCCGTTTCAGTTTCTTCGTTACTCTCTTCATCTTGAAAGTCTTTATCTTCAATTTGTAGAGATTCTTGCATCAACGGACATGTAATCTTCATTATTTCTTCGTATGCAATTTCTTCGAGCATTTCCATGTTTGCTACGTAATCGAAGGGTTGTATTTTCTCGTCATAACTTGTTTCGGTCAACTCGTCGTTCAATGTTATTAATAACTCGTCATTCACTCGTTCAGTAATACTTGCGGCTGGAATCGAACTAAGCTCCGCACAAAAGTTGTAATTTTCGCTCTTCTCAAATTCTTGGACAAAACTAGACTCGGATTTAACTAATTGTTCTTGATCTGCTGCTTTTTCTTCAATAACTATGGTTTCAGTAACCATCTCAATAATCTCAATATTCTCAATATCTTCAAGATTCTCAATAATCTTCAAATCTTCAATAATCTCCAAATCTTCAGTACGACCTTTGCGTCTGAAATCAACAAATTCTTCCTCCTCCAAATTCAATTCAACAACAACATTACAGTTCAGATCCTCCACACAACAAACAGTCTCCATTTCATCGCCGTCAAACTCAATATTGACCAAGGCTTGTCTAGTCACCTCAAATTCTTCATTTTCATCTCGTGAATTGTTCACGGTTTCCTCTGCAACTCCCTGTACCAAACATTCTGGAATGACTTCATCTTCGAACGATTCGTTTTCTTGACTCTCTGCTTTCTTTACAGCGTCTTCTTTAACACCTTCAATGACAACTTCACATGTCTTCAGCTGGTCTAAATCTTTTTGCTCTTTCGTGATGACGTCGTTGTTCTGCAACTCAACTTTCTCAACTTCAAATTGTTCACTGGTTTCTTCGAAATTATCTTGTGGAAGTATAATCTCGGCATCTTCTTCAATTTTCTCTCGTACTGAAATATCAGCGATTTCAACACGATCCTGACTCTGAATCTTCGTTTCTTCTTCTTCCTTCTTCTGTGTCTTGGGCAGACAAAAATCTTGAACATCTTCTTGCGGCGTTGTAACCTCATAAAAACTTTCTTCAACTTTGTCAGGCTGCTCACAGCTCTGCTCAGAATTCACATCTGATTGCAACCTATTGCAGACAACTTCTTCTTCTTCTTCTCTCGTTGAAACATCTGCTTCGAATGCAGCGTCTTTCTCCAGTTCATCCTTCCATTTTCTTGAAACTTCACGGACGTATTCTATGAGATTTACGCGTTCCCAATGCCACAATTGCTTCAAATCTTCACTTTCCGAATCTGCATAATCATCATAATATTCTGCTCCGTACACGTGGTCATCATATTCGGAACTTTGCTTGGGATACGTTTCCTCTGCTTCATATTTGTATTCCCAATTTCTTTCCCAATTTTCGTCTTGTTTCTCGTATCTCCTAAGTAATTCTGCCCTTGCCCTTTTACTAATCTGCGCATTTTCTTCTGTCCTGTCGTGACAAATACTCATCAACTCTTCCTCATCCAATGTAGCAAATTCTTTCATCGTCCATTTTTCTTCTCTTCTTCTTTCAAATTCTATATAGATTCTTCTTGACAATTCATCAATTCGTTCTGTTCTCATTAAATGGTATAAATCCCGATTACTAAACTCGCAGAATTCTAATTTGACACTTCTATTTTCTTCTTGTTCTTCATATTCCTTCTTATTTAGCTCGACCCAGGATTTCCAATATTCTTCATCTTTTTCATCCATCGTAAAAGTTCTTTACGACTTATTCTTCAATTTTCTGAATCTTTACATCTTCTTCAGACGACTTCCGTCAACAATCATCAGCGACTGGGTCAGGTCATTTCTGTCGATGCCTAATCTGGTTCCCACGCTATCAATAACAACAAACTTGTTCCCATGACAATTAACTACACAGTTGATGTTTCTGCCCCCCTCTATCACCTGAATACTCGTGACCTCTGACTCACTAAGCTCTGCCCCCTCTACATCATCTAAATTCACTGTTGACGATAAACTTGCATCTCGATCTGCCATCGTAACAGATGTAATGAACTAACATGCACAATCTACAGTTGGCTTTATCTTTACGTTAACGGGTTGATTCTATGTAAAATTTCCAAATACATGAAAATTTTACGCAATGCCTGTGTCCACAAGTTTCAGAACAACTGAGTACTCTTTCACAATCAAGAAAACAATTATTTCTTTCAAAACAATTGCTCCCAGGAATGTTATTCGAGCCCCACACGTTGAGCGCCACTGAAACCTGCGGGATTTGGCTCAGAGGGTAGAACACAAAGAATCAGCAATATTATAATTTGTTTATTACAGAGAAAATAAATGTTCATTGATGTGAAAAGAGCAATCAAAAATTATGAAAACAATATTACGTTCGATACGTCGGCAGTAGTGATGATGTCGTCTGGTTTGTTTACTTCCGCGTAAACAAGTGGATGGCGTTGACTCTTGCGTAGTGTGTCCCGTGAACTCCAGTCCACCAGCAGAATGAAATGACTGGATATGTCACCTCCTTCAGCTGCGATGCGATGATGTTGTCTAATAACCCCTTGGTTACCAGGACGTCCAGCAGTCCGTGCACAAGGAGTGACCTCCTCGAGCAGCTGGATCAAGTTGGCTCAGGCTGATGACGTTCGTGGCTGCAGACTCGTCGGTTTCTCCCGGAGTTGCAATTCACTAACTTTTATACTTTAACATTTACTGACTTTAATGTTGAAACTGTTCAGTTGATCACTTGTAACTTGAAATTGTCTTAATGCGATATTATTTGCCTCAGCATTAGGCTTGAAGTTTGAATTTACTGGGTTGACGTTTATACAAAAATGTTATTTTAATGTTTACCTTCGATCACATCGGCACTGTCTCGCTGAAATTATACTATGTTGCGTGCACAAGGCTTCACGGTTCGCGAGGCAGGTCTCACTGCTCTGAGAAAACTCCGACTGATGAAGTTTGGCTGGTAGCTTGACGTTTTATACCCTCTCACCTCGGTTTACCGCCAAAGAATATGATTGGTTGGTTTCGTACACGTGGTAGCTATTTTTAGGCATTCTGTCATTTCTAAAGCCCGCGAAACGACTTTCTTTCTGCACGTAGGCCCATGCTTTTCTTGGAATCACTGAAAACTAGTCTGGCTGACTGGTTTTGTAGCGTTATCACAATGACTGGTTCACTTGTTATTACGTGGTGACATCACAATTTAGGTAAGGTCACATACTTTTTATATGGATTCACTCACTTTCTTGATATAATTGCACATTGTTTAACTTATTTGATTGCTCGTTATATTTTTGTCTATATTTTGATTGCTGTTGAATTTTAAGATTGTAAGTTTACATAATGATTCTAATTAATTACTTTGTGTTCAGTTAACCTTGACTCTAAGAATGCCATGCTACAAGCTTGTTCATTCTTTAAACCTATTTCAAGCAAACATTATTATTTTTTTTAAAGTTAATTTTCTAACCTAGATAGGCCAACTTGTTACAACATCTTTGATCTCAGCCTTGTGTGAATATGGCGATTTTAATCAGATGAATTAATTAGTGGATTAATTAATATGTTAATGACTATAATTAACTTTTGGCGACTAATATGCATTGTGGACATTACAAGCTTACTTTAGATACCCATGAAGACCACGTTATATAATAATGTAATTTTTATGTCGATTTTATTAATTATTCTAATTATGCTAATTACGCAGAAAGTATTAATTACTCAGGTTGGTGCCATCGATTTTTGGATTCCTCATACTCGAATTAGTAAGGGTACCAATTTTCACGTTTTCCAATTTTCACCAATTTTCACAAACGCACTAATTACTCAATAAATTGCAAAAAATACTTTTTTGTGAATAGGCAATTTGGAAGCCAAAATTTTGACCTTCCCCCCCCTTAAATGTACTTACTACTTAGTCCCTAGCAATAAGTTTCACACAATTAGAAAAAGACGAAGCTTTTGAGTTGAACGGTGTAAAAGTTAGAACAATTCAAGTGAAGGAATGGAAATCAAAATTTTGATTATTTGAGCGCCTGGAAATCCAAAAGTACCCAATAAATGGACAAACCAAAAAATACCTATGTGCTACTTTGGGCTTGTGACCAATCCTACCAAGTTTTATCAAAATCTGAGAGGGTAATTTTAAGCTTTTTGTTGAATGACGATTTTTATAAAATAATTAATTATACGGTTAATTATTATGTGAATGAAAAAATTTAACTTTTTATGATTTATATATATTGTAGACATGACGAGCTTTCGATGGATACCCATAAAGGTCATATTATAAAATTATATATTGTTTTATCCATGTTTATTAATTATGCTAATTATGCTAATTACGCAGAAAGTATTAATTACTCAGGTTGGTGCCATCGATTTTTGGATTCCCCATACTCAAATTAGTAAGGGTACCAATTTTCACGAATAGTATCACAAACGCACTAATTTTAGACATCTTTACTCCACTATTATTCTTGTCGTCATCAACCAATAGGAATCCAGCAGGCTTAGATTCCAATTGGTTGATAATGATTTTCTTGCTATTTATCTCGTAAAGCCACGTATTACCAAAAGGTAAATTGTGCCGGATTAACTAATTTTGGATTAAATTCAACTGTTTCAATCCTTTTGAAGTATCTGATTGGCTGTGCCGCCAATCTAGTCCAATATTTAGTTAATCTGGGATAATTCCGGCCCTAATCACATTTTTCATCGCCTAACTTCTTTCATGAATAAGGTCTAGATGTATAACCTTAATATTTAAATTGAGTAATTATTGCTACATTGTTTTTGTGAATTCCTCCCCAAATCCCTAATTATACAAAGATTCCAGTCAACCCTTCAATAAAAAGAAATCGTAGCCCTCAGATAAAATATGTAAAATAATATGTCGCTCTAGACGCTATAGAGTTTACAATCGTGTCTAACATGTGAAGAATAAAGATGCGACACAACTAGTTATCTGTCTTATTGCTTGGAAATGTGAAGCATACAAATGTCATGAAGCAGCTGTGATTTCACGATTATACTTAAAACAGAAATAAGGTCAACTATTTCACATGTTTTAGGAGAGGATTCCACATAATTCGAATCCATGCAATGAAGTTTCAACATTAAAACGAGAAGTTACGAGTGTTTACGTAATCACTGTTTGGAACCGTTATAGTTTGTATTTCTAGTGTCATTTTAAAGAGAGAACATTCCATCTCTCTTGGAATAATGTTCTATTTGCAGTCCCCACACATTCATCAAGAAGCACAAATTAGAAATGATTCAAAGGGAGTTGCGAGATATGTCAACGGTTCATTTGGCGTTACTCCTGGTCCACTAAATTAATTGGAGCACTTGGACGGGATCCTTTGACTACATTGGGGACTACTCCAGAATTATCGCCATCTTGAAGGAATATCAGAAACAGCATTTGGCTCTCTAGATCTCAACTCCTAACTTCAATGTGAGAATTTGACATTAATCAGAAACTACAGGCTCATGTAACACTGAAAAGTAGTCGCTTTCAGTGATGGGATCTGTCTTTCGAATTATCTGACAAGAGATTCCGACTTATAAGCTTTTAACTACTAACTTATAATTAAGAAGTGACACCATAACAGTCTGAATCATATTTGTCTGAAGCAGAACCATGTTTGAATTACTTTGATATTGTGTATAGAAAAGTGTTCGCTTTTACAAGTAAGTTGACTCAATGAACCGATTCTTCGACAAAACGGTAATAAATCACCGAGTAATGCGACGCCAACGCCACGTCCTCCTGACGGCCGGATGGCGCACTAATCAAGAACAATGTCCGCCTTGACGTAGGAAGTAATCTGACGATCACAGCAGCCCGATGACATTGTCACCGCTTCCTGGTCGTGTGGGCGGGATGTTCAGCTCGATGACGCAAACCAGACAGTTTCCCTCGCTCAAGAGAAATGAGATGTGGTTGCTTAGTTCAATACGGTCTAGAGAGGGCAATGTATGTAATATGTTAGGATAGAATCAAGATTTCCGAAATCATTCGAGATGATCTAAGTATGTGTAAGTTGCTCGTAACTCTTTTATAGCGAGTAATTAATTGAGCGAGCGAAGCGAGCGTCTCCTTTTGACTCTTTTGACACGGACCTCTGTTTTTTTTTTTTGTCTGCTAAATGGAGCAATAGAAATCGCACAGTTTCACCGATCGACCTGAAATTTTGCACACATGTAGAGACAACCTTCTCTGTTTGCTGACCCCAATTTTTTTTGAAATTCATTGATTGGTTAAAATTTAAATAAACATCTCCTGATAGGCTGAAAAATTAAAATGGTCTTCGACAAATGTGATCAACCTTATATTTTGCATGGTCATTAAGACCAACATTGTCTCTTATTTTACAAATTTTCAGCCAAATCGTCCCATTGGTTAAAGTTTAAAAATATATTTCATGTGCTTTTTGAAATTTAAACCAGAACCGTTTGACCGATCAACTTAAAAATTTGCATGGTCATCGGGTCCAACATTATCTGTATTTTTGAAAATTTTCAGACTAATCTGTGTTTAAATTCAACAGTTATTGACAGTTTACGGATATTTTGCGTGTTGGCTGTCATATTTCTCGAATTTCACATTTCACGGCATCTTTGAATCTTCACTTCAAGGTTGTTAGAGCAGAAACTTTCAAACGTATATTATTATGAAACTGATATGACCGTTTAAATATTTTTTGAACGAGATCCTGTGATTTTTGTAAATTAACAAGGAATCGTTCAATCATAAAGGTTCAATCGATCAATTTAAAACTTTGCGTGGTTATTGGGACCAATATTTTAGGAATTGTTGGAGATTTTCATACAGAAGTCTGTGACGAAATTCAAGAATTATTGACTTTTAAGGACATTTTCGATAAACAGAATTTCGGTTCGAGGTATTGCGCGTATCAGTGCTCGCTCATCAACGCGTTACTCAGAGCGTTTTCCTAGTTAAATTATTGATGACAATGATATTTCAAATTTGTATGCTAACTGCGTGAAACTCTATATTTTTTAAACAAAATAATTGTCTCGACGCAATTTTACTCTCCATTATATTGAGTGGCAACCAAAAAACGGTGATATATTTTAGAAAATAATAACAAATCCATAGAAAGAGAATAAGAAGAAAAAAGGGAATTAGTATGTTCATAAAACAATATTTATATAAATAAATATATCGATTTAAAACGCGGTGCATATTGCGTGAAAAGCGCGCTATCAGAACGACTGGACATTCACGCTCCGTCCAGTCAGAGAGAGTGGCTCCATCTCTGTCACCCGCACGCGTGCCTCCCTCCCTCCCTCTCCCTCCCACACACGTGATCACTCACCTCTCCCACCACTGTGCGAAGAACGACACCTCTGTCCAGATGAACGTCATGTTCTTGAAGTTGTGGAGTTTGTCGACCATGTTGTTGAGAATGTTCCGCGTCTGGTAGTGGAAGTAGCTCTCGTAGGTTTTCAGCCAGCCGGGGTCGTTGTGTGAGTGAGGGATCAGGATCACCTGAGCAGAAAGAAAACCATGTGTTACAAACAAGTTTCAACATGTTCAGGGTCACTTGAGACAGAAAATGCACGTGATAACAAGTTTCAACATGTTCAGGGTCACTAGAGACAGAAAAATCACGTGATAACAAGTTTCAACATGTTCAGGGTCACTAGAGACAGAAAAATCACGTGATAACAAGTTTCAACATGTTCAGGGTCACTTGAGACAAAAAAATCACGTGATAACAAGTTTCAACATGTTCAGGATCATCTAAGCGGACTAAGGGCTAGTCTTTCAATACTCTGCTAACTTTTAGACGGTTGATTTGGACTGTAATCCTGGAATGACTGTATCCTGCATTATGCAAAGAAATCAGGATCAATGAACAAACAGAGACTACATGAAGTAATTTGGAGAGCAAACAAGGAGTCTGAGGAGAAGAAAGAGGCTGTATGAGGAGAGATGAGTGAAGAAAATGGTGAATGATTAGTGAGTAGGCGGAATTGGTAAACGTCTAAGAAGAGAGTGGATTGGCCATCGGGAATCGCCAAATATGGACCAAAATAATGATGGTGCCAATCCGACACCCAGAATTGAAAACTGGTATAGTCACATATGTTTTGTTGCACTAAAATGGGTTGTATTTATAAAATATGCAAGTCAATTTGTTGTGATAACGTTTTAAATCAATTAAATATAAAGTTGTGTAAATACTATTGTACAAATTAAATTTTGTTTATACAAATACGCAGAATAATCTCCATCCCATTAACTACATAAAACAACATCCACAACCATATTCCACACACTGTAAAACTATTCTCTCAACATAGCTAGCAATAATATCACAAAATTGACTAAACATTTGCTCGAAAGACCACACATTATTCAAAAGCCAACTCCATCCACCCGTGAAATTATTCAGAACAGAATAA
The DNA here is from genome assembly GCA_934045905.1 of Leuctra nigra. NCBI lineage: Eukaryota > Metazoa > Arthropoda > Insecta > Plecoptera > Leuctridae > Leuctra > Leuctra nigra. The sequence goes on from OW203766.1 coordinate 28,839,114, forward strand.
ACACTCCCTCCTTCACTACCATTCTTTTCCATATTTTATTATCATGAATCCGTTCGGTCGGCAAATCACTGGCCACTGTGCATTTCTCTCCTCGGGTCTTGTTTTTGGTCCAGAATCGGAAGCTGCGCCGCGTCCCATGCGGCCGGCCGCTGTAATGTGTTTGGTGGGACCTTGGACACATCCCACGAGGTATTGTCCGACGTTCCCATCCATTCCCACTGTAATCCCACGTACAAGAGAGTGCTGATACTAATCACACAGGGCATGGACTTGGTTCAGAGAGAATGTGACTGGGACGCTGTGGCGAGATTGATCGTGGCGGACTTATTAGATACTACACCGAGTCGCGCGTTGGGAACAAGTGTTTGCACACTCGCTGTTTACATTTCTCTTCACCGATCGATTGGAAAAAAGTAAATTTAATTGATTTTGTGGAAGTCAAATGAAATGGTTTGGATTACGTGATTTTTTTTCTTCATAAGAACTGATAACGGAGTTTGTGGTTATACATGAATTGTATCAGCTCTTTCAGAGAAAAATTTAATTTGTAACACTTGACATTTAAAATAATGTTGTCTCAACATTAGATTGAATTAAGTGTGTTTTCTTGTTTGTTATCGTTGAATATCTTTCATATTAAAAATATATATTATATCTTGAGAAAATATTTTCTACATGCACATCTCTTCAGTCCAATAAACCTGGAGTTCCAATAAGAAAGATAATAAAGGGCAAAACACTTCAACTTTCTATGCAAAGATGTCACCATGGCGCATATTCGAAATTTCATCAGATCCGTAATATCGTCCATCGGATGTTTTATGATAGGCAGTTTACCTCCTCTTCCTCTAATGCCCCTGATGATATCCGACGACAGTCTAATGTCCTTCAGGGTATTGGCGAGTGAGGGTGGAGAGGGGGGGGGGGGGGAGAATAGGGAGGGGATTATAAGGTAGTTGTCAGCTCCTGTCTTGATTCTCCCGTTTCATCCCCAAATCCAGAGTTACACTTGTGAAATGTGTTTCTGAAGCGCGATTTTACTCGCTCTATGCGAATAATAAATTGAAATGTATCCTATTTGGGGATCATGACATGTATACAATTAACAGAGAAAGGCGTATTCTAAAAACACGATTCTATTGTGATGACTGACAATGAAGAATTTCCATGTCAAAAATTTCAAAGTATGAAATGCTGTTATTATAATTATTATAATTTCGTAAATAAATAGTCACACGCACAAGGTGTTTATTTTAATAATAAATAAACTTATTTTAATAATTCATGAAAACGAAAACTTTCCCTTTTCAAAATGAACCTATCGATTTGAAATATTAGTTTAATGCGATAAATGTTTGATCTTTATAAACTTGTGGGCCCGTTGGGCCCTCTATCGTTCACGAGTCGATCGACTTCGATCTGCCATCATCATGTGGACTCGGGAGCTTCAGTCGAAACATCGCCAGAAACAAGGGCCCGGAGGCCCACCAGATAACAACGCAAGAAAAAAGGGTCCGGGGGCCACCAGACTTCACAAGACACAAGGACCCGAGGCCCACTAGACAACAACGCAAGAAACAAGGGTCCGGGGGCCCACCAAACATCGCAAGAAACAAGGACCCGAGGCCCACTAGACAACATCAAAAGAAACAAGGGCCCGGGGCCCATCGCAAGAAACAAGGAACCCTGGTTCAGAAGACAACATAAAAAAGTACAAGGTACTTCAACCGCCAAGACTAGACATTTCAACACGACATCGAGCGCAGAACTTGAAGATGTTAGTAAATATTCATGATCGTTAGGATACGCGAGCATCTTGGCTGTACCTTGCGACTTCTCCAACGCACAAAACAGCGAACAAGTTGGGTTTTCCTTGAAAACGAAGGAAGTGTAACCCTGTCTCTGCAACAAGAAGCGTCTCTCCCGAAACATCTGTTCCTAATATGAAGCCATTCATCGGCGGCGATGTTGCTCGCAAGTCGCAACACAGTGTTGTTGGCAGCTAATGCGAAACTTGTCCCACTCGTGTTGTTGTTGTTGTTGCTGCTGTTGGTTGTGGGGACGTTAAAGAACAAACTTTGTATCACTGCGCGGCGAGAATTTCTCATTATTATGGTAATTTCGGAACTCGGGCGAATGATCGACTCTACTTTTTGATTTATTTCATTTGATTTCAATGAAGTTCGAATACACGTGAAACGATGTTCTCAATTTCAACAATCAGTATTGATGAATTACGGTCAACAGTTTGTAGAAAAGTAAAGCAATAAAAAGTAGAAAATTGGAGTATTAATAAAAATAAAAAATGTATTTTTTTTAGAATCTTTTTCTGTGTTGTCTACTGTAAAAGAAAAGATATGGCGCAGAAATGAAGTATCTAGTTTAGGAGTTACAGAAAAGGAAGACAAAACTTCTTTAATATCATGAACAAAACTAATTAGCAATTACAGTTTTATAAGAAATATCTATCAGTTACAGCATCAAGAAGAAAGAAGAAATCGAAAAAATCTTCAATTTTATAACATTCTCTTGATTTTTCCAACCGAAGTGAGTTCATACTTGTTTTCCTTCCATCTGGTATCATTATACGCACCATCATTCGCGAGATTGGCCGCGTGTATACTTCGTCTTTCTTCTCCTTTGTTTCCAAAGCACACTCAACATTAAAGAGCCAAAGCACTTCGAAGTCACTCACAGTCACAGATACTCCAGCTCACTCTCCGGCTAATGCCAAAGACGGAAAATCTCTTCTTGTTTATATCCATGAACATTTTCTACTTAGTAACTCCATAGAGCAGGGGTTGGTAAAACTTTTCTTTATAATAGCCATTAACTTTTAGTAGTAAAAGAAACTTTTATAATAATGGAAGAAATAACCAACAATCAGGCCATTAGGAACGTTTTTAGACTTGGCACCCCGTCAACAGCCGCTCTTCAACCCCAAGTATATTTGTAATGTTTTGGAAAATAAAAATACTTCCAACACAATACAACAATATAATGATCATATATTTCATTAAAGTTAATGAAGACGTTAGCATAGTTAGCGTGACATGCAGAGTTTTTAAACAATTTTTTTATCAATATCTGGAACAAATTCATATGTTTATAGAATCAGGTTACCTAAGCGTGTTTCAATCGAAGAAAATACAAGAATTATAATTTTGTATTTGTATTATTTTTTCCTAAATGTGTTTATTGCGATTTTCATTTCACGTAATAGCAGATGTAGGATGAATAAAATGTCATAAATTGTCCCAGTTTGGGCATGACTTTGATTTATAGTTTTTATCAAGCGTTCACAGCCTTATTAAAAAAATATGGTAATATGGTAAAAATAAATTGAAAACTTTTCAATGGCACTCTCACTACCAATATAGCTGTCGCATTTTTTTTTATTAATATTGTATTTTTAAACAAAGTAAACAAAATTTTAACTTGACAAACACAAAGTGAACTTTGTAGAGTTCGAATTCTAAAGAAAGTTTGGTTCCTCATCTTTTATGTCTTAGAACTTATGTCTAAGTTCTCATCTTAGAACTGTACACACGAGAAGTATCGAACGTCAAGGCTCTCGCACAAATGGTGATATTAATGCCAGTTAATTTTTAACTTGCTTCAAATGAGCTGAAAAGACACACTTATAAACTACACATGTCTCAATATAAGACATGCAAGAGTAGGACGTTAGCGCATGCTCCTTTCATCATTCTGATTCTTATTTACGTTCTTCTTCTTATTGATGAAAAATGTACCTATGAATATTTACCTTCAAAACACAGAATAATTTCAAATAAGAATAAAAATAAGCTCAGAACGATAGAACGAATAATAATTCGGGAAGTCTTATCATGTTTCTTCCTCAGATGTTACTATTCTACAAAATGTACCCGTCATTACTTTTTTTCAAACTATTTGAACACTAGTTTTTAAAGTTTCACGATCAAAGTTACGATTTTCACTTTCTTTGGGATATATCACCCTGTTTTTTTTATATTTATTGATAATGTCAACCGTTTAGATTCATGAAAACATTTTCGATTTCTGAAGAAGATTCTGACATAAATTATTCGAAGCTGTTGACATTGTCAATAGGTAGGTAAATAAAAATAAAACTGGATGAGATATTACAAAGAAAGGGAAAATATTACAATTGAACATTTTTAACAAAGTCATGTTAGTACAGAACGGTTTATTTTCTAGAACGAAGATGTGCGCAATATTCAATTCTCTTCAAGTTCATTCCAACCCCAAATTGTCGATCGATATCAATCTCACAAGTTCAAATCGACTCAAGCCACGAGAAGATGGCCGCTCTAGAGGCAAACGCAGGCAAATCGGCTCATCCCACACTGTACCCTTGTTATTTGATTTTAAACCATTACCCCTTCCCCCCACTCCGCTCCGGTCCCGCTAGAGACCCAATTAAAATCCCGATTACGACACGTTATACCCGCAGATAGGTGCCACCTGCGCCCTCGGCTCAGCCGGTAACAGAAGCGCGAACATGGCTGGTGTTAATCCGCGATGACGCGAGGAAAAATAGTCCTCGAGGAGACGGGGTTGAGACGTTGAGACACCCGACCGAGTGGAGTAGACCGGGCGTCCCAAGTTTTAAACTTTAATATGAAAGCTCTTGTTCTAAAGCTTACAACCGTAATATAAACGATATTCAAGTTGATTTTATTTGAATTTTGAAAAGGTTATGTAACTGGGAATGGTGTAACGTACTATTTGGAAATGGATATAGAAATTTAATCAGAGAGAAACCATTCAAATACTTATCAACATTTCTCTAACAAAAAACGTTTTAATAAAAACTTGAAACACAGTATAAAAAGAAACAAGTTTAAAAACATGAAAACAACAATTCTTTATGAAAGATCTAATTTCAGTTTATATTAAAAACGTTTGCCGAGAGTTTAATTTTTTAAGTTATAACAATATGGCATTATTACAATTAAAGATTTTTAAGCGTGATTCGGGATTAATTAAAACGTATATCAAAACGTATTAATATTGTGAAATATATGTAAATTCTTGACAACGACTAGCTGACTTCTAAAGATAAAATGACCTGTTGCTATCAGAATCCTCTTTCGGGGTGAGATTGTCGACTTTCTATAACTACTTCCTTGACGTGGTCCTGGTGTCGTCCGCCGTGTTTAAGATCGGCTACTTCCTTGACGTGGTCCTGGTGTCGTCCGTCGTGTTTAAGACCTGCTACTTCCTTGGCGTGGTCCTGGTGTCGTCCGTCGTGTTTAAGACCTGCTAATTCCTTGACGTGGTCCTGGTGTCGTCCGTCGTGTTTAAGACCTGCTACTTCCTTGACGTGGTCCTGGTGTCGTCCGTCGTGTTTAAGACCTGCTACTTCCTTGGCGTGGTCCTGGTGTCGTCTGTCGTGTTTAAGACCTGCTACTTCCTTGACGTGGTCCTGGTGTCGTCCGTCATGTTTAAGACCTGCTACTTCCTTGACGTGGTCCTGGTGTCGTCCGTCGTGTTTAAGACCTGCTAATTCCTTGACGTGGTCCTGGTGTCGTCCGTCATGTTTAAGACCTGCTACTTCCTTGACCTGGTTGTGCTGTCGTCCGTCGTGTTTAAGACCTGCTACTTCCTTGACGTGGTCCTGGTGTCGTCCGTCATGTTTAAGACCTGCTACTTCCTTGACGTGGTCCTGGTGTCGTCCGTCGTGTTTAAGACCTGCTAATTCCTTGACGTGGTCCTGGTGTCGTCCGTCATGTTTAAGACCTGCTACTTCCTTGACCTGGTTGTGCTGTCGTCCGTCGTGTTTAAGACCTGCTACTTCCTTGACGTGGTCCTGGTGGCGTCCATTATGTTAAGACCTGCTACTTCCTTGACGTGGTCCTGGTGTCGTCCGTCGTGTTTAAGACCTGCTAATTCCTTGACGTGGTCCTGGTGTCGTCTGTCGTGTTTAAGATTGGCTACTTTCTTGACGTGGTCGTGGTGTCGTCCGTCGTGTTTAAGGTGGTACAAGCGCTTGGCCGTTTTAGAAAATTGAGAGAGAAAAAATTTGCATAAGTGGGTGGCAATTTGATATGATGTTTACATGTTCAGTCTGATTGTATAGAAGTATAACTTTTGCATTTTTGCTTTTTGCATTGTTAATTAAGCGCCCCCGTTATTCAACAAACCCGCGCAAAACGATGACATTTCCGATACGATTGGAGACCATAGCCGTGAATCAATTGATCTTAAATTTTAATCATGATTAGATAAAATGAAAACTTATGGTTATCACTTAGCACATTTTTAAAATTAAATTTCATACGGCACCCATCATTGATATAAGAAAATCTAAAAAATTTCACCAAAAATCAACTAATTTTTACTAATTAACGACGCAAAAAATGAAAAATTTACCAACGGATAACCCTAAGTTTGTCTTTTATCTAATCGCGGTTAAAATTTAAAATCATTTCGTCAACCCATTTTGTCTCCAATCGTATCCAAAAAAGTGCTTGCAAAACGCGGCAAAATCGCTCGCGCTTCCAGCACCTTAAGAGCTGCTACTTCCTTGACGAGGTCCTGGTGTCGTCCAGGACACACGCGGGACAACTAAGTGATGAGATGGTCACACTGAGAGGTGTGCGAGACGTCTTGTTCTTGTAGCGTGGAGGGTTAAGACTATTCCCCGAGCAATCCATTAGTCCAGACAACTGGACCAACTCGAGCGAGCATTGAATACAATAGCATCCACATTCATACCCAGACATACTGGCAGGGAACGTCTTAGAATACAAGTACTTATACACAGATTTTTACATTTTTTTCCGAGATTGTCCAATCCGATCAGTAATGTCCGTAATTATTCGATGTTTTATTCTTTGTTTTCGAAGGGTTTGGAATTGTTGTAGACATTTCAAAATAAATATTGTGTATCCACCGATTTAACTCTATAAATCGACAGAAATATGATTATTTAGATCGTTTCAGGTCATGCAACAGCATATTTTAGTAATTTTGTGAAGGATTTTGTTTTGTTTGTTGTGCTCTAAGCATCTAACGGAAGGTTGGTAAATAAATGCAACTTAGTACAATTTTAAAAACGTAACCCATTTGTGGATATTTTGATTTTTATCTTGATTTGACTCGTACTGTAAAATTATTTATCTATGAAATGGAATAGAGACTTGAAGCAATTTACTATCCCAGGTACGTGTTGCACGAATCTCGAAATCTATTATCAATAATCACTAAAACAATCTTACTAAAAGTCTTCGGAAAACTTCCGTTAAGTCGAACAAAAATAAAATAATACGATACTTCTATTTCATCGATTTCCTTCATAACTCAGCAAAACTTTGCATCATTATTTCAAGTTTATACGTCTAAGTTTCACCGAGAATGTCTAAGAGTGATGGCGCATCTTTCGTGAACTCATCCCTTTGTCTGAAACTTGCCCCTATAATTTATGCATTCTGTCACTCTCCATCAACTATACGTAAATAACTTAATCTACACATCAACATATCAAATCGCCTTTGACTCCTCGCAGGATTTTTCTTCAAAAATATAAAGATATTTTCTTAAAAAAAAAAGTTAGCTTGTTCATATAACGCCCCGGATCAAGACGCCATTTTCGCGACGCGATACGAAAGATGGAAGCTAACTTTAAGCTGACAACTTTATATCGAGTTATAAACTTCGCTTGCTGAACTGCTAATATGCATTCTACCGTCCTGCTTTTACGATCAACGCTAGACATATTTAGTATCGTTTTCCCAACGTGCTAGAATCATCCAAGTGAACACTCTCGATGCATAATGTGCTAAGCTCAGTCGATAATGGAGCCAATTTCGAAATACGTTCTAATAAATCATTTTGAAAACGTCGACGCTGTAATGTCTTGGTAAACGGAAGTGATGATAAAGTCATGGAATCATAATTTAGGAAGTTGTTTGATTTATGCGCTGCTTTCGTAATTCATGCGATGTTTTGTGTTGTGTGAGGATCAACTGAGGAAATATAAAAGTCGGGTTTATGCCAAGAGGTAGTGAAATTTATTCGCGTTCGTGTTGTATTTACTTTTTTCGACTTGAGTTTTTAACTACGTAATTGGGTACGATTTTCATCTGACAGTAAACAGCTCACTTGGTGGCGTGAATTTTTGACAGTTTTCGGTTATTCTTTATTCAAACTTGATAAAATGTATTAGAGAGCGAGGCTCAAGCTTGAGGTACGATAATACAGTACAGCTACAGCAACCAAAATATAAACGCACAAACATTAGGCGGCTATTTATTCAGCTAAAGGAACACACAAGTTGTCACTTTTTGTCATACGGGGTTTAATATTTTCATATAAACTACATGTTTTCTTCTTTCCCTCTAAGCTTAAAGCTGGTTTATCATTGACGTAGGAAACAATTAAAACATGTTTAATAATAATAATTGAAAAAATGTAATTACATATTTTTGTATTTTGTACTAAATACTAATATTATAGGTATTTAATAATACTCTCATTAAAATTTAAGTTGGCTGACTGAAGTTCCTGGTAGGTACTCCACACATAATGACCACTATTGTAGTTGCCCGTGCAAGATGCGAACTCGCGACCACTCACAGCGCATCTACAAAGTTTAATTTCATTTTTGCATCCATCAACTTTTCCAACACTTGTTCGCTCGAATTCTCGCTGTATAAAAATCTATGAATAAATACAACATGGCGTACGACTCGTAAACTAGAATTTAACTAGCAGCATTTGTGCTTTATTTACTTTATGGTTCGACGTACTTTTATGCAAAATAAGTTTCTATTCTATTCACAAGCACAACATATTACGTAGCAGTCAAGAGCATGCCTTGTTGAAGAGTTGAAAATCGTAAATCCGTGCTTAAATATACTGGTAATATTTTAAAATACAATTGAAACTTTTCAAAGATGAAAATGTCACAACACATGACATTTTACATTATCTGAATTTAAAGTACGACTCAATTACAGATATGAGACTTAAAAAAGTGTTATTGCAAATGACTTACTTAGACTTAGTTTGCTGCATTCGCTTGAACATAATAACATTGTGTTCCTATGTCAAGGAATCATATTCTATTCATTTTCCGCTAAAACAACAACGTCAATCTAATGGTTTGTCGAACTTAAATGATGCCACTGACTGGATCAAATAACTGTAACTCATTCAGAAATAATCTGAATTTATGAATTTCAAAATTTCTCCACATCTAAAATTTGGACCACAAATTCAATCTTATTAGTTGGAGTCTGCAAACAAAATCAGGACCCATATCCAATTAAATACCGAAATTCTTCCCATAATGCATTACTTTACAACTAAATATCTATTTTCGTAATCTCTTAACGAAACTACTTATCCCAAACCACGATATCTGATCCACGGTTCAAAGTAATATAAAGCGTATATCCAAAACTTCATAAAACTAGACCCAACCAAAATAAATCCATTTACCTACGCCTAAAGTCAAATGTTCATTATCACGTTCACTTTCATGCGAGCATAACATAAAAGAACATCCAAACACAGACGTCCAAAATAAACCGCATCTGATTTCACGGTCATTCCACAAAACTTAAAGCTTACAACGTGAACTAGCTTTAAGCTTATCAGTTTCCCCCATACTCTAACTTTCTTCCGCTGACATAACATTCTAATACGAGGCCCGGAGCAAGATTTAAACTCACAAAGACATAGCTGAGCGTGGCCAAGGAAGCTGGATCGATGTGAGCCTCCGCAAAAGAATTGCTCTCAAGAACTAAGTTATCTCCCAATAATAAATGTTCTCATGCGAAATTGCTTAATGGCCGTTCAGCTCAAGTGGGCCGATATTGGATCATCTCGTCGTTAATAAATTCCACTCCACGGAACTAATATATTTTTATGCGATAATATTTTTAATATGAAACTGTTTTTCGGTACGGAGGAAATGGAGTGGGGATTTTGAAGTGTTCTTCACTGCCTTCTATATTGGGTTCGATAGCAATCAGTTTCTGCGTGAATAAGTTTCAAATGCGAACGTTCTAAAAATTACATGACGGGTTGAGTGTGGTGAGAGGAAGGTGCGCGGGAAGATTGTGTGTGTTAAACGCGCGTGTCTAGAGGTATAAGGTAGGTAAACCTGTGGATGGAAATAGTTTAGTAAAGCTCAATATCAGTGGTAGCTCATTCAAATCAACTGTAGATTTAAAATTAAACCACACGAGTTTAAATATTTCTCAATTTACAGTACCGAAAATAGTTAAGTATATTGGTCATTGAAAAAGCAAATTTGGTAAAATTTGAGTTAACTCAATAAGAAGAAGCAAAATGAATGAATCAAAGAGTAAAATAAATCTTGCAACGTCGCTTGCTCAACAATATACAGGAATAAAATTGTTAAAACAGATGTGGAGGTGCCATAGTTTTCCTAAACGCAACCCGCAATACACGTGTGTGTTGCGGGTTGCATAGCAATCCCGGCTCTTACGCAAAGCGCAATAAAATGCTCTGGAACCCAGTCAATAACGATGATGCAAGACCATACATGAACGTATGACTTAAAGGGACTTTTAAAGCATCGTAGTTTGTGAACAATATGGATGGTGGATTTAGAGATACGCTTTACGGAATTTTCATAAAATTTCTTGGAAAATCTATCGTGATTCTTTTACGAGTTGTGGCAAGTAAAGCATCTTTAATTTGTATTTTCTGCGAGAAACGGGCGAGATAAAACATCTACAAGGATATGAGAATAGTGTGTAATGAAAAAGCAGCAGCAGGGGGTCCGCGCAGCACCAAAACGTTTTTACGACTTTTTTGGCAAACGGAAAAATTGTCGAATGGAACACGAAACTCGAGAATTTAATGTATACTGGAATATTTCTTGTAGGGAAAAAGTCGTAAAAAAGAAGAAAAAAGAAAGGAAGACGCTAGAAGTTCCATCCGCGACGCCCAATTTAACGATTTCCCGAAATGTCCGCCGAAGTATTTTAGAACTTGTTCGGATCCGTGATTTACGCCTGCTCGAAACTTAAGGCCCATTCACTATGCTACCGTTAAGTTTAAGTTAGACGAATGAGCCCCTAAAACCGGTCAATCACGGGCGTAAATCACATGCAACAGTTTCCCTGATTTGCAACTTTTAAGCTCATTCCAGGTTACGCAAGTCAAATGAAACTCACAGCAAGTTAACTGTGGACCCATGTAGTGCGTAAGTTCATCAATTTTAAAGAGTATAATTCCATACGGTATTTCATACATATCAACCCCAATCATTAGGCGAAAGAATATTTAAAGAACCCTAATAAAACAAACATAATCATCAAAAATTGCATACAGAAATTTAGATTCAGGGACTCGGGATATGAAAAAGAATTAATACTGTAGTAATACTATTTTCACCCCACTTAATAAATATAACAAGAGGACAATATAGATGGATCAATTATTTATAGAAAACTGTTTTTAAAATAGTCCAATTCGACAACATTAAAGTACAGCGAACGAAAATAAGAGTAAACTAAGGACATTATTAATGTATAGCAGGTTCCACGATCTAGTCGAGAACGACGGGGTTGCAAGCACCAAGCAATGAAGTTTTTATAAGCAATTTAGTTCACACAAGCGTAATGTTCATAGTAAAGGAGTAGGGGTGGGAGTGGGGAGTGTGACGCTTTCTTTGTTTGTTAGAGGGTAGGAAGTGCAACCGTGCGTGCCCTCAATGAAGAGTGAGTGAGGGAGAAAAACAAAACCGGTGCTATAATCTTGACGAGAGCAAGTGAGAGAGTAACGAAGGTTGGAAGGGGGTGAGTAAGGAAGAGGCATTCATTAAGCAGGGAATGGGTATGGTGAGAGGGAGTCGGCAGTTTAAACTCGACATATAACATCTCTGTAAAATTTCCAGCGACAGGGGAAAAGATTTCTTTGGAAGGTATTTTCGTTACTGTTTTGGGCATATCTGTTAATTTTCTGAACCATAATATTAAAGGGCTCATCTAATTTTTTGTTATTAAAATTGAATAAGTTAAGCATAAATGAATGCATCATAAAACATTTGAAAAATAGCACATTAGTATATTATGTCTCATCCAGGTTTATTTTGTAATCCATCAGCTCTATCCAGGAAATGATTTGAAATACCAATTTTAGGTCAACGATGCCCACTCTTACATCATCCCATCGAACTTCCATATAATCGACGTCGATGTCTAAATTATACAGCTCTTATGCAATAAAACCCGAGAGAAAAGCTCTGTGACGCAACAGTCAGCTACGTCGTCAGAATGTCTGTAGCTACCAGGATCGAACCCACGCTATTCCAGTAGCTTACTCATCACGTTGCGTGGGGCCACGTTGCATGTGGAAACATCGGCATGGAATTATTATGAAAATAATTCCCGGAAAACACTTTTACGAAGTCTCTCGGTTGTCGAAAGGTGAACGAGCAGAGGAGCACAGAGTAATTAGTGTCTCGGTGCTTCCTGCTTCAGTACGATGTTGAGTTGAAGCTCGCGGAGTTCGTATAAATAATGGAACAAGTTACATCCTCACTCTGAAACTGTTGGAGAAATAAAACTAAGATGCGAATTATATATAGCGAGCAGGAAGGGTTCTTCTAGAATAGCGTGAACATTACAAAGAAATGACGGATTAAACTTACAAAATGCATATAAGAACGGAATGGATGCGAAATATGAACATTAATTTGAAACGTGCTATTCGTACTGTTCTGACAAGTATAATGGAATGTATAATATCTTGGTACCTACCAGGAGTTGTACACTATTTCCTTGAAGTAATAAAACGCTCGCAACGAATAGTCTTATAAAATAAGTAGGATGTAAGGCAGTAGAACACAATTCGCACTCGACTATATTATGAAGATAGAGTTTGAAAAATTGAAAGTAACACAGTTATTTGAATTTCAATTTACGAAAATTGTGGGATTTCATACATAGAAATAATCGTTATTGGACATGAAACGTTCTCTGGAAATTCGTTACATTTTTATTACAGTTATATAATAAAACACAGCGTATTTCCGACCATAAAATGAAGATTTACAGCACAGCGCATCATCTGAAATATTTATGACTGACATTGATGTGCAATGTAAAGTTAATTTTGATCAGCAGACAGAAGGTAAAGAATGAGGTATGTTATAAAAAAGCCAAGAATGAAGAATTTAACGCTAAATAATAATTGAGTCTTTAACATGAACTCTTTTAAACCTAAAAATCGATATTACTAGATTACCAATTTTCGGTACTTTATTTTCTTAAGCGTTGAAATGTTTCAAAATCCCAAACTCATTAATTCTCATCTCGCTCCGTAAGCCCTTCTGTTATTGACACTGAGAGTACATACATTTACTTGGGGGTGGCGCTGGTGCAAAGCTTTTAGCATAAACCACAGGCGAAGAGGAAATAACGCCCTCTTAAATAAGAAGAGCCGTAGCACACCAACATGTTGATAGAAAGAAACTTCGTTTGCCGTGGAAGGCGGTTGGGTGAAACAAGTTCAAAGAATAGAACGTTCCTAAATAATAGACAACGGCGGCGGTGCACCAATCAGAATCGTTAAACCGTGAATCCAATCAGCCCCGCGACGCCGCCAAAGTATAACGACGTTGATTATAAAACCTGAGAGGAGAGGAAAACTTGACGAAGTATTTTAATCAGGAGTTGGATTCAATAGGATTTAGAAGACTAAATGAAGAGGCTTCGGGCCGTCGTAAGAGAAAAATAATGATTGCGTCTCGGTTGAAACTTTTAAACGAGACTTTGTGTTTGGAGAAGCGTTTTTTTAGCGCGGATCAACTCGCTTGTGAGAAGTTATTACGATGTGACTGTGAAATTAAAATGCACTTTTATACCTTGGGCTTCGAACCGAAGCCATTAAAATACAGGAAAGCGGTAAAAATAGGAAAAAAAATATCTAAAATGTGTCTATGGAAACCTGACTAAAAGGAACATTTACTTCAAAAAATATTTTTAATTTTATTCAAAAGCGACTGTTATTTTAGCGGTACAATTTTGACGCTCGTGTGATTTTCCATCTCGTGTTAGTCCTAAACTGTGAGCCATGAATTGGGCGAGACAGCGCAGTGCAATGTTTGACAGATCTGTTGAAAGAGCAGTCAGGAAGGGCGTTGCATGCAGCGGGAGCTTTCAACCGACTGGATAATGAATGTGCAGGGCTAGACGACACACTATTCTCTCTTTTAGCTTATCCACCCAAGCCATTCTACACAGGCACAATGAAACTGTAATTTATTTTAAAGTCCATCTGGCATTGCCAATAACACAAATTATGGCATTCCGTCGGTTTGCTTTTGTATGTTCTATTTGCTCAGCAGTTTATAACGTGTATATTGTTTCTATTTTACACGATTTGTGCAAAACTCTATTCAACGAAGTACAAAGGTCATTTTTAATATTTGCTCACAAATGTGCATATGACTGCTGATTTTTGTAACATTGTACAGAAATGTACAATAATAAATAATTTCAACAAATGCATGAATTGTTGAATTATCATATCTTTGAGCTAAGTGGAATGTAGTTAGTTTCGGGACACTTTACGGTAAGTAGTGGAATGTATGTAAGTTCGGCACAATTGAGATAAGAGTAAGTAGAATGTAGGTAAGTTCGGCACAACTTGTATAAAAGTAAGTGGAATGTAGGTCAGTTCCGGCACAATTGAGATAATAGTAAGTAGAATGTAGGTAAGTTCGGCACAACTTGTATGAAAGTAAGTAGAATGTAGGTAAATTCGGCACAACTTGTATAAAAGTAAGTGGAATGTAGGTCAGTTCCGGCACATTTGAGATAATAGTAAGTAGAATGTAGGTAAGTTCGGCACAACTTGTATGAAAGTAAGTAGAATGTAGGTAAATTCGGCACAACTTGTATAAAAATAAGTGGAATGTAGGTAAGTTCGGCACAATTATATGGAAGTAAATGGAATGTGTACGTATGTATAATACCGCAATATAACATCCCGACTTTTCATCACTATACATGGCATATAAAAAGGGGAATTTGTGCTTCTAAATTAACAAAAGTAACTCGTCAGAAAGTCATTAAAGTTTTATCCGCAACATCAGTTTCGGAATCAGATAATCTATGTACAAGTTGTGAACTGCAATTAAGAAACTATGCTGAACAATAACACAGCATATTAATTACGTGGTCTGACGCGGGAACAGCGAAGCAGCAAGCAAATGATAAATTTAATGTTTCTAAACTAGCATTTAATCTCGTAGATCGACGTTAATGATCAATTTGCTATGTGGAAACTTGTGTAATTGAAAAGGCGATGCAATCTCGGTGCTATTGACACACTGCATCAAATTGCATTCAACTGCAGTTGCTAATTAGGAAAATACGAAGTCAAGCAAGGGCTTCGAGCTATGCGGTTAATTATATTATTTGACATGATGCACAATTTGTTAAACACAGTATCTTTTGGGGGCAAAATAACACCCCAAAATCGTAGGAAGTCTGAATCAATAAAAGCTAACAGATAAAGGGTACTTCTGTGCTGTTAATTATTTCAGAATCTATAGAAAATGTTTTAATGTAGTTACGTGTTCAATAACTCTTCAAACTCATTGTTACCTCTTTGTCATAATATACTTTCAAACTCTCGTTTAGTTTTACTAAAGTTCTTCCGGCGCGGCAAAATAATGTTGATAAGAAAAACAAAAGGAACACAAATATTTTCTTACAATGGGCAAAATACACGGCAATGTAGACTAAGGGGTTGGCTCGTCTGTCCCTTGTCAGTTAAAATGATTTGAACTTTCATACATGCTTGGGAGCAGTTGTTTTACATTGTAATTATAGAAAACACCAAGAGTGTCCCACTATAACAATCCCACCGTACCAAGTCCCACCGTAACAAGTCCCACTTTAACAAGTCCCACTTTAACAAGTCCCACTATAACAATCCCACCGTAGCAAGTCCCACCGTAACAAGTCCCACTGTAACAAGTCCCACTAACATAGAAGGCAGTTAGCAAATATACAATGCCAACCAATAATATAATGCTCACGAAGATAGCGTGGAAACAAATGACGAATGCCAGCTGTGCACTGTTTCCAAATGTCATCAAAGTTATATCATGGGTTATATTGTAGGATTTATAACTTTAAATATTTGAATTAGAAATGTTGTTACTAATTTAGCAAATCAACAGCAAGGGAAGTAGCCCCACTCCTATGAGAATTGTGCCTAAAAGTCCCCCCCCAGGGCATCAGGTATTTGCTCAAGACCTCTGAGGAAATAAAGGAATCTAATTTAGGAATATATATAGTATAATGTATAATGAAAAATATTCTTTGTGTATTTACCCAGGAGCAGTATATGCGTAAGGGTGCCACTCACCCCCTTCACGAGTACTATACATACATGGCCTGCCCAATTCAATTCCCTGTAAAATCCCCCAAGCAACGGCAAAGACTTAAATTAAGTTAAATAATTTAAAATCTTAATGCAATTTTCCTTTTAGCCGTTTTATTTAATTTACAAGAAGAGTCAAAGAATAAAAAGTTCTTATTCAGGATCTGTGTTCGGTTCATCTCATCCCCCTCCCCCCCCCCCCCCCCCCCCTCTTCTCGCTTCAAATCACTCGCGATGTTTTCAAACGGAGTTCGACTTTCTTTTGTTGATTTTGTTGATAGATTGACGTGAGTTCCGGCGGAAGGAAGTGAAAAACACGACGCCTTAAGCCTGGACAAAAGGGAGATGAAAAAGCGCGTCGCTTTATTTCTCGCGTCGCTCGGTAGCTAGCGCCGCGACGCCTGAACTGATCTAACCGAATCACATCAATCAATATGGTGGCAAACCGTGCCACCGACCTGACGGCAGGAAATAAATTATCTCCTACCAACAATCAACACTAAATGAGTAGATATTTATTTACTTGATCGGGTATAACAATACGAGGAGTTAAAGGTTAAGAGATGGATCGTTCGAGGGTTTGAGTTTGCGTTTCCCTCCCGGATATTTGAGTATCCTGCAGCCAAAAGTCAACATCAAATGTGTATCTGTTTTCTTTATAGGTTTCAACCAGACGTAAAGTTACTCGTCCATAAAATGCGTTCGTTTTCCTTGCCACTGACTTTCGACGTTGAACTTTAGAGAAAATTCACCCTGAAATTGTATGTTTGAGGTGCTGGGATTTTAGTTACGTTTTCAGAGATTTTGTTTAACAAAGATTAAATAAGCGAATGGAATGACGTCATACTCTTTCTGGGCAGACGTGATGTCATCTAAAAATATATTGTGTCCACAATAAAATTACGCTTGATATTTCTAGTTAAATTAGATTTATACAAATGGAGGCTGGTATTCGAAGTAAATGCAAAAATATTTGGTGTTCTACTTCTGACAAAGACTATAAAAATAACGTAAGGAGAATATTATAATTTTGAAATTCTGGGAAGCCACATAAAATATGTAGTGCCAGAGAAATTATGGATAGGTTTATGCCAGGTCATGGAATATCAATCCTTGAAAAATATATAATCTTGCTTAACAATTCCCAGGTATTTTTGCCAACGAATTAAGCGTAGGTAAGCGCCTAAACTAATGTCACAAGCCAGACATTGATCAAATAAAATATGACATTTTAGCAACAAACCCCTATTCATGTAAACATTTGAATAACGACTGAACTTATTCTAAAAAAGATTGATTAATATAATCACATTCAAGGCATTGAATTGCATTGACAAACTAGAATTATTGTGGATGAATGCAAACATAAATAACGATATATTTTATTATTTTAAATCCATGTCAATAGTTCGAGCAAATGACTTTTTACAGGTCTTCATTCCGTAGTCATTATAAAATCACGTTTTCCATATTTCTTTTTCAGTTTTGAACAATTCACGTGGGTTCTGCAAAGTTCTCGTGAGTTTCTTAATCAATCACTGCAATTTCCTGCACTTTCTTGAAAACTTTGCAAAAAGAAGAAACCCTCGTAATTGGATCTACGAAATTCTTTTCACTGGCGAGATATATGAGACTCGTCGTGGGCTTCTTTATTATTCAATTATTATTCGCTCCAGTCAGGTTTCTATGCATGATGATCTCTCGTTCAATCTGCTTGCTCTCATTCAACTGCTCGGGAAAGTCTAGAATTCTACTCAGTGATTTAGCAATATATTTACTGGAGTTCTAACTCATTTTCAAATGAATTGTCTACCGGAAGCAACTTGTCACAGGAAATGCAATGTCGTCTGCCATATTTGGCGGTCATATTGGCATTCCATAAAGTTGGGTTACGTTGCTAAAACCCAGTTTTTCAATACTTGCTAAAACAAGTAATTGGTTTAAACACAGTCATTCTATGAATGCCATTGGTTGTTGCCATGACAATACAGTCCTAATCAACCGTTTAAAAGTTAGCAGGTATTGAAATACGGGCCCTTTTAACAAAACTAGCACTGCTATAATTTAACATGCTCTATTGTATTTTATTCTGCGTACCTGTACCTAAACGGAGTAACGTTTTTGCTTGTTTGAACAACCTAAATATTCGTTAACATGAAGCAAATTCTACATACACCTATGATACCTGTAAAACATAGTTTCGTTCATGGAATTGTACGAATATTACTACTCTGTTAGTGGATAGAAAATAAAATGGTTGCACTTTAATTGTCAAAAGCTATTATGAGTAAATGTGCTGCTACAAATGCATTTAAAACTATAAAGAACACGGAAATTTTACGCAATATCATTCGTATAAATAATTAAATTGGATTGTTACAATTTCTCATTTTGGGTCGAAAGATCGCGTTTTTGGCGTCATCAAAAGCGATACCAAAAAGTGTTTCCGATAATTACAGCTGAAACTCAAAACTTAATGACAATTGTAGAAGTTTGCAGTAACTCCAGTAATTAAACTAACCAATAACATTCATTGCATGCATTCCGAGTCCTGATCGATTTAATCAAAACAATTACTTTTAATTGAATCGCAGCAATTGCACCGCTGTTGTCAAGTAAAGACAATGTAGGTTAAGTCGGTTGTCCCAGATTGCAGTCCTCAGGGAGAGACAAAAGCGAAACAAAAACAATACGGCATTATTATATTTTACATGAATCTTCGTTAGAACGAGCAATTAAGCGAGGAAGGTTAATTTTAAAATAGAATCTCTGAACATTCGTGGAGGTGGGAGTTTACTGGCATTGTTTATGTTCGCGTACAACAAGTAACAAGTGTAATAGGAAGATTATATCACAAGCAGAGAATCAGACCCAGCCTTGTTGTTCTGCCAAGAAGCGGAGAAGCGACAAGAAAAATATCACGATAGGAAAATGTATGTAGTTGAAGAGAAAAACAGCGTCTCATATCGCCAGCAAGATGGAAAGTCATGCTTGCTTGTTTGCTTACTGAATTGCGGTTTTATACTTTCTACAAACATAAAATTCAATAATCATACATGAAACTCTTTACCTATTATTTCTCCCTCAAAATATCAATGCAGTCTTTATTGCCAAAAGTTTAAGTAAGTGGTCTTTAGAGGAATGACACTCGTTGTTGCCCTAATCAACTGTTTAAAATTTAGCAAGAAATGAGCTTGAAATATCTTGTTTGTCTCAGATTGCATGATTGTTTTTCTACTGAAAGGAAAGAGAGCTACTAATGTGTCTATCAGGGAGGAAGCAAGTGCATATGTCAGACATTGTGCGCACGCGCGCCGCGATCACGACTTGGCAATTGGCTCCAAGCAAATCCTCGCGCACCAGATGAGGTGGTTGCGACGTGGAAAAGATAAGAGAATGAAAAGTAATCGAGCGTACGGGGGGAGGAGGGGGAGAAAGAAGCCGAGGATTATTGCAAGTTATTGTATGTGGCGTCGGAAAATGTTCCCCCCCTCCCGTGCACGCACAAATACGAGAAGAGTCTAATAAGAAGTTGTAACCCGAAGATGATTGTCGAGAATAATAAGAAACATCGGCGAGAAGACTTACGACTTGTTGAATTTGCCGCTTTACATTTTCCATTCTTTGTGGACTTCAATGGAATGTATAGTAAGACAGCCACTCACTTTTAACGACTTGGTTTTGTCTCAACTCTGAGCATTTTCTCCGTCTTCAATTTTAGCAATGGATTAAATTGTGCAAGGCAAAATACAGATCTTGGACTCCAAAACTTTATGCGAAATACACTTGATTTATGAGACTATTTTTTATATAAAATCTCACAAATACATGTTACGCATCTAGAACATTATAACACACTATCTTACGCATACAAAATTTGTGGCTTAAATTTTTTTTTTGTAAATTTCGTAAAAAATATACATAATTTTACATTTACTACTTTTTTGTTTAAGCCCAAGTGAAAAAAGAATATTCTATATTTTTAAAGCCAAGTTGTAGCTAATTTAGGCTTCTTACTTTGTGTATTTAAAAAATAACCAAAATCATTATCATTCTCGAGTTTGTTGAAAATGTTCAATTACACTTTACAAATACTCTACTTGTCAGAGTATTTGAGGAGTATTGTTTCAAAACCCAATATGTCAATCCACCACTTTCTGTTCGAGGTGGATGGAAACACGTGAATAACAACTATATGTGTCCAGCCTGATACCTTGGTTAAAAACATTAAAAACCCAACCGTAATAATTAATTATGTTAACACAGGTTTCTGTACCTCTTTCATGCTAACATTTCTAGAAAACTTAGCTCGTTCGATATTTATTAAGATATGAAATTCTGATCCTCATTTGTCATAAAGAAGTGTCATAAAGAGTCTCCACACTCCGAAAGAAGTCTAGCCAGTAGTCAAGTCTTGTTAAACGACGCTTCGTCCATTATGTATGTCCTAACGGCGGTGTCACTACACTATCCGCCACCGCCCTCCAATGACATGAAGATATAAGAGTGCAAAATGAGAGACATCTGTTCAGTCATCAGTGAGGAAGTAGGGTTCAGGTTTAATCAAAGTCTACACGACTCCCACCGACGCAATAATATATATTCAAGACTGCAACTTAATTTACATTTCTGATAGAAAGTCCACAATTTTGGCTCGTAAAAAACATGGCTGCCGATATGAAATTAGCTTTGAAGGCGGCAGTCGACAATAAATCGATAAAACGTTATTTCCATTTTCATAAAAGAAATTGTTCAACTCGTAAAATATTAAGTGGTTCATATCTAAAGTCTTAACGTAGTACATAAAAGCTAACTACTTCGGTACGAAAGAATGGCCATCAAATTAGATGTGTAAAATTATGATGACCCATAAAGAAAGTAGAGCCAGGTGCAACTTTGTAGATCGAAACTTGAGGAAAAAAGGATCTATAATATTATTTCCTTCTGCTACTTCTCCTTTAAAAGGTAAAGATACGACATAAAATCGAGTTTGCTTGCTTTCTGCCCTTAGGGTGACATCCAGCTATCTAGAACCTTACGTCATCCGTGCCTGCCTATTGGAAACAGCCCCCTGCTAAGGTATGCAAACCGTGTCACATATCAGCTCCTGTATTCCTTTCGCTATAATCGAATAAAAAAACGTTGCCTCCTTTTCAAAAGGCTGTTCGCGTCTGTATAAGAAAAGCATCCGTTGCTTTTTTCTGCTGCGGCACAAGAGATACATAGAAAGCATATTCGAGAGAGGAGATGATTTTCATCAACAGATGAAAGGTGAAATTGATTTGCCACAAAGAATCAAAGTGCTTTAAACTCGATTCCATCAAAAATAAAATATCGGTGATAAAAGGGGAATGAAATTTGTTGCTATAAACTACATTACAAAATGTTCCAGCTAGGTATCGAATTGAGGTTATGTGTTTGTATAAACATTGGACATGTAATATCTTCCAGTGCAAAGGTTATTACAACCTACATGAAGATATGGAGCAACATTTACAGCTCCAAACAAGAATTCATTTGTTTCATTTGATCAAGCAAAAACAAAAGCAGAGCTGCAAATAACTCAATGACACATAAACTCAAATCATTACAAAATAATGAAAATTCCTCACTAGAACGTAACTTCGATAAAATACTATTCACGGAGCAAGTTGGCTCAGTTAGTAACTTTTGGACTTGAGATCCGGAAGTTTCGGGTTCGATTCCGTGGCCGTCCTTCTGTCCTTATGTCCTTCTGTCTTTCGTTGTTTCCTTATAGTCGAGACGCAAATATTACAAATAGGAAAGTACTTCTAGGTCACGATCGGCTCCTTCCCATCGTCATTCCTACTTATCCATCATCATAATCTCCATACTATCATCATAATCATTCATCCATCACCATTGCCTAGTTGCAGAGCAGTGGGACGTTCAGAAACACACGAAGTTTTTATTTGGTGGAGGTGCCGTGTTCTCGATTTTACACTCTGGCAAGAAAATTCAAATTATTTAAATCGATGTAAGCCATCTCGATGTTCTCAATAGAGTCCCAGTTTAATACTCATTTAGGATTGTTACCTCCAGCCCATCCCGGCCGCGTTAAAGAGGGCATCAGCGAAAGTTAAACCTCCATTAGCTATAAGTGGGCAATCTTTAGCGCGGTTTGCCCCGACAGAGGGCGCGCTGGGCTGACCACTGACATTACACCCTCCGGCCTATCCAGGATACTAGAGATGAGTTTTCTTTTCGGGGAAAACTCGCCACAGTATTTGAGTCGAGACGGTTGGGTCGATCCTCTCACCCACCCCATTCCCTCTTCTCTTCCTTTAAAACCCAACCCAGAGATAGAAAGAGCCTCGCGAGAAAGGAGAGAGAAAACTCCGTTGCGACATCCTTGTTTATCCCGCAAGTTTATTTTTACGAGGAAAATGCCGAAAATGCCAGATAAGACAAATATGTTTCGTGGTATGGTTTCTAATTTCGTTGTGGTGTCTAATATAAAATGTGTGGACGTGTATGTGTGTGGGTGTTTTAGATATGAGAGAATGTGATGAATTGGGTTGGAGAGGAATGGGAGAGGGTTGCACCGATATTAACTTTGTGGCGCGCCACATTCCCGCATAACTAATGTTTCTCGGAGGGAACCCGAGGAAATCTTGCTACCATTGCACAGAAGAAGACGCTCAGAAATATGAAGATTGATGTGATGTTATAAATTCTGTGAAATAAATTTTTTATAATTTTATTTCTTTCCTAGACAAAATGGTGTGTCGGTGTGAAATGCAAGCATGCATGAGCTGGTAGGATAAATAATGTGGTAACAAAAAGAAGGGGAGACTTAAGACATACAATTCGCTATGAAGATGCAGTGGTACAATAGATTCAAGAGTTTTTATAGCCTCTGGTATAATGCAAAATCTAGCGTTATCTATCATGTTTTAAGAATAATAATAGTGTTTTCATATCTTCATTGATCATGCGCATAAATGATTGAAAATGCATTTTCTTATGGGGATTGCTTTGCATTTTAAACTTCTAAAGCGATTTGCGCCAATACTTCTTTACATAGGGAAGTCAATTCTAATGTGCTCTTTATGCTGAAAAATCGGTAAAGTGAATTTACATGTGAAAGAAAAACCAAGATTTTGATCATTCTTTTCCCCCATTCGGTCGAAGCAGAGGGAAAATGTAGTTGACTTTCATTCAATGATAATCTTGGTGACTCTGTGACCTCCTTCCAGACACAACTAAAATGATTGATTCTCTGGAATGGTGGATATTTTAAAGATAATTAAAGAGAGTCTGCAGAGTTTTCTCATGCGCACATCAAAAAGTAAACTCTAATAGCTAAACAGCGCGTGGCATCACGAACAGCTGCAAACATTTACGAAAACCCGAGAAAACAATGAGGAAAATAGACATGAGAAACACGAGAAAGTTGTTTCGGTTCACAATTTCAGAAGCAGTTTGAGAAAAACTGTGAGCTTTTAGTCGTTTCGGTCGCCTGTAGCTCTCCTGATGAAAGCTCGTGAGACGCGATACCATAATGTATCGTTACGATTCATTTAGCGATCGTTAACTGCGGTACATTCATGGCACTTTCTCTTGGTTTTTTGTTGTGTTTTTGCCTGCACTACCCAGGTCTCACCCCATTCGATATGAAATTTTGCACACACGTTAATGTCATAAGTGTGGTCTCGTGTATTTTTTTTTTTTATCAAAATCCTCTGATTGATTGTAGAGACAATACTTTTTATTGATCAAAATCCACTTAACCAATAATAACATCTTTATTGTTTAACTTTCCACTAAAATTAGCAGATAAGTAATACAATTTATTTATAGGCAATTTATAATACGTAAGTCGCCACTCATAACGTGTTTTTTAATCTTCTTCCTCCTCTTCTTCTTCCTCCTCCTCTCTTCTCTCCACCAATGCACTCCATCTCTCATCATCTTCCCACCATCGCTCCTGCTCCACAATCTCATAGTTTTCCACTCCTCTTGCCATCAAATCACCTCGTCAAATCACAATAAAATCACTTAACCAATGCATAATCAAAATTCGAGGGCTTGCGTATCAACACGTAGTAGCATTAAATATCAACTACTTTTAGGAGACCTGCAATATTAACTTGAAACATGATTTAGTTAGTCTTAAAATTCACCTTCCCCCCCCCCCCCCCCCCCCCCAAGTGAGTTCTCCTCACCGCCTTCTATTTACCACCGCATCCCGCTAACAGGTTGCTCATCTTCCACGGCGTCTAATGTAAAAGTAGTGACGTCGCAAGGGACAACCGAGGAAGCATCTCTCGACTGAAGTAGATTTGCAGGCATGCTCTGCGGCTAGCCTAAGCCCCAGGGGTGACTCCGAGGCACGAGGATGCTATGGAAATGAGCAGACATATTCTGACTGACAGCTAAGCCAAAGCGCCCCCCTGGAATACAAAAGCCCCCCCTTCAAGCCGAAGCAGTGGATAGTATGAAGAACACGTATTGAGTCGACTCATCCCTTGTGGATGTGACGGTGTCGTTCTGAGGGCTGTTTTATGTTGAAAGGGTTAATTGGTTTTATATTAATGTTTTACAAGAGGAAACGAGTGTTTTAATAATAATACAACTCGTTTAACAAAGGCGGCGTAAGGGTCCTTTTGTTGCACAGGTGCAGATCAAAAGCTTCTGAGAGTTTGTCTAATTTCCTGATAAATAAAGTAATCAACCACTAAATGTAAAATTGCCTTTCATGCAGAAAATGAGAATAGCTCGTATTATAATAAGGTATAACAAGTATACAGTATAATAATATTATGTATATCGTTATAAAAGCTAGCTTTGTGGAACTTTTCGTCGTAATATTTAGTTAATTTGATATTACATAATCTACATAATTATAACGAACTCTTATAAAGATGAAGGGTGTTTTATGTTAAAATTCTTCTGAATAAAGTTACAAAATTGGTTACGACAAAAAACGAATTGTTTGTTGGTGTAGTACCTTGGCATATAATTAAATACTCATATGAATGCTTTACATTTAAGCATAGGTACTTGCTTAAATAATAAATTCTTAGATTTATTTTATTCACATATTAAATTTTTCTAGTGTCAGGGACATAAAATGAGAAGAGTAGGTAAAATTATATTTAATCAGTAATCAGTCCTTCCGATGTCATTGAGAAAAAAAAGCAATCTAAACAATGTAGTTTTCTTCATACATCTGTCTACTAAATAAACCACGCCCACACATTCTGCTGGAGGCCCTCATAAGAAAAACACTCTCCACACCATGATTAGACGTCCCGACGGCGTTCTCGGCGTCGCCGGGCGTCGAGGACAGGGCTAATTGCTTCCACACAATCGCAATACATCAATCATGTGTGGAGAAAAGTAAAAAATTGTGAACATAGGCTGGCCTTTTGTCCGTGTTGTTAGTTATAGCGTCCGCTTTTCATCTTGGCGGGATGTGTGACAAAAAGAGAAAAGGGGAAGGCAAATGCGAACTTGGCACTCGCGGTTGGGCGACAAAAAGAATGATTTATATCACGACGCAGTGTATTGCACAAGTTCCACTGTTGAGATGGCGAAATATCTTCATTATTGCTTGAGAGATGCATCCAGTTGTTGATTCATTTCATTTCTAGGTGCATTCTCTATTTCATTATGTGATGTTAATTTACTTCCAGCGTTTGTATAATCAGTTTTGAATTTGAGAAGTGAAGTAGCTGCCCTGACAAAGCGAAATAGGGGCAACGTTGAACGTCAAAGAGTATATTGTATGTGCACTCCCATTGTAAATTTAATCAAATAAAGAACAAATACAAGAAAGTGGCACGACCAACTAACATGTAATTGTATATTAGAATTTCATCAAGGTAACAATCACATTTGCATTTTTTTATCGAAATAAGTTGCACAAAGCGATAGTTTAAACTATGGTTTAAATAAAAAATTAATACGTAGTGGTGTCAAGAAAAGTGTAGGCTTCAGTAGGAACCTATGGGTGTTATAAGTTCAAAAAATTTTGACACCCAAAAAATATAAGTTAACTGAATTAATTTTTAAACGGTCATTAAGTAGCAGTGCTGACTTTATTGAGAGAACATTGAGATGGAAACCGGCACCTTCACCGTACCAGAAAACCATCGCTAAGTAGCTGAATGTCGGTAGAAACCATCTACATATATTATTCATAATCACTATCATTAGCATTACGACGTTATCAGAGAAGCTATTAGCAGAGCAGCACTCTTTTAGTCTAATCTCTTTCTGACGAGGTTTCACGATCTATAAGATTGGAGCAGCTCAGATTAGCTTTCATCCTTCGACTCGGGAAAACAAGATAGCCAACATATCGCCATCGGGCGGAGGTTACATTTTAAAAGAAAAGTATCGAATATCAAATCATCTAAGTGGTAAACGAACTTAGCTCCTGGTTTAAGTGAAAGATGAGTAAGCGATTGGAGTGCTCCACACGGGGTGCGTCCATTAATAATTCAAGTATCGGAGAAGTCGAGTAGTAGGTGGGAGGGGTTGGGGGGGGGGCTGCTTTATTAAAAGAGGTGAGGATTTCTTTTCGGTTTCACTTTCATACTCCCGCTTGTATGGAAGCCGGTCAAACATGAAGCCATGAGCTATTTATAGCCATCTTCGTTGAACAAAAATAGTTGTACATTTTTTATATTAATTGTGTTTGTTTTGTTTGTTTCTTTGTTTGTTCAATTATCGAATGTTTCTATTCCAAGATACAATATTTGTCTCGATACTTTATTGGTTATTGTTTATAAATAAAGTACCTATAGTTTTTAAGAGAACTATCTGAAGCTCCCTAAGAAATTGTTTGTCAAAATAAGATACATTTTAGAACAATTTTAGCTTATGGAGAATTAAAACCATTTATATGTTAGAGTTGCATCAAAATAGATGAATTTTCAAAAAGATATTATATACAAATGTTCAAAACATCCTGTACTTTGTCACTTTATTAGGGATAAAGAGTCTTCCTTCCTCTACGCCATTTTGCTTCTCGTATAATGGTCGTATAAGAACATTTTATCATAGATTTTCTCTCTGTTTTAATATGAACACACCATAGCGTGCTAAACTAAGTAAATATAAAGATGTAATGCTATTAGAGTGCGTGCACATGATTGTTACTCTACAAGTTGCGTGTACCGGATAAGAGCAAAAAACATCATCCACTCCCAGTTCAATGTTTTCTGAAGCAAACAGAATTGCGCTGAAGTTCACTCGTCCTCGCGGTGAATCGATGCTACATCTTGAAGGGTTTAAGCAGTTTCAAAGTGTCGGATTATATTGCAAGTCTGCGAGCTTAATGAGATGCATATGTGCAAGAAGATGAAAACCATTCGCATCAACTTGCATGCATTTTGATGAGAAAATTCGACATGCGACAGAAAATGAGATTGGTAAATGTAAATGAAATTTTCCACTCTTGTATAGAAAATGGTTTATAAATATAAGATAACGTGTGCGGTTATGTTTGGGTTTTCACATGAAGATACAATATTGTGTAGGTGGTATTTTGTTGACGTTGCTTGAGGAATAAATAGAAAATGATACGAGATGCAATCAAAGATGTTATATTTTCAGAGAATGCGCTGGTGCTGCATTCAATGCATTTATACGGCATACTCTCGGAAATATTATTACGTTTCCATGAGAAAAGAGAGACATTTCCATCACGGAGAAAATTGCTTTACTGTATAGTTGTTTTGTTTTTGTGTCTCGTCGTAGATTTTAACAGGTCATCATTCAAAATACGGTGTGTTTGAAAATGCTTTGAACACTGCAAATATTAATATGTATGACTGAAAAGTACTGTCGTAATTTTCAGTTTAATTTCAATGTTGATATTCAAAGCGATGATTTCATATGACGTTCCGTCTGTGAGTCTTGGGGCTATTGCTTTAATGAGGCGCCAGTATAACATTTTTCCCGTTCTTCATTCATTTTTGGGATAAACAAACCAGTAGGTAAGTATAATTGTAGTAAGAAATCATGACCTCGAAAATTAATTATAATTATTGTCTAGAATTATCCTCAATGATCAAATAACCAAAATCTCACATTATTTTCCTGTGAGTTAAAAGATAAAAAAAAATATAGTGTAAGAAAAGATAAAAAAAAAGATAAGATAAAAGATATTGTAAGTAAATTTGAGGGGATTCGTGAAAACAAACTCATTCTTCAATTATCACTTAAAAATGAAAACGGAAATGAAAACGATGCAACCAAATATCTACGTTGCTTCCAACAATTAAAAATGCATGCAGATCGTTCAAGAAAATACGTCCATGATGTTTTAGTGAATTACAATAAAATATCCCTAAAGTAAGTATTGCATATGTATCACGGAGTCGGCATTAGCAATAATTCCATAATTACAAAACATAATTTATTTACAAGATTTCGTTTTTTGAAAAGTTAAAAAAAATCACACCTAAGGGAACACATAATATTGACATAAATAACACTTACACACCTTGAATCTCAAAACATCCATACAAAAATAAACATTTACATTATTTAATCATTAAAATAAATCGCTTAGGGAACTGCCACGGGTTTTGTAGATATCCGCTTTGTATTTGTATTGTGATACATGAGCAATGATTGTTTTTATTTTCAATGCGAATGGAATGAAAGCTCTCTGCCGCAACAGTGGCGCTGCCACGCGACCGAGAACGGCGAGCTTCAGTCGTGTTATTTTCATGAAATAACCACAACCAACGTTCGGTTTTGAATCTACCGAGCAATAATAGAAGGTTACCTTCGACCACAAAAGCACTGATTTATCTTGCGGTAAAGTTCTACTGTCGCAGAGACCAGCTTTTCGGAACCACAAAATAATATAGAATTAATAGGTAAATGTATGAGCTTTCATAGTGTTTTGAGAGCGAACTGGGTCGAGAAGCATGTGCCAAATTATGGTTATTTTATCCGTTTTCCAGGAATTTTAGCAGAGCTTTGAAACTGAGTTGTAAATTCTAATCCAAAATTAACAACCTTTCTATGATAAAACTCATTCCATATTTATCTCAGAAAATAGCAGATGTGAATATTCATTGAAACATTACAAAAGTCGAATTATTTTAAATCTAAGTTAAAATATATTATTTTGTCGATCGTCTAGAATTTCGCACCAATTCATGACGTTAAATAATCATTGCAAGTGTAGCAAACCAAGTATACATTTAATATCAGTTTCGCGAAAGAAGGAAAACAAACGTTTTCCATTATTTTATGAACTCGCAAAACCCGTGGATTATTGCTGATTTCAAACACAGCGAAACATCAAAACAACCAACGAAAAATTTGAATCATTTAGTGGCAATCTCAATTTTCCTGCATTACATATTCCTCTTTTGTAACTAATATCCCCCAAATTCCCAGTTCAAATAACAACAACAACCACATAGATGAACAAACACATTATAGTTCATCTAGGAAAATGTTCAAGCAAACATTTTCCTTTTACATTTTGGAAATACTTCAAACACCATTTATCACATTCTAAAACTTGCCTTCATTGATAATCTCGAATTTATTCCGTGATATTCAACTATCCATACTGCATTATTATAATGCGCTAATGTATTCATGTATATATTCCACCTGGTTGCGGGGTTGGTTGGCAGCGTGGTTGTTGCCCGGTTTGCATCCCTTATCTTCAAGTAAACTCCAGCTATTTGCATGTATATTGGTCGTCCATGTCAACTCGGCTCGCAATATCCAAACTAGAGAAGAAGTTTTACTTTGCGCAGACTTGAAGCAGACAGTTCTTCAAGTTTTACTAACATCCCAGTAATAAGTTCAGTATAGCGATATGATCTGTCAAAAAAGAAAGTTTTCGGGGAATTTTTATCGAGTGGGCCGGAACGAGCGTTTATATTTTACTATTTTGGTTTCTCGGCTGGAATCGCAGCCAGTAAGTTGATATTTTCTTTAGTTATTCGAACGAAAGAAGAACGCCTACGATTTGTGAGCGATTTTCTTGGGAGGATACGGCAAAACGAAAACGTAAAATAATATGAAATAAACGTTAGATTTTTACAGTAGTGAGTTTTTACAACTTGAATTCGCGAGATCGTGAAGTTGTTGAGAAAATAAAACATTGACAAAAGCTAAATAAAATATGAAATTTTGCTAATTGAAAAATAACGTCTTCATCTAAGAATCGTAGAGAAAACGTTTCTTAAAAATAATAATTGTTAGTTGATATTAGTCTATTTTGACTCAAGAATTATTTACACTGTACACCATATGAATGGGATGGGAGAGAGCTGGGCAAGTGAAAGATAACAATAATATTATCTTACATTTGCTACGAGGCAGATATGACTGTCAATGTCTTTGTGATCTTCTAAAGAATTATCAACCAATATTAACTGCGTCGCATTAGCTTCAGATATGAACTGTCATCCACAGATCAAAGTTTTCTACTGTCATAATACTTTGCGAGTGACATCTATTGATTTACGTTTGACTATATCAATATTCCCTCCACTAGAATATTGCCTATCGCGAGTGCAATTAAACTGTTCTTTCAAACTTGAAGATCATTCAACGATTTCACCAAACCTTGGATCAAGTTTGAAGTTTGAGTGCTTTTTGAGAGTGGCTTCGCGGTAGGCGGTAGTGAGGGGCGGAGACGCTATTTTAATGACATATTATTTTGAATGGGGCGGAGCAATCGATTATGTATAAGGGATTAAACCATAAAATAAAATATTCAACGTTTAAAAGTCGAAGGAGGTAAAAAAGTTTTTTCATTCCTCGTTTTTATGGATTCGAATTGTCTAGCATGGAGTCAAACGCATATCGGTAAAAAAAGGCGAAAGGAATATTATGAAAATATGAATTGAAATGAAAAGTTAGACGCTCATTTTATAATCTTCGTCGTAAAATGTGCGCCGTTAAAAAGCGAAGTAATTGCTTTTTTCAGACACTGAGCTGAATACAAACGTATGGGATGGATTGTGAACCGCCTCCAAATTGTCTAAACATCCACTAAAGCTGTCAAGCTATCTCCTCGACGCCGATCAAACTCAGGCAACTCGGTTCGTATCCCGGCTCCAGCAGATTTAATCACTGTCTGACGTCACTCCAGGATTATTGATTCAGAGTTCTATCTCCAATTTCTGTTAATAAAGAACTTCGAGACAAAAGCTCTCATCGAAATGGTGGATATTTTGAACAAATCAAAAGGGGCTCGAATCTTATCTTACATTTCTGCCCTTTATTCATGATTTTTTTTTTGTATAACGAGTACTTGGAAAAATGGTGCACTCATGATAATGAATCCGCGGCGTGTCTAATCGGGCCCCTCTTTACCTTTTGACCCGGTTAATGGAACTCACAGCAAAAACCGTTCTTTAATCCACTTATGAGAAAAGAAAATATCCATTAAATAATTTTTACGTCACGTTTTTATGAAAAGGTTTTCCGGGACATTTCCTTTTAGTCGGCGGGAAATGTAATTTAGCGGGGGGCTCTTGTGCCCACTCAACACCCGTGTATCGCTGGGAGAAGAATCCCCTCTATATACGACGGAGAGGACGCTTTTAGTGATACAAATTAGTTTCCTGGCGACTTGAAAGGGTTGCTTTAGAAGGCGTTGAGCGCGACACGGAAGAACGTGTGGCTACGGACAGGCTACTCTTGGCCGTTTTGTGACATTAACGACTTGGTGTCTTTTTCATAATGGTGCGCTCGAGTTGAGCACGATATGACAATATGAAAGCGACCAAATGCTGACAGATATTGCTTAAATCTAACCCAGTTTTGATACTATGATATCAAATTCATTATCCAGTAAAGTGAAGAATTGATATGTGATTGTTAAACAGGCGTTGGATAGTGCACTTTACCTTAACGCATTCATCATTCCAGCAACTTCCTCTTTCGATCTTTGTAAGAAACGTACCTGCAAGAAGAGAAATAACAATGTTTAGATGATGAAACATGAAAGCTTTTACAGAGTACAGATTACGAGTTAAGACCCGCTGTAATTAATGTATAATACTCCTGCGATGTTCAAGTAATAATTAGTGATAATTAGGTATCAAAATAAGCCACTTAAAAATAAAGTATTTCTTCGAAGATCTTTCTGAAAATTGTTAATAATTTAGTAGAAAAGTATGTTTTGAAATTTGTTAAAATGATTGTGTTCAACTTAGCAAAGCGTTAATGTAGTAGTAAAGAAAATAATGTTATACGTATAGGTATATTTTGTACATAAAGTGAAATATACATAGGAAGGTTCAGTAAATTGTTACAACAGGTTTCTGTGTGGAGGTGCCAGGTTTTGACAACACCTCAACAGCAAATTTATTCTCGCATGGCGTTTTATAGTTAAAAACAATCTGCACGACATTTATCAATTACACTTAATTACTGAATAAAATCTACCTTCATTTCCTCATTAAAAGTAATCACATAATCTACAAGGTGCCGATTTCCTTCATCCCCTCTTCTCTTAACACAATCCGTCTTCTTAAGAAGAAAAAATATAATGATGTTCGGAATCCTCGAGGAAAAATTGGAAAGATGTTATTCTCGTGATATCAGTGACAAAAGACTTTGTAAGAAGAGTGTGGGGGATAACTCAAAGTCGCTAAGATAAATTGCATCGTTAGCTTGTATAGAAACCCTTACCATGAAAAAATCTAATTATGTAGGTATTAAAACTTGAGCGAATTAGTATAGTGATGAAAAAACTTCTTGTATGTTACGTGGGAAATCTGTTGAAGAAAGCTAAGCGGAAAATATCTGGTGTTATTATAAAATAGAGAATATTGTAGAAGAGCAAGCAAGAGGTTGAATTACAAGAAGGGTTCTAATGAACACTAACAAAGCATAGGATTACATTGTAGTAAAAACTTAAAGCGTCTTAAAAGTAAATTGCTCCTCATAAGTTTTCGAATATTGTAAATTTCAGTGAGGGTAGCACCGCTGAGTTTATTTCTTACGTGCCAAAGTAAACGATTTTTCTGAAAGATATTACCTAATTGTAGGAGAAGCAGTAATAAGTCCGCTGAAAACGCTTGATTATAATTTTGTTACAAAGTTAAAGGTGCTTTACGCTAAAACCAGAATACGAGCAAATTTCCAAACAAATAAGTTTCAGCACGACGAGGGGCTTTGCTAATTAGCAAGATTTGATGTACTATTCGAGAAATTAACAAGAAATTTAATTCCGAAGAGATGTAAACCGAAGTGGCAAAAATAATGATGTTGTTTAATCAGCTTTCGCGGTCTAGCGAAGAGGATTTTCAAAGACGCTCCCAACTCGAATCCCAAAACTTCAAACTTAAATTTAATTACTTAAACTTAATTAATAATTAAACTTGAAAAGAAAAACGTTTCTTCCGACTAAATTAGTGTGATGTTCATTAACATCCACACCGAATGGTCGGAAATTCATCCCGCAAGTCTTATTCAACAGTGTATTCCCTGATCCCCCCGTCGCCGCGCTGTTTGACAGATCGGGGGGTCACGGGTCACCGCTCATGCCACTTCCATCAGAAGCTACTTTAGCGAGGTCCAGATAGTAAACGCGTCCTCCCAGATCCAGGTGATTGATCTCGCGTCGCAGGGCATCGCGGAAACTTAACGCTGGGAGGCGTTGCGATCGGATTGTGGGGAGAGAGTGATGAAATGAGAATCGGAGTAGTCTTTTAGTAGACTTTCAGAGAGGACGAAAGGCTCGGGGGTTTTATTATAACGAGGGCAAAAAGCACTTTGATTTCAGTGTTATATTATTTATAAGTTAGAGTCGGTTTTTCATTGCTCCTCGGATAAATTTAAACAATTGATAAGATCTATATTGCATGGCAATTCAGTCAATTCCATTCCTGGAATACCAACTTTATGGCTGTTAAACTTAAAAATTGATTTAAAACAGCATTGAAATACCAGTCCTTATTCGTTAAAAATATTGAAATATTGAGATAACAATAATTTTCAGTACAATAATGATTCAAGTAGCGTGCTTTATTAAGAACTTTGAAAGTGTAGTAATAAGGACGAGAAAAATAAAACCTATTATGAACAGTTCAAAGTTTACAAACATCCATCTTGAAGGTCAGACATAACCGTGACAAGTTATCACTGAATCAATGTTTATTTATGACGTAGTATCATTTATGCATGAGTTCCCCCCACCCCCACCCCCCACGCCAAATCCATTTAAGACGCGAGACGGGACGAGATCCTTTCTTAATCCTCCAATTTCAACTAGACTAATTAATCAGAACGTCAGTTCGGGCGAGGAGTGAGACTAGCTGGAAGTGACGTGGCCTTCATCAACACTCGGCCGCCCCCACCCCCTCCCCCACCCCCTCCCCATGGCGTTTAACAAGCGTGGTGGAGACAAGAGGCAAGATATCTCCCCCCTCCCCATCCCAATCCCCTCCCCACGGCCGAGCAAAATACGAGTCGTACTAACAGCGTTAGAACATTTATGTAGGGGATGTTTAAAATGTAAATAAATTGTAATTCCAATTTAAGAGCTCTTTAATTTATCTGTTACGAGCTCTTTTGTTTAGATTTTAAAACCGATACGAGCGTAACGTTTCTACAAAAGCTTTTTAGTGGAAAAAGAAGTAGTCGTTTTCGAGCTTTCAAAGGAAATACAGTTGAAATTTCAAGTACTCCATGAAATTCGATACTCACAGAGAGAATATTTCAGTTCTTTTAATTAATGAACGCAATTAAAAAATACAACCGTAATTTTTATTCCGACAAAAAGCTCGAGACACTTCCAACGAGAGCTCTTGAGGAAACCTGGCGCCTCCACCGCGTTAACGCGATGCACACGTTCTTCCTTTGTGTACACGAAATTCGGGAGAAGCAATTTGTTAAAAAGAAACTAATTATACGGAATTCTTGAAGGCGTATTACAAAATCCACGGACTAAAATGGTCCACATAAGTAGAACGAGTCCTTGCCAATTTCCTCTCTCAGCAGTCTTTGTCATTAGGCCAATAGTTTACATGCAAATAAGGAGGCAAATTGTAGACTCGACATGAGGACGTAATTCCGTCGACGAGATGGACGTAAACGACCGCCTGGAGTTCACGTCCCCCGAGCAAAGAATAGAGAGGAAGATGGGAAGGATTACATGAAGAGCAGGATACTTTCCTTCTTGTTTACATCCGCCATTACCAAGGCAACGACGCAACTATGTATTGTGTTTTGTAAACCGCAAGGAGAGGGCGGTTGTGTTCAAGTAGAATGTGCGGCTCTAGGACACACATTATAGTGCAATTTTCGGTTGAAAGTAGAATGTGGTGCTCTCCGGCATATTGTTGTTAGTTGCAAGTAGAATGTGAGGCTTTAGGACACATTATGACAGTTCCGTTTGTTAGGCAGTATTTGTGGCTTTTTAGAATAAAACCAGTCATGGTTAGTCTAGGATTACGTGTTTGAAACTAAAATATCAGTTACCTATAGATGCACGTTGATGTATAGTATACGACTTTCGATGAGTATGGCTCCAATGCACACAATTTCAGGTGGCAAAACTTTAAATAAAAACACTTCACAACTCTTGGTCACCAGTTTTATCCAGAATCCAACATATAAAAGTTAGAATCACTTCTCCACAACGAAAAGCCAGATTGTCTAACTTTTAGCTCAAAGTAAAAGAAGAGGAAAAAACAGTTATTCCTTACAAAAGACACGGGCAATAAAATATCTCTAGAGTCAAATGAAATTCAGCAGGGTTGCATCAATTTCATCTAATCTTCGTCTCTTGAAATAAAAAAGGAGGCATGCTAGGGGAGGGATTTAATGGAGTGAGGGTCTGACATAATCGAGAGTAATTTATCTCAAGGAGTAACGAAATGAAGCTATCTTGTCTGGACTAGATATGTGTCTGTTTTGATTTACTATGTGGGCGGCCGAGAAGAAGATGCGGACGATGATTGATTTGGCGGTGGCAGGGAACTCGGGGTTACTTCGGACTGTTTCGAGTAGGGAGATTCGACTGAGTTAGTTGTAGTGTGAAGATCGACAAGCAAAACACTCTCACAACTTACAATAATACATAATCAGATCTTCAATAGTAGGTAACAAGTGTAAGTTTTTATTTTGTGTCAACATGAATACGTGTTCAAAAAGTTTGGAGCATTTTGCCTCGAGTGTGGACTTGAGACATGAACTTTATGATAAGATATTATACACATAACAAAATTTACATCCCGTATCCCGTTGAGGATATCTAGTTTTTAACTTAAAATATTTTAATTTTTGTAAATATATTCAAGTTACAAAACATTCGGAGTTTTTTTTGGCAACGGGACTTGTGAAAATAAGTTAATAGACTGCTGGGATGTAGATTTAAAAAAATTATTTGAGTCAACAGTCATTATTCATTTTTTTTTAGGCTTTGTGAGTGAAAAATTAACGATGTTAAAATCATCTTCTATAATATTCACCCAACGGGAAAAACATTTCCCGCATAATAACCTTTTTTCACGTTCTCGCACTATGGATTGATTTGATTTGATGCTATGAACTATGTAAATGTTCGTAATATCGCCCCTAAATCTTCGTATCCTAAAATAGGACATAAAAACATCCATTCGTCCCCGAAAGTTAAGGATCGGTCAACATTAGACAAATTGAATTTGTATCGTACCTGTGTATAACTTGATCAACCTCTGACTTGGTCGACGGGTGAGATGGTGGGAGGTCGGAGGGGAGAGGGAGGCAGGTGTGAAACACTATTTTGTTTTGCATTCTGCCGTCGCCTCTCTCCGAGGAATAACAATGCGCCGATGATACGGGGTTCGAATCTCGCCGAGGACGGATACAGCTTTTGTTCGTGGAAATCACGTGCGACTCGCGTTATTTATTTCTCACCGCGCATGTCTGAGGGACAGACTTTCGTCGCTCTACAGAGACGAGTTTCATGTAAAGTCAGTGGAATTACTCGATGAGTCGGTTTGTATGTCGTAAACACGAGCGTTTCTGTGATGCAACAATATGAACATTATGACATTGTAAGAAATGTCCTAGAAAAATAGCATGATCCTCTATATAATTACCATTGAATATTTTGTATAAATTATGAACTAAAAAAGTCGTAGGTAAGGTTCTTTTTGATTCAAATACACATGAAAAATATGATATAGCCTCCACACATTTGTGTGTATTGTAACTTCATTTATGATCCCTATTTGCCATTGGCACTTGCTCAAGGAATAAATCATATTTTTGATACATACATATTTCATGTTTTACATGTTTGTACATGTTTGTAATTTATAATAATTCTAGCATTAATCATATTTCTTATATTTACAATTTACAATAATGTTATACTGTGTCCTTGAGGCGTCCATTTTATAATGGCAGTGTTTTAAATAAAGTTATCTCTATGTATCTTGATACATATATGTTTCTTATTTAAAATGAATTCTAAAAATATTCTCCAATGGTGTTGTTGAAATGTTTGCCCGAAAGGTGTAAAAGCAATTCTGTCAGGTGTAATAATTAGCTCATTAGACTGTGAAATATTTCCATGACGTAATCCTCGGAAACAGTTGTTTACGTTGATGCTCGAATGATGGGGTTGGAAAATGCCAATGTAAATAGAGAACCCGAGGCCAGGAAAAACAAAAAATTTAATACCTACCTACCAGGATTAATGAAAAGCTTGTGATGTTTTCCAATATTTTCAGGAATTTGAATATTATTTTAATGGATATGCAATGCAAAATATCGTGTAGGTACACTAGGAAAACGCTCGGTGTAACGCGTTGATGAGCGAGCACCGACACGCACGACATCGTCAATCAAGCACGATCCATTCAATCAAAGATAACTAACTATACATTATTTATTACCAATTTTCCCTGCAACTTTTCATAAACACTCTGGATCAATTAAATAACATATTATTGTACTGATATTTTTCCATCAATCTCTTTGGACAGATATTCAAACACTTAAAACAGCAATAAGTCTGTAAATTCTTGACCGATTGGGCTGGAAATGTGTAAAATATGATGTTATCTAGTCAAAACGTCGTTTTCATAACTGTGAAACACAATCCATATCGTAAAATAAATTATTTTAGATAAGGTATACCTATACCTATGTATATGAAATACATACATTACATTTTGACTACATTATGTATTGCAATATGATCAACTAAGAAAAGAATCTGTCTTACTTGATATTGAGAATAGCCATCTATAAACTTTGCTTTGCTACATAGAGCAACCCAGAATGCAGTGGAATTTCTGTTTTGAAATGTCATTTCTGACAGTTATTAAAACTGTCAATAAGTGCATCTATGTTCTTGACTGGTAGGGCTGAAAATTTGTAAAATAAGAGACAATGTTGGTCTGAACGACCATGCAAAATATGAGTTTGATTGATCAGATTAATCGAAGACCATTTGATAGGTCAAATGGTGGTGTGGCTATAGGCCGTTTTAAATTAAGTATACAAATGAAAAATATTGGTGCCAATCCTTGCTAAGTTTTAAGTTGCCAATCCTTGCTAAGTTTTAAGTTGATCGATTAAACCTTTATGATTGAACGGTTCCTTGTTAATTTTCAAAAATCACAGGATCTCGTTCAAAAAATATACCTGGGACCACCCATATGATATGATATTAGTGTGTACACAATATCAGATCAATCTGTTGAACGGTCATTATTAGTTTCATATCGTTTAAAACTTTCTGCTCTAACTACCTTGCCTTGTAGATTCGAAGTCGCCGTGAATTTGACAGCCAACACGCAAAAAGTCCCTAAAATGACAAAAACTTTTGAAAATAACGACAGATTAGAGTGAAAATTGGCAAAAATACCTTAAATGTTGGTACCAATGACCATGCGAAGTTTTTAGTTAGTCGGTCAATCGGTTCCAGTTTAAATTTCAAAAATCACAGGAAAAATTGTTTCAAATTTGAACCAATTGGAGGATTTGGCTGAATTTTTTTTTGATTGGGTACAATGTTGGTTGCAATGACTTTGCTAAATTTCAAATTGATCGAACCAACCAATCGAAAGATAATTTTTATAAAATTTGAACCAATCACAAGATATCGTTCAGAAAAGATCCCAGGGATCGCATAGAATACGTTAGTATGTGTACAAAATTTCAGATCGATTGGTTGTGCGGTTTGACCTGGGCAGTGCAGGCAAAAAAAAAAAAAACACACAGAGAAAGTGCCATAAGAGTACCGTGGTGACGCTCGCTACGCTCGCTCAAAAACTAGGAATGGATTATAATATTTACTATTTCACCATGAAATACGAAGGGAATATTTAATTTTATAAACAAAAGAAATATAAAACCACACAAAATCTCTTTATGTTATTTGTTTTTCTCGTTACAAAATTAAATCCATCAAATAAAAATGATCAGTATTTTATACATAACCCCGAAGAGTGTGTTAATAATAATATTTGAAAGTAAAAATTGTTGATATGTTTTTTTTATTTGTCAAATTGGACAACGGCGCGCTCAAAACGCCACTGGCGAGAATTATTTAATCTAAAACAATATAATGTAATTCAGAAGTAAATGAATCACATAGCATTAGTAATATAGCACAGTTGAGGTGCTACAATTCAAAACGCATTTTGTCCATTTTAATTTTTTTTTCTGTTAGTGGTGAAAAAACATGACGAGCAACAATGTCTACGCAGTCTGATACTCGAGCTTGTAAAACTCACATTAAACCAAAATGTAATTAATTATGTAAACAAATGATTTCGTATCTCTTCCATGCTAATGCCAATAGAAAATCGCGCTTATCTCTCTGTTTAATGTTTATGGACACGTTTATTTTTAAATGTAGCTCCTCAATTAGAAAATATTGAATTAAACATCACATTGGGCAGTAACTAAATTTGAACAACCAGACGACCATTCCTCTTACATTCACGTCACACGTCTCAGCAAAAGCTCCCCCCCCCCCCCCCCCCCCGACATATTCCGCCGACCCAGCAATGTCTTGCAAAGGTACAAGAGAGATCGAGATAGGCGAGCTTAGAGGCCGGCTAAATGAAGTAAAGGGATTCGATGCGGGTTATTTGTTCACGAAGGCCTGCTAATTACGTGTCTTTTGTGTTATTTCTCTTCGCGATGACTGTACGTGCGACTAGCATGGGTTTCTAAGGAAGAGTACAGTCCGGGTGAGTGAATAGTGAACACAGATGGAAGGATGCACAATGGGATGAGTAGAGGAATTGTTGGAGTCTGAGTGCTCCATTGTATACTTCTTCGCTCCACGGCAGAATACAAACAGCGTCCGAGTGCACTTCGAGAGTTCGGGAAAAATGCACTTGTGTAGGTCATAATATCCTATTATTCCATTATCTCCCTAGGAAGAGAGCAATTATTTTATGAATTATTACTTAAAAAGCAAAGATCTTTGTGAAGAAGTGCATTTTACTGGAGCTGAGATGTTATCATATTTCTTAATTTGAAGTCGCAGCACACTGCAGTTCATATTTGTTACTTTGAAAAAATGTTGAAAAATTAGGGCGTCTTTTAAGAGTATGAAGAAAAGAAACCACAGGCAAGTTCCATATAGTTATCTTTAACACTTTTTTGCTTTGTGTTTAATTATGATCATGATTGAAGAATAGATCAAGCACGGACGGTCGTGGCTTATTAATAGGGAACCTTCCCAGCATGTTGCTCTTGACTGAGAAAAACCTCAGTCAGGACGAACCAGCGACGTCAACACAAGATAATATCAAACGATTTAAAAAAAAACTTCATTATGATTTACAATATTACATTAATAACTATACAACGATAAATTAGTAAAATCACAGCCACTTCTCTAACGGCCTTTAACAAAGACGCAGCTAAAATTACATTCCCATCTAAGTACGTAATTTGATGCTTCTCATTTCGCCTGGTTTTGTCATATTCCATACATAACCAGATAGCTCTGTGAAATGTGAATGTGGCTGGCATTTCAGATTAATATAAGGGAGCGACTATTTGCATAGGCCGACAGGAAAATGACGTTTCATTGTTCGAATAATTCCCGACTTCGAGACGCGATTCTGAAAGACGTCGCGACGCCAATCGCAATTCCGTTAGAACAATGACGTCATATACATCCATCTTGGACGCCGGAATATACAATGCTGCTCAGTGGCGTAATCGTCGTAAGAGTTAGTGCATGAGTTAAAATTAGCTCCGTCAAAATGAATTCTGGATTTAAAACTAACTATAGGTACACTTGGCCAAGTAAAAAAGATCGTTGAACAAATTTCAATGACTGCATTGTCATGTTCCATAACAATGAATGCTTGTTATTATCATTGAAATGATAAGTCACCTACAAGAGTGAGACAAGAAGATCGCTTAGACTGACTTCTGATGGGGCGATCTAACATTTTTCAGTCTTAATGCGCGATAATTTTTAGTTGTGCCAAATGTATCTAATCAGTTGATTCAATTCGATTATACGAACCAAACCCAAAAACATTTACAAATAATATATAAAATACTTCTTGGAAATAATTAGAATTAATACATTCTTCGCAGAGAGTAAACTCCAAGAGTACCTTATACCATAAAGGCAATACATACCTACATAACAATGAAATACGTTTGCCTTATTCTTGCTTCTCATGATATAGGGTTGTTTCACCCCTTTCATTTGCAAAACAAGTGGTTTGAATACCTACTTTCAATTACTCAGAAGTATAATAAAACAGAAACAAGTTGAAAAACACTCAACATTTCTTGGATTGTGACAGTGCGTGTCACCGGAGTTTGTGGCTAATAAACTCTACT
Organism: Leuctra nigra; assembly: GCA_934045905.1. NCBI lineage: Eukaryota > Metazoa > Arthropoda > Insecta > Plecoptera > Leuctridae > Leuctra > Leuctra nigra. The sequence continues at coordinate 28,881,288 of OW203766.1, forward strand.
ATAGACGCCGGCGTCGACGCCAATAAATCCGGCGCCAAGTGTCATAAAAGTCGAATCAAACGCACGCTTGGCTCGTTCAATAATACTTTAAAAGGCTGTAATCCAGATGGGCGTTAGCGAGTCGCCGCCACAAAGGGTGCAGTGTTTCGCAAGGTTTCGAGGTTGCTTTTCTAATAATTTGGGTTTAAAAATTATTAAAATTTTAACATTCACTTAAAAAAAAATTATATGCACAATATTTCAAACAATCTGCAAATATTTCGAATACATGAAGTTGTCGTCTAAGTATGTGCATTTTGGAGTGAAATTTATTCAAATTGAATTTTCAATTTTAACATTTTACTCTACAAAAGGAAGACAAGAGGATAAAATAAAAGGATAAAAGGAGGATACTTTTGGACTTATTTTGCTTTTCGCAATTTACGTATCATAGTTTCCTGTAATTTTCTTGGAGATTTTAAACAATTAAATTAAACACTGTTTCGTAAAGGTTTGATTGTATTTCACTGTGCTCAATCTTACATAAAAAGCAATAAATATAAAAAGTCAATTTCGCGTATCAAATCTAAACTATCCATCACACAATGTGCTTGCTATTCATTCTGTAAACACACGCAGCTACGCCACTGGTCTCAACACTGATACGGACCGACATGAAACTAGCAACGAAACCGCGATCACGGAATCTCACTCTATAGCCTATACATGATGATATTTCAGGGCGTCGTCACGAGAGAGAGAAAAAATCGAGAAATTTCCCCCCGATGTCAAAAGAATAACAAGGTTTCATCCTCCTTCCATCTCCCCGACGACCGACGGAATGACGACGATGACGGCCAGCTCGTGACGTCATCACAGATCAACACGATATACTTCGAATATCACAACGACGGAGACGAGAGGAGAATGGAGAATTAGATTCTTTATTCGATGTTTAACGACGCACTGATGTGACGCCGAGGATAATGGACTTCGAGAATGATTATAAGATGGAAGGGTTGGTAGAACTGTAATGGATGAAAAACAGAAGTCAGATGGAAATGAAAATAACATTTTCAAGGAATTATGGTTCAAATTAAAGATCTGGGATGTCAAAGAGATGCTGAAAAGAAGTTGCGTCCGCAAGTAGATATTTGCGGATGTCAGTCCTCAACACCACAAGACCGTGTGCTAATCTTATGGACGGAATCCAGCAGACTCTGGCCACTTGCGTCGATAAATCTGGAAATTCTTTTGAGCATGAGGCTGATAATATTGAAAATGAATGCAAAATGTGTATACCTTAAAAATATCATAATAGTTAGCTGTGTGTGTTGAATGGCATAACAATGATTAGTTTGCTTGTGAGATACTAGACCAGTGTCCGAGGTTATATTGATAAATTCTTAGCTTCTGAAATATAAGGATTTCCTTTCTAAGATTGTGTTGTGGAATCCTTACTTGTGCGAGCCGGTCATGATAATAAAAGCTTTTACTTGAACTTTACGGTGACCCTCGACCCAATTCGTAGATCCCGATTATGACTTACATAAATAGCGACTAAAAGAGATAACAAATAATAATAAAGTATGGCCTCTAATTCCAAATAACTTTCATACTCCTCAACAATATTCGATGGAGAGTTTATTTCGTTGTGTCAAATTTCTTTCAAACATGAAGACATTTCATGCTGAGTCAATTCTATTTTAAAACAGTTTATTGATACACGAAGACCCAATGATCAAGCAAACTTTCTGGAGCAAATTTGAAGTGCGATTTTCTTTGTTTCCCAGCAGAGACGTCGGCAGCTAATTGCGAACGATGCGCTTCTACACGGATCTGGAGAGGTGAACGTGAGATTGGGAACGATGGAGTCTGCAGGGGGGGGGGGGGGAGGACGGCGGGGTAAATTGGATTATTTTGGAAACGACGTCTAGGTACGGAAGGGGGTTCAGAGTGGAGGGGGGGGGGGGGGAACTCGAGGCGCAGAGGGATGATAACTTGTGATAACAGGAGGAAGATGATCTCTGGATGCTGGATGGAACGGAAGATTAACTTCTGATGAGGCTAATATGGCTATTGTTCCGGGTTTTATCGCGACGAGGAGATCGGTGTGATTTTAGTCGTGTCGCATTCGAGGCGAATAGACACGGTTCACAAATTTAACAGGAAAAGTGGCATGTACAGTAAAAAGTAAACTCTAAACAAGAATTTCGTGGAAAACAAAATGAAATAATACATTATTGGCTTAGATTTTAGTAACCGTTTCATTAAAATGTGAACCAAGATTATATGTTTTTTATGCATCAGTTTTGGTTTTTCTTTAGCTGTTTGTGATCCATTTTGTTTCCAAGACTTCGCCATGACGCTTCTACTCCTCCAGTTGTGTCAGCCTCCTAACTTCAAGTAGGCCGTGAGCTTGAGGAGGTTCTATCCGTCATTATCGTGTTTGCCGCTAAGTAGGCGCTAGTGGTCTGAACGTGCTAGTGGAGTATTCACCTATCTGGTGATATGTGTCTACGAACTGTATTGCAAATCTAGATGAAATTATTATTTTATACCAATTAAGCTCACAAGAGATGTAGTTAGGAATGAACAATAATGATAAAGTTGTACAATTTTCAGCAAACACCTTTTATCCAAGCTTGTACTCTCCACAAAGGATATGAATCTGACATTGCCGAATAAACCAGTCGGTGAAATATGGTTTTAAATTGCTAATTTGAAATATATTTAAAAAATAGGCTTATATATTTTATTTAATAATAACTCTGTCTAGTCTACAAAGTGAAGCTATATTCCCGGCGCAAAAAGTTTGTCGAATTCTCCAAAACGTTTATTTTTTTTGCTTCTGGTGCATCACGACGTCTCTTCGCGCCGATCTCAAAGGACGAAGTGAAATTATATTTCACGCCCGAGTAAATACTTCCGTCTCTTGGCTGATGGAGTTAGCGTCGGAGTCGTACGTAACTCGCTGCTCGAATCAAACGTCTAACTCGCTGCAGCCGAGACGAGGCACAGGGGCTCTGTGTCACTGCACCAGCCAGACGGGATAAACAGGAGCGGAGTTGAAAAACAAGGTGGAAACCGCGCTACGTAACACCTGGATATCGAACCAAGGGGATTGAATTAGCTCCTTGATCAAAATCAATCAACTGGATGCTGTGTAAAACATCACACCGGTTTGAGACATTTTTTGTCTGGGGTTTAACGTCGCACTGTTCTGCAGCGAGGCTAATGGCGACGGATGAATGATTATGATGATGATTGGGAGATGATGGTGAAGATGGAAGGTGGGAAGGAGGCGTTCGTGGCCTATTAGTAGGGTACCTTCCAAGCATTTGCCTGTCGACTGAGGGAATACCACGAAAAAAGACCCAGTCAGGAAGGACGGCCGCGGGAATCGAACTCGGGTCTCCAGAATACAAGTTCAGAGCGTTACCACTCAGCCAACCTGTTCCGTAAGACATTTTGTGCTGTGTTTTGATGATGCGACAAGATGACCAAGTTTAGTTAGTAACCTTCTTTCCGCCACGAGAAATAATTCAGTCAGAAAAGTAAGCAGCGGTAATCGAATCCGGAGCGTCCGGATATTTGTCTATCACCTAAATCAATTTCATCAGCTTTTTTTTAACAAAGAGAAATGGTTTGAACTTAAAAAGACAATAGAGAGAGTATCCACAATACGACTTGAGCTATCATCACAAATTCTGAGAATGAGTTCTTGTGGTTTACGGTCAAACTGACGTCTAAAAATATAAACCAGTGTTTGGCGAGTGAGAACTATTGCCCCTGATATTGAAACCCATGCAAAAGGAAGCCTTTAGAATACCTCGTGGCATACCGTGCCCTTTTGATTAATTAAATTATTAACACATAGAGCTCAGTATCGAGCTATATGCTGAAACTTTTGACTCTTCAACTTTCCAAAATACCCTTTGTGTCGTACATCATTAGATGATTACGCTTTTGGGGCACGCAGTCAGGTGTTACCAAATTATTAGAGCAAAATTCGCGCTGGTTTATAATATTTGTCTCGGAAATATCGAACAATAAACAATGAAACTTCAGACAGAAACTTCCATGCTTTGCGGAGGGAAATTAGTTTTCTTGGGAAGAGTTCGCGCATAAACAATGTTCTTGAATAAAGTTAAGCCATTGTTTTACAACGGAGAACAAGCCGCACTCGCGTCATTTTGCTCTTACAACACCTTTTAGTCCGTGTGAAATTTACAAAATACACCAATACAATGGACGAGGATTTGGCGACAATAAGATGCTTTTAGTAAGGATTTGCGTGAAACTGCTGTTGTACGAAATTTCATTCATTAAACTTCAAATTGTTTTGAATTGCCTTTGAAACTGCCTTTGGAATTGATAAAAAGTGATATAATCGAATAATTGCAAACATGACCGTGAATTTAAATGAAAGGAATTTATTATATCATATTACATCAATTAGGAAGATAATCAATACTATTGACATCTAGGTCCAGGATTACAGTCAGTCAGTTAATTTTGTATTTTGTATTTTTAATCGTTTCATAGACAGTTTTATAGTCATCAAATAAAATAATGTTCTCAGTTTAAATTTGCATCAAATCATTTCATTTCGTTTTAATCTCATTAGTAAAAGCGCATTAGATCCATATAAAACAAAGCTTAAAATCTAACAGAAATATGGAATTGTAACTTTTTTCCCCGACTATATTTGGTCACTGGTGCGCATCAAGCAACCAATCACATTACAGCCAGCCAATCTATGTGTAGCGCAATTTGCTCAGCTGAGTAGAAATAAACAACGAGCTTTACATAGGCCAGATACTGTTTCCCATCCTCACCTATTGTTTCGTCGACATTGGGGCAAGAAGATTGAAAAAAGCACGGCTCTCTCTCTCTCCCTCTCTCTCTATAAAGCAATAGGGGTTGTGAGGGACGAAGGGGGGTGGTTGCTAGGCTAGGGTTCAAGCCATATTATTGTCTAAGGAAAAAGATGAGATATATAAAACAAGATTCTCTTATTTCTTCCCCCTACACGTGAACAACATCTTCTCGAAATACAATCTAGAGTAGAAAACAAAGAGATGTTAACAATATTCGTTTATGGTTCGTCCGTAGAGATCGATTGAGATTCCATCTTCGGAATTAGTCCCTGTGTGCCGATATCTCTTGAAGAATCAAACGTAGTTGAACAGTTATTGAAGCTCCAGGGTGTGAAAATGCATGTGAAAGTGAATGCAGGATTATGTGCGTTATGAATATTTGCTCCGTATCCGTTCCCTCCTAGTATTAATGGAAAATAACTGTTAAATAGCGGGTGGCAGCGACGTGTATTTTCATAATATTCATATTACATGTTTATCACTTATGTCGCTTTAATACTGTGCGTAAGAATTATCATGCAATAAAGTGTTTGTTGGCCGTGCGTTGCGAATATCTTAAACTCAATACCTACATCTGCCACCAAAAGTAGTGAGAATATTTTTATTTTCTAAAAGTCTGCTTTATTCGAGATTCTTGGTATATTGACGTTGATAAATGATGCTGACAGGATAAACATCGAGATAAAACTTGTATATCATACCCTCGTCACTGTCGCAGAGTCACCAAATGTCAGGTAGGTTAGTTGTCTATTGTTGAGGATAAGGATGCGGAGAGTCGCCCCTTATTTCTCAAGAATAGAAACTCTTTCTGAGGAAAACATTTTTACGTGAAAGATTAAATATACTTGAAATACATTTTATTGAAATCTTACAAAATTATTAGATTTTCTCAAGTCCTGAAATGTAAAGAAAATTATTCACCAAGGCAATAATAAAAAATATAAAAAATTAATAAAATCGATAATCACTCAAATATATGGTAGAAGAATATATATACCTACACGCATACAATTTTTCTTGGAGCTATAATGTTATAAAAAGTCAAGTCCAACATCAATATCGATAATATATTAAAATGAATGTGTTAATATTAAAATAGGGAATAAACTCTGACTAGTAGGTTAAACTAACACAATTCTACATTCAAATTAGAACCACTATTCGAATTTAAAATATAAAATAACTATCACTATCTGCAAAGTTGTTTATTTAAACATTTGGTTCACTTATTAAAAATATTCAAATGTAATTCCAACACAGCAGCGCTACGGTAATAATATCCTATTAAACAAACCCTGCAAACACAAAATGAATGACAAACAAAATACCAAAACGTAAAACAAAACTCCAGCATCGACATGCAATTAGAACGACACGTACTTTCACAAAGTAAAGTACCATTCATTTAGCCGATTACTCGAATCATAAATATGCAACGGCTATATTCTTTATCAACATGATGTCGAGGCGTGGAAATGACAGGTGAACATGACAGCCTGTCAACGGACTGGTTTGTCATGACATGTAACCTGAGTGGAGAAGTCACAGCAATGTACAGAGAGCAATTCCATTTGTTGTTCGATTTAATCTTCGTTCGATTGTAATGTTTTCCAACGTTCAGCCATGTCACACTTGTAATAAGATTAAAAGGTGTGAAAACTCTTGTCAAAGGAATGTCAGAAAGTTGTTATCAGATGTGACATATTATAAATTACGTTTTTCAATGGAAAAGAGGAAGCATTCAGTTAGTCATTTTCTATTTTATAATAATAAGTTGTGTATGGTTTATTTTGTGCATAAAAAATATAATGGAATATAATTTTGTTAGTTATAGAGCGCATTATTTTAAAAAATTGGCATTTCAATGTAATTCGTAGTGAGTGAAAAAATAAAGGAACGAAAACAGAAAGTGAACAGTGGCCTACAGAAGGGCTCAAATACCGAGCCAACGGCGTCGATTTCATTTTTTATGACATCGTTTTACTTCTGTATTCATCACAAAAGCTTGATACGAAATTCGTACAGCTATAAAATAAAGCACGTACTACAAAATGAAAAATACGTGTCAAGCGCATGCTATTTCAAAAGTATTTTGCTATTTATTACAATACCTTGTATCGGGCCCTGGGGCGAGTTAAATAATAGACGGCTCGATATTTATATATCAACCGTTGCGACTATCGATTGATCGCTGCTAATCATGGTTTTGCGAGCGTGCGTGCCTTCTGTTTGTGGCTGGGTACAGATCTGTGAGCATATCACGCGGTACTCGGCACAAACTTGACGAGAGACAAATGACGTCACAGCAAATAGCAAGGATTTGTGTCGCTTTGGCATCTGTCCTGATATCACATGCGTTTTATACTAAATTAAAATACATTTATATTATAATATCACCTTTGTCTAAATTATATTTAAGGAATGCATTACAGACTTGTCAGAGATAGCAAGTTTCACTTAACGTTTTTACAACGATGGCATAAAATTAAGATAATTTATAAATGTAACTAGATCAACACTTCATTTTTCTTTGTAACCTGTGTTAATTTATTTTAAGCAGTCCTTAAAATAATATATAAGTGTACATAAAAAGTACATTAGCGTACACACAAGTATAGAATAATAAGTGCATACTTATCTTTTAGTAGACAGTTGAAAGTTAATTATTGTTATATTAAATAGTTTCTAAAGACTTGACACGTTGAGTATAAGGAATGTTCACGCTGATTTTCTGTAGAACTTGAAGAAGTTTTGATGGAATAACTGTGTCATAGATCACGATAAGACACATAATATTCTTGAAAACGCCATTTTCAATACAGACTGAAGATTTAGGAGCCATAAAATGCGACTATTATGCTTATCGAAAGGTAGCATGTAGGTAGAGAATAATATTAAATGATTCAACTTATCAAATGTATAATAACGCACTTGAAACTGAAAATGAAATGCAAAAACACCACTCTAAATCATGAATATGAGAAGGCGCTCTATTGACGACAAACATGAACTCGGTTCTCGTCTTTCATTATTTGTGTGACAAGATCTCGTACTTTCAGACAACAATTGGAGAATAGGTCGCGACTTGGTTTCATCTACCGGCTTTTTCTCTCGAACCAAGGTACTTTGGCATCTTCGTGCTTTTATCTATAGTCTATACAATGCATCATTGACTCAATATTGCAGAGCTGTAACTGTATAAACAAGATGACTGCATATACGTCTATGTAATACTAGGGAAACGCTTGCAATAATGCGTTGATAAGTGATTGGCCACGTATTCAAAATTATTTTACATGGATATTTAGCTGATTGGCCGATTCGAGACCATTTTAAGGTGTAATGGCATGTTGGTCTCATTTACGATTTGAGAAGGGATGTTTACCAGCGTGCCAAATTTCAGATCATTTAGAGAAACGGTTGACAACATCAGGACAAAAATGAAAAGAACAGAGATGAGAGTTGAAAATGTCCAATGAAGACACACGCTTCGCTCGCTCAATTAGTACAACACAGCGATTCCAGAGAGGAGTGTCAGAGTGTTTAATTTCCAAATCACTCCACGTCACAATCAGTGACAGTTGGGCAGGATATCTTGTAACACTTCTTTCAGTCCCACTAGACAAACATCATGGTCATTACCACGTCATGTTTCAATCATGGCTGGATGACATGACCTCTGACCCAGCTACGTCACGGACTGCACTCTGCGTGTCAATCGTTGTTGCTCATCATTGTAGCTCGCGCAGGGCAGGAAACTTAATCAAAAACCTAAACTCAAATCGTGTCTATACATTGAACTACTTTCCAAAAGGTCAGCTTTTACTCATTCCTTAAATCAAACAAGACACAAGTTAACCAAGTCGACGAATTAGTAAAAAAAAAAAAAGTTGGCTCAGGAATCGATCCCGAAAGCTCCGGAGTGCAAGACCAAAGCGCCAACTTGCCCCGTGTTGATGTCTGAACTTGAAACAGTCGGCATAACTTTTGCCGGAGTCGTCTTAATTTGTGATTGACTTTCGAGTCAAGTCTGATTTTAGACAGATGTTCCGTAATGTAGTAATATTTCGATAGATGCAGCCTGTTCGGGCCTGTTTTAACTCCGCTGTTTATTTATTAATTCCTAGTCATACGTAATACCAGCTAAGCTAACTATTTAAAACCCGGACAAATCTAAAAACAAATTGAAGCGCTTAAAAGATAAACAAACACGAAATGTAAATTCCAACAAAATATGAATGCGTCACCTAATCCAGACAAATAACTGTTGAAACTTCTGTTAGCAATCCACATTTCTCGTCGGTCAATTAGTCTTCAACAATTAATCTCCTATTTTAACTCTGAACAGACCTTGTCTCCCCGATCTGCACCTAATCCCCAGCTTGCTACAGGGAAGGTAAACTCGCAACTAACAAGCAAGGCATATCAGCCGAGCAACGCAGTCAAGCATCCATTCAGCTCTTGGAAATGACCGGAAAACCAACTTAAGTCAAAACCCCCCTAAGTGTTATGTAATTCACTTACGGGCTTGCGCTTGTTTTACTCCCAGGAACTTTGAAGGCTTCGGAACGGTGAGTAAGCTGGATATTGTTGCTCTGGACAACAGGGAATATTCAACGGTTGGTGTTTGCGTCCCATTCCACTCGGTCTTTCTCTTCTTATCCCGGCTTTGTTTTCAACACTCTCGGGGGTTGTCTTGAGTAAATCGGTAAACGGTAAAGGGAGGATTAATTAATTTGTAGCCGCAGTCCAGTGCAGCTGCTGATTTGAGATATTCGGAGAGGTGAAACGAAAGAGTTCTTTGAAATAGAAACAGGCTAAATATTAGAGAAATATGTCCATACAATTACTAAAATAGCAATCGGTGATATCGAGATAAATATTGATTGGTTCTATAAACAGTAATGACACATTGGGTTCGATTTCTACTTGTGTGGGATATTTTGTATAACATGCAATATTGGGTTATGACTCCTCGCCCATTCCTTCAAATAAGTACGTAAATTCTCCTCAAATCTTTAATTATTTTTCAAAAATTTCAAAAAAATTCAAATTAATTTGGGGTGAACAGTAATTAATTTAATCGATGAATTAAGAAAACAAGACTATTAGACTATTAGACTACAGACTATTCTGTATGTATAAATTCAGTCTCAAAGAATGTTTGGATGCAACGGACTTCCTCAGCTCCCATTGAAAAGGTGGATCTCAGTATTTCTGGAGACATAAATTACGCCGCAACAGACGAAAGATCACGAACATCTGTTCCATGTCACAAGTTTCACAAATTTAAACTTATTTCATTCCAATTCAAGAGATGTAATACAAACTTAAAACGGATATTCCGTCTTGTTCTATCAAGTTTCCATATCATCCCTGTCTATCGGGTAACTTCTTAATGCTCGGCGTAATGTGATAAATGCATGTAACACAGTGTGAAGTCGGTAGGAGTAATTGCATTGCTCCGAGGTTGCCTATGAGACGAGAGGGGGGGGGGGGGGGGGGGATAACGCGGAAGCCGATAACAACGCGGTTGACGAGAGTGATAAAGCGCGGGAGAATGTCGAGCAGCGCTAGTAGAAGTGAGATAAGGAGATAAGGAGATAAGGAGAGCTTTTCAAGCCAGGTGGATGGTTTGCATATTCGAGGTGGCGGAGACTTTGTTCTGTAGTTTTAGATTTTTTTATTGGTGCGATCTACACGTTTTTCTGTAAGAATGAAATGTTATCGCAATTTTTGGAGGGGAAAATATCTAATCTCGTTTCCATGTTTTGCTACCTTTTAATTCATAGCCTCACTCCACATCCATTAAAACCTACGAAAGTACACGTGGTTGCCCTGTTACTTCTTTTACTTTCTTTTTTGCCACATACCTACTCCTTGCTGGAGTATCTTTTATCTTGGAAGACTGGCTATAATTATAAGAAATTCTTTAAATATATTCGAGAAAAATAAATGAAAGAAGCGTTAAAATGCCTTTTAGCATTTCTACACTTTTCTTGTTTCTCACTCGTATCTTTCTTAAAGTTTTAAAATTTCACAATTTTATTGAAATTTAGAACATTTTTTACCTCCAGAAAAACAATATTTTCTTAATGTGCATGTTTCCCCTCAGCTGAGTTCTTAATAGAAAAGTATATGACTCCAGAATTTTCCCCCGATGTAAAACCTAATGAAAACTCACACCGAAATGGCATTTCCATTTACAAACACGAAAGTTTACTCACAAAAAAAGAATACCCAACATCAATTCACTCCACAAACTAAAATATATTTCAGAAGCAGGTTCTCGTGTGACGCGGTGGTTTTATTACCATCTTCTCAGAGTTTACTCTTACAAGTATCTGCAACAGTCATTAAAACGCCGCCGTTATGCAGGAGTAAGCTCCCGCTGGATGCTGTAAATCAGATGTGTTTGAGAGCAAGGATAGGGGGGGATAATTATCGCCAACAAGGGGGGGGGGGGGATATCGAGTGGAGGTGCCGAGTCATCGCAACTTGTCGCCCCGATAACTTCCGACCAATCAGCGAAGAGATCAATAAGATGTTCCCAAGAACATATTTGTTAGTTTTAGTTTAGAATATATAACATATCATTTATATTTAGGTTTAGCTTATGCGTCTACTTCGGTACGTAACAGCAAATAAGTGTTTCTATAGCAAAACTTTAATTTTAGCATTATTTTTAAGTTTTAACACATTGTATTTGGTGGACAATAATTTATTTCTTCGAATTGATTATTATTTCTATCACTGATAAAATGTACTCTGTGTAATGTACTTGATCAACCAAAAAATAATGAAAATACAGCATTGGCTCAAGTAGACCATCTTTTCTTTAAAATGCATCGTGTGTGTCCCATTTCTCATTTATGTGCGATATTACACCTCTATTAATTACTCCTCAATTTTAATAATGATTCGAGAAAGTCGTGCCCAGTTTTAATTGTTCCAATATTTGCATCAATCAATCAAGAAATCACAATCAGTTTTTCCCCGAAGCACAAAGCTCCAATAGTTGCTATTGTCATGACAACGTTTCCAAATCCTGTAATTACAATTTCATAATTGCTTGCGTTTTAAATTATCTACAACAGTTTAGATTTAGAGCTAAAATGTAAAATGCTAATGAGTAGTAATGAAGAAACACGTCAGCGCAAATAGAGCAATTTTTTCCAACCAATTACTTACGTTTAAACCGTCAGCAATCCGCTTCGCAATTACCCAAGTAATCGTGCAATTCCAGCAGTAATCGAACGTCTATTTGCAACGCCATGTGTTTAATTCTATTTCCACGCTGCATTACCACAGCCTTGCTGAGGAATGGAATTCTCAGCGGCCATCTTGAAACTGGCAAATTTAAAGCGTTTGAAACTTTCGAAAATGTACACAATGTCTTTAAACGAAGTACTACCAATAAGTTGTATATCAAACTAATGTCATCAACTTGGAGCATATTTCATATTTTATATTGCTTGTTATACTTATTTTTATTGTTTTATGGAGAGACTATATTACAAAGCAATTAAATAACGATTGACTTGAAACTTAAATGTGGGGTTAAGATAGTTATCAACTTTTATCTACTTTTATAACGGCATCCTTACACGCACACAAAATAAATGCACTTAATAAACATGTACGTTGGTACATTGTTCTGTATTTGTTAATAATAGAGTGTGAATAAAAGCATCAGTTTCATAAGCATCGTAATTTGAACAGCTTCCACCTACTTATTTTAGGCAGAAAATTCAAATTCAAAAGTTGCGCGGACAAATTCAAACTCTCTCAAACTCTGGAACGTTTCAAAAGTTCCTCGTTTGACCGCACGCATCGCGTCAATCAAAAAACCACGTGAAAATCTCTCCTGGATCCCGCGTAACCATAGCGACCGTCTTGACCATATCCCGGCGTGTCAGTGACCGCGTGTTTATAATGAAATAACACCGCATTAAGAAGCGTGGCGCGTTGTCCGAGGCGTAATGGCGGACATTGGTTAGCGTCGACCCGAGGGACAGGGGGGTGGGGGGTGTGAGATTTATGAGTGGAATGTGCTGGCCATCAGGAAAAGGGTGGAGAATATACGTTAATTAGAGTAATCGCTATGTAGGGAATGACTCCTCGCGTTCTTCGTCATACTTATTGCTGTGTTTAGCGCGCCTTAGGGAGCTTCGAGAGATGATTTCTCATTGTAGCGAAGCTCTGTGGAGCTTTTCATAACTGTTTATTATCGTTGTGACCTCGAATAACCCGTGAACTTTAAATCCTGTTTATGAACGGGAAGGAAGGAACTTGGAAAGTTTTTGTTTAGCTTTTTGGGGTTAGTGAAGCGACGAGTGAGTTGTTAACGCGCAAACAACCTGATGCTACATTGTCTTGACGTCGAAGGCGAAATAATGAGCCACGGCAACATCCTTTGAGCATCTTTCCTACCCTTCTCAATCACATTCGTCTTGGTACTGACTAATTTGACCTTAAGGTGGTGCAAGCGCTTGACCGTTTTAGCAAATTAAGAGAGATTTTTTTTCATAAGTGGGTGTAACTTTGATATGATGTTCACATGATCAGTCTGATTGTATTTTAGTAGCACTTTTTCATTATTGCTTCTTGCATTGTTAATTAGGCGCCGGTTATTCAACAAAACCGCTCAAAACTATGAAATTTCCGATACGATTGGAGACCAAACCCGTGAACCAATTGATCTCAAATTTTAATCATGAATAAATAAAAGACAAACTTAGGGTTCTCACTTGGCACATTTTTAAAATAAAATTTCGTACGGCACCCAGCGAGACAAGAAAACACCAAAAATCAACTTTTTATTACTAATTAACAAAGCATAGATTAAAAATGTACCAAGTGTTAACCCTAAGTTCGTCTTTTATCTAATCACGATTAAAATTTCAAATCGTTTCATCAACCCATTTTGTCTCCAAACGTATCCAAAAAAGTGCCTGCAACAAGCGGCAAAATCGCTCGCGCTTGCAGCAAACATCCCTAAGTAATGATACAAAAAATAAAAATAAACCCTCTTATTTTATCAATTAGAGATGAACACAAGAAAAAAAAAATCAGTGTCTTTATCGTCGATTTGTTGTCCTGAATCTGCTATGAGCGATCATGCCACAGTGTCAAGTATTTTCGACATTCTGCCATCAAATGTCTTGTTACTCTGTGCTTCTAACAGCTCGCTCTACACAGAGTAATCAGTGTGTTTTCCTTGGAAATAAGATCAACTCCCTTACTTGATATTCCAGTTCAAATCCCTAGAACACTAATAGACATAGTTAGGACGGGTTGACATTGAATTAAGAGGGTCCAGACCCCCCCTTCCCCCTTCCCCCAATTACGTGGAGTCGAAACAAGCTGGAGGAGCTGCGGATACGTAAGTCTGCATCGTACAGTGTATAGTTCACCCGATGAAGCTTTGTCTCGTGGCATTCAGTTGCTATGTAGCTCATTGAATTGAATGTCGCAATATTGGTTATGACACTGACAAATAAAATTACAACACACTTACGATTCAACAAATCCTCCGAATTGTCCGAAGAGTAATGTTTCTTGAGTACTGAACAGCAGCATCTAGCGAAAACTTTGCTTTCTTATGAGAATCCATAGACAATCAAGTTGCGTAAATTTAAAAAATATACGAACACTTTTGAATGATTTAAACGTGAATCATAATCCTAGCTTGCTTCTTTTGTTTTGTGTCAGCAATGCAAAAAACGTTAATTTATAAATTGAGGTGAATCGATATATTTTTGTTAAGTGATTCCTCTTCGTAATTAAATTTCGCAAAGAGCACAGAATGACAACTATTCTGATTGGTGCCAACATGATGGTGTCAACAATGAATATGTCATAAAAACTATGAATATGGATTAGTTCAATGCAACTGGTACAAACGTACACTCTTGACCATAAAGTGGTTTTGATATTAGAGTATCCTGACTTTCAATCTGTTATTCAACAATAGATGTATCAATAACAAACAGAGCACAGCGGACCTCCCAATAATACACGGTCGACATTCGCGGATCTCTTTCATAAAGCGACAACAGAAATAGTTCATTTTATTCACAACTCATTTACATTTATCTGCAGTAAAAGAACTACAACATGCATCATATAAATTACACAACATTATTATGAGTTCATGGAAACAACTAGAGAATGGCACATGAACATTTTAATGAATAATACTTGTTTCATGAGCAGAATATAGATTTCTAGCAAATTTAGATATTTTCAAAATAAAGTCACGAAGAAAATAAGAATTTGGAAACAATAATTCATTAACAGTTTTACACAGCGACTATAAATTCGTCTCTTAACGCTACTCTCTAGAGCCTTGTTTGTCTGGATCGGTCTTATTTGTAGCTTATTCAAAATCGATATTTAACCGTTATAGATGCCTGCAAAAATAATATTGCAATGGTCCACACTAGAAAAAGATTTGTAAAAAAATTGTCTAGTAGAGTTTTGGTTTTCTAAATAATTAATTAGTAGAATGATGTAAATAAACTGCAATTTTGTGTTATTATTATTTCACTTGACAAAAATTGGGATGCCAACACACATGATTTGATATAGCAACCGCAACATTAAAATTTTGTTTTGCGGTTATTTTCAGCTAAATATTTGTTTCGCATCCCCATATTATGTAAAATAGAGGAATAACACTAATCTTCCCTGACGACCCCTATTCTATAACTTCTTTCACATATCTCTTCACATGAGAACATCTCACCTCCATAAGAACACCATCACAGCTAAACGACAACTCAACGACAATAGTTACATAATACCTCCACAAGACCGCTAGCTAATCTTCGCCTTGTTCCCTTGTAGTAAAGCGTGCTACATCATGCCCTGAAGCGATTACAACGTAGTGCAGTGTACACATTGTAACCCACACACACACAGGCATGATACACAGCGAATACCGGCGAGTTCATGCAACTTTGATTCGAGCCAGATCCCGGGGTCCACAAAGCAAGGATAACAAGCTGTATGCACGCACTTCAATCACAGAGGCATACTTCCAGGTAGAGCACAGAGAGAATTCCATCCCCCGTTTCAGAGAACTTTTCAGCTTTCAAGCTCGGCTAAAACAATAACGCATTCCAAGGCGAACGAGAGATTAAATTCCGTTGAAAACATTCGGATTTGAAATGCATCAGATGAAGAGAATCCGCACAAAAGTGATCAAATTCTTGTGATATTTTATGCGCTTTTACAGATGTTATGTTCGTAACTGCACATTTAGTTGCAGGAAAATAGCTCAACCATTCAAGTATACGGTAGAGTGGACATGTTGACAACTGATAGTTGTAAAATCACATACATTTCCAGAGAAATTGAGCCATTTTGTGTCTTCTCCCATGATACATATAAATTCCAGAGCTCTCATAAAGAATGACCGGGGTTTGAGTCTTGTCGCTAGCAGTACTGGTCATGATTTACCAAGATTATCTGAATTAATCTAGGACCTAGGATAAAATAATCCAATTATCATACACATTTATAGGTATATTATACGATTGTCATAGGAAATTGTAGCAATATCTTCTATACCTACGTTCAACTTTAGCTTATACTCTACATGTAAATAAATCTTACTTATGCAAAATGATGGATTTAGAAAACACCATATATAAACCCAACAAAGTCTAATTATAATTTGCAGTCAGAATAAAACGTCACTTCATCGTCATAAATTCTGACATTTAAATATATTTTAACCTTGCTGTTCACTAATTCTGATCTAGCACGTACACATTCAGCCCTCACAGAACTAAACCATAAGGCCCAAATCACCCCAGAGAGTTGACACTAAATGAATAATAATATAATTTCTAAAGCCACGGACGGAACTGTGTTTAGCAATGCCGGTAGTCGCGGGTTTTTCCCCTGGATTGCAATGTGTTCCCGACATTAGCGCCGTCCACTTGGGAACAGCGGGCCGACAAACCGACCATATTGTTATGTGTTTTGCGCACGGGGTGGGGGCGGGGGGGGGAGGGTTAATTGTGTGTTTTGTGCGCGGGTGGGGTTAATCTATGAGACAAAGAGAGCTTCATCTTGTTGGGGGGACTTGTGGACGGTTTCTTCTTCACTTTCGAGTTTGTTTACTCTCAGTTCATTCACAGCTTGTTTCTTACATTTTAACATGCGTCCGTTAATTTTGTAATTTTTCACATTTTACGAGCTTGTTTTCTGGTTTTTCTAATTCAAAATGTCAAAATTACAGGTATTCGAAAACTTTCTGATAGCTTTCGAGACATTTTGGCAAATGAAATACATTTCTTTGGTAATTCACAATGTCAAAATTACAAGTATTCGAAAACTTTCTGATAGCTTCGAGACATTTTGGCAAATGAAATACATTTCATGGAGCACATATTTTCACACCTAAATGAACGAAGAAGGAATGTGTCTCCGGGGATAAAGCTGTGATCTTGCCCCAGAGGCCCGGGTTCGGTTCCTGTGGCATACATTCTCAGCTGAGTATTTTTCCTCATTTCCCTCGGCCAAGAGACAAATGCTGGGAAGTTCTCGTGCTAACTGGCCACGACCGCCTCCTTCCCACCACTCTAAATATCTACATAATCATCCTCAAAATCATCGAGAGCAGCTAAATTACAAGCTGTCAAATCGCATAAAAACAGAATTACAATACTTTTATCTGTAGCCAGAGGTAGAAGGACGGAAGTCCATTTTTCTCGATAATACGTTCCACACTTCTTGATCATGAATCATCTTGACTGATGACAACCAATACAGTTATATTGACGTATTCTCTTACACAAGATCTCATGTCACCAGTACAAATATGATTGGTTGGTTGAAGATGGTTGATGGCAGAATACTGGTTTTTGCGCTCACCTCAAGAATCATTCAAATGAACTGCCGCCCTTCTACCTCTGAGGTATGTATTTATAAACTTGAAGCTTTCAGAAGACAAAGCTCTCAGTTTACTTGGGAGCCACGTTCATGTTCCACCGCAGCAGCGAGGAATGAAGCAGCATGCGATCTTCTGGAAGACCGTGGGTTCGATCACTTCTAAGTACATTGGCTAACACGTGACCACACGTAGGGCGATTATGAATCCGACGCGGGTGCGTTCACAAACACGCAATTATTCTCTGCTATTGAGACTAATTGCAATTAAAATCCGATGCTCCAACAAGCGAGACAACGTTCCAGGTGCTTCCAGGAATCAAGTTAATAATCAATATAGAGTCGATCATTATAAGCTCTGTTGTTTCGTCAAATATCAAATTATATAAACGAGTTTTTAAATGGTCACTATATCCCAGTATAAATACTGAATACCCCATTAATACAAGTATATAAATGGTTAAACGTTGCATTGTTCTTGAACTACGGGCATAATGACCTTGAGAGGGTCTATGCTTGGAAGGTTACCTATTGTGTTGCATCCACGAGTTTGCATTAAAAATAATATATTACGGAAGGAGGACATAAAAGCGGTGCCTACGCAATGAGTTTATATCACTTTTTATGACAATATCGTAATAATAAAAATATAACTTTCCTGTAATCAAATAGATAGGTAAGGGAGTAGCAAATATGTATACCATATCGTATGTTTATGATCAATGACAAATAGCAACTTCAATTTCTGCGAAGCCTGAATATCGGAAAAACGAAAATTGAGTTTTAACACTTTTTAGCAATTGGATTATTGGTTGAGGATCAACATACCAATGTTTAATTTTGTTTGCAAGGATTTGTCACTCCGTCGATGCAGCGAACTTCTATAATAATGAATTAGCAATCAAAGAGACTTTAGATTGTATTCAAAACTCATTTCGGACCAACAGGTACTCTAGGAATAAATTAATATGTTACTCTATAGGTTATTTTTGCAGAGTTAGTTGGTGTGAAAAAAAACTGTAAAACTATAGTCACCCAGTAGAATGCAAAATCTGAAGCGTCACTAAATGTGATAAAAAGGCGTGTTAAATACTATTTAAAATCCTTTCACCTTCAATCATTATCATATAATTATTGATAACTCCCGTCGCCCCACATTAACGAGCCCCCACAGAGCCGTCCTAATCCTTGCTTATCACAGCCGGTCCGTGCTGAAATTCTATTCGCCCGGCGTGGAACAGGCAAGCGGGGCAGCGAGATATGGCGGGGTATCTATCTGGCGTGCTGCATGGCGGCGATTCTCTGCCGGAGAGAACCCCTTGATAGCACGCGACGCAACCCGCCGAGCCAGACACGCATCGCGAGGCGCCTTCACGCGCGCGGTTCTAACTGAGCACAAGGAAATAGAGGAGGATCGTCATTCAATTTCTTTCAACTAATTTGACAGTAAAATGTTTTTTTTGTCTGGAGCTTAACGTCGCTTTGTTCTGCAGCGAGGTTAATGGCGAAAGATGAATGATTATGATGATGATTGGGAGATGATGGTGAAGAGTGGGTAGGGATGGAAGGTGGGATGGAGGCGGTCGTGGCCTATTAGTAGAGGACCTTCCCAGCATTTACCTGTTGACTGAGGGAATACCACGAAAAAAACAGTCAGGAAGGTCGGCCGCGTGAATCGAACCCGGGCCTCCGGAATACAAGATCATAGCGTTACCACTCAGCCATACCTGTTCCGTAAATGTCAATTTCTCTTGAGGTTCTGGACAGAATTGTCTCAAAATGGTCAAAAACACCTAATATATTACCCCCATACTGACCGATCAAAATTTTAAGTTGATTGGTCAAACGTTATATTTTAAAGTTTTAACCAAACACAGGATATTATTCAAAAACTATATTGGGAACGCTCTTACGACATTAGTGTGTGTGCAAAATTCATATCGATTGCTTGGACGGTTTGACCTGGGCAATGTCTACAAGAAATAACAGAGAAAGTGCCACAAAAGTCCCGAAGTGAAGCTCATCTACTCTCGATCAATTAGCTTTCGAATAAAAAATAATCCGTCTGCTGCCACCAAATATAATTTCAAGGAAATTGATTAATTTCGAGGAGACCATGGATGCTTGTGGAATCGATTTGATGCAAGGCAGTTGTTACGACTGCAGTCGTTGTCAGAAGATGAAGGAAGCCCACGGCCCTTTTCAGGGCCACCAGCACACTCAATGGAACAAACCGTCTTCACAGCTGCTTTGCGATTTTGAGGAGGTAGAGCATTTGGAGATGATTAGATTTGATGCCGAAAAAACCATCTTAGATGAAAGATAATACAAGAGATAATACGCATTAAGAAAAAATACGTTTTCGTGAATCCATCCCCAGGGGTTCAAATGTTCTTCTTTGTGGCACCAGGACTTATTTCTTGGAGTTATATTAGTTTTCTCATCCTGGATTACACGGATCCATGTTTTGAATCAACAAGATGAAGAATATTTTAAAAAAGACCTACATAAACAAAACAACTACGCCAAAAATTCAAACAATTATTGAATAACATAATTTGAAGAATGTAAGCGTGAAAACCAAATTATACTTGACGCATTTTAGTTAAAATGTTTTATGTATATTAGTTAAAAGTTTGATTAATGTTAAACGTTGCTAAAAAATCAAATCAAATTAAATCTATAATAATATAAACCATATAGTTAATAGGTTGAAATAAAGCAATAAATTAACGCATTTGCCGTATCAACACCAGCCATTAATCACATTTAACCCGAAGTCATCATAACACAAGTAAAAACTGCTCATTGTTCTCCCACTACAATTGGTGTCAGCCTGTGGGTCGTGTGAACAGGCCTGTGACGTCATGCCTGGCTCCCATGTGTCTCAGCGTGTGGTTCACACACGCCACTAATCGCCGGCGTTAATTACCCTCCCACCCACCCCCTCGACACCCCCTCGTTCAGATGGAATTAAAGATTTCGCGGCGATATGTGGGGGGGGGGTTGTCGGGCCCCCGCTGTGCCCTGGACGCCACTGATCATCGCACAAAACCCAGACGTCACGGATTACAACACTAGCAACGTTGTAAACGACATGGCAACGTTGTAACAGACATGGGAACATTGCTCTATATGTTGGGGTTATGTGGCTTTGACAAATGGTGTTTGCTGCTTCTTTGGCATTACATAACAGGGCTATTCTAGAACTTTAAATTCCCAATTCCACTGGAATTCGATTCCATGCCATGTTAATCCTTATGGTCGTGACCTGATTCCATCAGAATGGAATTGGGAAACGTTCTAGAATAGACCTTCAGGCCGAAAAGTGTGGTACACAGATTTATTGACCTTTAAAACACAGTTACTTAAAAATCAATTTTTCACTTTTGTAGATAAAATTTGTTTACTATTACAACTCATATAAAAAAACTACAGCGTGATTTTGTGAACTATATATTGCCTCTGCACGCTAACAAATAATTTTAAGGATTTCGTGCGTGGGTGAGAAACGGGTTTGAACTGAAAATTTGAATGATTGAGATCATATGTTCCGTGTCTAAGCAAAACATTTCAAGCCTAAATGTATGAAAACTCATGTCAGTGTGACAGGGATACATACGAATTAATTAAAAGTTCATCTTTGTTGAACTCAAACCCTCAAAAACAGAACACATCGTTTGACACAATAGTAAAAATTTTAAAAAAAATCAACTGTCAAATCAAGTAGAATATAAACATTCGAAGGCCGAAATATAATTAATTGACTCTTTTAAAAAAATATAAAGTTTTTTTACGAAAAGGATATAAAATCCTACTTAAGGAAACTTTTAAGATTTCAGAAACATTATAATCAGCTTAAAAGCTTATAAGTACTTATTGAATCTCCTTGAAAAATGTTAATAATTAACTGGTATAAAATATTAAGGGGACGTTGCTATTTTTGCCGCAGTGATTTCCGTTAAGTTTGCGCCACACAAATCTCCGTCCACCCCAGAATTAAAAATATCACATGGCCATAAAAATAGCGTGAGTAATAAATTTACTAAGTGCGGCAATAGACCTTTATCAAAGATTTATATGCACCTCCCCGGAGATTGAAATTTAGTACAAATTTCTCCTGTTTTTTTTTATCTTTCGCGTGAAAAACGAGAGGTGAAAATATTTTTATTTCCAGATTGTGTGCAGAATTGCGGAGGCTACCTGAATAACTGGAAAATGATAGCACACAATAATATATTACTGCAGTAGGAAGCGAAGCGTGGGATATTTTCCACTGGTTTAGCTGACACCTCCATGGTTTGTACAGCATGGGTTTGCAGCCATTTCACGGTTCATCGAATATTAATTCATCGAATTAATAAGAGTAATTGTCATAGAATATGTATTATCACAATATGTATCCAACTTTGCAGTGCCAAAATATGTTGGGTACAAAAAACGTCAAACTTGACGTGATTTTCTATACTTCGTCCGTCTCAAGTTAGACGAATCAAAATTCAAACAATAAAATATAAGACACATACGAAAAACTAAATTTGATGTTTTATCCATCAAATAAGATGAACGAAGCGCATGTTTTGTGTCCGTGGGTTACGTCCAGAAAGTACTACGATTTCTATAAAATATTCTTCACAATTCAAATTTTAATGAAATAATTTATTCATCGCCAAATTAATATGCATCAAAGTACCAGATTTATTTTTTATGTTTTTCAAAAAGTGCAATAAGCAAATGTGCAATCATTAATTTGTAACTAGTTATTTGTTAAAGAACAAACATCGCGCCAATTAGCACAGTCCGTCTGACGATGCAAATAACTCATTACCCATCAACCTCCACTGCACATCTCGCAAACAACGAGAACGTTTCCCGCCGTTTTCCCCCCGCTAACAGACGCGAATCACTTCTCGCCTCCGCGGGTTTTTCACATGCCTCGCGCTAGTCGTGTCATTCTACCGCCAGATGGCGCGACGATCGCGACACATGACGACACTCGTCACGTGACGTGGTGACGTCACCGCGTGTTTGCGATGGGACGCGGGTTCGAGGAGCTGATGCAATTAGAGCTGGTCAACAGTTGGGGACGAACAGAATGGATGGAATAAAAACCAAGCGTTTCATTCAAAAGGGTAAAGTTTAATGTTGTAGTTAGTGCGAGTAGTTTATGTTTGAAGCGTTTATATGCGAGACGTGTGACGTGAATGTAATAACTATAACATTATAAATAATATAACTTTTGTAGATATAGCTGACATTATTAAAATAATAGCTAATAGCTAATTGTATGAATTATTTAAGTCCTAATGTTTGAAATAAAAGGAATAGATTCTGCAAAATGCATCGACCATGATCATTACTTTTTTCTATTTGCACGTTTATAAATGAATTGATCTTTTATAATACTTTCTATACACAAAATAATACAAATAATACACTATAAAGGCATCAAAAAATAAAACGCAAATAACGCACTGTTCTGAATAAGGAACAATACACATCCCCCACAAAGTCAAAAAAGTCAAACTGAAAATCACTCCCCCCTCCCCTGCCCTACCTCATTAAAAGCATCTATGTAACTGAAAATAATTCCCCGTCTCAACACCCTGAAAATCAAAGCCGTGCTAATCATTAAGCCATTCTACAGAGACCCTCGGCGCCTCTGAAAAGCAACAGCAAAACGTGAATTAAATTCAATTAACTGGGATTCGTCGGGAATGGTAATTCGAGATATTGCCTGGGCTTCGGCTCCCTTGATGAATGTATTCAATGGCTTCCCGAACCTCTTTTATCATATTTCCTTTCAATTTATTAAAAGCAATCTGAAACTAACAATCAAGAGAGGGCTTCATTCTCCTTTTCAAATAGAATCAGAGATCAAATGAAAAAGTATTTTCTACCCCCGATATTTCGTACTCGGCTCTAATCCTAAATCATTAGGAGCTTATTAGAGCGAAATGACGAAAAATTGGAGACATTTTATAAAAAAAAAATGCAACATAAAGTAAAAATCTTGTGAACTTTTTTCCTGGTAATTGGCATCTATTGTGTTTCAAAAAAACACATGGGAAAGTATGACAAAAGGGAAACTAAACATTTCCAATACTCTCTGAGATTGTAAAAAGCAATCCGAATAAGATTGTGCGCTTTGATCAGTGTCTTTGATCGGAGTTTCTTCTTGAACAAAGGAGCACCATTAATGGAGAAAGAAACTGCAATCGAGCGGGAACAATAAATGATAAAAAGATCAAGAGGTTGTAATAGTTATGAAGTTACGATGTATTGGGATTTGCTATTGAATTCTAAATGGAATATCGGTTAGTGAAGAGAGTCGAAGTGGAAATACGTAAGATAGTTTTGTTCAGATTCTATCCAGTATAGTATCGGTGTACTACATGACGATAGTGCTACATAGTGTGACACTCTTTTAGCTTCGTTGTTAAAAAATATTTCCAACAATTGCAATAGTTCTGTACCTCAGACGTAGAAGGCCCGATGTCCATTGCAGTGACTCTAGAGGTGAACACAAAAACCAGTCATTTCAATCCTATCATTTCATTCAATTTCAATTCGTAATTGCGACACCCGTTATTTTGTAAGAGAGGTACCTATCTGTAATATATGTCATTGTTGACGTCGTCAAATTGCAATTGTTAACGTGCGATTTAAAATCGATAAAATTAACGTAGGTCCTTTTACCTCCGAGCCACAAAATTAAATTACGTTTTTTTAAATGCTTTATTTAAAAATTGACTTAAGCAAACTTATACAAAAATTACTGATTATCAATTGTTATTCAATATATCGGAGCATGTTGACTCGGGCAACAACGTACTTGACTTGCACTCAGAGGTCCTTGGTTCGATTTCCACGGCCGACCTTCCTGACTGAGGTTTCTTCGTGGTTTCCCTCAGTCGGTAGGAAGATGTTAACGGGATTCACAGAAGCCATTATTATCCATATCTTCCAACCTTCCATAGTCGTACATTCATCATCACCATCTCTTCATCGGCATGATCGCATTCATCACTCGATATTAGCCTAGTAGCAGAAGAGTACGACGTTGAGCACCAGTTTAAAAAACAGACATGTAGATAGACAAAAAAAAACGGCAACGTTCCCTTCGTTTGTTCAGCAAAAACACGTTCGTTGAACAACCCCAATTGTCTGCGGTAACGTCCAACAAACAAGCCTTCGTACAAAACAAGCTGTCCGAAACATTTGCTCAGCTCTCCCAGCGATCCATGTTGATGGCAACAAAATACGTAAAATAAAAACAATTTCCCCGATACTCTCGATCAAGGCCTGGACAACAAGCGCTGTACATTGAAACGCCATCTGTGGACAAAGGTGGAATGTGCTGAATGCATTAGCCGGTACTCGAACCCCGTCACTCAATCAGTTGGCAATCAGCGAGGCACCGATGCGCGGTCCAACGCAGTATTTCATCCCGCCATTTGACTAATTTCCTTGTAGCCTCACTCAAACGCATCGCCCGTCCAACCAGTATCATAGCAACCGCGGAATATTGCAAATTAAAAGCAATATTAATTAAAACGCGGGGAATTAAAATTGCATTGCCTATTGATTGGTTTCGTGTCGACTGTCGGTGGTATTGGTGCGTTGTTTGACTCAGATTAATTGAATTGGCTTTGTGACTGTGATACAACAAACACTGTATTATATGTCTGGCTCTCACAATTTGCTAGATACTATTGGAATGTATTTGTCAACGACTTCACTGAACTTTTAACATTGTGTCAACCATACTTCTACTTCTCTTGGCACAGTGTTTAGAAGTTTTCGTCAATGATTATCTGTAAATTGCCATGAATCTATGCTGAAAGTTCCAGGACCCCTATTACGACAATACGGGACAAGATACTATAGTGATAATACAATGAGAAAATCGATATTGATCCATTTCGGCTTTGTGTAAAATACAGGTGTACTCTCTTAGTAATTCGGCACATAATGAATTGGACGTTTCTTATCGACTGTGTATAGAGTATTGGGCAGTCACCTTCATAAGTTGTTTATTAGATCCTATCAACACGTGTAACTGGTAAACAACTTCTGAATGTCACTGTACACGCTCACTCCTCACTACTCACTGAAACTTTGCTCTTTTCTCATACTCAGTCCAGCCGTGTGCAGAAAAATCGTGATAACTACGAAATTCTTCTTTGATTGTCGCCAGCTACCAGCGAAATGTCATCGCCCAAGCAACATCGAAGAGCCCCTCCAATTCCCAACCAGCAGTATTAATTAAAACATCTCAATCAGAATGGCATTGATCATCGATATGTTGCACATGACTGCAAATCAGCTGAACCGGGGATTGTTTAATGAGAATCATCGGTGGTCCTTCTGCAGCCATGCGAGAGCGACGAGCCACGTTACGAGTCGGCGAACACGACGGTTCACCCCGGCATGCAATGCAACATGGGAACAAATCGGGAGCAGTTAGTGGTGATTGCCACGGCTTTGGTTTAGTGTTGTGGATATAGCTGTGGAGAGCTAGCTTGTTAAAGAGTGGTGCATTATTGAAAAACGTTGCGAGATGGGAGTTCAATGTTTTTCAATTGAAGTGGGAAGGTAGAAGTGCTGACCCAGAAGTGATGGGTTCGGTTTTTCTTCGGCTTGAGTACGCGAAGGGTTGAAGAATAAAGAAGCATATTTAAGGATGTAAATATCTCGAACCGAAACTTGAGGAACACTTATGAACAGTTATAGGTAGTTAAAGTTTATAGTTATAGTTATAGTTTATAGTTATAGTTATATTTATATTTATATAAATATTTATTTTTATTAATTTAAACTGTATAAATTACTTTAACCTATTAGATTGTTTTTAGTTGTATTTTAATTTGACTTAGATTCTAGAAAATAGTTAGTATTAAGACCTCTACCACCTGTTCAATGTAACAAATTGTAGAAAAATAAACATACATACATACAACATTACAATTTTACCTGAATATCGACCTATTGGTCACAAATAAACAACAAAATTCAATTTTTGTGGAGTATTTCGTTAACTATTTTCTTTTCTTCAAGATATCGGAAAATCGTGAATAGGCGTCCTCAACGTAAATTACGTTTTCGTATATTATGTGAAAACTAACATAATATACGTCAAGAAACTCTAAACTATTCAAATATATTTGTTTTCATAAGAATCAGAATAAACGACTTTTTATAAAACCAGATTACAAAATATCCATTATCCCCAAATGGAACTTCCGTTTTGTCTTTAACAACGTCTTTACCACAAAGTTTCCCTCGTGTAAATCTTTAATATAAATGTAAAACCTGACTTGCACATCAGTTTCTTTCAAGTTTCGTGCTAAAAGTTTCTTTGGTCTCCGGAGAATAAAGTGCATAATAGTATTATAATTTTGCTGTATCACAACTTAAACTTAATCTGAGTTCTCATCGGAAATCCTTGCCCTCGAAGAGTAGTCCTAATTCCAAACAAGAAAGTTCTAATCTCATTCTGTTTAATAAAATATGAGAAAGAAGGAAGCTGAAATAGCAGTTTGAAATAGGGCTTAAAGGAACAAGATATTATTATGACTTCTTGATCAACTTAAATACTTATTATGCATAGTTTTTCTTCGACGAGAAAACTTTAAAAAATATTTTTATAATTAGCCAAGGGACAAATTCGGCTTAGAATTTTTATAGGAACTTTGTTTTAATATATTCTGAATAAAATTTGAGAGGATTATATCTGCGATATTTTCTCGTAGCATCAAACCCCATAAAAAAACACTCCGTGTTAAAATACCAGCCAAGTCTCTTCAACTATAAAAAAAAAAATAGAATAAATCTAAAAATTCAGCACTGAAAAGTAGTGATATCAAAAAATGAGCCAAGTCAAAACTTAATTTTAAAAACCAAAATATACTTGGCGCAACGTGTATATAAATAGTATAGAAGCATATGCCAAAAATCAAATGTACACTCCCCCAAATAATAAACGGTACTCGAAAGAAAATGAATTGACTGATTAAGGTTTGATGGCATCATCCCATGAAGTCAGTGCTAACGCATTATCTAACTCTTTTAGGTGAGCTCTGATTTCATTGATAATAACAAGGATTGATTGTCAAGGAACCGGCCCAGCAGCCAATACGTTTTGTACCAAGTACCGTTTATTATTTGGGGGAGTGTACCTACCTAATTATATATAATATACCTATAATGCCCTTAAAAACGATGCGCCAAGTAAATTTTGGTTTTTAAAATTAAGTTTTGACTTGGCTCATTTTTTGATATCACTACTTTTCAGTGCTGAATTTTTAGATTTATTCTATTTTTTTTTATAGTTGAAGAGACTTGGCTGGTATTTTTACACGGAGTGTTTTTTTATGGGGATATCACTTATTTTTTTAGTTTCTTTACACAACTTGTAACACACATCGGATCAACAATGACTAAATACTTTTAAAAAATACGCCATTTCCGAATTGGTTAATACGAAAAATTGTGTTTGGTGCTCAATATACCTAAGCTTAAAGTGATATTCCATGAAGAATTGCGAAAGCTTCGTTCCAATCAGTCCAGCCGTTTTCGAGATATGGTATCACTTCCGGTTTTCAAAATGGCGACTGAAATAACTGCCACCTAGAATTTATTTCTATAAATGTTATGTATCATTATAAGCCTTCTGAATATGTAGTTATTGTAGTAAGAGGTCATTAAAATCTAGATCTTCATTTTCATGACGTCATTTCCGGTTTCGGTAATAGTACATCTCTACTTTAACTACTGATATTCCATATAGACGACCGTCTGAATCATTTGGCGCTAGTTTAATTCCGATCGGTTTCGCCGTTTTCGAGATATGACGTCACTTCCGGTTTCAAAATGGCGACTACCGGTTGGTTTTATAAAAAGGCACCTCAGACGCCAAAAGTGCACATGTGGTAAAAATTTCAGATCGATCGGCTAAGCCGTTTAGGCTGTGGCGGTGATAGCGGTGTTTCCTGATATCATCTGAATCATCTAAAGATCAAAGTGGTGTAATTTCACTGTTTTCTCGGCCCTCTAGCTCGCAAATGGTATAGCCTTTTGTTCCCAAATTTGGTATATGTGGTGGGGTGGGCCATAGCTCAAAATTAAGATATTTTACAACAATGTGAGATTTTCCAATTTTATGATCCAGTAGGCCGAAAATGCCATGTTGTTGCTTACAGTAAAAGTAGTTGGTCTGGCTCCTCATTTTATTAGGCATTTACGGTATGTTGAGTGTGTGTGAGTGTACAGTACGACTTGGCTGGGTGGAGCGACCGCTCCACTAGATTCTCATTATGAATACTAGTTTACTAATTTACATGTTTTTTTATACTTATTAAAAAATCTGCCATATGCGATATCTTATCTTGAAAAAAGTATACGATTCAAAGATGGCAGCCATTAGCTCCAAAATTGGAACATTTATTTGTACACTACAAGATTGATAGACATGAATTGAATTTAAATTGGTGTTTAACGTCGCACTGTTCTGCAACTAGACTTATGGATGATGATGATGATGATGGTGGTGGGAAGGAGACGATCGTGGCCATTTATTGGGATACCTTCCCAGCATTTGCCTCTAGACTGAACGACACCACGAGAATCGAACCCGGATTGCCAGCACAGAGCGTTATACGAATTGCATTGAAATTGAAAGTACAACAATCCCGATGTATTCGGGCAGCGTATGAAACGACTCGTCACGTATCAGCCGCTCTCGGAATATTGATTATCAAAAAGTGATCGATGACGGGATCAATCAGCCAAGCTGTTCACGGACAAAGCTCGCAATCAGCGCTATCTGTTGGCCGCCCTCGCCGACTCTATAGATAAGAGCGTCACATACACCCCGTGTAGAGAGTCAAGCCAATATTACACGATGACCCAGCGAAGTTAGCTTTTGACCTATTTGGAGACAGTTTTAATATGAATTATTTCTTAAAAGTATGTATAGCACCACCTACTTCAACTAAAAGTTTCCTTTAGGTGGAAAGTCGACGAGTTAGATGATCTCTAGTTTATAAATATAAAAAAATACAGTTTTTTGCTCGTCAGTGAATTTAAAGTTTATCACCAGGAAAGATCAGCTCACATCGGTATCTGGAAACTAGTATCTTCAAAGAAAATAGTTCCTTAAAGAATTGCTAATAGACAGAAATAGTTAAAATATAAAAAATATAAACCGTTGGATTTCTAAATGGTTGGATTAATTAAAGAAGTATAGCTTTTTGAACGTTAAAATGCTATGATGCAATATTATATAAAATTTTATATATTTCTGGTATATAGCACAAATTGCAATCAATAGAGAAATATGTATAATTTAAATGTTATTATCCCGATATAAGACAAACCTTTTACGGATATGACAAAAAATCTTCAATCTATGGTGCAGTAGGTACTTGTAAGAAGAGTAAAGCCACTATTACACTACATTATTATTTCAGATGCACTGAGATTTTCATACAAATGCGTTATGATGACGTATAAATAAGTACTTACGAGCGTGACCAAAAGCACGGAGAGCTAGCCACGTCCGCCGCCAAACCAGCCAACCCCTTCATCATCAACATCTCTAACAGTAGCAGCCATCCCCATCAGCATCATTCCCATGGCAACCCCCCCTCCCCACCCCCGCGCAACCCCATAACTCGTGATTATCATTAATTCATTTGTTCTAAGCGGGTCGGACGCAGGGGATGAAGGGGTAGATCGGTGTAAGTTCCCCTACCTTTCAGGTGATTGTGACAGTCAGACTGGGCGTATGAGATGGCTGATTGGAGGGGAGGTACCGGGTTCGAGAACCGTGGCCGGATATCCCGAGTGTGGTTTACCGTGATTTGATGAACGACGTTTGTTGATTAGGATTAGAAGTGATGGTTTTATCGCCCATGAACAGTGGATGAATGTAAAAGTGATTCTGAATTTTTTGACAATTGAGAACTGAACTGATTCGTCATTTTTAAGATAAGTTTCCATACAAAACAACAGTTTTTTTGAAAATCAATACACTTCTAACATTCCATCACTCAAGAAACAAACTACTGCAATTATAGTTAGTTCGGTTCGTTATATAATCACGTGTTTATTAAGTGTCGAACGCTATTTTACTGAGCAATTCGTATTGTGTATGACCTGTCATTAAAAATATATAACGTGTCATTTTGAGAAATCCAGGATGGCGGAGTCATTCAAACGTATCAAAAGTATTCTTAAGATAATCGAATTTTATCTGCCAGATAGCCAGAAGCCCCTTCAAAGAAAAGATATGCATGCAAGAATATATGCATAACGTTTTGGAAAGTACTTCTATGCAAAATTTAAAATCCTTAATAATTTTCATAGTATTATTTCCCCTAGAGCTGAAAGCGTTTTTGGAAATGTCGGAAAATTGTCGGTTTTCCTCTCTAGAGTGTATTCACTGTTCACTGGCGGGGAAAATTAAAAATGAAAAGATGTCTCAGCTATTCGAGGCAGGCAGGATGGAAAATGGAATATTAAATTCGGGAATTTCTAAATAAAAAATCTGTTAGTCTTATAACCTCATGCAGATGAAATTGGTGGCGTACGCTCGTGGGATTGGTTCGATACCCGGTTGATACACTTTGTTTGAAGATGGTTCATTATCAAAATAAACAACAAGTTGGAGTTTGTATGTAGCGACACAATCTACAAGTGTAGAGACAACATTCGTGCATCTATGTCTGCTTTACTTAAAATTACATCCATGTACGCTGTGAAAATGAGCAAACTTGGCAAACGATTTATATGATTTGCCACTCTTCAAAAACTAAAATAACTTCATAGAAAACTCAGCTCTTCCATAATAAAAACCCATTCTCTCTCAAAAACTATAACAATTCTACAAAATCCTCTTCACTGGAATACAAATGGAAACAAAAATCCGTCTCCAGAAAACTAGGGAATATGTTGATGTAACTGCCCAGATTTGACTGATTTTGTTTTAACATTGGACAAGTAATTTTTGTTGCGTTCCAAAACACAACACGAGCCAGTTACACAGAGAAACACAGAACATGGGGGGCTTCACGCCGGAGGTCCGTGTTATCCACGAAAGATTAAACGTTTACACGAGGGTGAACACCTAATTCTATTCTCATCCGTGCTTTTGGCCCCCGGTATTTATTCACAAAGTGTGTTTAATATCATCCACATACATTCACATAGCGTTCTATAATATGATTGACGACTTAGTCCACAAAACCCCCTCAACAAAATGGAGAAAAAAATAGTAGGATATAAACCATTAAGCGGACATTTACCACAACTTTTGTCCCCTAATCTCTTGTCTGATTGACATTTTAATTACGTTCCCCTTAACTCTCTTCCCTTCAGGGCGTCTTCATCCGCCCATCCATGCATAGGATTACGTCCGCAGTCGGATAATGGACTTGAATTCCCCGGGGTGCGCCACTGGAGGGGTCATTCTATCAAGGGTGGATGTAAACTACTTTATTGGCCATCTTTAATCTTAATTAAACATTAATATTGTGCTGGAATGTAGATTATAACGTGCTTTTGGCCGGACACAGAGCAGCGGAGCACTTTTAGCTGACGGTGGAAAATACTTGGCGGGATTTATGAGGAAATGCGTTGATGGATTGTGATGGTGTTTTGTCACGAGATACAGTAAATGTACATTACTAAATCTACCTTCAGTTATGAAATTGTTTGCATGTCCGAAATGCACTTCACTGCCAATTCGTCACTCACGGATTCACTAGTTAGTTGAATTGGACATTCGTTCTATTTTTCATAGTTTTAAAATATTTATCTATCCTGTTGAGCTAACGGAGTCGGAATAATTTCTGCTTATCCCCGACAGAATAGCGAGCTATTTTTCATGGCTATATTTTGCATAAATGGAAAATATACTGCACTGAGTATAATTAATTTAATAAAAACTACTCTCTAGGAACAACACCTGTACTCGTCAAACAAATAAAACCTAGTGTAGTTTGGTGTAAAGAGTAGAGAGAGTAGTGGAGTATAGAGTAGTTTTTATGAAATGAAGTTATTATCAATTTAAATTCAAGATTTAGAATTAATGAATATATTTCTCTTGCGAATGTTCTCGGAACGCAATATCAAGATTCGTATAATTTACAAAGAAGAATGTTCATCTCGGAGTAAAGTGACAGCACACTTCGCTGAGTAGCTAAGATATTCCAGAAATGTCGACGTAAAGATGTCTAAGCCACTCTACAAAATGGAGATATTTCCTAAATCTAAATAAACATTACTGTAATGCGGACGCAAATTTTATGTTCACCCGATTATGATGATATAAATATGTAAAAGGGCCACTCCGGTGTCGATGTCAAAGGGCATAGGGATGAGACTCTTGGCGCCCAACGTAAAGAGAATAAAATATGTGGAATCGAATGCAGGGCGTCATATCGTCGGATATTGCATGCAATGCTCTTGGCAGATGGTGCAGAGAGAGGACATGTGCTCAAAGAGAAACTCATCACTTGACGATGGTTCTTTTCCGCGAGTCAACGAGCGAGGCGAGCGTTGTGAGACGACTTATATTACGTCAAGTCGCCGACGTACGAAGATTGCTCTGGAGTTTAATGTGGGGTTAAGGAGTAATGCGCTGATTCTATTTTCAAAGATGATCCTTGTTTAACATAGTAATTCACTATTCCGACATAAGTGACTATTTGAAAGTCAGTTTCGTTGATGTTACTTTCGCAAATAAAAAAATCATATGTTGAATTTTTATGACTTTGATTCTGAAGTTAGATTACTAGAGTACATAAAAATGATTGTTAAGAACAAGTCTAACGGATAGGTACCACTGATCTCCAAGTACTTCCACTTCGTTGCGTGGATTGCGCATTGAATCCCTTTAGCATTAGTCCCAGTGAAGTCGAAAATACATTAGAAAAATGTTCCTAAAATGTTCCTTTTCAAGGTCATCAATTTGTAGCAGCCTTTTACACGATCTAAATCATTTCTAAAATCACTTTGAATGAACTAAATCATTACACTAGTCATTAGTTTACTATTTAATGAACACGTTTTAGTTACATTAGTTATAATTTGTTACAAATCCACAAAATTATTACAGCGGCGACTTAGAAAATGTTGACTTCACTCGCATAGCATCGATAAGCAATCCACGTGTTATATATCAGTGATAGGTACTTGGAAATAGACCAATTAAGAAAATATCTGGGTGGCTCTGGTTTCTAGATAAATTCACATGCAGTTTGGTTTTCCAAGTATCTATTAGTGTTTTACAACAATGGGTTACAATATGAATACACACTTGGAAAATCATACTGCATGTGAAATTCATTAGAATCCAGAGCCATCCAGATAATTTCTGAATTGGTCTATTCAATGAGGATATATTATTAAAATGAGATAACGAAAAGACATACTCTCAAATGTATCTAATCATCTTGCTTTCAAACGTAAAATTCATGCAATTTCAAACACAACGAATAGACAATTGAGAGCGCAATTGGTTGAAGTTGAAGCGGACATCAACGCGCTCTTAACGGTCAACAGGGGCTCTCCAGATCAGATCTGCGGCGTGTTAGAAGACAGCGCCATCTATTGCACGGAGGAGCTAAAAGATAACGGCGCTGTCCCGAGAGTCGTTATACGCAGGCGAACGCAATATGTGGAAGGTATAGACTTTAGAATATAAAAGTGAATTGTGATTGTCGTTGAATTCCTCACGGTTCTTACCTTTAACGGAAGCTCCGGCCATTTTGTCTTCCTGAGCTTGTAGCGTTCCTCGAAGCTCGTGTCCCAGTATTCGCGGCTTTTCATCCAGTAGGGCTGGAAAACAAGAGAAAATGCGATGAGAAAATTGGCGTGGAAAATGGAGGAAAGCTTTGATACATCAGAAACTCGTACACCATATTTTTCATTATTAAATTAACGAGTGTTAATAGCTAAAGAAAAGAACCAAGGAAAATAACTTACGGAGCATTAACTTAAATAGCATAATTTTCAAGTGTGGTTACCAAAAAAAATAACTTGAGAGAATAGACATAATAAAACTTTATTTGTTATTTAGCCAGTTCAGGTTTTAGTAAACTGAGTCAATCGGAAGTAAGTGTTAACGTCAATTCCGTATAGGTACCTACTTTAACAGTTTTCATTTATTAGAGTTATTTCTCGTCGTGTGTTAGCCAACTATTGAAATAAAAACAAGCGAAATAAATTGTTCCTGTATTGACGTCGTCACAATGGTAATGAAGTAATAAATACACTAAGAATGATCATGAATTTATCTTTGCGGTACTACACAGACAGCACTAAAATATGCAATACGAGCCTAAGTCACCAAATGGCAACGTAATCTAGTTCAAAACGTTAACAACACATAATCCTGGAAGATATTGTCGACGACAATGTCTGGTACTGCAATTTCTAAACCTCCTAGCACTTTACGTTCGTTGCGGTGTTGAGAACACAAATTTCCAACAAGAATAACTCTGTCTTGAGCTCTAATTCATGCATATTTACGACATTTCTAGCCGCGGCAATAATTTCAACTGCTGCGAGAGCTGTAATATACACCTATAGAGCTTGTTTTCCAAACTTTTACTGTATTATTCCAGTTAGCTAGCAGCCGACGCTGCCATTTTGTGTTCTTGTTTTAGTTGAAGACTCAAAACTAAATCTAAACTTGTGTATATACAAACAGGAAACATAAATTTTCGGACATCACAAGTTTGAAATAATGCACGGCTCGGCCATTTCGACGAGTACGAGATGTTTTGTGTGAAATTCATTAATTAGCAGAGCCCTTATCCGTCGACTATGTGCTTTCAACAATACGCAGCCATGTATACACCGCAGCGCGGAACTTTCGGGGTTGAGCTTTGAAAGCTCCATGGAACTTTCATCGGATAAACTGTGGAGAGACAGATTTATGTCAAAAACTTGTGAATGGCGATCAGTTAGTTTACAGCACATCGGAAAGTTATAAATGATGTGGTTTTTGTGTACGCTCGCAGCGTTCCATCATTTTTAGCAGCTTTTTTGCTAATGATTTTAATTTTTTTTAATCGTCTGTGCATGCTAGTTTAATGATGACCTCTGTTTAACCTACAGGATGTAAAATGTTCTTTTTCTGCAGGTAAATAAAAGTATACACACAATGAATTTAATCTGACGATCACGATTGAGTGTCACGAATGCCTCATTTATTCATGTTTCCTTATTGCTTCATTATTGAAAACCATTAACAAGATCATACTATGCCTAGCCTATACATTACAATTCATTTAAACGTCTTGGTGTTCTGTTTTCCTTTTAATTATATACGAATCACAATTATCTCAGTTTTTCTTTTTACATTAAAAGAAACAAATACATAAATGAAAAGGAAATACAAATAATTATCGTAATGGTATCCCTAACGGGGGAACAACCCTGTGTTGCTGCTCCAATTATTTGTATGATTCATTTGAAATAAAAAGGGATTAAAGAATTTACTGAATTCATTTGGTACCTAGCTTCAATCAAAAATCATGAATATCGGTTAAATGTTAAAACCTAATTAAAGATTATTTTACCCTGAACAACTCATTATATTGCAATAACATGATAACACTTATAACTACATCAAAGCACCAAATGCTTTGAAAAAGTTAAATTGAGGTAACTTGAATACAGCGCCCTCAGTTTACATCACCTATTGTTCCGTGTTGTCAAAGCAAGCCGTGCCGGGTTTCAAGATAACCCATTGTTAGAACACAACGGTTGCCATAGTAAACTAATTGTTTACTCCCACCAAGGTCATTGTTAAATCAACTCACTCTGAGTTCATGAATTGTCGGCACAATTGTTTAACCCGAAGTTGAAAGGTAATTAAAGCTTTGATCAATGGGGAAAGTAGTAGTATGTTTGTTTCCACGCAAGTCGGTTGGGGTCTGTTAGAGAGCGCCTGGGGGGTAGGGAACTAATATAACGCCGGTGTAAGGCGGGAAAACTACCCTCGAGAACTAGGGGCAATGATTGGCCATGGGGGAGAAGGAAATGGAGTTTCTAAGAATGGCTGAGACAGAATGTATGTCACTGTTTGTTTGTGTCTAGAGATCTTATCTTTCACGCAACAGGAATTCTCGTGAACTATGGAAGGGAATATGTAAAAACTCGTTAGTGGCACTCCACAAATATGATAATTTCAATGGAATTATCACAATTACATTCTATAATTAAATTAATAATAGCAACGGTAGATTTTAAATATTTAATTGCTTCGTGAACTATTTTCCTGGTGGAGTATTTCATACCAAAAGTATAATAGGTATTGATTTTATTGTTATTATTGTATTATTATTTCTAGCCCCGCAGACAAGCCAGCCTATTGGTTTAGTGGGGCTACAATAACATGTAATAATTGTATTTTTCTGAATAAAAAAATACATATATCTAGTGGAGCGGTCGCTCCACCCAGCCAAGTCGTACCGTACACTCACACTCACTCAACATACCGTAAATGCCTAATAACTGAGGAGCAGACCAACCACTTTTACTGTAAGCAACAACATGGCATTTTCGGCCTACTGGATCTTAAAATTGGAAAATCTCACATTGTTGCAAAATATCTTAATTTCGAGCTATGGCCCACCCCACCCCATATACCGAATTTGGGAACAATAGGGTATGTCATTTTCGTGCTAGAGGGCCGTGAAATATGTAAAATTACACCACTTTCTGATTCTGAAGATGATGATTCTGATGATATCAGGAAACACTGTTGACAGCGCCACAGCCTAAACGGCTGAGCCGATCGATCTGAAATTTTTACCATATATGCACTTTTGGCGTCTGATGATACCTTGTCCTTACGAATTTTTTGTGCCACCATTTTGAAACCGGAAGTGACGTCATATCTTAAAAACTGATGGACCAATTGGGACGAAACTAGCGCCAAACGATTCGGATGGTCTTCTCAATGAAATATCAATAGTCAAAATAGAAATGTACTTTTACCGAAACCGGAAATGACGTCATAAAAATGCCAAATTTGAATGAAATCATCTCTTATAACAATAACTACATATTCAGAAGGCTTATAATGTTACATAGCATTTAAAGACACAAATTTTAGGTGGCAGTGAAGTCAGCCGCCATTTTGAAAACCGGAAGTGATGCCATAACTCGAGAACGGCTGGACCGATTGGAACGAAACTTGCGCTATACTTTATAGCATATCATTTATGGCATATACATAGTAACAAGCACAACTTTTCTTAGCAACCAAATCAAAAAGGCGTATTTTTTTAAAGGAATTATAGTCTTTGGTTCCACAATATATGCTACAAATTGTAAGAATAAACTGAAAAAAGGAATGATATCCCATAAAAAACACTCCGTGTAAAAATACCAGCCAAGTCTCTTCAACTAAAAAAAAAATAGAAGAAATCTAAAAATTCAGCACTGAAAAGTAGTGATATCAAAAAAAAGGCCAAGTCAAAACTTTTAAAAATTACTTGGCGCATCGTTTTTCTATGGGATTATAGATATATTTTATGTATAGATGAGTATATTTGATTACCGACCTACTTCTATACTATTTATATGCACGATGCGCCAAGTAATTTTTAAAAGTTTTGACTTGGCCTTTTTTTGATATCACTACTTTTCAGTGCTGAATTTTTAGATTTCTTCTATTTTTTTTTTAGTTGAAGAGACTTGGCTGGTATTTTTACACGGAGTGTTTTTTATGGGATTACTGTTATTTGATACAAATTGAATACAAAATAACAAACTAAACACTACAAATTATAGCAAGAGTAACGAGCGTTTCGAATCAAAACATGTGGTAAAATCTCTGTATTTTGTGAGTCCTTCGCATTACATATCAAACGAAATAATAGATCAGGTATCATTTTCAATAATACTACATTACTACTGGTTTCTAGTTTACTTGATTTAACCCAAAAATATGAAAGTTCATAATCCGCTTTACTGAATGACAATCTAAAAAGTCACCTAGTATAGGGGTAAAAACACGTTTTATGAAAATGTTTCCATTCATTTTCATATGAACGGTTTACGTTCCATGCATTTCGGGGGCTCGCTTATCAAGGCGTTACTGAGCGTTTCCCTAGTTACATTCAGGCGGCTGGGTAGTGAGTTTGACCTTGAAGAGTTTTTTAATTGATTTTTATCAATATCTTTTACCAATGTAATTGTTAACAAAATAAGGCTTTATACGAGTATTCAGAACAGTTCAATGAAAATAATTCCATAACTTGTAATGGTTTATTAGATTTTCTTTGTCCAACAGATGTTTAGTGCCATAATTTTACTAATTTTTATTTTATTAAAATAAAACTTATAACTTATTTCAAACTATGAAATTATTTTCATTGAACTGTTCTGAATACTCGTACAAAGCCCTATTTTGTTAACAATTAAATTGGCAAAAGATATTGATAAAAATCGATTAAAAAACTCTTCAAGGCTACGCTCACTACTCAGCCCTCGGTGCTAAAAACTTCAGTTTTGTTCTAATTATTTATAAATTAAATAAATTGCACCCTGACCAGTGCAATAACCTGACAACAGTTTCACCCCATGCTCGCTTCATCTAAAACTCACTTTCCCGCTCTCACTTCTCGCACAATTCTCGCTGAACGCGTGATCGAAACACTTTCGACGTAATGACATTTCCCCCGCAGGACGGAAGTTGATATTTGAAAATCTCGGTCGAAATCCCCGGCAGTCTGGCAAAGTGTCATCCCCAATGAGATTCAATCTGACACTCTGTTTCGAATCGGAGACGAAACCTGCGAATTGAATTTCAAACGCCCGATTGCTCACCGCGTAGAGAATTCTTCCCACGAATCTTCTCATTCGTGTATACGCAATAAAAGTGTAATTCATGCGTAGAGAGATTGGTAGTCGCTTCTTTCTTCAACAGAAGATATTTTTTGAAGAATTACAAACCGCAGTGAGATGTGAGAAGAAGTCTTTTGTATTCGGCAAGATTGAAACTAGTTACTTGGAATTCCAGGTAGGTATATTATTAAAGAATAATAAAACTCGAAGTGTTTTATTTGAGGCTGACACATTAGAATATAAACGTGTTGAGAAGAAACTTAATTAAACGATGCTAATTAGTTTTATAACAAGAAGATACAATGTTTATTTTAAATTATAGTTTCAGTGAGTTACTTTTATTACATTCAATGTACTAGGTACTTCATTAAAATGAGGTAAAACGTCTTAAGTATCGCTGAATACAATTTAAAAATAATATATTTTCATTAACTAAATTAGTAGCCTAAAGAAGTTTACTGAAATAAATTATTTTTTTAATTACTCCAACCGCAATCACGTTTTGAGACACGAAGCCGGAACCGTAACAATATTATCTTTAGTCCATCAAGGGAAGTAGCTACTGATAAATATTCCCTGGAATCGTATATTTTAATGTTCATTTATTTGTCCCTTGAATCAATTCTCGATCCAACGTCCTTCTATATGACACAAAACATTGTCCTGGATTGAAATCACCATATTTCACTAGAAAAAGTAGAAACACGTATGCTCGTGGCTGCTCTATATGCATGTGTAGAGAATAGAAAGACGGTTTTTAAAACAAAATAGTTCTCTCACTGAAATCGCAATAGTATGAAGAGACAATACTAATAACAGAAGGAAATTAGAAAAATGGGCAACTAGGTACAATATAATTAAGTAAAGATATTGACATCACCATAAAACGAAAGTGGTATAGGTACTGTAAAATTTTCTTAGACCTCCCCCTCCCCATCATATACCAAAAAGAATCCTGGATGTCAACAAAATGTTTCAAAGATATTTCTAATAAAAACTCCCAGTTGAAACAAGTGACTTTGAATTCATGGCCGTCTTTCTACTCTCTGTGCTACCTCGCATGTATAAACTAGTTTTTTTTTTTTTTTTATTTATTTATTTATTATTGTAAACACACAAAAATACATACATTCCGTTTTCCACAAAGCCAAAACGGCTTTTCTGTGGATTAATTTAAAGAAAATTAGTGGATACAAAAATGTTTAAACAATATACAAGAAAAGAGAGAAAAATACATAATAAACTGATTAACAAAGAAGAAAAAAATAATATTTTATACATCATCAGAGTATTCATACAACCAAGATTTCACTTCTTTCTTAATACTACTATAATTATCTAAAGACTTAATTTCTTGAGGCAACTGATTGAAAATAAAAGGGACAGAGTAATTTAAACATCGCTTTCCATACTTATTAGTAAATCGGGGGAGTATTAAAGAAACTGGATTCACCATTGATCTAGTGGCCCTGGAATGATTGTAGATAATTTTAAGTTCGTTCGAATAAAAATATTTGATTATGAATTTATATTTATACAAATCAGATATTGGAAGGAAGTTAAGATGATCGTACATTAAGAGAGTGTTATTGTTACATTTGAGCTTAACGGCATCAGGGGTCAAATTCTTGATCATTCTATCCTGTATAGATCGAATGACTTGAAGGTGAACATTGGATGTGCTGCCCCAAGCAAGTAAACCGTAAGAAATTACAGATTCCACTAAAGCAGAATATATTAATTTTAAAATTCTAACAGGTAAAAAAGATTTTACATGAAACAATTGAAACGAGCAAGAACGTAATTTGGAAGCTAAGCTATTTATATGAGGTCTCCAGGAAAAGTATTTATCAATTGTTATACCTAAATATAAACAAGTATCAACCTCCTCAATCAGATCAGTACAAGTACACAAAGCAAAATCTAATGTATGTAAACAATTAAAACTATGACACAATAATGTTACAGGGTCTAACCTACTTGCAATTGAAGGTGAACAAATGTGAATTAACTTAGTTTTTGTACTATTTACTAACAAATCATTATCATGAGTCCACATCAACAATGTATTGAAATCAGACTGAAGAATTATCTGAGCCTGTTCTAAATTTTTATGAGCAGATACTAGAACAGTGTCATCTGCGTACATATAAATTTTACAATTTTGAATATAACTAGGCATGTTATTCACATATAAGAGATAAAGAATTGGACCCAATATTGACCCTTGAGGTACACCAGAATTACATACCCCAGCTATACTCACAGTTTCACCAACTTTAACTATAATTTGCCTATCCGTTAAATAATTGTGAAACCAACATAAGAGGGGACCCCGAATACCAGCATTTTCAAGAGATGTTAACAATTTTGTATGGTTTAACGTATCAAATGCCTTTGAAAAGTCTATAAAAAGAGCCAGAACGTGCATATTCTCATTTAATTTAGAATTTATGTAATCAGCGAAAAGAGTAAGCAGATCAGTGGTGCTTCTACCTTTTTGAAAACCAAACTGATGTGAATTGATGATTTTAAACTTTGATAAATAATCAGTTAATATTTTTGCAACACACCGCTCCATAATTTTCTCAATAGTAGGGAG
This sequence comes from Leuctra nigra, assembly GCA_934045905.1. Classification (NCBI taxonomy): domain Eukaryota; kingdom Metazoa; phylum Arthropoda; class Insecta; order Plecoptera; family Leuctridae; genus Leuctra; species Leuctra nigra. Next base: position 28,923,525 of record OW203766.1, read on the forward strand.
CAAAGCAATTGGTCGGTAATTATTGAACTCGAGGTGGTCACCTTTTTTGTAAACAGGTCGAATTATTGACATTTTTAATTTAGATATAACAACACCTTCTGAAATTGAAGTATTAATAATTTTAGCAATAACTGGGCTTACTTTTTCCGCTATATTTTTCAAATCAGTTATTCGTATCCTGTCAAAACCCGGTTGTTTGTTAGAGTTTAATGAATTTATAATATAATTTATGCGGGTGGCACACACTGGAGGCATGTATAAAGACTGAAGCTGAACTACATCATAATTGTAACTTAAAGTATGAATGTTGCAAACATGTTTCAAAGATTCTACCTCACTGATGAAACAGTGCAAAAATCTATCTGCAATCTGCTTATCATTGAATTGTTTCCCTAAATATTTACTTAAAACCTGATCTACAGTATCCTTTTTCTTTTTACCAAGTACATCATTAATAGATTGCCATGTGTCCTTAATACTTCCTCTAGACTTCTCAAAGACACCTGTATAATAAATTTTTTTGGCATTACGAATAGCATTATTTATTTTATTTCTGAATTTTTTGTACTCGACGCCATAGTAAAATTTCAATACACCGTTACAATTCTTCCATTTCTTAAATAGACGGTCTCTTTCTTTACAGGATTTAATAATATCAGCCGTCAACCAAGACTTTTTCTTACGTTTCCCCAGCTGGTAATTTAGGTAATAAGATTCATCATAACAATAATCAAACTTGGCAGTTAGGTTGTCAAAAACGTCAGTGCATGTATCATATGTCATAGGCTCAAGCCAATCACACTCTCTCAACAAACGTGTTAATTTAACTTCATTAATGCATTTTTTTACTGGAATTTGATGTTGAAATTTCTGAGATGAGCCATGAAACATGATTCCGGCAATAATTATATAATGATCAGATATCTTGGTAGTGTACACAGCCGACTTAATATCATGGCAACTAGACTTAATAAAAATGTGATCAATGCAAGTACTCGTAAAAACATCACCTCTACATTCCTCGCGTGTTGCATCATTAATACAATTAATATAACCATTTGCAGCCATTAGCGATAAATATGAACGAACATTGCAATCATCTGAATCGAACAGATTTAAATTCATATCTCCTAATATTACAACATTATTTACTTTGGAATAATTTCCAATGTACATTTCCAATTCCTCCACGAAACCACCTCTATTTAAATTAGGTGGCCTATAAATTGCCAACAAGGTAATAACATTTCCATTTGCCAGAGAAAAGATTCCTCCTACTCCTTCAAAATACTGAAATTCATCATCATTTACAACAAAATGCCATACAGATTTTACAAATAACAATATTCCTCCTCCACCCCTATTTACACGAGTATAATGAAATCTATCATAACCTTCAATGCTAAAGAGAGAAATAGGTGTGGTTGCAGTTATTGCGATTTCGGTTATCGCAATGACATCCACAACCCCTATTTGCTTACATAATATACCATTTAATTGGTCCCAATTTTTATTTATTGATCTGATGTTCACATGTAAACAAGTGAAAAATTCCTCTACTTTAGAAAACCAACTGTCAATATCTGATATTACTTCCCTCTCGACTTCTTCTGTAAACACAAATTCTATGTTTTGCATAAACTGGAAGCAAGTATTAACCCGCTAAATCTGACTCAGCCTGCCTATCAGAAACCAAAAGGTCAATATCCTGGTAAGAAGTAATTCTAAATACTTTACGGGAATTTTCGTCCTTGCGCACCAAGACCTTTCCGTGGCTCCACCAAACGAACTTGTAGCCGGTTTCCTTTGCCCTAGTCTTGACCGACCAGAGGAGTTCGCGGAAGAAAGGAGCCAAATTCTCGTTGATGTATATGCGGGACTGACCCACTTGTACAATATCTTGACTCTTAATTGTAGCTGCTACCTTCTTTTTGTTTATAATTTCGTCTCTCTTCTTTCTGTTTACGAATCGAACAATGATTCTAGGAGGTCTGACTGAATTCCTCGACGGAAGGCGATGCGCTGCCTCAATATCACTTGCAGACAAATCCACGGATAGTTTTGCCGCCACTTTAATAACGATAGCTTCAATATTTTCCCCCACGACTTCAGATACGTTGTCAATCTCAATGTTATTGCGCCTACCGTATTGGTCAAGATCGTTGACCTGCTGCACCAGAAACTCAATCCGCTCGTCTTTCTCGTCGCAACGTTGTTGCAAGTCAGCCACCCCAGCCTCAATGGCAATAACTTTCTTCGCTATGTCGTCTTTGAAACAGCGCAAATCTTCAGACACTACTCTGAAACTCTCCAGAAGTTCACGCTTTAAATCAGCAATTGCCGCAGTAAAGTCAGGAAAAACAAACGGTGTATCGTCCTTGGGCGTTTTAACTTTACCCTTTATGCACTTCGGACAACGCCACAACTTCCTATTTTCCTGCGTTTTCAATTTAGCACAGTCAAAGTGACAATTTAAAGAACAACCTGAGCACTGAATGAAGTCAGCATCAGCTGATAAGTCTAACTTGCACTTGGAGTTTAGGCACGACATAATAATGATAATAACACAGTAAATTGTCCGTGACCAACTACACAAAAACACAATAATTTATTTCACAATGCAACATTATTATAAATAATGTCACGATAGATGTCATTAGTAAATAATACATCATCTTTATTAATCCGTTTCTGTGAAATGAAAAAGCGGTGCAGTCAATTATTTCCGGCTATCGTTTGCGATGCGACTCTGATGGAGGAAATGATGGTGACACGGAATATGATTGTGATTATTGTGATTGAAATCACTAGACCGGCGTATCGTGTTCTGTCGCGTGGAAAGTATTTTATGATGCACGGATCGAGATGAGTGAATTTCAATTTTGCATCGGGGTTTGTCGATGATTTTGAGGTTTTGTCGAGCGTAGTGTTGGAAACGCTTTGTAAATAAACTAGCAGCGTTTTGCGTGTATTTCAAGCGTTTTGTGTGAGTCAATATAAAAGTGGGGATAATGCGAATTATGCTGAATAAATTATTATCAAGGACCCATAAATGATGTTCAATAATATATAAGGAACCAGAAGCTTAAAATCTGAGATATGTAAGACAGTAAAAATTTAAGCAAAAATTCAAATATTGGTTCAGTTAGTAAGTAGGTACTCAATTCAGTTGTATTTTTCTTAATCGAGCACAGAATAAAAGAAAAATTCCCATAAGTTTAGAAAGAGTGCTAATATCTTTCATCTAAAGGTGTTATCTATCGCTTATCTATAAAGAACCTCATTAAAAATGTGCTATTAAAAATATACTAGATTGATATAAACATTTTAATGTTAGATAAAAGGTTCAAATCTTATGGACCAAAGCGTTCAAGTTCAAAGACCTAAGATAATTGTGATAATGAACTCTTGTTCGAGCAATTAAACAGTGTGTGCGTCAATCTATTTACATTCAGATTTACAATTATATTGAAGATATTCAGGCACTGGTCTACAATATTATGTGCCAAAATATAACAACAGACAAAATAAACCTGTTTCTTACAGAAATAGGAGAATTTTTTACATCTAACAGTTAATGGGAGCGTCAGTGAAGCCAGAAAATAATTGGAAATCTGTGTCTTCTTTCGAAGGCAACTCCAATTATTCGTCAGCTACTTCAGATCGAGAAAATAAGTAAATGTTTTTTCATTAAAAAATATCTCTAGTGGTGTCTCACAAAAAATGAACACCTTGATAAATGTATGCTCGTCTCTCAAAATAATTAGCAAGACAATTTATTTCAACTAATCACAATTACAAGCAATTAGTAAAGAATCTGTTAGCTGGTAACAAAATCCCTCAATTAAATGCCACTTCTCTACGAAACTTCAATAAATCGTCGTCAATCGCTCGCCACTTGTTTATTTCCCATTCTCAGATCGCAATAACAAGCAAGTGTTATCCCCCCCCCCCTCCCCACTGCGGTGACCTCTGACCCCACCTCGCTCCATCTTCGCACCTCATCTATCACCCCCACCCCCACCCCCTCACCATTCATCGAACATTTCGATACCCCACACCCCTGGTCAAAAGTGTTCGTGTGACTTCGACCAGTTGGCCGTCATGATTGATCGAAAATGTCCACAAATACGAGGCGACATTGTTACATCGAGGGCTATTTTTATATTTATTATAATGCAAAGGGTGAAGAATGTGGATTTTGAATGTATGGTGACAATGTATGGATGTAATCCATCATCGTGTTTGAATTAAGTTTTTATGACTTAATGATGATTTTTCCGATATTTTTTTATTGAGATGTTTTGGTGTGAAAAAAGAGAACATTGACGTGGTCTGTGCCATGCACGGAATTTTGTTTCGAGAAGTTTTGACGAAAATGATGGACACTAAAAATGAAGCAATTGAAAAGTTAGAGTTTGTGGAAGATTAGCTTTCGTAGCAAAAAAAACAACTTGAATATCGTAATATAAGTTTCAAGACAGTCTGACATCTAAGAAGAGTTGTTCTTATTTTCGTATCAATTTTGAAAAGTAAATGCAAACTCAGAGTTCATACTGTCAAACTATTTCCATAAACTGCACACCATTTTTGTAACAAGATCCAAACACCGTAAAAGTATGACAACATATAAAGATAATACTGTGAGCTGATTGCCTTAAAATTTGATATTTGATCACCTAAAACTATCTCTTTAAGAAATGTTTGATACTTTAATTGTAATTTTAGAAGTTCTGAAAGCAAAATTTAAATGAAGGAACTGCGAGCCCTCAGCTCATCCTGGGGGCCTTATTCAATAACTTTAAAATTCTCGATTCGGCATGAATAATGATATAGAATAGGGCCCCAGTTCAAATATCAGTGCAGATTCAAACCAAGGCGACAATTCCCTTTCGAACTTGAACATATTTTTTATAATAATTACAACTGTATACCACATACTCCATACACTCTATTTATAAATTAATTAATTATACTAAAAGTCAGCCGGCATATTGTGTAAGTCACAACGTCACATAGCTCCAACAATGCGTAATATTTCCAGACCATTTCTCACAATCCCAACACTTCCAGCAGCAGCAGTTAACCATTCTCTTAATCAACCCTCGTCACCCAGCATCCACTATCTCAGTGTCGTCGCCTGCCATTGGCCGCCGGGTAATCTGTCACCGGGGTTTCTTATTGGTCGGGCGCTGTGCCACCCCGACGACACAGCGATAAGGACCAAGTGATAATAAAAACATACTAGCCAGAGGGATGATTACTTGTTCGTTGATCTGCCATGGCGCCTACTTAATCAGTCACAGTCAATTTGGAGCTCCATGAAATGTAAGCTCGTATATCAACGTGTACGGGTGACGAAATGGGCTTGTTTTTGTAACGTCTCTTGTCTGTTCAATGTTGAATTTGGATTATTTTGAATGGGGCAAAAACGGGGTTCTGAAAAATGATGGTAACCACTCTAGCGAATTATTTTGAAGCTTTCAGTGGGGTGTAAAATTATGCGTTATTTTTTGTGTCATTTCTCTTAAAGCTAGAAATGTAAAAAAGCTCACTGATATAACTTTCCATAGTAAAGATGATGTGTCCAATAAAGGGGCAGATAAAATGTAACTACCAATCACGTAAAAACAACAAAGTTTGTCCACAAAATCATCTGAAACGACCAATAATATATCTTCAATTAAGGCTCGACCGTTACACTCAGATTTTAAAAACATTTTAGTGACACAATATTGTAACAATGGTGCACCAAAACGAACATTACGAATCACCTTTGAAAACTTAGCTTACGTATATATGGGCACCCTCATTCGAGCAACACTGTTGCTTACAAAAGCAATTGACAATATAACCATACATCCACAAGTTAGAGAGATATTTTTACGCAGGCAGAATGACAAGCTCAACCAAGTTGAGTGCACCATATATTTTTACCAATCTCTCCCCCCAATAAACTAGTGTCAAATATCATCCTATCAACACCACGCATTTTGTCTGTTATAAAACATGTACGTGCAAAAAGCGCCGTAAAGAGTAAATTTCAAAGAAAATGTCTCCAAGTGTAATAAAGTCACAAGTCGAATGACTCCCCTATAGCAAGCAATGTAAACACTCTCTGAGCACACTCATAAACCTTGGTCCTAATCAAGTTGCAGCCCCATCTAGCGGGCCAATATGACGTGTCACCACGCATCAAACTTACCCCCACTTTCCCCTAGTCGTCAAGTATATGTGACGCTTTCCCGAATAGTGGGGGACTTATTGGGGTGGTGGTGCCATAACTTTTAGTAAGGTGTCAGACTTTGGAGGGGGAGTTTTGGCAATATTTAGAGTATAGAGGTGGTGTGCTGAGTGGTTTGTGACATTTGAGAAGGACTGGGGTTCGATTCCAGAGTCCGACTTTCGAAAATCATGAGTAGACATTATTTAAACTTAAAAATTAAATTGACAGTAATGGGGGAAAAGAGAGGAGGGGGGCTCATAAAACCATAGGACAAAAGTTCTTTCAAATGCATTTTGGAGAATTGTACTCCTGGGAAAAGCTGGCATAGTTCCAATTATATAGTCCGAACAATTACGTCTTTTCTTCTTAATTTGGCAACGTCAAAGTTCAATTATAAATCATTTCTTTCCCGACCCCAGTTTACTTTTACCGAGCAAAGTGGCGAACTTCATCGCCAGTTACTTTGAAAGGAAAATAACGGTCAATTGTGACAAGAGGTGAAAAACACCTCAGTAGTTTTCAATGCATACTTTTACAATAGATCTTGACATTGCCGCGTCTCCGTGAAGTTATTTTCAAAGTTGCGAGTGCAGCTAAATGCTCTGCCAAGTGTCTCAGAACGGCGGGAAATCTTCCAACTAGAGAAACATTCGCACTTTGCGTACTTGGAAAGAGGTCAACAATAGATCTTGTTAAAAGGGAGGTGGAAGGAAAAAGACCGGCGATGACATAATAAATGGCAACACTGCGACGCTTGCCACGCGGTTTGCCACAAGTATAAAGGTCACGTGACACCAAGTGTTGGGTAATAATTCTCTTCTGGCATTCGGGTCATAAACTATGCCGATAAAAGAAGGTAGTAAAAAGTATATCATTTTGTTAATATTATTGGATGGAGTTAGGTGTGTCCTAGTGGCCACCTATCTACTTCCACTGGGTGAAATGCGCCGGCGTGGCCGCCTATCTACTTCCACTGGGTGAAATGCGCCAGCGTGGCCGCCTATCTACTTCCACTGGGTGAAATGCGCCAGCGTGGCCGCCTATCTACTTCCACGAAAGGGTTCGAAGGAAGCGCCAATGGAACTGTTTGGTTTTTTTGGTCGGGTAAGGCAATAGGTATACTCAACTAGCCATGATTTATTTATGAATTAGAAAAAAATGTGAACACATCATAAAAGAAAATTGGATCGACCAATCATGGAGGAACGCAATAAATTTGACGTCGCTGATTGGTTGATCCCAGGGTTCTCAGACACGTATAAATATTGATCGTTCAAGATTTCTTTTGTCTGATGAATGAATGAATCATAAAATACGCTACAATCTAAGAGTTATAAAATGTATCCTCATAAAGATTGGCCTCTTTTGGAGTTCATTGGGGACATTCGGTTTATATTCTTCATAAATGACGAAACCATAACTTGACTTTATCTTACTTGAAATATCAAGAGACAAAATCTAATGAAATCATTTAACATTTTTATACCAATCTACACCGAATAACTAACGTCTAAATTAACCAAGCTTTTGTGCGACTTAACGCTATCGTTCCTTCTCATCACCAGCATTTCATTTTTTCATTTACTTCTCAAAAAAGACAAAACAATCCAAAAACAAACCCATCATTCGTCGAGAGCCGTGTGCTTTTTCGCGTGGTTCACCATTCTTTAAGACGCCCCGAGAAAAGAAGACTTGGGGAAGACAAAGAAATTGGACCACTCTCAAAGACAATTACTCTTTCTCTTTTACGATGTCACAGTGACGTTTTAGTCGATATGCTGCTGAGCTCTGCAGACTACTACTTTATCGACTCTACGTGGTGTTCAATAAAAAGGCGAGAGAAAAAGAGTATTAAAGTCTGTTTGTTGATATATTGTTGAAAAATTAACATCAAATAGACAATTTATTATTACATCATTGTGCAACGACTAGCATTTCAATTGTGGGTATGAACAATATTTATTTTTAAACATTGAAGGTATTTAGACAGGTACTTTTCTTTTTGGTAAATATTCATGAATTGGCATGAATTGAATAACTTCATATTGTATACAGTGTTGAACCGCACCAAAGGAAAATAGGTTTATTGTAAATGAATAAATATTAGGAAAAATGTTAATTTTCTTTTGAAAGAATTACACTTGAAATGCATTCATTCTATTTCCACGTTAAAACCGTAATTTATTTTATTATTTAAAATGACAGTTTGTTATTATATAATTTTCGCGTCTTATACATTTTTCTTCCGACATTTTAACAATGCACGAGTATTTCTAGGATTTTTTAATGCAAAATTAAACTCTGTTTCGGCATTCCGTATTTACAAAGCAGAGGAGAAAATGTTCAGTAATTAATCAGCAAATTATGGAATAATTATCACATCGACCAAAACTCATAAGCGTATCACGTTTCCAGATACATATTCGTTATTTAATTTAGATAGAAGTAAACTCACTTCCATTCAAATTCAGCGGGTACACCAACAATTCAAAATCGAACAATCTAACTTAAACCACTGACAAAACACCAAAACATGGCATACATCGGCCGCGGGAAGAATATTTAAATTGCTTTGGATTACTGCATTCAAATAAACCTCATCAATGTCCGTGATAGCCTCACAGACTAGGATCACCATCACGGAGCAGAACCAACGTGTCGCGACAAAAACACTAAAAGAGAGAAGGGAAGGGGGGGGGGGGGGGCAGATAATTAAATTTTCCTGATGTAACGAAGTTAAACCCTCAGCCCTTCTACGAATGTCCATGCAAAACGAGACAAGTGTCGCAGACTCGATTGTCACTTCAAATTAGGGAGAATGAAGGGTTTTTTAGATTATTTTTCCCCCTTGACAAATACCTCAACTGTAACGTTTACAATTATTTGAGCTTGACCAACCGAATAATTGGGAAGAGAAATAGAGTCGAGGTTTTTCTTGAGCAAATACTTGTTATAGAATACTTGGTTCGTTTTATTTGCTACAAGAAAGTGCTAAGTTATATTGCACACAAGGTTAAATAAACGGCAGACAGAAACATAAATAGTGTAATAAGCTCCGAATTAGGGAAATCCAGAAAATAATTGAGCTGGAAAATCAACGTAGTGAAAAGTTAATAAATGCGTAAAATTAAGAAAAAACACTGTAATTATCTATAGAATTCATCGCTATACGGATTTAATGCTCGTTTCGATCAACGTTATGTGCACCGCGTTGATAAGCGAGCACCGAACACAGCTCATGCAGACAAGTAAACCAAGATTTATATTTTATCTAATCGCCTGTTTTGATAATGTTGGGGAGATTAACAATAAAAACTTAAAATATTTTACTTCTTTACTGATCAGTGAGAATCGGTGAAGAAAATGATATTTTGTGTCGCAAGATTGAAATTGGGGTGGCTCTTGCACAATAAATTATCTGGAACTGCTCAATTTAGGACAAAAACGCTCTACCAATTACATCGAGACATTTCCAAACTGTCCTCAAAAACATGTTCTAATTTACGATATAATTCAGAGAATTAGTAACAAATAAACAAGTAACCGAAACACGACATCATCAAAAATATAAACTTTGTGTTCAAACTCCCGGATAATTTCCCACCTACCGAATTAAATTCTAATTGCGCCTCGTCAACACGAAACTAATTTCAAACACAACATTTTCACACTCCGCCGACTAATAACAACAGAGGAATTACACATTTGCCGACTGAACTGTTATCGATTGAGTATTATTATAGTTGCGTGTAGGTTGATTGTAAATTACAACTGCTCACCCCCCCCCCCCCCCCCTGCTGTTACGAAAGGTGCAATAATTCTACGCTCCATGGGAACCGTGCGGGTTTATTCGCAGGTTCAGGGATTTAAGTCGATCTGATTAGGGACTGAATAACGATGAATAATGAGAGTTTGTCTCGTGTGCAGAGTGTTAATGATTTAGTTGGATTGATGATTGGGAATGAAGTTAGAGATCATGTAAACGATACTGTTCGTGAAACGACATTTTAAATGAGTCTCAGAGATATTTTTATTACGTTTAAAAAAATGTATGCATTAGCAAATGCACTGAATTGTGTATCTGAAAATATAAATAAATTTAAGTAAAAATGGAATGTGTGTAGGAGGCGATCGTGGCCTATAAGTAGGAGCGTTTCCAGAATGTGCATCGCCTGTGATTAACCACGAAAATGCCTCAATCTGGAAAGACAACCTGGGAAAGGGAACTAGGGACCTACAATGTAGTAGCAAAGAGATCTGATTAAAGTATTATAAAAATTTAAAACCAAAACATCCAGTGTATTTTCTTGCTGTCGATTCCACTTGACAATCTAAAATCTTTCAAAATCAAGCAGCATTTTCCATTCAGCTGTCCTCAAAAACGATACTAGATAGCAATGTTCTATCTTACAAGTTTTATCAAATATGTAATCAAATTTAGTAATAAATATAATATCCTCATACAAAAGGTAATGCACTTGCTAGATGCATTGCTATATTAACTTCAACATTGAACAAAGAATGCAAACACTAATAAATAAAATTGTTTGAGGAGACTATATTTATTAAAATCTCGTCTAATATATGTCATGTGACACCTAAACTTTCATGATTTAAAAACGTTTTATTTCGTTGCTATTCAGTCCAGCACGGTTCTTCTCAATGCTCACTGAAAACGTGCACTGCAGTTATACTACATCTTCATGACGACAAAGAATTAGCTCGAAAATTACTAAATTTGATTAGGAAATTAGGAAATGTAGAGCATGACGCTCAAAACACACTATAACCTTATTTAAAATAATTCCACAAAATTATGTTCAAATTGCTGAACAATAAGAAATCTTTTACTTACTTTCAGTGAAAAGATAAATGAGACAATCATTTTTACAATGATGATGGCATAATATCGTTACTTATTAGTTATTTGAACAAAGGTTTGTGAAATAAATTATTACCAAACAATTTGTACTAAATAAATGGATACTAATTGGGAGTGGTAAAATTCAACAAATATACTAAATTATTTCAATCAGTCACTTTCATAATCAACGTGCTTTTGTTGTTTTTGGAACCTTGTGAAATTCATTTCCCTAATTACTGCGCTAGTAAACGAGTGGAAAGAGCTGAGTACTTATTATTTTGACATTTTACAAAAGCAAATTGGTCCGGCTTGTTCATTATGTAGAGACTAGCCTGTATACATGCATCATATGATTAATATCAATTAGGACTGTTTTTTAATTACTAGCTGCACGCTATTATGATAGCTATTGAAAAGCATGCGCATTGCGTATGTATGTGTAATTAGCTATGAAGTCTACAAATGTCATTAGCTGAGGTTACCTTTCAGTACAGACCTCTGGGATTATTATTTTTTAATAATTGAAGTTCATTTTATGACATAGCAATTTGTCATGACAAAACGTGTAGGTATGTAATTATTATTTAGTTACAGTGTTTATCATTATAATTGATTAAATGTCCTTTTGTAGAATTTGAATTTAATCAGCAAAATATGTCCACTATAGTAGTTTTTATTTATGGTTTTATATTTTGTTTTCATATGAAAATTGTTAAACAATGTTTGACTTATAACTTAAAGATACGATGAAATTGATACGATCATAAGAATCTTTACACCTCTTTGACTATAACAATAAAAATATGACTATATATGTAATACACTTTTGAATAAAATTTTGAATACAAATTAGTATGTACGCATAATGCCAATGAATGATTTTAACACAGAAGTTGAAATGTTTCTAATAAATGATTTTGCTTAAATTAAAGCTTTCACCAAATTAAAAAATAAGACATACAATAAATCGATTAAAAATCACTGATTTAACGATGATGTGATCAATTGTTCAAAGATTATAACGCTCAAACTATTGTGTTATGTGTATTGACCATTTCCCCCACCCTCTAGTAAGAAAATCAAAACATCGCAATATTCCAAAAATATTGAACATTTACAACGAAATGTCACATTTATTCCGGTTCAGTTCTGCCTCTCTTTACAATTGATTGACATATCGGACATCGTTTTCTATTCCTCATCACATCTCTGTAATGTTATTTTGCCTTGTCGATTGCCTCTGAGGGACAAACTGATGTCCAATGTCGCTTCAGAACAAATAAATAATAAATCTTGAACCAAACTAATTACTTTGAATAATATTGCGAGTTCTGAAAGTTTTAAATCAACATTGCGTTACGTTTTCAACGAAAATAACAAAAATAATTGCTTTGGAATTGTGTTGATTGGTCTTACATTTTCACTCTATCAACATTTTTCCGCATGTTTGACAACAAAAAATATCGTCAAGTAAAACATTGTAAATAAACTCCATATACAGACTGTATCCAGGGACAACCGTCGTGCAAATTAATTTGTAGCGAGCTGATGTAATGATGCACACAAGTACGAGTTCTGGTAATGAATGATGTATTAGGATCTATTATTTATAGAATGTCAATTATTATTCAATTAATAGCCACTGGCCGGCTGTTGTACGAGGTAAATAATAGAGACCCAGCGATATTCCATCCCAGAGACCGTTGGATCGAACCTCGTCTGGGACGTGACCTCATATTTCCTCGGGCCATTTTTACTTGAATATAAAATGTACCTAAACCATCTAAACTACATACATTATTAATAATTTCAATTTCCCCCCCGTTTTATTTATAATTAATTTGAGACTTTGCTTAATTTTGGCGACAAAAACGACTGAATCGTATTCTCTTACAAAGAGACGTAACACAAAGAATACTGCAGTATTTTCACTCTCAGTAAGGCAATGTCAAGTTTTGATCATTAGGTACACAAATACCGCAGAGTTTTATTATGATGTAACGGTACGTCGGAGATGTGGAGTCTGTGAATATTATTAGGAGTGGAAGACGAAGATGGTGAAAGAGGAAGAAGGATGTAATGAGGGAAAGAGACGTCTGAGGTCAAACTTCACAAATTGACTGAGGAAAGGCACAAAAACCCTCAGACCGACTGCGAGATTTGAACCCTGGCCTCTCGAATTAGAATTCAATGCGTAACCATCTGACCCATTCGGTCGAAACGTATTAATTATAACGATCATCAGATCATAGACATTTATACTCACTGTGAGTATAAATGTCTATGATCAGATCATTAATATGTTTTAGCTTATCCTATTTTTGATCATATTAATGATCAGATCATAGACATTTATACTCACTGTGAGTATAAATGTCTATGATCAGATCATTAATATGTTTTAGCTTATCCTTGGCAAGCGCGAGCAATTTAGACGCTTGTTGCATGCACTTTTTTGGATACGATTGGAGACAAAATGGATTGACGATATTTTTAAAAATTTCAAAAGACAACCTTAGGGTTATCACTTGGTAAATTTTTAATTTTTGCTATGTTAATTAGTCATAATGAGTTAATTTTTTTTGTAAAAAATTGCATTTTCGTGTCTCAATGGGTGCCGTAAAAAATGTAATTTTATACATGTGCCAAGTGATAACACTAAGTTTATATTTTATCTAATCATGATTAAAATTTGAGATCAATTGGTTCACGGGTTTGGTCTCCAACCGTACCTATCGAAATTTCATAGTTTTTAGCGGTTTTGTTGAATAACCGGCGCCTAATTAACAATGCAAGAAGCATAAATGAAAAAGTGCTACTAATATGCAATCAGACTGATCATGTGAACATCCTATCAAAGTTACACCCACTTATGAAACAATTTTTCTCTCTCAATTTTCTAAAACGGCCGAACGTTTGTATCACCTTTAGTTGGTTTTTCTAAATGTATCACTATACAATTTGCAGGTTTTGCGTACGTCACAATATTTGTATTATTATTCGTATTAAAATACGTGGCAATTTTGAGGGATTAGTTGCATATTATGAAAACCTGTAACAAGTTGGCCTATCTAGGTTAGAAAATTAACTTTAAAAATAATAATGTTTGCTTGAAATAGGTTTAAAGAATGAACAAGCTTGTAGCATGGCATTCTTAGAGTCAAGGTTAACTGAACACAAAGTAATTAATTAGAATCATTATGTAAACTTACAATCTTTAAAATTCAACAGCAATCAAAATATAGACAAAAATATAACGAGCAATCAAATAAGTTTAACAATGTGCAATTATATCAAGAAAGTGAGTGAATCCATATAAAAAGTATGTGACCTTACCTAAATTGTGATGTCACCACGTAATAACAAGTGAACCAGTCATTGTGATAACGCTACAAAACCAGTCAGCCAGACTAGTTTTCAGTGATTCCTAGAAAAGCATGGGCCTACGTGCAGAAAGAAAGTCGTTTCGCGGGCTTTAGAAATGACAGAATGTCTAAAATTAGCTATCACGTGTACGAAACCAACCAATCAGATTCTTTGGAGGGAAAACGATGTCAGAGGGTATAAAACGTCAGGCTACCAGCCAAACATCATCAGTCGGAGTTTTCTCAGAGCAGTGAGACCTGCCTCGCGAACCGTGAAGCCTTGTGCACACAACATAGTATAATTTCAGCGAGACAGTGCCGATGTGATCGAAGTATAAAAGTTAGTGAATTGCAACTCCGGGAGAAACCGACGAGTCTGCAGCCACGAACGTCATCAGCCTGAGCCAACTTGATCCAACTGCTCGAGGAGGTCACTCCTTGTGCACGGACTGCTGGACGTCCTGATAACCAAGGGGTTATTAGACAACATCATCGCATCGCAGCTGAAGGAGGTGACATATCCAGTCATTTCATGCTGCTGGTGGACTGGAGTTCACGGGACACACTACGCAAGAGTCAACGCCATCCACTTGCTTACGCGGAAGTAAACAAACCAGACGACATCATCACTACTGCCGACGTATCGAACGTAATATTGTTTCATAATTTTTGATTGCTCTTTTCACATCAATGAACATATAATTTCTTTGTAATAAACAAATTATAATATTGCTGATTCTTTGTGTTCTACCCTCTGAGCCAAATCCCGCAGGTTTCAGTGGCGCTCAACGTGTGGGGCTCGAATAACATTCCTGGGAGCAATTGTTTTGAAAGAAATAATTGTTTTCTTGATTGTGAAAGAGTTACTCAGTTGTTCTGAAACTTGTGGACACAGGCATTGCGTAAAATTTTCATGTATTTGGAAATTTTACATAGAATCAACCCGTTAACGTAAAGATAAAGCCAACTGTAGATTTGTGCATGTTAGTTCATTACATCTGTTACGATGGCAGATCGAGATGCAAGTTTAGCGTCAACTGTAGATTTAGATGAGACTGTAGAGGGGGCGGGGGACCAGTCAGTGGTTAGTGAACTCGAGGTAACTAGGAGCCAGGTGATAGGGGAGGACGAACACGATGACTCGCTACCTCATGTTGAAATGCCAATCTTTGAAGAGAGACAAAAAGAAGCCAGAGCTGACAGTATATATTCACAATTCGGTGAGAAAGAATCCTCTAATCCAGTTATGGAATTCTTAATGAAAATGCAGCAAGAACAACAGGAAAAAGAAGCTATCAAGGAAATGAATAGGAAACTAGAGAAACTAAAAGAAAAGGAGGAAAGTAAAAACGAGAAAATTAAGGAGAAGGAAGAAAGAGGAAAGGAAATACGGGAGTTGCTATTAGAAACTAAAAATGAATTCAGGGAGATCGCGAGTAAATTTGAAGCTGGATTGAAAAAGGTTGAAACTAGGGTCACAAATGTAGAGGAAAGAGTACAACAAGTAAATGATAAAGTCGACACAGAGTTGGAGGTCATTAAGTCTTACGTAGAATCAATCGGAGCACAGACGAGCAGTGTTGAGGAAAAAGTAAATACCGGATTGGTAAAGATAAACACTGAGATCGATGAGCGTGACAAGAAACTCAGCCTGGAGATATTTTCATTAAGCTCGCGATTTGAAAGAAAGGATAAAGAAAAGAATGAAAGCATTTCAGCTATCAAGGAGAAAATAGAGGACGTAAGTAAAAAGGTAGATGAGAATGCCAAGAAGACTGGAACGACATCGAATATCATGTGTCATGCAAATAACGAGTTGCAATTTGCAAAACATTGTACTGAGTCGCTGATACAAGAGGCAATAAGATTTAATGGGGAAGAGAGTTGCCCAATAAACGCAATGCAATTTTTGAAGCTAATCAAAGAGCGTTTTTCAACATTCAATGTGAATAACAATCAGAAGCTGGGAATCATTGTCAAGTGTTTACATGGAAAAGCAGCAGACTGGTATGTAAATAATCCCGTTGAGAATATTGATAAATTTGAAGAGGCTTTTAAAGATAAATATTGGTCGCAAACTGTACAGCATCAGCTAATCAGATCAATCTATGCAGGAGAATACAAAATTAGTTCGAACCTAAACATGGTGACCTATGTCAATCGGATTATCAACAAGGCAAAATATGTGACAGAGTTGGTCAATATGACGGAACAAGTTTTGGTTGGCATATTGATTAATCACTTACCACCAAACATCAGGGTGATAGTGCGAGGCAAAGTCAAAACTAAAGATGAGTTGATAAAAGAGCTGACTGACTTAGAGCATGATGAATTCACTGAAAAACTAATCAGAGATCCCAAGCAATATGAGCCAATTCGTAACGGGAATGGTTACAATGACAATAGGAACGGCTATAATAACAGGAATAGTTATGACAGAAATTACAATAACAACAACAACGGGAGAAACAGTCATAACAGAAATGGGAATGGTAACGGGAATGGTAACGGGAATAATAATAATCGTCCACCAGAGTCCGGTACGAAGGAAACGAAAAATGAGAATTCGGGAAACGAACAGGGGTCGGCACAGAATGGAAAGTAGAGAAGGGACAAGATTTTGCGTCGACCGAAAAGACACGTTTCAAAGAGAGAAAAGAAGAAATTAGGAGAATGCAGAAGAAAGAGCGTGAGGATCTTAAAGAGTATATACGCAGATCTTCAAGACGGTGGAAGAAAGAGATGGATGAGCGAGAAGCTGCCAGAGAAGCAGAGGTTTCTGCAATAGAAAAGCAACTTCAAATAGATTTTTTGCTTTTCAAGAAAGGGATTGAAGACGCTGCTGCTTGCAAGATGTTGCAATCACAAGAGAGTATAGAGGGGGGCTGTGTGCTAGAAGAAATCGACAGAAATAAAATTGAAAGTTTGGATGGACCAGACAAAGAAGAAGTTGATGAAAGTAGGCGTGAATTTACTGAGATGAAGAAAGATGAAAATGTATTTCGAAGGAAGAATTTTGAAGACAATTGCGAGGTAGTATTGCCACAAGTGAGCGAGAAGGAAGTATTACAGATTCCGATTGCGAATCAAGATGATTTCGACAGAGTTCGAACAGTTGAAGAAATTGGCGATGTTTTGAAGTCTATAGGCGACTTTAAAAGTAATGGTGAAAAGTTTCACGACGAGAAAAATGACAAGGTGATTATGAATGAAAACGATGATGTTTTGAAGAAAGGGTTGAATAATGATTTGAGAGAAGAAGACGAAAATGTTTGCTTGCAAGATGGACTGCAAATGAACGTACGAGAACTGAAGAAGAAAGCTGACGAAAATGAAAACTACACATCGACCACTGCTCAAGAAAACAGGGAAAATTCAATTCGGAAACAGCTACTTGAAGAAATTTCAAGGGTGAAAACTCAAGACGAAACAGAAGAAGGAACGATTTCATTTCCATTCGATCGTGGACGGAAGAAAGAAATCAATACGTCGAACAAATGATTCCTACTGATGACAACAGCAATGTTATGTTGATGTTATGGTCGAAGTATGATGACCCAGCAAAAGTAGGTCACTAGGCCAATAACGGGACTGTGATAAGAGAGAGGGTTGAGTTGAGCATCGTTTCCGGGAGGTAGGATGAGGTTTGTTTTGTTTTGGTAGGTGGAGGGGTGAGTTCATTCATTCAGGTTTTGATTAGACAGCTGTAAGGGGAAATAAACTTGCATCTGTTGAGGGAAACTTTTTGTTTGTCAAAAGGAAGAGATTATTCCTGCTAGATAGTCCAGTCTCTATGTGAATCCTTGTTTTATCACCATTTTCTTATTCAAAATTTCAATGTGTTTCAAATTTACTTCAGTCAAAAGGTGAACAACAAGAATTCAGGGGGCTCTGTAACAAGTTGGCCTATCTAGGTTAGAAAATTAACTTTAAAAATAATAATGTTTGCTTGAAATAGGTTTAAAGAATGAACAAGCTTGTAGCATGGCATTCTTAGAGTCAAGGTTAACTGAACACAAAGTAATTAATTAGAATCATTATGTAAACTTACAATCTTTAAAATTCAACAGCAATCAAAATATAGACAAAAATATAACGAGCAATCAAATAAGTTTAACAATGTGCAATTATATCAAGAAAGTGAGTGAATCCATATAAAAAGTATGTGACCTTACCTAAATTGTGATGTCACCACGTAATAACAAGTGAACCAGTCATTGTGATAACGCTACAAAACCAGTCAGCCAGACTAGTTTTCAGTGATTCCTAGAAAAGCATGGGCCTACGTGCAGAAAGAAAGTCGTTTCGCGGGCTTTAGAAATGACAGAATGTCTAAAATTAGCTATCACGTGTACGAAACCAACCAATCAGATTCTTTGGAGGGAAAACGATGTCAGAGGGTATAAAACGTCAGGCTACCAGCCAAACATCATCAGTCGGAGTTTTCTCAGAGCAGTGAGACCTGCCTCGCGAACCGTGAAGCCTTGTGCACACAACATAGTATAATTTCAGCGAGACAGTGCCGATGTGATCGAAGTATAAAAGTTAGTGAATTGCAACTCCGGGAGAAACCGACGAGTCTGCAGCCACGAACGTCATCAGCCTGAGCCAACTTGATCCAACTGCTCGAGGAGGTCACTCCTTGTGCACGGACTGCTGGACGTCCTGATAACCAAGGGGTTATTAGACAACATCATCGCATCGCAGCTGAAGGAGGTGACATATCCAGTCATTTCATGCTGCTGGTGGACTGGAGTTCACGGGACACACTACGCAAGAGTCAACGCCATCCACTTGCTTACGCGGAAGTAAACAAACCAGACGACATCATCACTACTGCCGACGTATCGAACGTAATATTGTTTCATAATTTTTGATTGCTCTTTTCACATCAATGAACATATAATTTCTTTGTAATAAACAAATTATAATATTGCTGATTCTTTGTGTTCTACCCTCTGAGCCAAATCCCGCAGGTTTCAAACCTATGCACGAGTAGAAGGAAAATGTTATATTTGTAATACAACTTCTTATCTTCATGTGCACATGGGAACATTGATATCTATATTCTATATATTCTATCTAGTGCAGTTTTCTACAACTACCGTTTGATTATTACGAATAACATGTAATTAACAGTAATCGTGGAAGTCAAAGCTCGTGCATTGACGCGAATTAATTGGATATGAATAATCAACTGTTGAAGAAAAGCGATCGCGGTTTATCAATTCACATGCAATGACGAGCATTTCACATGCGATGTTTAATATTGCATAAGAGTTTACAGGTGCATATAGATAGTTTATAGCGATTTCTCGCAATTAAATATCACGCGAACTCGAATTATCACATCACTCTTCCGGATTCATTGAACTTTTAATTGATTATAGGAAAAAATATAAATTTAATATGTAGGTACATTCGATTTCTTAAAAATATTTTAGAAAAAATAAAAATTGAAGTTTGGTGAATAAAGTTTTGAATTGATTATTGAATTTTTGTACTCTCCGGATACCTAGCTCATTCTGTGCATGAAGAATACGGGGAGATTAAATACTTGTATGACCTCAAATTTCAATAGCGTCATACCAGCTCCACCGTAGCTTTTAATCAGTATGAAGGTAATATCTGACCGAAATTCCAGGTGCATATAATTTTCTGATAAAATATAATAATGAATGCATACATTTACATATGAAAAATATTCTCTCCAAGTCTCCAAGTTCGAAAACTATTGTTCCTCCATATAATACTACACTACACAATTGCCTGAAACGTGTATACGCAATTAGAATGCGTAAAATCTTCTTGCAATGCTCGCTTAACTACACTTCACACGCATCGTGTTCTGGTCAAGATTAAGAGAAAGGAACTGGCGAGGCGAGGTCTGTAAGTGTGCTAAAACGAGAGTACCTCTGGTGAAAAAACGACTCGATTTACAGTTACGTACAGAATGTAGGTTAACTTAACGTTACGAGTGCTGATGGAACATTAATAAAATCGAATGTTTTGATCGTATTTCAATGTATCGACCATATCTCGAATCTATAGACTTCATTAAAGGCGTAGGTACGTTAAAATTGACAAAATAAACACACCTTCTTTCCTGTTATTATTCTTGTTAGGTACCTAACTAAGTTTTAGTGCTTAAGAAGAAATTCTAGTGCTATTATCACGGGATGATAATACTTACGACTTAATTGTTTTGTTTTATTGACTTGAGATTTACATTGTTTTTAATTACATCATTGTAAAACTGAACATGCAACCCGAGATGCAAACTGAACTGAACTTAAAAAAAAATTATAAAACATCTAGGTAGGTACAACCTTTGGTACAACTTACAAGTAGCAATGTTTTTCAAAACATTCGAATTTTAACCAACTATGTTAGGTA
Source organism: Leuctra nigra (assembly GCA_934045905.1). Taxonomy (NCBI): domain Eukaryota; kingdom Metazoa; phylum Arthropoda; class Insecta; order Plecoptera; family Leuctridae; genus Leuctra; species Leuctra nigra. The sequence goes on from OW203766.1 coordinate 28,944,376, forward strand.
ATTTTTCATCAAGAAATTCCTTGCAAAATTTTGAAAATTGGAAGAGAGGAGGGGACAAAGTGAGAGAGAGAGAGTCGCAAAGAAGCTGAACAAAGAGTTGTGATAAATGGCGAGGAACTTGTTAGTCTGCTAGTTTATTCGTGAAATATCTCCTTTTGAACGAAGGTCATGAAATTAACCGACGACCTTCAAGACTTCAAGACACATCCATGTCCAGGACATGTTTCAATGTCTGAGGAACATCGGTTATCGAGAGGAACTGAAAGTTTTATCTGCGATGACACCCGCCGGAAAAGTCGGAGTGAACAATCCGGAGGAAAATCAGATATTACTCGCAGAGAAGAATCACGAAACGTTGTATTAATTAAATTCCTTTTGCAACATCAGGAATGTCAAAAACGGGTTTTGAAGCGTTTCCTTTTTGCAGTTGACGATAATTAAAATTTCACTAGGTAAAATGTGAGTTTTTTTTAAATTAAAGCCTACCTACAAATGGAATATTTTGAAAATTCTGCGAATTTATTATGAAATGCTTATTGTTCCATTTTTACTTTACTCCGTAATAATAAAAATTTGGAAGGTTGAAAACTGGATAGGTATTTAGAAAATGGAGATGTAATAAATTTGTTTCCAAGAATAATGTTTGAGAAATAAATGCACACTTTGCGCAGAGAAGCAAAAATAATTGCACAAATTAGTCCGTTGTTTAAAAAGCAGATTCCAAATTTCAGACGCTCAACGGTTTAATACCCCCATCATTTCTTTTAATGAGATACTAATTACAAATAAACCACATTTTAATTACGCTGTCCCTTTGATTAAGTCATCGTCGATCACGTAAACGTAAGATTAAAATCTAGAACGCTTGACACGAAATCTATCATATTCAGCCCTTCGGCAAAAGGTTTGACATCAATTAAATTATCAATAATTAATGAGTAATCGTAGAACAGTATCAAGTATGCCAATTAGTGTAATAACCTCATGGGTTTCAGAACGGCATTTATCTTCATGGCGCCGGAGGGTGGCGCCAACAGTTGGAGGTGAAACACGAAAACGGTAGCAGAGCATGACTTGAAATGATTTGATTGGGGTCCCTAGGCCTGTTCTATACATTCTACAAAGGAAAATATTTGGTTTTGAGCTAAGGTGAAGCCCGTATGATAAGTTTTGTTTTGAGGTTGATGTTGTGCCCTTCTGGAGAATTACTGTTGAATGTTTGGTTTACCTGAGAGTGTTTTGTGATGTAAGTAAAACAGTTAGTTCAATATAGCAAGTCATGACACTATACCTAGAGCAGGGAAAACGGTTCAGTTCAGATGCTAATTAACTATTGTAACCGTGAGGTAGTCGTGAATATTTCAGCATATTATTATACGCTGGACTGAATTTTGTCACAAACTTAGAATAAACGTGCGCAACTTTTCTGGCCACAATTTAATAAAAAAATCACAATTTTCATAAAAAAAAATATAACAAAGTTCACATTTCAGAAATTAAAAAATCGTAGTACTCCAAACTGATGACACCAAAAAGTTACCACGATTTTTGTTGTAAAACTTAGCCCTTATAGGATGTTAGAAGTTTGTCAGGGAGGACTTGGTTTTCACAATCCCCGTACATCTCCCAGCATCTGACAAGAATCCTCCGGCCTAATTAAACTTACATCCTTATCTCCTGTTGTATGCTTTCACTAAATTCATGTTCTCAAATTTTATACTAAAACACAAAGTTTTAAAACCATGTCTAATTATGCAACTGACAAGACAGCTTTCAAACTTCCACACAAAAAACCTCGTGAGAGAGCAACCCCAAGAAACAACCTTGTAGTGGGTGGGGGGGGAGGGGGGAGACGACCCCTCGAGACAGAACCCTTCTGTGTGCAGCCAACTGCAAGGTACATAACTTCCCAAAAACAATCCCACTAATCGAGAAATGCCCACGATAAAACAGTGGATCACCCGGGCGTAGGGGGATCCAGGTTCGATCTCCGAGAGCGGCACTAATCCCGTAGACTAGGTAGATTACCGCCCTTTACACCCGCCCACTTCGTGACCCCCTTGAGGTATAATCCTAGGTTATCACCCAGATACAAGGTATGGAAGTATAATAATGTCGTGGCGCCTGTAAGAGATCCCAGGCGCCATCCAGGGAAGATTACACTCTGGTTAGGGACGTCATTTTCAGGGAATATGCGATTACTCGGATCCGTTCTTCCAGCTTCCAGCTCTCCATGAACTTCCATAAATTTCTAATCAAAATATTTAAGGCTTCATTAGCCTATCGCAAGAAAAGTCAGAGTCGAAACATTTTGCTTCTTCCCTCATTAATTTTCTTTTCATTTTAACTTTGATCTGGTAATTACGCAACTTTTTGTTTTCTTCTAAGAACGTTCTATTCTTCCCAGAGTGATTAATTCAAATGGAAAGATTAAAACTATCGTAATTATATTTCACTGAACAATTAATGAAGTATGACAAGAGGATCACAACAGAATAAAGTTAGTAAAAAAAATATATATATTATTCTGCTATTTTTGACGTAAACCAATTTACTTAAATTAACTGTGAAAGACACCTTTGTCTTTCCTGACTTTCGACATGTCAGTGCTTTCGCCTTTAATTTGTGCAAAATTGAACATTTCCGTTGATGGATTTAGACCGTGTTCGTTACTTTTTATAAAAAGAGACCGAAGGAAATGTACCTAACGATGCCGAGTTCACGAAAATCTCGACGGACCACGGACCGTATCCGTGCTCAAGTTTCGACCTCCGTGATGCGTGAAGAACAAACAAAAGCAAACAAATCGCCAGTTTCCATCGCTCTTGGCCTCTGCTAAATCCTTCACGGCTAATCCGCGCCTCACCGTGTTATGTGACAACCGCGGTTGTCGGTTGTCAAGGGCGCTGCATGACAACTACACTGCAATTACCGGTTTAGCTCAGCGGTAGAGTAGCCGACACATTATCCGGGACTCCTGCAGTGCGTGGGTTCGACGCCAATGAATCATGTGGGGCACTCACTTTTGTCGCGCATTCGAAACACACACCTTATTTTCCGCAAAAGCTTGACCATAAACCCAAAGTGTGACCGTGAGCCTTATAAAAACGTCACAATTTCATTCTTCTTTTGACTTGTTTATTTTTCTACGGGACAGAATTGTCAAGAGAAATCTCTCGAGAGACATACAAAGAAGAAAAAGGACGGGTCAAAATTGAATTTGCTTCTCTTACCTGGAATTCGAACTTTTTGAATTGCTCCACAGTGTCCACGTCCGTGTCTGCTTGAAGTATCGCCGGACACGTGTCGGAAGTTATGAGACTATCCAACTCGAACCACTCATCCTCACTGCTGACGTCGTTATTCGCGACCTCCACTTCGACTGTCCGACGACTTCCATCACTGTTCCCGACGGCCAGCGCCTGCACCTTCCTCGGCGACTCGTACTTCTGGTTCTGGTTGTCGTGCGTGGGCAGCGTGACCGTCGACAACGTGTTGGTGCTGTAGTTGACGTAGTACAGACACACGAGGACAGTGAGGAGGATCGCAGACACCGCCAAGAAGCGGGCCGAACCTCGGCGAAGCACTTTCAACATTGCGGCACCATTTCACTCGCACTAAAGTTGATCACGAAAACACATGTCACTTCACGAAAAATTCTGGAATATCCCGAGAATAGATTTATACAAAGAACTTGATAATAACTGTTTTATTTCACAAATGACGATGATTATTCTCGAATGTATCGAAGTATTGACGACTTCGTGTCTCTGAACGGCTGTGACGTTTATCCGTGTCGAGAGAGAGCGCACATGCGACGACCGGTTTGCTCGGCGGTTCGAAGCACACTGACAGCTGGCTTGCGTTGCGTCTGCGGGCGTCTGACTTGCCTCTACCGCGCTGTTGTGATAGGTTCCGTGGCTCGACGTGCGCGCGGCAGAGCGACACTAGCGCTAGATGCAGAATCAATTAGATGCAGCGGCCGATGGGGGGAACTAGCAGAAATTATTGAGATTTTGAATATTATTATGATATTGTTTTGGTTGTCGTGAACCGTAACCGTCATGCTAGACTCATATTAAATTGAATGGAATTAATGGAATTCTAAACTGATTTCCTTATTATTGGTATAAATCTTTTACTTTTATTTGAACTCTTTGTGATGGAGAACGAAATTACAGTTCTAACTTGAAAAGTCATGCGCTGCAAAGAAGTAATTTTCTTTCGCTACTTTTTACTTCCAGCTCGCTCTTAGCATTCTTTGGCGATTTGCATACTTCGTTAGATAGATTGCCCGCATGGCTTTTCGTCACCTTTTCAATCTCAGACGAAAACACGGATCCGCTCCATCTTCGATCCAGATTCCTTCTCTAGCGTTTCGTGACATTCATCAAGATGCTGCCATTATAGCTTTTATTATTAAAGTCACATATTTAAAATTCTCGTATAAAAAAGTTTTGCCTTCTTTTATAGTTAAAAATGAAAATTTACTAAAACGTCACATTGTGTACCCTCTTTTATCAATCAAGCTCCGGAATGCCGAGTTGCTTTTCGCGTCGGGGAAATCTGTAAAAGAAAAGAGGGAAATCTCGTTAGTTGTCGCGTTTCATAATTTAATTCCACATCAGCACAACGTCAAGCAATCATCTGTCAAATATCCCGACAAGATATTTTCTTTTTTAAGAAGCAGAAAAGTTAAGCCAATGTTTACTTGTTGTAAAAGTATCTTGGACGGGAGTCTTCGGGGAGGGATAAAACTAGAAGAAAGACGCCCGACTATAGAAGATACAAATATAAACATCTAAAAATAATTAAATATAGCCTTCTATCAGCTGACCAAACTAGCATATATCAGAAACTATATTAGTCTCCGGAGTTCTATATTTAGCTGCAGTTTATACCAGACTCTCGCAATTCTCTTTTTATAACCAAGGACGGTAATATAAATCATAATAAACCTGCTGGATCAATTCAAAGTTACACATAATTAAAAATCTATTAAAACTTCTCAAGATGTGACTGTTTTCTCTTTCAAGATCATAGAAATAGTAAGACAAAGGCTTAAAAACTCACTAGAGTGCGTCCAAAAGAACAAAACATATAAAAAAATTAATTATTTCGAATCTGTCAAATACATTTGCCACCTTCCTGTGATTGATAATCACAGAGGAAATAATATTACTTCCTTTTAAAAGCTCTTTTGTGTTCCTTAGATTTTTTAACGATCCACTCAAGCGACATAATTTCCTCGCTATTTTTTGGAGCAGATTTGTGCATTGTTCGATGCATTGTCGTATCGTATTGTTTCTGTGCATTCAAATAAAATGCATTGTTGCTGCGTTCAAAGGAAGAGACAAACGAATTCTATGGCGGCGACGTTTTTTAAGAAACACAAAACTAGATTGCAGCTTACAAAATCACAGTTTTCTTGTCTTTGTTTTCTTTTAAAAATGCTCAGGAAAATTAATTTAAGTTTTTAACTAATTCGATAAACTATGCCACTGCTCAATTCATGAATCATAATAAAAACATAGACTATGTATAGCTAAGTGATGTGTAAGTGATAAGTTCATATAAGCATAAAGTAAATAAGTGATAAAATACGACTGAAAAATACGAGTGCTAAATTTATTTTCGTTCGATCCCAAACAAAATTTAAACTTAACTTATACGAGGGGCCCAAACAATCATTTTATCGTCAAAATTTTGATGTTTGTTCTAATTTTGATGTCATGTTGAGGTTGTAGGTTATCATCATCATAAACATTGACTTCAAAACAAGAACGAAAATGACTATCAACTTTGAAAGAAGTGTTGGAAACTCGCCTTTCAGGTTATACAATATCCCAAAGTACCCGACAAAACTTCGTCTGATGACATGATATCTACCAATTAATCCTGCCGATAACTTTATCGGGTAAAACCATACACATTATTTCCTATCTCTATAAGCAGCCAGAGAGAAGGAAACGTGAGATTTTCTGAAAACCTGACAAATTCCCTTGTCCACGTTTAATACACGAGTTTGATATACCTGCAATATAGGAGATTTCAACCATGTATCGGCAACCCATAATCCAGTATTAGCCCAAATTACTCGAGAATTTATTGTTATTACACGTTCGTCCGTACTAGCGAGCTCAGTACACCGTAGAATCGATACACCCGATTCGATTAGTCGATATAACTCGAATCGAATCGCACCTAATCGACGCAAAGCTAATCAGGTGCATAAATAGTCACTGAAATCGAGGAGGGGAGTTTTCAAAACAGCGTTTACGCCGATAATTGATTTTTAAACTAATAGGGAATGCATGAAAACAAAGGGGATGAATTCATAGACCTAAAGTTTGTTTGGAAAAGCGGTTTCAACAGGGCAACTAAATGCCAATATAATTATAAAAGATTAACAAAATGAAATACGATTCTGCGAATGGAAGCTAATTTAATGTATACATTAATCTACTAGATAAATTCTTTGAGTTATGCTTTGGTGAGAACAACGGACATGCATATTGTGAGCAGAAAAATAAACTAGAATTCGGCAATGTGTACGAGCATAAAGTCGACGAGGAATATTTATACGTAGAACAGCACTGCGATCGTGTAACTTTTGTCAACAGTCGATCGACATCTCTTATGGGAGAATAACATTGACACGTCATAGTCGATCGACTACAAAGTCGAGTCAATGCTAATCTCTCATAAGAGTTGTCGATCGTTTGTCGAGCAAAGTTAGACGATCGCAGTGCAGGTTTAGTAACGTCCACTCAGTACTTTTGAAAAGAAAGCGATATTATCAATTGTTCTGGCTATTATTGTGAAGTATTTTTGGTTTCGTTGCGCAATGTTTATTTGTAACTCAGAACGAGAAGTCCCGAATCCATTTCAATTTTCAATGATTCATGACGTGAGCTCAAAAGCCAGAAATTCTGCCTTCATCCAATAATATTTGTATTGGTAACATGAGGCATTGTGTAAGAAAATACTTCAATAAAACGGTATTGTGGACTTCAATCAAAGTTGAATGAGCATTGTTATGATCTAAAAGTGTGCAACGCAAGTTTTAGAAAATGAACTTCGGGCCTTCTACCTTTGATCGAACTTAAATTATATGTACAAAAATAATAAAAATGTATATGCGTGTAGACCTGTAAAAAGTATGTAACAGCGATCATCGAAAAAAGCAAACAACACAAAAAACATTGCTGGATGCCAAAAGGCCAAGGAGACAAGTAAAATCATCCAACAATCTCCAAACTACATTTTAAATACCTAGCCAAATGGATGCAATTAATTTGCCATTCCCTCTTCGACATAATTCGTCAATTCCAGTAACAAATTATTTTCATTTTGCGGCCAAACAGACAAAAAAAATATCGACATTAACAATACAAATTGAATCCAGAACGATAAAAAAACTCTCCATTCAATCGACGTGGGAATTGAAAGAGATGGCAACGCAATTGCGCTCATTGTTCATATATTCGAAACAATGATGATTTAATTGCAAAATAAATGCGTCCCTGTCTTCTGTACCGTGGAGCAGACCTGTAATTAATGAATGTTGTATGGAATGATTTATAGGGGAAAAACAAAGAATTGAAATTTCAAATTAGTAACTATTGGATTGCCATTGAAGTTTGCATATATACAGGCGCCATGGTAACTGTATGATTAATTGTTGGCAGATCTCTATGTAAAACTGCACGGTGGGGGTTGATGTATTTGTGACAGAGAAATATATGCGAAATGTGATCAATAAAGAGGTGACAGAAAGTCCATAACAGCCTGGATGGATATAGTGTGCCAGTTATTAATCACTGATTACTTTTATATAAACACTATTTTTATTTTTATTCTATTTTATAAAGCCTGATTTACACGGTACAATTCTTGAAGAACTTCTGTGTCACATTCGCACTTTTCATACAATTTTATGTTTACGAAACAAATTCTTGTCGCAGAACTTGAGTGCAACTTTTATATCATTTATATTTTACATAATTTATATTTTATAACAAAATTATAGGATAGAAAAATGATTATATAATGAAAATACATAGGCTTCAAATAAACCTTTTCCTTATACGCTGCTTATTTCCTGTGAAAATCATTGAAAAGAGACGTCAACGTCGTCTACTCAGCCGGAAGGCAAATGATGGGAAGGTTCCATGCACACTAATACGCCACGCGCCTTCTTCGCATCTTTAATCCTTATTCTTCACAACCTCCAATCATCTTCATACACGTTTCCAGCATTGTTGCACAACAATGCGACGTTAAACTCCACTAATTTAATATTGTAAAAGAATGTTATGGGATCATTTTATTTTATGAATGCCAATTTAAAGCAAGAGAATGTAGTACATTTTTCATGTAGATGTTTTATAGCTCTCTTTGATTTATTCTCTTTAAAGAATTCTTTCCACACACAAAAATGCGTACACCAGAGAGGATTAAAAAGCAGCAAACATTTCAGTGACACATCATGTCCACATCTGAAGGAACAGAGGCATATTTGTGGCCAGCCGCTCCTTCCTCGACTGCCAAATTTGCGAGTTCACAACCCATAACTTCGTTACAAGGGACAAGGGTAGATATCTTCTTCAGGGGTAGTAGGCCGGTATTTGTACACGAGGGGTGAGAACGTTGAGGAACCCTTCTTCGGCAACAAAGAGACGCCCCCTCATCCCCCTTCCCCCTGGCTGGAAAACCGAGACGGACATTTAAGGGTTGGTTTCAAGGTAACACAGGCCTATGTGTTAAAACGTCTCAATATTGGGTTTCATACTGTTAACCCATTCTCTGACACTTAGTAGTTGAACACTTTGCTAAGTGAAGGCAGAGAGAGATAGCGAGAGAGAGAGAGCACTTAGACAAATTGATCATATTTTAGGGCCTAGCGATGTGTAATATGCATTACGATAATTTGGGGGTTAATTCGATTTTTATGTTACGTGACGTGGATAAAATAAACATATAAAACTTGGCTTAAAATATTAGAGTGGTTTGCGCAAAGGGCTTGACAATTTACTGTGAGCGTCGTTCATTTGAAACAAGTGAACCTGTAATTGGGTTGTAAACTTGCTCGTCGCTGCAGCGAATGTGTGGTTTCCGACCACAATAAAATATCTCGTTGTTTTACTTCGGTTTCCGTTCTTTTTGTCCGCAATTATCACCAAAATGTTTATTGACATCATGGTAAGTGTATAATGGATATTGCTGCATAAAGTTTAAAGTGCGATTAAGATCAGCGAACGAGCATAAAATCGCGATTATATCGATTGACGATCTAATTCGAGATCGTAGTCGATCGAGACGTGTCAATGATAAGTAATGTCGATCGACAGCTCACGAAGTCTCATGATGTGCAGGAGGAATTGAAATGTATTGTTCAATACCTTTCCTCCTGTGAGTTGCGACACAAAACACAGTGACAAGCAAGTTAACTATGCAAAAACATATTTGAGGATCCCTGCACGTTTTCCTTCTGAAAAGTTGAAACTTATCATCTCCCAACAAATGACCTGTTTCCGACCACATCACAACGTCGATTCTGTAAACTACACTGAATACGCACCGACTCTTTCTTCCTGTAGCAGAAAAAAACCGCATGAAAAACCCAAAGCTTCTTCATTATCCATCCCAAGTTCCATCCATCGTGAAGAATCCAGGAAATATACTTCCCTTCAGTGACGTAATCAATCATCATCCTTCAACCACCATGAATAAGAAACTAATATCACCCTGCCATACCCGGGTCATTTAACATACACTATCACCCCCCTGGAACCCACCCCTTAAGCGTTTTCTTTCCCGCGAAATTACTCGGGGCCCCCTGCCCTTAAGCCCGTGCCCCCGCGCTCACGGGGGGATCGGGAGGTCGCTTCACTGACATTATCAGCGCGACTCGACCTTTGCCCCCCCCCCCCCCCCCCCCCCCAACCGCATACACTTCTCGCTTGCAAAGCCGCACAGAAGTCAGATAAGCCATTATTGCACCCATGGCAATATTTGAAAAGGAAACCTTAAAACGAAGGGATGAAACCCTCGATTCTGACCCCTAAAGAAAATCCAAAAAAGAAAACATCTCCCCGATTCCATGTCGCATACGAACTACAAAGAAATACAATTTTATATTACGTAAGATCTTGGACTCTATGCCAAGTTGGCAACAAAAATATACTCCAAAATCTATACTCGTTGGGTTTATAGTGAGATGGTCTTTTTTATACCGTCGTTGGAGATAATCCAAACTCGGGCTGGTTTCCGAGAGGCGTGCATTGCCGAGAGTGAATTATGCTCTGATGCTGGACAATGCTCAGCGGGTTGTCCCTCTTCATTACTCAGGAGATCGCGATTTATCTCATTCAAGACGATATTGCATCTGGAACATTCTCGGATGATTCGCTTCGTTTTGGATTGCAGGATTGTGACAGATGATGGGAGGAAAGACGAAGTCAAAGTTAGTAGACAAATGAGAACTTGCAACATTGCTACAAAATCCATGAATATTAAGGTTATACTAAATTGCTTTTTTTTTGTAAATTTTAAAATAGTATATAATAGTTATTTATAAAGTTACCAAAAATGTATTCTCTATCAAAATCTCAAAATAGATTATTTCATGATGCTATGACATAAACTCAAAGGTCGTGTATTTGTTGAGTGTCAATTTGAATTAAATTTGACACAATAAGTATTAAATGAATTGGCAGTGGTGACGGTTTGTTCCGATGACATTAAAGTGTTTAGCAAATTTGACAATATTGAGATTTATATAGGAAAAGAGCATTGGAACTATTTCATGAGCTGTATGTTTGAAATCTTGTTCTCTCGGTCGATTTGCTCTCTTAACGATGTAACAACTGAGCAAACCGACATCGCTGCTTTTGTTGTATTTTGTAGTCGTGTTTTAGAGACGTCATTCGGAGCTGTTGCAAAGAGCTTCACTAATATAAACCTAGCGTGAAAACCCACACTGCCATTGCTTTAATTCCGTGTATTCTCGTTACACAACGTCGTAATTACGTCTGGAAATGCACATACTTATGTTTTCAGCTACGTATTGTCGTATCTACGTGGGTACTTATTCTGGGCATTTCAACTCTTGGCAAATGTAGCGAACGAAATGATAGAGAGTTTTCATCATTCACGAGGTGGTGAAAAACACATTATTTACAAAAGTAAAAACTATTCACACCATAGTTTAGCAGCATGTTTTAAGAGATAGATAGATTATTGTGGTTTAACGGCGCGTCAACGACGAGGTTATATTGCGCACATTAATTTTTGCATTTTTGCATTTAACTTTGTTGATATAAGTGGTGGACATGGGGAGGGGTCGTCCTAACGGGCCCGATCCGGGGGAGTCCAACACTGGTGGGAAGGCCAGGCCGGAATGGCGACGGACCGGGGGGTGTGAGGATTCGGGCCGGCGGAACCCGATTTCAGGGGGATCACCATCTCGAGGGGAGAGGCCGACCCGATGGGGACCGCAAATTCAAGGGAGGACATGGTTAGGCCGACCCTGGCTGCTCTTTGTCTGGACCTCACCACTGATCTGTCCGGCATGGGTAACCCTTACACTTGAGCATATGCTCGCCGGCGTAGCTGCAATGGATCATTGGCCAACGCAAACCCCACCACCGCGCTAAGGTGGCAGCCATCGGTGGGGTGTTTTAAGATATGCTCACTTGTATCGTAGATATAATGATGATACTAATCATATTAAGTAACAATATCCCATACATGCAAAGTCAAATTCAAATACAAATATACTAAAAAGGTGTGAGATAAATGAAATCCATGGATATTTGATCCAAAAATAGCAACCAAACTTTCTAACATTATTATCGTCGCTCCTGTATCACGGAAGAAACCAGAATTGAATTACATCGTGGATGGGACATTAAATATTAGCATACAAAATACATGTTGTAAATACAATTTTCGTTCAATCTCAATATTAAAAAACTGAATTAAAGAATTAAATGAATGAATGAAAATTAAAAATTAAATGAACGAATAAATGAATGAATGAAAGTATCTATATTATTATCTACATAGAATAATTGTAAATTGTTATTGGAAAAGAACTGTACATATTCGTTAAAATTATTGGTCGAATAAAAAACCGACTAATCAGTAATTACAATCACGCATTATTGATTTGGTTGTGCAGTCTGTCAATAATCATCATAATAAATGTCTGATGCTCAATTACTACTGCTTCAACGAATGCATCTGATGATTTAAGGTCAGATGTTTATGCAACTGCATTCTGCAGTTCATATTTATGAATTGATTTACTGTTGAAAGCCATTACCAAGGATTACTTCAGGATGTCTGTGCCGTTTAATTTAGATTTATTATACTTCGGTCGATTCATTTGCAGAATGAATTTCTCTTGTAAGATTCTGCACTACGTGTAGGAATGTTTCAAATGTACAAAACACAATTCTCATTTCTGAAGAGGGTATTATAAATTCGAATTGTGAAATTTCAATCTGCAGATTTCAATTGCTCAATTTACCTAGTGTAATAGTAGAAAAAATCAAAATCTTGACAATTCTTGATTTAACCTTCCAACTGAAACTGGACAATTTGCGATGAGTACACACTATAGAATTAAAATCTTCCAAACAGCGAACTCAACTTGGTAATATTTCATCATATCTTGTATACAAATAAAATATCAATCGAATTGAATGTAAGTTGCGTTTAGGTAGGTTACGATAAAACCATGGAGCTATAACCTAAGCTCAATTACCGTCAAAGTGATGCATAAGCACAAGATTTGAATTTGGCCAATTTGAGTCTTGAAGACTTTAGTTATACCCAACTTGAATTGTATAGTGTGTAGTATCAGTAGTGTATAGTGTACTTTCAACTTTTATATTTGGCATGTTAAAATAAATAGGAAGAAACAATATTCATAACAGTTCGGTCTGCAGATGGAAAATTGTACCTATAACAAATTGTCTGAAAAGTGATATTCAAAAAACCCTCTGTCATTGTCCAGACTTACATAAATTGTACATAACACAAATAATATCAAAGAAACCTGACTTGAGGGTATTCGACTCACCTTTAAAAGACATAAAATGGAGCGCGATATTTCGCCGGAACGTTCCGACGGCTTCCTCGGGCGACACTGACAAGACAACACCAAAACAAAACAAAACAACCTGTGAACTTGTCATGACCTGTCATCCCGCGTGTAAGGAAATCTCACACAACCGGCCGCACAATACTGCGCCATGAGTCATCGCAGAAATAGCTCAGTTGGCTGATAAGGCAGCTTCATCAAATTCACATTGTTTTCTTCTATAAAATCCCAATTAAATTATGCATATTCGACCATGCATGATCAGCTACCACAGAAGAAAGGGGAACGAAAGGTTGTGACAAGTTCACCGATTGCTCAGTAGGGGTCATTTAAGAATTGTAGTTAGGTTTGTTTTGGTTTGGGTTTTGTCTTGTCAGTCTCGCATGAGGAAACCGACCGAACGCGTCGCCGAATTATCGCGATTCATTTTATATGGATTTTAATTAATACCGCAGTGTTCTTATCCTAGATTAGGGTACATTTGTTTACCTTTAAAGAAATGTGAAAACGTTTAAAATATAACAAACAAACTCTGGTGGACGTTGTGGGTGTCATGGAGATGGCACTGACATAGTTTTGTTTAGTTGGGCGTTTGAGGGAACTCTCCTTTTCAGGACCAAGTAACGAAACTATGTCAGTGTCATCTCCAAGACATCTGCATTTTATGTGTTGAGAAGGTAGGTAAACCATACCAAATAATATACACTTGTTTACACTCTGGCACCTGGGATGTCAGGGGACAATTCAAAACCAAAATGTTACAACACGCAAACCAGAATATGTCACGATGTATATCACATTTCAAATTCGAATTAACAAAAATAATTCTTAAAACCGATGTTATGTAATTGTTAACAGTCGCCGAATACCCGCAGGTGAGTGGATACTCCACCCTTCAGGCTACGGATTAAATAATTAATTATAATACATAATAAAATAATTATAATAAATTGAAGTGAGTAGAGCTCTCTGTACGGCCCACGCGTTGGTTTGTCAAACAAATAGGCCACGAGTGAGGGGCCTCGGTAATTGCTTGCAACATGAAAGAAACTTGTATCACAGAACACGTAGTTTGTCTACAACAGATGCATTTACTGTTGATGAAATAATCTCACAGAGTCTGCGCCGGGGCGTCCTGTCCATCTCAACACATGACTACCCAGTCGAGACCGGGTTACATCGTCGTGGAAACAGAATTCTACTTTCAAGTAGCATTAGAATCCGGAAATATTCGATCAATAATATGGACTTTAAAAACTAATTTACACATCTTTCCGATATGGATGGGTTGAGATGTGATCACTGAACAGAATCAAAATTGTGGTTGTATTTTTTAATGCACCCGTTCAATGTCGAAAATATTTTTCACACGAGTTGCTATTTGGTTTATTTTGTTTGATTGCCATGTAAATTGAAGCAAAGCTTTGCTTCATTTATTTTTATTTTACGCTGTTGTTTTAATGGAGTTCTGAACAACGGAATTGAAAAGCTAGAATCTGAGCTTCCACATAAATGTAAATACTACATCTTCATTGGGTAAGGAATTTACCATTCATTAATATAGTTGATTCAACTGTATTAATTGATATTGGTAAAATTATTTTAAGTTACGACTTTAAACGCATAATAAATAAATTAAAATTATTTTTGAATTTTCGAAAAGTCTCGTTGTTGGAAGGAAAAAGTACATTGTCATTGTATGCTAAATGCAAATCTTAAACCTTGGATATCAAGTGGACGGGGCAAGCCCAAATGAATTTAAAGTGAGTATCGTTAAACACTTGACAAATATTTCATTCTACAAAGAGACAGCCGTAAAAGAATCTCAAATATTATACTTGCATGCTTTTTTAACAACTAGTTGTCGCTTAACTCTTAAAATGTTGGTCGGTTTGGATCTCGTTTGCAAACTATACACGGCTTTCCTTTATATGACATTAGTGCGTGTGCAAAATTTCAGATCGATTACTGAACGGTGTGACCTGGGCAGTGCAGGTAAAACACAAACAGACGAAAAAACAGAGAAAGTGCTATAAAAATCCCCTAGTAACGCTCGCTTAATTAAATATTTTTACATCTTGAATAATATTTAGAATTTTAGTAAGATACGCGACTTATTTAAACTTATTCTGAGATAATTGTTAAAATGTATTTGGAAATTTCCACATACATTTTAATATTGCAGTAGTACTTACAAAGATGTCAGTAAGAATCAGATTTTGTAAAAAAAATCTTTGAATAATTTGTTAATCTCACGGAAAAATTGAAGTAAATAACACAGTGTGTCCTCCTACAGTACCTAACACTTATTATTTCAATACTTTAAGACTTGCTTTGACTACGACAGTAATAACAATGGCGTCTCGTTAGCACCAATATGTCAGGTGCGTCTACTCACCTAGCGTAACGCGCGCTCACCGCAGCTCGCAAAAACCAGGAGGCTTGTGTTGTCGGCAGTAACGCAGTCACTATTAGTCGGAATTATGTCTGAGTAAAACAAAGGTGGGATCACATTCCGCGGTTACTTTTCACATGTTCTCTCTCAGTCTACCACGAGACATAGATGGGAAGAGAATCGGATCGAGTTCTGCCCAAAGATTCCTTGATTACATGAATGCCGCTCATTAGCACTCAAAGAGGCAGACATGGACCAGAATATTGCCCATTCAAAATAAAGATACTCGTTTTTTGTCTGAGAATTGTCCTGTTTATTTTTTTTTTTGTTTTTTTACGAATATGCATAGGAATTGGTACAAATAAATTTAAAATACGAAAGTGACTGAAATTCTTTTGAAATATTTAAAATGTTTGAAGATACTGGGATATACACAGTTACATTTTATTTTACCATTAGGCGCATTAGGTGCATTTTGAAATAATTTGGAAAACTATTTGCCAAATATTTTTCCGGAAAATGCAGTAAAATTAACTCATTTTACTTCTGCCTCATAAAAACTGATGTAGATATATATTTCATTTATTATAATATACAACTATATGTTTATGTGTAACAACAAATCAATCATGTTTTATTAGAGGAAAATTAATTCCCAAATGTACCTCAGTCCCATGTCATTGATGGATTTCAGTGAATATAATTGGATTACCGAAGTACCTCACACTAATTAACCACACATTTTAATGGCCCTATAATTAACCACAAGAGACAGGTAACGGTCATTTTGCGGCGACATTTCGCTTGAAACACAACTCAAAGCTAAAATGATAATCGGGCAGAGTCCTCAGACGAACACTTCTGAGTTTTGTAGACTAAAATATAATAGAGCACGTTTTCACAGTTACTGAAGTATGTAACAGTAATATTAATTGACATTTTGTTGTAACATTACAAAAATATGTTTTACCTTTTATCCTGTGGTCTTTTTAGAAACATGTTTAGGATTTCTCACAGTAACGTCGTCGAAAATAAATAACACTTATACCTACATGCTGACAAAGAGAGAGAGATTCACAAATATAGCGTCTTCACACGCGTTTTCACAGACAACCAATATGGCTAAAATTTATTTGGGTTCACATTTTGGAAGCAACCGTTCAAAATGTGAACCACACCAACTATGATTTGTTTGTAGAGCTGTTTATGATTCATGCAAATTTGCTATTAGTTATTAATTACCTAGTGTAGTGCATTTCTAAGAGTATCTGTCAACCAAATACGTGGAATAAAATTTATCTCTGACATGATACTTTCATCCAATAGACATTTTTATTTTTGGATAGCAATACTTATAATGATTGTATACATTTTCAATTTTCTCCAATATCAAAATGAACTCCTAGATTCTTTGTAAGGATATATTTACAATTACGTTACGTAGTAATTAACTAAACGTTCCAATTAAACAAGTCAACAGTCATTTAATATGTCACAGTGTGAAATGACAGAGTCGTCAGATTTCAAAACCAGAGTCACAGATTACAGTATCACGTGACGCCGAATATTTTAGTCAAATTCGCTGATTACTATTTGATTCGTCGACAAAAGAGGACAATAATGGCCTCACTCAATGATTATGAGCGAGATTTGAAAGTGACGATAAAGGTTTGCAAGTGGGACGATCCCAACTCGTGCCCTGTAATTGTGACACAAGCCTTTTGATCCATTTGGGCACGAAAAACACAACTTAATGGCGTCGGTGCAAATTATAGAGGTACTACAGTCATTGTTGCCAATCATTATACAATTGAAAAAAGGAGTCCCATTAATTAAATCAAGAGAGCAATTTGGAATTAAAACTAGACAGAGTGCAATAATTGTCAAGTTAAATGAGGAAGCGATGCGTTGCCAAATCAGCGTGTGTTGCTTGCATGACAATGAGATCTGTATCATGTTGCTATGGAAACAGAGGGTAACTTAGGATTAGTGGCAACAGTGTAGGTATTTAAATACAAGTTCGAATTTTCTGATTTTTATACACTACACTTTTGACCAAGCACATCTATCACTAATGCGGCTAAATTGATTAGTGGTTGAGGCGGAATCAAATTTTGAAGTGAGGAAAGTACGATATATTTAATAAACATGAGTAAGAATAGAAATCGTTGAAATTGTAGAACCTGACGATTGTGGTTAAATCATCATATTTTACTCTACTTGAAAAAATCATATTAGATGGCAAAATGAAACCTACCTATGAGTATTTTCGAACTAATTAGGTCGGGAAAAAATTGTGGGTCGTCTTCTTACCTATCATTCATAGCTTGCATGAGTTTCTTTTGTATACATCACCAATGCAATAATAGAATTTTCTTTGAGGGTGGACATTATTTTGGTGATAACAGGTCATGTAGGTTAATTAATCGTAAAAATGTGCGATTCTTTTGCATGTTGCATATTGTTTTGTTTTTTTACTGCCGGTATACAGAGGTCGCAGCTTTTTTTCGATCGAACTGAAATTTTGCACACATGTAGGGACCACCTCTGGGCGTTGCATACCCTAATTTTTTGGACATCCGCTGATTGGTTCTAATTAAAATAAATCCGAGTAATTTGAAACTTTGCCAAGTCATTGCGACCTACATTGTCTCTAATCCTACACAGCTTCAGCCAAATCCTCCAAATGGTTTAATTAGTTTAAATAATATCTTCTGATTGGTCGACAATCAAAATGTTCCGATTGTTAAAATTTTGCATGGTGATCAAGACCAATATTATCTAAACTTTTACTCATTCATTGTAAGCCCAATCAGTCAAGTATTTATTGTAATTTTAAGAGTTTAGTATGGGATGTCACAAGAGATTGTGTCAAAAGTATGTATAGGTAAGTCACGACACATTGGATATGTTATTCATCCAAAGTATTTATTTGGAGATTGGAAAGTTGCAAAGAATATCGTCTTGTGCCGTGTTGTTTATCGTGACTGGGGATGTTACATGTTCTGTGCTCGCTCATCAACGTGTTACAGTGAGCGTTTTCCTAATAATATTAATTATTAACCTATAAATTATATTTTTTAAGTTAATGCTATTAACATCACCGGCGTAAACAATGCAAATTCTAAATTTATCATTTTCACATAATAAAAATCGTCCAAAACATCGCAACTGAACCGCTCGCTGTGTCGCTAGACAAGTAGAAAAGCCAGTACTCCACGACACACACACAAGTACACCACCGCGTCTTTGTTACACGGTCTTTGACCTGGAAGGCTGTGGCTGGTGATATCTCGATGGCCGTGTCCAGGAGATGTGAACGATCTAGATGGCTGTGCGTCATGCTTCAATCAGCACGTGACTACACCACGTGACTGCACCACGTGACAGGCGCTACGTCACGAGTGTGATCGCTGAGATGTCCATGGCTGTCGTGACTACAAGGTCCATGGCAGGCTCAAGACACATGGGAGATCACACGGGATTTTACAAATTAAAACATAGGAGGACAACTTAGTGAAAATAATTGAATACGTACTTGGAAAACGCTCGGTGAACGAGTTGATTTGCGAGCATTCACGCATCAAATATTATACTGAGAACAGTCAGATTATCCATCAGTAAAGAGGAGTATGAACTACGGGTAAATCAATTTTTCTGTGAAACAAAAAGACCTATCTTGATAGAAATTAATTGTAGAACTGGTAATTGCCTGCTGTTACTATGTTCGAATGTAATGCTAAAAATACACAAAGAAATTTCGAGTAATAAATTTAAGATCGAGAAACAGAAATGCACAGATGCTAATATTTGTCAATGCTTCTAAAATCTAATTAAAGCGAGTTTCTTTTTTACAAAACAAGTATACTGATTCTGATAAAATACACTCGGGCACTGGACAAAGAAAAAACAAATCTGCATGACTGGTGGTCAGGTTCCTTGACAATTAATCCTTGTTATTATCAATGAAATCATAGCTCACTTTCAAGATTGAGTCGAGAAGATCGCATCTGATCATGTGATCAATCCAAGCCAATCAGTAAATCCGATTTTTCTCGACGATTCTCTCGTTCTACTTGGTCGAATGTACGTGATATTCAGTAACAAGACTGTCTAGATTTAGTAAACATCATTAATGTTCTGTCGGCAAAACAATCACACAGGACAAGGCGATCACCCGAAGTGTAAAAAAGCTCAGACAAGTGTATCGATTGAATAATCTGTTAAAACTCGCAAATAACGTGAATAACGTGAATAACGTGAGCCACGTGGCGTACGTGCCGCTCTCATGTGACCAGTGATTTGCATGTAATTCTTTTTTAATAAATGACCGGTTGGGGAGCCACCGTCGATAGTTGAATAACACCATCCGGACGCACTCATTGACTTTTCAATTACAGTACTTCAGTACAGTCGCGTTCAAGAGTGTCTACACCCACGCGCTGAGGTGTTACGAGTGTACTCTTGAGGTATTTGCAAGGTTACAGTTGGATGTGGCAGAGAAATATATTAACTAAATATGTCAGTTCGCAAAAGAGTTTTATTTACTGGAGATAAGTTGGATTCAACGTAATAAAGATAAAAGTAAAAGATATAACGATAAACCAAGTTAAAATAATATTTGAATAACGTAAATTAAAGAATAAGGAATGAAATAAGATTATATATGAAATATGTTTGTTAAAAAAAATTTAATTCACATTTTTTTTGCAGTACAAAACGATTTTTATTTGAGCAGCGACCGATTATAGTTCTAGTTCCCCAAGGATATTATAATCCTAAAGACGTAATATCTGAACTATACAGTAGTGCCAAAGAATCGCTAAGCTCATTGCTGATTGCGATTGTGGAGCTGACATCGTCTTCGAGTGTCCTTTCAGGAAATACTCTGGTGATTTTGCAGACTTCATCAGCGTGACTCCATATGCAATATCGAGATGGCTGACGAACCTCGACGTTCAATTGCACTTTTCTTGTAATTCTAAAATAATTATATAGTGCAATATATAAGTTATTATGATAAGTATTATCTCAAGCCTTTATGTTATCTTCGTACCTTCTGATAAACAAAGAAATAATTAATTCTATGCTATTTACCTAGGTACGACCTATTAACCTCCATATTCATGCACCTAACATCACATGTATGTAATGTAATTTCAGCTTTTCTTCTTTCGTCACTTTGAAGTAAAATGTGTTTACTTATCAAAAGTCAGGACGAAGAACAGTGAACGATCATAGACAGAAATGAGTGACATTCTGGTTGCTTTTGTCGCGTGCGGTACCTGATGTGCAGTCACGTGTTCGGTCGAAATGGACTTTTTCGGCGCTGTCCAGGAGGGAGGGGGGAGGGGAGATGAAAGTGAAATCAGTTCGATTGGATATCGAGCAAATGGTGTTTTACCGCATTGCGCCCCGGATCACGTGATTACCTTGTATAATTCACAGCGCCATGTTTACGTCAGGTGTAGGTCACAATTATACTTTATTATGTCATGTGACATTGATCCTAGTTGATCCATCACCGCCAGGTCTGTCACACCTGAATTGTTCAGTTGTCGCCTGGTTTATGTTTACATAAATTAACTGAGTATTAACGAAATGCAGGACATTCAGATCCCTTGTCATGAGATGCACTTAGGGCCGATATTATAACTAGCAGTTATAGTAATGTTTAATATTTAATCTCCACTTAAGGAAATTTGGTGTATTACCATTATTAAGCTGCAGTATCGCAGCTAAATTACGGTTACATTAACTGCAGTTTATTTATTAACCGGCACTGAACTTCCATTTTGAAGCAAATGCTATTTGCCGGTTTTAACAAAGTAATATAGCGTATATATAGATCGTGGTTTCTCATGAATTATTCCCCCAGTTTAATATCCTTATGTAAGTTTCATTTCAAGCGTTCCATTGGCATTTGAGTCGTTTCAAAATACCGTTCCGTAATCATTTTCATTACTACTTGTATTTAGTTTAATATTTACTTACGATATAATTTCTACTACTCCTAATCTATTCATGAATTTTGACCACACACGAGTTCTTATCGTTATTTTTCCAAATTTCATAAATTAATAGTGATGTAAAGGGTAAGCTTTTATTGCTCCGTTAAATCCATTTGCATTGCTCCGTTTTCATTGCTCCGTTAAATCAGTTGTCACTTACTTATCATTCTAGGAATATCATTGTTGTTGCCATAGAATCCACTGGTTTAATATAGATAAAAAGGTAGACTGATAACGATCTATACGATCAATAATAGATAAACATTGATAAAACGATCCTTAATGAATGTGTAGATAAATGGTCCACAATCTATTAGAAATCAGAGTTGATAATAATTGAAACAAATGGCCCGGAACATTGCAAAGCACAGCTTTTAACAGACCAACAAGAGTAGAAGATGCCATAATGATCCCATTCCCTTGTTTCTTTGTCTTCTAACTACCTCTACTAACCATAAAGATGGTTGACACAAACGAGGCAACCGCGACCACTGCAGCCACCATTACAACAATATTTATGCAACCAAGTGACCTGATGTGTTACCAACCTAACACTTATAACCTGGAAACGCGCCAATGTCTAAGAACGACCCTGGGTGATATTTTGTATCGAGCTTTCCACGTTTCACCGGTTTTCAACCCTTACTTCGGAGCTGAAAGAATCCTGCGAGGATAAAGTACAGTTTAAATCGAATATATGTCGTCAGAGTGAAAAAAAATCTGCTGATTTGTGAACGGAGATCCTTTTTTTGAATAGGGAAGTGAGGTTATGGGTTTGAACTTTTTGTCTGCAAAATGGCGGCCTTTTAAAAATACATTTGTTACGCGGCTAAAGTGCATGAACAAGTTAGATTGGTGTTTTCGGCAATACTCAAGAACTTTTGCTGGAGTAAACTTTTCGTGGAAATTTTGAATCTTGGAGCGGCAATGGGCGATGGGACATTCAAGACGTGATAAGAGTAAGACCAGAAAATTCAAACTATAGATATTTTGCAAATGAAGAAGTCTGCTAAATATTCTAGGATGAACAGTATTTTTTGTCATATAGGCCTAAAACACTTACAAGAAATCTTACATCCCTTTTAGAAGTGAATTAGTTTTTGATTTCGTGAATGTGATATAGTTTTAAAACATGATAAATTGATCAGTTCCATATTTTTGGACCCGATTTTTCTAAATAAAAGTGTTTTCGAAAAAGTTATGTTACAAAACATGTGCCAGATGGAAACAGTCGTAAAAATTACAATATTCTCGACATTGTCCAATTTGATCTTCACCATTTTGCTCAATATTCCGCTCTAGATATTGAACAAAACCTAATGGCCGATATATGTATATTTGAAAAAATGATTTATCGAGAAAGAATACTTGAAGAATTTTTATCGACAACGCGGGTTACATTGCAGATCATAAATCTCGCAAACCCCGAGATAGTCAAATGTATGCAAACGAGACTTTCTTCCCAGACGCAGACTTTTTCTTCTCAACATGAAATTGCATTGGATGGGCGCAGGTTTCATTCTGTTTTGTTGCATGCTTCACAGTGTGTGAGGCACCATATTTTATATTGACAGCTACTTGGATGATGTGCATGATGTGATGGATTGGATTCAAACCAGGAGCGGTTAGATTTACAGATTTGATGATTTATTTTCATTCAAATTCAATGTTTCATCCAATAAGGAAGAATTCAAATCAAAAGTCACGATATAATATAATAAGCATGTGGTAAGTGTCAATTTTCATCATATGATCCCAGATGAAATTTCAACCCATCGAAATGTCTTCAAACATATGTGAGAGTAAGAAGAAAATGTAATAAGTTTATATTACTGAAGGGTGCAGGCGAATAGCGATACAAGTTCATGAGACAGAGGAGTCATCTGGAGGTCGATTCTAGAACGTTTTCCCAATTCCATTCTGATGGAATCCGACCACGGCGATAGGGATTAACATTGCATGGAATCAAATTCCAGTGGGACTGGGAATGTAAAAGTTCTAGAATAGGGCCCCAGCAGTCGCTTGTCATTCTATTGAGAGAATTTGCTAAAACATACTTTATCAATAGATCTTCATCGAACGCAAATTGGATAGAATCAATCAATTTTATATTAAATATCTTATCATTTTTCTTGCAAAATCGTCCAGGAAAGTTGCACGACATTAATGTCCTTCCCATTTGGACAAGACCTGGCAAAACCAACCGCTTGAATTTTTAACTTCTCATCTCTTAAGCACCCCGTCTTAGATCTTATCTGCGGGGATAACGGGTCAAAAATAAAACAAGAAAGGAGAATGTGATCAAATAAATCCCCGATCCCTAAGGCCGAACTAATATTCCTCCCACCTCCCCCTCCCCCTTGTTCCCAGAAGTAATCCAGTTCCCGAGTTCTTCAAACTATGTGTGGGAGAGAGCGAGAGAGAGAGCGAGAGAGAGAGAGAGGGGGGGGGGGGGGGGAAGGGTGGGAGCTGTAATGAGATTTCACAGAAAGTGAGTCGCAAACTCACGACACTGAAAAGATTTCTTCTTGAAAATATCCAAAGAGTACCGAAAACAACATATTGAAATTTAGTGCAATTTCGGGTGAAAATGGTGTATCAGTAATAAATGGGCACTGTGATCAATTCAAATTTATTAATATATTCATGCAATTTTTAGTCATAAATGTCTATGCATTTTCACCTTTTGTTAAGTTGAAACCAAATAATATGTCAATTGGACCATTATGGTCATTTAAAATTACAAAAAATTTACAAAGTTTGCCATGGTCTGAAGTTATTTTTTCTCTACAGACTAGATTGCGCTCTTCTGGAAGTTTTGTTACTTAGGTAAATCACAAGTCACACCGATCTATCGATCTATCAAATCTATCGAACTGGATTTTTGCGTACACACTAATATAATTCCAATATATACTGCAGTTTTTTTAGGATGATAGCAAAATGTGAGCAAGGATCACGTAATAGATCGCATAATCTAATATTATAATCCTTGATCATTGATCATTTAGTGGGTTGGTTTGAGGTGTTGCACATACGAGAGTTGCACAGAGCGTTTTTCAAGTTAGACTATAGAGTATTTATCAGCCAAAATGTTCCTTCATAGCTACGAAGAGCTTGGACAATACTTTCAGAACCAGGAGTATTTTATCAGCTCTTATTTAAAATGTCCACAACATCGAGCCACGATATTGTTGGAATCGATTACAGGGTAATCGCAGCAGAGATATCGATAATCGATACCTGTTTAGAGTCGCTTGAGAAAACTTCACTTGGGCGACGACATCTCGCCGACTGAGCCACCGGAGATAACACGATCTCGAGAATAATCCATTGTATGGCCGCCAGGATCGTGCAGAGCCGTCAACTTTTAATCTTGGAGGAGAAGAAAAGTCTGAAAAAGTTCTCTTGATGGATGAACTTGGTATAATGTTTGATAGTTTTCTCATAATATATATAAGCCGATATGCTCGTTGACTTTGAAAGCTCGAGTAAAGAATGGAGGATGAGAGAAAGAGATAATGCCAAAATAAAGACATTCATTAAACAAGCTTCATAGGTTGCTTCGTGGTCTAGCCACTATCTGTCATTCTGAGATATGGTTCCAAATCGCTCATTCTGATGAAGTTGTAAAAGGTTTTATCAGTTTAAGGATGATCTAGACCACGTGACCACCTACGTCATGCCCTGCAATCTTCAAAACGAATCAGGCCGCCATTACATTTTTAAGAAGAAAAGATGGGTTCACTTTCGTTCGAATAACTTCATAATTACCCTAGCTACAATAATTCGGTCAAGGACTGGGGTGTTAATAAAATATCGCTCTCAATGTTTCATATGAGACTTTAATAATGAAAATGCTTTACTGAACTAAAAAGTGGGTTTTCACTACGTCAAAACGTCGGCAAAACGTCGACCACGACACGCAAATCAAGTCTCATTAATCTGGACAATACGAAAATATTAAACACATACCTGCAATTATGATCCATACGATATTCCTTATTTTTCACGACGATATTTTCATATCTTTTACAAGCACAACACATCTCCAAATTACTTCAACGAGCCTACATATTACATCGTCTTGCTCCTCGTATTTAAGTTTTGTCTACTGTCAGGTTAGAACCACTGCCTTCTTTATTATGACTTTTCGAAGCAAGGTCAGAAGTTTCCAAGGTTGTTTCTTTGGCGTGACAGTAAAACAAAACTTAAATACGAGGAGCAAGACGGTGTAATATGTAGGCTCGTTGAAGTAATTTGGAGATATGTTGTGCTTGTAAAAGATATGAAAATATCGTCGTGAAAAATAAGGAATATCGTATAGATCATAACTGCAGGTATGTGTTTAATATTTTCGTATTGTCCAGATTAATGAGACTTGATTTGCGTGTCGTGGTCGACGTTTTGCCGACGTTTTGACGTAGTGAAAACCCACTTTTTAGTTCAGTAAAGCATTTTCATTATTAAGTGTCATATGAAACATTGAGAGCGATCTTTTATTAACACCCCAGTCCTTGACCGAATTATTGTAGCTAGGGTAATTATGAAGTTATTCGAACGAAAGTGAACCCATCTTTTCTTCTTAAAAATGTAATGGCGGTCTGATTCGTTTTGAAGATTGCAGGGCATGACGTAGGTGGTCACGTGGTCTAGATCATCCTTAAAGAGCCGGCTGTTCACAATTAATTATCACCACCTTTCTAAAAACAATGTGTCAAACAACGTGTCAACAATGTTAGCAAATTTAAACAATTTAATTTTATACTTACTCTATTCTGTTAGAGTGTTTACATTTGATTGTAATTCTCACTTTTAATTCGAATTGACCAGTGAAATTCACATTTAAAAAATAAAATTGCAGTGATAAGAGGGAGCTGGATTTTTGCTTACATTAGGTAATACGGATTTATTTTATTTTCCTCTGGCTTGATTTAATTATTGGAAAATTGAGCGTCCTGATCACAGTTCAAACTCGAATTCTGGTCGAATCCGGAATTTTAAAAGTTATAGAATAGGGCTCATCAGGTCAATGCTAATCTATCACAAGAGTTGTCGATCGACTGTCGACAACTTATACGACCTCGACGCTGGTTTGTTGCAATTTGACTTCTGCTCAGCGATCTCTTTGTCAGAGTTAGATTCAGTTGCATGAGCAAGTTTATCGCGGACAGTAAACCGATCCGTGTCGAAGTTTGCTGTACCGGAAGTCGTCGGACGTGACGGCCTGTTTCCGGTACGTTAATCCTCGACGTCGCGACGCCGGCGTCCAGGGCGGCGCGACGCTCGACGTGGCGACCGACCGAACTACAACACTACTTGTGGGCATTACTTTCACTGAGAGCAGCGTCGTCAGCTGTGGGGGAAGCTTTCCGCAAGCGATACAAGCGTTGCGGGTTGACATGGTTCATTTTCAGATTACCAGTTAGCTTTATAAACACACAATGTATATGTAATTAAGACTAATTTAGGTTATAAGTTTAATTCAATATGTTACACTCTTTAGTCTGGAGTCGCTCTTATAAGAGTGTCTGCAAAAACAGTAAAATTAATCGTGCATCCAATATAGCTCACAATAAGATATAAAAAATTAAAAATTTTAGTTTTTTTTTTAAATTTTAAATTTTAAATTTTTAAATTTTTAATGAAAATTGGTTTCATTATAAATTCCAAACTGTAAAGGATATATTATTTATTAAATTATTTTTCCTTGTAATTACGTTTGACATCGGACGACTCGATTGTAATTTGTAAGGCAAGAGAGTAAGTTCCTAAAATGATGAATGGAATGAATTGCCGTTGCGACCAGTAGAAACGTGAAGAGAATCGAACCCAGTTCTCCTAGTGACAGCAGGGCTCTATGCACTGAACTCTCTGGTCAGAGAATGATGTATAGCTCTCTTATGTCACGTCACGACCGACTCCTTCCCACCACATCATCCTCATAATCATTAATCATTCGACAACGCCTTTACATTCACCATGAGTCGATTATAATCTAGGACCATGTCGATTCAAAACTGTACATTTCGTTAATTAAATCATTATTATTTTAATTAATTAACACAACGGCAGCCAGATAAAATCCGGTAACATAAATCGTGTCTGCTGGATAGACAGGAAGTACAGGCAGAGTTTTATGTGACATAATCCCCACCATGTTGGGGCGTAGCACAAAGAACCGTAGAGTCGAAATGAATATTCATACCTAGCTCAATATCACACATTTCATCACGGTGATATTTCTACTCCCATTTCAATAATTACCCCCCTCTCGTCCCTTATATTGCTTTCACATTATCACCATTTCCCCTCGCCATACACCCTTCTTCTATTCTTCTCTTTTTCAATAAATCTTCTCGCACGCCTTCGGGCTGTTTTCACTCTTCTTCTTCTTCTCGAGATCCCTCTTTTCTTCCTCTGTATGTCCCGATTCTATTCTGTCGCCTATTTATCCTCCTTTTCCGGCTTACATTCTAATTCATTCCTTCCCATCTTTTTGTCGACTACGTCCAATTATTTCACAGCTCAGATCGGCTTGGTTCTTCGCCGCACAAGTTGCTTCCCACATCTTCCTACTTTGTTCCCAGACGATCCCGAACTTGTTCCCAACGTGTTCAACTTTGCTCCTACTTTAGAAAGTTTCTTGCGTGCATTTTAATTATGGTGTAGGTGGATATTTAATACATGCACGGTATGGATATTTAATGAAGACGCTAATTGCATATTTCTGGTGTTACGCAGAATATTAAAAACAAAACTTGATCGTACATTTTTATTAGGTGTACAATTTATCGGCATGTCTATTATGTTAGATTCCTCAGTAGTAGAGTACTCATTTTTTTTTAATATCAACAAAAATATTAACCAGAAATATTTAAAATCTCAGCTCTAACTTATTGACTGGATTGTTAATATTTGAAACTTATTTTTTTAATATTTATTGTACCTACTATGTTCTATCTTACTGCTGTAACACCGATTCTGGTCAAAATTTCAATACTGAACTAGTCCAATTTAACAAAAAATCTAGCAAGGAAATTATTTTATTCGAAACGTCTTGAAAGAAGCTTGATAGAAATAAAGTAGAATAATAATTCCAAATTTATGATTAAACTGGTTGTAAATTTAATAACCAAGATAACATTAATTGATACATTACAAAGTATTAAGGGATAATATCAGAAAGATGCAGCTACCGAAGATCACGTGTCACGTATTGCTCAGTGGAAAACAAATGCCTTTGTATTTTCTTCCGTCAAAGTTTGGCTTAAAAGTCTTCAAAGTGCCCATCGTTTTCTTTGTCGACCAATGTCTCGAAATGACATTGAAGAATAATGTCACATACGTACTGCTGAAGATGGTTCCTACATTTGATTCAACTCCTTTCGGTCTTCTTGGTTTTAATTCGCAACCTCATCAATAGCGCGTTGTAATTCATCTTCTGTCAGGCATGCTTCTTTCATATTTATCAAGATAGAAGCTGTTTTTGCAGTAGTTTTCTCCACAGCAGTTACGTTAAGAACACCATTGTAATCGAGGTGAAAATAAACTTGGGCCTTCTCTTCACCGGCAGGGCCAGGAGAAATGCCGCGCAGAGTAAAACTGCCAAGAAAATTGTTTTCCTTTGCTATTTTATTTTCACCTTCATACACTGAAAACTGTATTTTGTCTTGGTTTTCATAGTTGGTAACGCACCCACTGATTTTATGACAAGGAATACATGTGTGTCTAGGTATAGCGACGACTGTCTTAAGGTGAAAATCTTCGAGGCCCAAAGAAAGTGAGGTTATGTCAGTGAAGTCCAAGTCCTGGATATCCCAGCCAGTGACTCTTGTCAACATTGCCGCCTGGACAGCAGCGCCGTAGGCAACCGCCTCGTCGGCGTTGATCGACTCCTTCAGCCCCTTGCCGGGGAAGAAGTCGAGGAGAAGTTGCTTCACCATCGGGATGCGCGACGAACCTCCGACCAACACAACATCGTCGATGTCGTCCTTCGTCAGCTTGGCGTCATCCAAAGCCTTCTTCACATGGGAGAGTGTTGAGTTGAATAAATCATAACAAATCTCCTCGAACTTCGCTCGGGTGAAGGTAGGGAAAAAGTCAACACCCATAAGAGACTCGAGAACTATATCAGTTTGGAGTGCAAATGATAGTGCCATCTTTGCCTCTTCGGAAGCCTTATTAAGTCTACACTTTGCTCTGACATTTACATATACATCTTTATCCTCGTCTTTCTTGAACTTCTCGGCCAAATACTTGAAGAGTAAACCGTCAAAGTCACCGCCTCCTAAGTGAGTATCGCCAGCTGTAGCCAGTACTTGGATCTTTCGACCTCTTTCCATCCTAACAATAGACACATCAAAAGTCCCACCTCCAAGGTCATAGATAAGAAAATTCTTCTTATTTTCCAAAGGTGCGTTGAGTGCGTACGCCAGCGCTGCCGCAGTGGGCTCGTTGATGATGCGCAGAACATTCAGCCCCGCGATCTTCCCCGCGTCTATCGTCGCTTGTCGCTGAGCGTTGTTGAAGTAAGCCGGCACAGTGATGACGGCGTCCTTCACATCACAGTCTAAGTACTTATCTGCAATCTCCTTCATCTTCCTCAGAACCATCGCGCTGATCTGCTCCGGAGCGAACCTCTTCGTCTCCTCCTTGTACTCCACTTGGATCCTGGGCTTCCCTCCGACATCCACCACTGTGAACGGCCAGCGATTCATGTCTTCTTGCACTTCCCGGTCTTCGAACCTACGACCCATCAGTCTCTTCACGTCGTACACCGTGTTCTTCGGGTTCTTCATTCTCTGCACGAGAGCTGGATCGCCCAAGAATCTTTCCTCGTCGTTGAAAGCAACGCAGCTTGGAGTGATTCGCTTCCCTTGGTCGTTGGCAATCACCTCGACTCGACCGTTGCGCCAAACCGCCACGCAACTGTTGGTGGTTCCCAGATCTATTCCAATCGCTGGGGCCTTCGATTTAGAGAGTGACATTCTTGAAATCGATGTGAGAAAATTACTTTGACATTCTTACTTCTTGCAAGCAATAATATGGGTTATTATAATTCTTCATAGACAGATAACTTACTTCAGTTGTGATATTCTGAATCCTGAGCTTTCTTCCTGACTTCTTGAATAGATTAAGCAGACTGAGAACATTCATATTATGTTGTTGAAATTAAATTTACAATTGGTATTTTATAATCACATTGTTCTTATCGTTTACTGAGATAACGGTAGCTATGAGATAAAGTATATTTAATCCAAACAAAATTGATATGATAATTGTTTAGAATATGATGGAACTTCAATCATTATTAGATAAGCAGGAACATATTTATCTAGTAGTTAGCATACTGACCTCAATCCTCCACAATCGAAGAATTCAAGGAAAAACAAAGTCATGCGAATCGGGGAGTAATTTGATTTTTTTTTTTATTATTATTATTATTTATTTACATCTTGCAAGTAGTTTTTATCAGGTGGCAAGGAAATACGTATGTAAAATACTTGTGTAATACTATGGAATACTATGTAATACTACATGTAATACTATGTAGGAAATACTTATGTAAGTGTCCCGGAAAAAAGTAAGAGTAAGTATGTATAAGTAAGTATAAGTACTTACGTAAATAATAGTAGTAGTCGTAATAGTTGTATTTTATTCTCCAAATAGATTCAAAATTATAAAGAAAAATCATCTAATCAATCATCGTGAACCAAATTTTAGCTCGATAAGGAGAACAGTCTGACTGGTAAAAGAGCCTTGTGTGGACAAAAACAAACAAAAATTAACTGAGATAAGTAAAGCGAAAAGCGTAAAATTATCACTGACTCCGCTAGCTAAATAAACAATTCGTACTGAAGAATATTTCATAAAACGACATATCGTATAATGCACAAGATCCCTAATCCTATCCCAACATTCAAACAAATAACTTTTTATCCCACAGGAATCGAGGTCTAATTATATTTCCACGCCCGTGTTAAAAGCATTGTAGTCCGACACAAGCGGATCGACCCCGATTGTTCCCACCTTGTTCCCAGTTAAACCATCAAGGATCACGCCTCTTGGGAACCCCGGCTATCATGAGAAACTTGACAGTAGAAAAACACCGCACAGAAACAAGGTAGAAGCATGTTTTAACGTTTAAATAAGTCAACAGTTATCATTTATGCAGTAAGCCATTCTCTTTCCTCTTCTGCGTGTACCTACAACTCTTGTTTATTGTTACATAGACCCGTAGGCGACATGCCATAAACATCGTTCACGTATAATAATTCCTGGATGGTATAAGGTAATGTCGTCGGAGTGTGGCGAAGAACAATGAGAGTGGAAAGTCTATTGTTGGAGGAAAGGGGTAGGATTAGCTACGGGGATGAGAGAGACATAATGAGTGTTCAGCAGGGATTCGAACCGGGTTACGTGGAGTCGTAATGTGGATGTTTGGTTACAGAAGAAACGCTCTTGGGCTTTAGTTGGTGTTCTGGTAGAGTACTTATGCGTGAGGTTTACGAACGGGAATGCGTAAACAGAAGACAGCCTGTATCTCAGCTAAGTTAATGTGCAGGTAAACCGATTTCACAATAATTATATGCGTATGCCAACAGTTTCATTACTTTTGCAATGAATTAGTATGTTTCAACTGTTCGTATTTTTATCTTTGTCAATTTGATGGGAAAAGCCGAGCACACACGTATTTTATTTATGAATGCTAATTGTGATCTTTTACGAGGATATGAGTATGAAAGGGAAACTCTGTATTTTAACACAATGCAATACAATTCATGTCGATGTGACAATCAATTTGTCATTATACTACGTTTTTATGGTGTTTGACAATTACAAATTTTGCACAATTTTAGTTGTAGATTGAATCAATTTGAGTTATGTGAAAAATATTTAAACAAATGATATTCAAGATATCATAAAAATCAATAAATCAATTATTTATGATTATTTTATAGCTACGTGTGTGTTACAAAGCGACTTAATGGAATAGATAAAACTTCATAATAAAAAAGACTGGAAATAAGATTTAGAACACACACACACCGACTTGGTTCGATACATCCGCCAGCTTTTAATTCCGCTATCTCTCCCATAACACTCTCACCCTCAGATCCAATCTGCTCCGATTCCCCACTGGCGCGTCAGTAATCGGAAGTGCATGTCGAGTGCACACAACGCCGCCGCGCGCGTATCATGAAGGTGTCGGCAGAGGTCGCATGTGCGCTTCATGGCCGAGTCGCACGCGAAGACGATGCCCAAGACACGCCCAATCCAGGGGATCGCTTTGTGCCACGCAGCCACACGTTCCACTGCACTTGTGCCGGCGAGACTCACCGTCTACTTAACATGGAGCGGTTTGTGCCGGAGAGCCGCGCATACTACTTGGAGTGAGAAACACTTTGTGTCATTGCGCACCACATGCTACTTACTTTTCAACTTGATACTCGCATTCCACTCGTGTAAATAATTTGTGCCAGCATGACGTCTATACTACCTACTTATATCACGTAACGTTTCGTTTTCCATGTCCAATATCATAGTTAGAATATACTGCGTGGAAAAAGAGCTTTACGAACTTCCAGATATCGCTATAATTTGTAACGTCGATACGAGCAATTTGTGACATCTTATTGATATACTTTACTTCTTACCTATACAACACTCTTCTAGTCAACTCATTTCTTCATTCTGTATTAGCTTACAACTGATAAATCTGATACCATGGTCCCACGCGAATAGTGTCTAACCCAGGAAAAAACTAGTTAACCACCGATAATCAACTTAACCATTGGTTAGTCCCATCGGGTCTGAGTATAATAAAAGAATGTCATGTATAAACCATAATCTCCTAATCTCTAAAAAGATAAGATCCACCTTTGTAAGCCTGTTAAGCATTAAAAGTGGCTGAACGCATTGCTGTGGTGTGATAAATATGTGTGTCATGCAGCCCCACATTCTACTTAAAGCTGTTATCACGTGACACTTGCGTCAGCGAGGCTCACATTCTACTTCAACCATCTTATCGGCTTTGAAATATTCTAAGTTTCTCTTCGCCTCACTATAATAGAGATAACTTCCTGTCGTCCAGGAAGATAAAATGATAATTAAACGAAACACTACTAAGTTATGATTACGTTTATTATCCTAAGTCTTAAGATTAAACTAAGAAATACGGTGCTACATCGGGGCGCATAAACTTCTCGATGGTAAAACGATCTTTACACGTTTCCATCTCGTAAAACGTCTTGCGTCCCCTGCAGATAGAAATCTGTACATGTCACTTAAACTAGTTCTCTCTATGCACTTTTTCCTGTAAACACTTTAGAAAGTTCGTACAATGGTCTTTCTGTTCGATCGACTTTAATCAATTTTAGAACAAAACTTGTTCAACTAAAGTAATTTCCACAAATAGATGAGGTTAATTTTAAAACTGACTCACGGCTTTGGTTCTCCTTTAGCTTTAAAAGCTCGTTAAAAACTTGAAAGTTGGATTGGAATCAGTGTAACTTTTAGTGAAATTCATGCCAAAGATCTCGCCGATACTAGATGACAGTAGTCACGTGACCTTATAGATTTTATCTCCTAAAGACTTACTCCAAAGTTCAAATCACTTTGAACAAGAAAGATCAATACGCATAGTTACGTCCTTCTTTATCGAAACACGCCAACAACCATTCGCGGACGCCATTAATCTGGTTGCAAAACAATGCGTCGTTAAAGTGGTATAAAATGAGTGTGGCTCCTCCACATCTCCGAGTGGAACATCTTGGGTGGCGCCTATTGGCCATTATTACTTCATGTAGCGCCAGGCTGTTGGGTCTAATGACTGGGAAACCCTCCTTGGACCGAACTCGAACAATGGCCGACAGAAACCTGCTCTTCTCCATTTGAAAACACGGATTACGCTAGTGAAATGATGTCAAACCATTTTATAGGGATTGGATGGACAATTGTGTCGACATTATGGTGAGCAAAAACTATCAAAGAGATATTTAAAATTCTAGTTTTATCGCTAAATTACAAGAATTGATTTTAATGAAGAATGAAGATCAAGTATTTCTAAAAGCTTGATCATGAGTTTTTTAATTCATAATCCATGTTATCTCTTTATAGTCTCAGATCATGATGACTGAAAATATTGGATATGAAAACAAAATATAAGACGACCAACAAATCAAACGTCAGAAAGTGCATCAAACATCGTAATTATAAAATCTCACACATGAATATAAAAACATACATATTACAAATAGAACAATGTGTACTAAATACGATAGATATTTGTCAAAGAATTCGTAAATTAAAAAACTGAAAATTTGATAAACTGGAATGAACACTATTCATCGAAAAATTCATGTCTATCATAAATGTTAGTATCAAAATGTATAAAATAGTGAAGGAAAACTCTTAAATGATCTCATACATCTTTCTGTGTCTTCATAGATACATAAGATATCTCAATAAAATGTCCACAGGAAATTGGCTATAACTACTATTCACTCTGACCCTGTGATTTCATTCAGCAGTGTAACTCGGCTTGAAAGTCTCCACACAACTCGGTCACGTCTTGGGGACTCATGAATGCGCGGCACAGTTCTTCTTCCACCCGAGTTTAATTGACTGTGGTGGCCACTGAAATCCAAGTAGGTTTCCAAAACATCATATCCTCGGGGCGAACTACCAGGTTTCCAATAAATAAAGTAATTACTTGTTGAGATAACAACAATAACCCCATTAAAACCAACGTCACGGAATGGCGTCACGATCGGGTGAGGGAGTAAACATTATCTTGATTCTCTCTTATTGGAATCTTCATTCACTTTCGGATTGGACCAGGAACCAAGCAAGTCTCTCTCTCTCTCTTTCTCTCGCTTGCTCTTCAAACGACGAATCCAATTTCACGAAGCCATTACGGACCTGTCTCGTAGCTCGCTACTCTAGCGGACGCTCATGGAAGTTAACTCGACGTCCCACCAAACCGCCACCAAAAGTAGTGAGGGTTTTTTCAAGTGGATTATTTCCTTTTTTTGATTGTCTCTTAGAATGGGCTTGATCGGAAATTTAGGTTGATTGGGAAGGGTTTTAACGTTTTGATGTTTCCTTTTAGAAATCAAGGAGCTTAAATGAACGTATAGAGTAAGTCTAACCTCCACTTAGTGTACAAATCCGATTTACTGTTCCAAAAAGATAGAGAATCTTACGTTGTTTTTAATGTCTTTTTACTTATTTGATACTTTTGTTCGCCAGTCTGTAAGTTTCTTCCTTTTTTGTAGACAACCAATAAAAACGTTGAAAACATGCAATGATTAACTGTAAACGTCCAACCGCAAAAACTGCTCGTTGTGTAAGAAAATTGATGATGCTAAATATAAAGTTGGGCGTCTTCGTGAAGTTTATTCCCAGTCCACACTTTTCCAAGAAACAAGTTCAAACATGTCAATGTGCAATATGGAGCAAGTTGACTCAGGCAGTAAAGTGCACTCTGGAGGCCCGGGTTCGATTCCCAAGAACCCAGTTTCCCTCAGTCTAGAAACAAATGATGGAACGTTCCTATTAATGTGCTACGACCGCCTCCTTCTCAACATCTGTCGTTCCTCTTTCTTCACAATTATCTCCCCCATCATCTTCATAATAATTAATCCGACGTCATTCTAGAACAGTTTGAGACTTGAAATGACAAAAACAGGAAGTTCCAAATGGCTATCAAAAACCGTAGCACACTTTTGAGACTCATTCATTCTTACTTAAAATTCCGTTTATTTGAAACTAATGGAAGTCTGAAATTCCCACCAATGAGAGTGTATAGTATCTCGTGAACCACTGATTCTTCATTTGTCTTTCATGTGAAAGAAGAATTTTCCTCTTTAGCAACAATGTTACAAGCTAATGGCGACGGATGAATGGAAATGATGATGATATGGAAATGATTACGAAGAATAGATATGGTGGCCTATTAGAGGGATCCTTCCCATCATTTGCCTATCGACTGAGGAAACCACAAAACAGAACGTTACAGAATGAGCCAAGCTCTATTAGCTGACATATAAAAATCTCAATAATTCCATAATATTTCAGCTATCTTCTTCTGGAGAAAATTGAAACAATTAGAGTTACATACATGTTTTTTTACAAGTTAATTTTTCTACATGTAGAAAAATTACAAATACAAAAAATTACTTTTAATCACATTTTTATGTCATATTTAAGCTAGTGCATGCGCGAGCGATTTTGCATGCACTTTTTTGGATACGATTGGAGACAAAAAGGGTTGACGAAATGATTTGAAATTTTAACCATGATTAGATAAAAGACAAACTTAGGGTTATCCCTTATTATTAATAATTAGTTGATATTTGGTGAAATTTTTTATATATTCTTGTCTCAATGGTTGCCGTATGAAATTTAATTTAAAAAATGTGCCATGATAACCCAAAGTTTGTTTTTGTATCAAATCATTTAGATTACGGGTGTGGTCTCCAATCGTATCGGAAATTTCATCGTTTTGCGCGGTTTTGTTGAATACCCGGCCGAATAACAATGAAAGAAGCAAAATTAAAAAGTGCAACTAATATACAATCAGACTAATCATGTGAACATCCGATCAAAGTTACACCCACTTATGAAACAATTTATCTCTCTCAATTTTCTAAATTGATTGTTTAAATCATCTCCTTAGGAAGTATTGAAAATAGAGTTTGTGAACCGATGAAAGTATTGTATTACAAACTTACAATCGGAAGACGTAAAGTAATCTATGGAATATTAAACGTCTTCCAACATAAGACGTGAATCTTTACTGTAGGCCGCGCACACACATCGCTGCAGTTGCATACACTTGGCATTCTCCACCGAGGTGTGGCGCTGGAGTCGAACATCTGTCCAATCCTTCACGCGCAAATTACACTCATTATTCCGTCCGAAGACTCCACTCGACGACCTGCACAAGAAGTGAACACGCCGGCTTACAAGAGAACAGTTTATTCCGTCAAGAACAAGAAATAACAATGTTCAGCGATCATGTTGACAAGGTCTATTGATAGATGTGTTCGTATTTAATAGCGAAATTAGATTTCATACATCACTCGCGTCAAAATATCAGAACTTTGCTTGTTCTCGCTAACTTCAAATGTATAAGGTATAATAATATTGCATAATTTTAGTACCTACGACTGTAATTTAATGCTAAACACATATAATGACTATAGTGGATGTCTGTTGGTATGACCACTATTATACTTTCAAAAGTGTTTGACGTGTTTTTTGCAATTATATACTAAATTGGATGTAGAATTAAACTTGTGCAAATGACAATTACTTTGACCAAATCAAACATTTATGTTGTGTTCGGACAACTGTTTAGAATATTAGAGTACACAATGTAATTAATTATTTAAATTAGCATTTTCGTGTAATTACATGCAATTAATTCATGACTTTATTCATAACGTGGTCAATGGGAAACGTAACAAATTACAAATTTAGCAAATGGCAACTATATCCTCATTTCTAAAAGTTCAAATTTCGAGTAAGAATTGATTAACTTTTGAAATTTGCAGGAATTTTTGTTATTGTATTGCAACCATATTGAAGTGTATTCATTTAATACGTTTAATGAATAATTCTTATGAATGACGAACAGCATTTTTCTTGTATGAATTCCCGGTCCAGGTCTCAACTATTTGCAACTAGCGTCATTCTCATGAGAAACTGCGTCTAGTACTCTGTGTACGTATTTATCCGAGGCCATCGTTATACTCACTTCGATTTATCTCGTGTTGTGTATGGAAGACACTCGAGGGCGCATTGCTTTCGCCCGGCATTGCAACTTATTTTATATCTTCCAAGAAGTGAACCAATCTGTTGGTTCGTGCAAGTACTCGAGATGAGCGGGGAGAAAGAAGCTCGTATTGAAGAAACGGATGATTGACAGCGATTTTCATTCTTCAACAAGTATCATATTGTTGAAAGACGTTTCTCATTCGCAATATGAGGCACATGACTTTAGCAGACGGCAATTGTAAAAATATATGTTATAATAATAAAATATACAATGTAGGATTGCTTATTTTATAAATTGTGAAATTTAGGCCTGGAGCTTACATCACAAATTAAAAATATTGAAACAAATTGGACAATGAATAAATTTGAATAATACTATAGGACAGAAGTGTATATATTTTGTTTAAACATGGTTCTCCCCAACTTGTAAATTAATTTTGTATATTGCTGTAAGCAGTACGAGAACGAAGTGAGTATTACGATAGCCTCAGTACAACGCGCATAAAAAATACGAATTTTGTAAATTTCTATTCACTCTTGAACAGGCATGACCAACATCGTCAAACGGCCGCGAAAAACATACTAATATAAAACAGCAACAATGACGACCACGACAAAGAAACCCCAAGTTATGGACTTGTAATCTCAATTCTCGGACAG
This sequence comes from Leuctra nigra, assembly GCA_934045905.1. Classification (NCBI taxonomy): domain Eukaryota; kingdom Metazoa; phylum Arthropoda; class Insecta; order Plecoptera; family Leuctridae; genus Leuctra; species Leuctra nigra. The sequence goes on from OW203766.1 coordinate 28,983,344, forward strand.
CGCGTCGTTTCCGTGGAAACCAGACATCGTTCAGCTCGAATCCAAATTCGCCGTGGCTCGGGTGTTGTTTCACTGATATTGAATAAATTAACTTGTAAGATGCCTTTCACAGCCAAGCAGACTCTGGAGGATAACTTCGACTTCAACACGATCCTCGCCACATCCTTGGCACAGGTCTTCTCGCTGTCAGGTAAAACATCAGATCATGACACAAATCTGTTTCACTGACTGGCTTTTGCAAATTCAAAGTACCTATGTGACATTCATATCAAGTTATCGGTAACATATTTAATAAGGGGTATAAGAGGTATAATTTAATTTTTTGTTATATAAAGGAAGTCAAATAAAAGATAAAAATAATCTAATAATTAATGCGATTTTGATCATTTTTATGATTCCAGAATTAAAATATTTATCGGAAAAGTAATAGGGTACTTGCATCAGCCTGTTTGCTATGGTAACAGTCCTCAATTTGGTTTATTTTGCTGGGCGACATGCATTTTTTTAATAGTTTAGTTTTAATCTATTTTAAATACAGTTGTGAAGAAAGATATTGAAGAGAAATACAAAAGTGGTGACAAATAAAATAAGGAAATTAAATCAATAAAGATAATGATTGCTAATTACTTATTTACTGAAAGCATCTGTCCCCCAGTTAGATTTTGGTTAGTTATGAAGTCAGATGATATTGCCATGGCTAACTACTAGAGCGGTGTCTGACCTTGTCCTTGCTTCCAGACCGCATCAAGATCAACGCCTGGAAGAGCAAGCTGCGCCTCCTGCCTCAGGAGAGGACCTCTGAGCCGCCCGAGAAGGTCCTGAAGAACCGCAACGACTACATGTGGTACATGCTGCTGGTGCTGCAGAACGGTCGCCTCTCCACGCCGTTCTCTCGCGCGCCTCCCATCGGCCCGCTCAGGCCCTTGTCCACGGTGCTGGTGAGTCCCTTGCTCAGGCCCAGGCCCTTCACCCTCCCATCGGCCCGCTCAGGCCCTTGTCCACGGTGCTGGTGAGTCCCTTGGCCCTTGACCCTTGCTGTCGCTCAGGCCCTTGTCCACGGTGCTGGTGAGTACCTTGGCCCTTGACCCTCCCATCGGCCCGCTCAGGCCCTTATCCACGGTGCTGGTGAGTACCTTGGCCCTAGGCCCCTCCCATCGGCCCGCTCAGGCCCTTGTCCACGGTGCTGGTGAGTCCCTTGGCCCTTGACCCTCCCATCGGCCCGCTCAGGCCCTTGTCCACGGTGCTGGTGAGTCCTGATACAGCTAAGTCAAGTCCAAAGTCCTGGTTCTGCAAGTCCTGTCTATTGTCCTAATAGTTCGTGTCCCTAATACGTCCGTACGTCTAATACCTCCGTCACGCCTCCCCAGTACTGCTTCTACCCAAGCCGATCTAGCTGATCTAGCCCCAATCCTGGAGAATCTTGCGTATAAAATCCTAAAATCCTTCCACCACTCTAAAATGTGTTTCAAGTCTTTATAATTCCTTGCGGATGTCCTCTAACCGCTCTTCCATTTCCCCTAACGCAGTGGGAAAAAATCAACTTCTATCAATTGGCCCTATAGGGCCGGTCTGTCAATGCTCTGTTAAAACCAGTTGTTAACTTGAAGTTGTCATTAAAGGAATGTCATTGGTTGTTGCCATGGCAATATAGTTCTGTTTAAAATTTAGCAGAGCATTGAAAAACTGACCCATACTTTTGAATCAGCAAAACGTTGTACCTAGAAAATCAATTCATTCCTATAATATTGCCAAAACCATTCTTAAACTTAAGTCCGTAATGCAGCAATATATTCACCGCATTTACACACACAGACGATCCCGTCACATCACACTGCAACTTATGAACAGTGGTCCAGCAGGACTTAACTCCCCCTCCATTGGCTTTCCGCATTGGAAGCGAGCGGTCACACAAATAATTCAGCTTGGACATGAATTTGCCGCCATCTCTCCACCATGTATTATGCATGGCACAGTTGAGGCCCTTGCTTTGAGCAAACTCCAAAGGGTTTATCATTGTTTGTACTTGACATCTCTTCACTATACATGTCATCGTCACAAGAGTCGACAATCATCTGCAATTGATGCTAATTAAAACACTCTTGTTAATTAATTTGTGTTCTGGTTTTGAACAAGATGGATTGGTTCTATATTTGGAAAGTTGAAAATCATATTTCACGTGCTAAAGCGCGTTTGGAGAATGTAAGTGAATTTATTTTTGAGTTATAAATTCTGTTTTTTGGTGTGTCGCCGTATTGAAATATATCATGCCTGGATGTTACGCCTATTTTACAATTAACTGATTCCAAAAAAAAGGTTGTAAAGCGATATGCCATTGCAAAAATGTTAAAGTGGAGCTTGCGAAAAAACAGTGTAAAATAAAACACGGGTTTTGCTGCAGAAATGCTAATTAAAATGTGAGCAATTCATTTTTAATTATTGGAACTCAAACACAAATATTGTGATATCTTTTCATTTAACATTCTCTTCAGATTTTTTTAATCTACAAACTTACAAATAAACACAGTATGTAGACCGCTAAACCAACAGCGTATTTTTAGGGACAAACAAAACATACTATACAAACACTGTTATTATACTCGGAAATGAGCACAAAATATGTGTACAAATACAAAACTAATATAACTTATACGTGAATTATAAACGTAGTTTATTTTACTACGATCACTGTCAAATCTTAATTAATGTAAATTCGTAATAAGTTAAAATATAATCTGTACATCCTGCTTCAGATGTATACGTTTCGATGTTCATTTCAATGATTCTTGAAGTGAGCTCAAAACCCAGTAATCCTGCGTTCATTACAACTATATTTGTTGCCTTCAGTTAAATTGCAATTAATAGCGTGATTACGTCATGATCCCAAAAATTGTGAAACAGAAAATCGAGCAAAATGACAGATTACATAATTTATCGGGGTAGAGCATTCACAGAAAGTTGCAACAAGTTGAAACTGCATGGAGCTTTAGCGCTCATGTGAGCAGCCATTACATATATTTCATTTCACATTGAATCTAACACAATACCAACAAAACACCAAAGTTATCAACAAAATGGCGTTTAAAGTCACGTCTATATCTCGCCATTCTCGTTCCGTTTCATCCGTCGCTTTTCTTTTGTCTCCGCTCGCACGTAAAGTTTGTCGAGCTTCCCGTCACAGCAAATAGTTACACAGAGAGTTTAGCGCGGTCGAATGCCTTTGATGCTCGCAAGAGTTCAGCACTAGAAGACGACGACGACGATGGCTCGGTCGGCGCGACGTCGGTCAAAGGCGATGAGAGCCCACAGACAAACTCATTTTCATTAAAACCACGAGAATGTCGTCGAAGTGAACTATTTCACGGAATCAACTGGCGCTTGGAGGGGGGTGAGGGGGAAGAGGGGATTTAGCTTACTTTGAGTCTTTGACACGGAGCAAATGAGAGACAAACAATGGGTTTAGATCAGGTCAGATGAAGATGGGAAACTGAAACTAATCATGGGAAATGCGATTTTCAGAATATAGGTATTGTAATGACAGTTGGGCTTTGGGCAGGACGTAGATGTGTCGTTGTAGTACAATAGCTCGTTCTCTGTGTTTCAAAAAAGACTTGATAGCGTGCTTTATATAACATTGTACAAGGTCCGTATTAACAATACGAATGAATGACTCAATCAATGTGCATATAGACAACTCGGCAGCTAGGTGAATTCGAGTCGGTAGACGATTATGATGAATATGAAGAAATGGGAATGGCATATGTTGTGACAGAGGTGGTTGTGGCCTAAAGAGTAATGAACACTCGCAAATTTAAAAATTGCGCATCTTCCCCATGCATTTTTCTAAGAAATACACGCAATTAGTGTGTCCATGAGTGCATCTGTTTTGTCTTAAGACTACATTATCAAGACCTCATCAGCCGTGTTGTGTTCTGCATTGGATCCTAATGAAGCAACCATGACTGACCGAGAGTATGAAGGGAGGGAGCATTTGACTCTGATGAGCAGAAACCTCGGTTAACCACAGGCTGCAATGTCGAGCCGCCACTCCTCTACCACTGTTTCTTAGCCTACTTACTCCCCCATTCATTACTGTCTGAGCGGATTAGATGTGATAATGCAGGGAGGGAGGGAGGGTGGATTATCATCACAGTTTTAAATCAAAATCAGCTTGGTTCTTTTCAGAAAACTCACTTTAATATTATTATAAAATGTAGATAAAGCATCTATCTCTTCGAATATAACCTTTATACTTTTCCTGTCCTGATTCTTTGATCAACTTGAAATTTGAGAACCCAGATAACCTGACTATTTTTAAAAAACTCCTCCTTTTGGATGATGCGTGAATTGGCCCCCTTTTTGGTTAATAAATAAAAATGTTTCAATATAGGTATAATTTTGAGCAAATTTCAGTATTTACACAAATTCTCAAATATTTTAGATGTTTCATCAAACAAATGCACAAATGAATGCTCTTCTAGAGCTCGACAAACTTTGCAGAGCATATTGTTTTACATTCAATCAATACAAATTTTCACTTATCAACGGGTTTTTACAAGAGATATCCTCCCCCACCCCCACGCGTCGAGGTCAATGAACCCTGGTGTTTACGAGTCATCGACGTGTCTAGTGACGCGTTATTAACTCATTGATTGATGGGACACCAGATACGATCCAGAAGACATCAATCTTGACGTCATCGACAGCATCAAGATGGCCGACAACAAGCAAATGGCGGTTCTGTTGATTGCATTCGCACGCTGTTTGCACAGACCGTTTTCTTTCGATGCGATTCGAATCAGAAATCAAATTGTCCAAGAAGTAAAACAAAACAAAAAAACTTTTCAATTCTGTCAAGTCTATTTCAATCCTCAATGTCGTGCTGTAAAAAACGCGTCGATTTCCAATTCACGCATGGACCATTGTGCAAGCCATGAAGAGGCCTAAAAGATTACAGCACCAATCTATAATCCTATAAAAAGGATCTGCCGCAACACCAACTTCAAAATCAACAAAGGCCAACCTCTAAACCAGTCATGGGGCAGATAAAACACGGGCCATAAATATCTTACTGATAATATTATTTCATAGTATTCCATTATTGAAAATGTACAGAAAGGAGAATATAGTATTTTGACATTTGAAAACATATCCTCCCATGACACCCTCTAACTTTTAACGGCAACCTCTAGCTCTTGTTCTTGGAGACGTCTTTAACTCCACCTATAAAGTCACAGGCGTACGAGTACCTCTGACGGGGACCTCCAACTCGCATGCCTCGACAGCATCATCAAAGTGACATCTTCTATCCTCCGACTCAATAAAACCTCTGAACAGTGTCCCCTTACTAACGTCACTCATCGGCATTGTCAAGGTCTCACCTTCAAAAATCAAGTCTTGTCCCTCGTCGACATCGTCAACCCCCCCCCCCCCCCTCCCCCCATCGTCAACAACCACACCAGATCTACGAAGATCTGTTGACGGCATCCACCAACTCCTCGACGACATCGTTAACCCTAACACCGCCCTCTACTCTTGTCAACAGCCCCCGCAGATCTACGAAGACGTGCTGACGGCGTCCACGAACTCCTCGACGACATCGTCAACCCAAACACCACCCTCTCTTCTTGTCAACAGCCCCCGCAGATCTACGAAGACACGTCACGAACTCCTCGACGACATCGTCAACCCTAACACCACCCTCTCCTCTTGTCAACAGCCCCCGCAGATCTACGAAGACGTGCTGACGGCGTCCACGAACTCCTCGACGACATCGTCAACCCTAACACCACCCTCTCTTCTTGTCAACAGCCCCCGCAGATCTACGAAGACACGTCACGAACTCCTCGACGACATCGTCAACCCTAACACCACCCTCTCCTCTTGTCAACAGCCCCCGCAGATCTACGAAGACGTGCTGACGGCGTCCACGAACTCCTCGACGACATCGTCAACCCTAACACCACCCTCTCCTCTTGTCAACAGCCCCCGCAGATCTACGAAGACGTGCTGACAGCGTCAACGAACTCCTCGACGACATCGTCAACCCTAACACCACCCTCTCCTCTTGTCAACAGCCCCCGCAGATCTACGAAGACGTGCTGACAGCGTTAACGAACTCCTCGACGACATCGTCAACCCTAACACCACCCTCTCTTCTTGTCAACAGCCCCCGCAGATCTACGAAGACACGTCACGAACTCCTCGACGACATCGTCAACCCTAACACTACCCTCTCCTCTTGTCAACAGCCCCCGCAGATCTACGAAGACGTGCTGACGGCGTCCACGAACTCCTCGACGACATCGTCAACCCTAACACCACCCTCTCTTCTTGTCAACAGCCCCCGCAGATCTACGAAGACACGTCACGAACTCCTCGACGACATCGTCAACCCTAACACCACCCTCTCCTCTTGTCAACAGCCCCCGCAGATCTACGAAGACGTGCTGACGGCGTCCACGAACTCCTCGACGACATCGTCAACCCTAACACCACCCTCTCTTCTTGTCAACAGCCCCCGCAGATCTACGAAGACACGTCACGAACTCCTCGACGACATCGTCAACCCTAACACCACCCTCTCCTCTTGTCAACAGCCCCCGCAGATCTACGAAGACGTGCTGACGGCATCCACGAACAACTACGCGTGGATCACGCAGGCGGCCGCCGGCGAGGACGTCGAGGACGAGGAAGCGAGGAAGCCTGTGCTCCCCTTCCGGTTCCTGTGGGAACAGCCGAGGCCGCACGACGGATTCATCTGCTACACAGTCGTGTTCAGCCAACAGGACTGAGAGACGTCCAACAAAAACCTACCGAACAATTTCACTATTGCGATCTGATCAACAACCCCTTCTACTACTTCACCACACTGGATTCCAGCCGCTCCACAATTTACATTAATTAAAATTCCAGTTGTGTTCCGATCAACCGTTGACTGGAATTTAGAACGAAAAATGTAGTTACTGCAAATCAAACACTCGTCGATTAAATTTTGATCAAACTTGATGTGTGACGAATTTAATTTCAACGGAATATTGATTCGGCGATTACAACTCTCTGGTTGATTGAATTTATGTAAATGATGGGAATATTCAAATTATAATAATGTATTGATAAAAGTGATAACCGCGTATGAGGTGACTTTCCATAACAGATCATTTGGGGGCGACTTGGCTGATAAAATGTACAAAACAAAGTTGGTAATTGAAAGTTACTAATACAAACTAAATGATAGTTATGTTCTTGAAGACTCGTTTTTACAACTCTTGATCATCACGCATCGGCAGAAGAAGTTTCGTGCCATCTTTGAAATACCTTATTGTGGTAGGTTTCCTCTGGACTAAAATAATGTTCATTTGCTTTCTCCACAAAGTTCCTTCCATTGGCTGGGATATTGTAGATAATAAAACAAACCTGCATGAAACAATTCAAAACGAAAATAACCCCACTCCATTTCCATTGAAAAAAAAATAATTACAAGTAAACATCTCGTTCTAATATCTCCCAAAACGCAGGGTCTCGTGCTACGGGCGCACAGAAGCCCCCCCCCCCCCCCCCCCCCCGTTACAGGTGTTTATATCTCAGCATGGGCAGACAAAACTGTTCGCGCACGCACTCACGTCACGCACAATCGTCACGCACCGTCACGCATGGCACGGGTACATCACAAGTTTATTCACCTACTATACCTTCATGCTTTTTTTTGTTTCGGAGCTGAAATCTATTGATAATGGGGTTTACGTAAATGTTGCCTTGGGTGGTTTGTTTATCTTTTGCTAATTGATGCTTAGTACTAATATAGGATTCGTAATGATGGCCTGAAGGTAAATGCATGAACATAGTAATTTGATGATTATGTGAATAGGTTATAATAAGTTAATTCACATTTTATATATTTTAGTCAAATTGCCTACTAAAGAAATAGGTAGATATATAGGTATAGGCCTATAGTAGATTTTTAAGTGGTAAATTCAATGATAAATGCAAAAATATACATAAATAAATAAATAAATGTAGGTTGAAAAATAGTTTATTGTGTATAGTTACCTACAACTTGTCATTTCCTTGAATAAAGAAACGCAAAGTCCAGGTCCTATTGAAAAGAAGAACAAGTATTTTCTTCCTTGCACCTTCTCAATTCAATTGGTTCTGAGATACGATATAATTTGTTTCTGAACAAACTGCGCAGTGAGAGTGCTCGAGAAAAAGATGAAACAGTGCAAAATCAGTCCGACAATATAACAAATTGTGAGAGCCTGAGATATGGTAAATGATCTTTAAAAATTGTCAAAAAATTATATGAATTTACTTGGGCGCCATAAGATACCACGAGGACACGAGGAAATATTTCTAATTCATTCTATCTCAGAAACTGTACAAGATAATAACTTTTGGAGGGATATGGAATTGATATCAATAAATTCAGAATTATTATGAAGATCCGAGACATGCTCAAGAAAATCATTTACCTTAATTAATTTCACGATGGATATCTGGATATTTTAAAGCAGAACTCTCAGCCAAACAAACAAACAAACAAACAATAAACACATCGGCACGAACCAATTATGCCGTATTTTGATTCCTGACGCTATCCCGGCGCTCCTGGAATAATAATTATTTCAGTTCTGGAGCGCGGTATTTACTTTGGATCTCGAGAGCGCCACACCATTCTGTGTAATTACCGAGTCTTGTGTTATGCAAACATCATGCTAATGGCATGTGATAGATCGAGGGATGTAATTACAACAAAGGCGTCTTACAACACCGGGAGCTTAGATCATTGGGAAACTTGAAGAAAACTTTGCCCAAGTTACTTGTTGTAACTTGATTAGAACTTATTGTGAAAACTGTAAGAAAGTTTTAGAATTAAAGAATAAGGGTCAGATTTAATAGTTCTTGGGGAAATAAGTTTGCCACTTCGACACCGCTAGTTCAAAAACTGCAGTTTAGTGGAAACTTTGAAATTAGAGCACTTTTCACACTTAACTTTCTGTTCTTTCCGTTGGTTGGCGTTGAACAGGTCATATAGTTCCTCTGATCAAACTACAATTTGGCACACATGTGAAAGTCCATTCCAGAATCACACTATTGAATTTTAAAGAAACTCCTCTTGTTTGAAAATACAATTTTCTTCTTCATCTTCCTTGTCGCAAGAGAGAAGTGAAGAGAAGTTGTTTATTCGCAGCAACGCAGTAGTTTTTGAAGGCGTAAAGAGAGCAAGATAATAATATTTGAAAATTGTTTAACCAATAAAATATTTTTTTAAGTACCACTCGCGATCTCATCAACTGGGCTGTTATTAATAGCATGCACATCAAAATGCTCCAGTATCAACATAAACTGGTATCTCTTATCTCTTGAGTAGATATTTTACTATACAATTCAAATTGTCCCAATTCAAATCTTGTTTTTGTGTCTCACTTTCATGGTTTGAGGTTAGATTAGTGATATGTTTTTTTTCAAAACAATCGTCATTTAGCATTCAATTATTTTGTTAATATTTGTTCTTTATACAAAATGTGATTACGAAGCTGTGTTCTCTGTTTCGATATTTGTTTCAATACTAGTGTCTATTCATCACATATTGTCCAATTGCAGTTGGGAAAATAGAACCGATTCTAAATCAAGAATTGTCAAGATTTGAATTTTTCTTGTCTATCACACTAGCCAAATTGGCCAATTCTAATCGGCAGATTTGAATTGCCCAACTCGAATTGTATAGTGGAATACCCACTTTAAGCGTTCTAACAATGCAACACTACTACATGCATAAATCATCTCCATTCCATCATCCAGAGCCTCCTGTATGTCATCTGCATCTGATGCGAGGAGGCTGCGGATCCAGAGGTGTGGGAGGGAACGCTAAACCTCGACATGACTAGATAATAATACAAGTTTGACAGGATTGAACCTGTCACTCAAGACTTATATTAGCACATGTTTGAAGGAAGAGCGACAAGTTTCTGGAGATCAATCTCGTGCCTTTCGCAGGATGCTGTTGGGGAGAGGAAGATCATCTTTGTATTGTGTGATGGAACCAGAGAAGGTCTTGTTGTAATATTAGATGTCAAATACATTGGATAAATCACGAGATAATTCAAATAAACTGAAATTATCACGGCACAAATCAGTGTCTCAGATTTCTCATAATTCCCATTTGAATCGTCAAAGATTGAAATGGAATGTTCATCCATCATCACAAATCTTTGCTTTTTCTTGAGGAAATTACCATATCATTCCATTTTATATCACTTTCAAAGATGCATTCTCTCGCTTATGATTGTAATCGATTTGATAGGAGACTAAGTGAAAATAGACTTTATGATGTGAGAAAGTATTCAGAAATGACTTCAGTGTGTTGGTTCTATAGGTTAGTGCTAATAATGATAATAACATTCTTCTCAAATAATGCCCAACATTTGAGCAATCAATTGATATGAATTGTAATTTATTTATAATGGTTTTTCATCGGAAATTGTATAAAATGAAATGTCAATTGAGTGTAAATTGTTGCCATTAGATACCTAGTCTAGTTGTCAGGAAAAGGCCGAGTTGAAACAAAAGTCATGCAAACTGAAGAGAAGTGAAGAAATTGTTTCCGTCTATGTGTCGTAGGATGGATGAATTATGTCATTCTTTGGTCAGATGTTAAGAAATACATCTGTATAAGTTGTTTTGTCTTGAACTTGTGTCGTCACTTATGCCAATATAAAGTGAATTAATCTAGATTGAGCAGATTACCGCCCCCTACTGCGTCGTGAATAGACTATTATAACCATGGTTTGACTACACTTGCTCATGGATTACATAGAGTCAATGTCAAATGTTACACTCATTTGTCAAGCTTTACTGCAAGCACATTCTGTGAATAGCAATATTATATTTTATAATTTTCACAAAGTGCCTAAAATACGTAAATATTGAAATGTTTATAATGCATTCTGGAATTATTAAATTCAACCGAAATTATAGAGAGTAGAGATGTGAATAATTTTTCCAATATTTGATGCTAGATAAAAAATGCATACGTTTATTTTAAAAGTGCACGTGATGTCAAAGAATTTAAATTAATTATTGAATAATGTATTATTATTTATGAAGTGGTTAATTGTAAATGTGAGGTGAAAAGGTATGTTAATTTAACATAGCGCTTTATATGCCAATTAAATTATTCATAAATCACATTTCAATTAACATGTTCCCGCCAAAATCATGGGTAGGTAATAATATTGTAAACATTTGAATATAAAATGTAGGGAGGAAAATACATTTTTACCTAAAATTACGAGTTCATAAAATGTATTACACATTATGAAAAGACTTTCTAAAAAAAATCGTCCCAAAATGTAAAAAATAACAAAAATACATCAACTTTAATAACACCGACAGAAAGGCAGTTGACATTTCGTTAGCATCATCGTTGCAAAAGCACTCTCACAAATTATTACAAAATCCCCCCCTCTCTCAAGAGTTAATGTATACAGTAATGATTTAGCTCTTTATCCTCGAGGGTGCTCACCATAACCTCACATCCAACAAGAATGATAATCTCCGCTGCACTTGCACTTGCAGTCCGAGATAAGATCCGATACAGAGTGCAGCCGAGTGCAACATAAAATGCATTTTATAGTTTTTATAAATCAACATTTCGCTGCCTTGGGACGAGCGTACCTGGAGAACTGGTTTCATAGAAGGCCATCGCACATAATCTCAATCCCAGGTCTTTTAATCAATGGATTGTGCTCATATCGTCAAACAATAGACCATAAAATCCCTTGGGTAGAAAACTTTTCCCCATGAAAAGATTTCTATCTTCTTCCTTCGAAAACCACATTTTTGTTACGAATGCTAGAGGCACTTGATTGCACAAAACTCTTTATTTTCTTGGAACGAATCCATGAAAGCTTTTAATTCCTTTGGTTTGATTGGTAAGAAAAGACATTTTGAATAAACCAATCAAGTTGAATAAAAAAAAAGTTTGTAGTTACAATCAAAAACACGTCCCTGTGTTTTGGGAGTGAGCTACTAGCCGCATGAAAAACATTGGCATCAACACCTGGAGATCGCTGTCATTGAAGTTCTAAGAAGATCGAATACGAAACAACATTATTATACCTCTGTCTGGGCCTCAAGAACAAAAAAACTGGATGTATCGTTCGATTAATATTTTAGACGTAACTCCAAATGCCTAATAATCATCATACGTACGTGACCTAGCGATGTTAAATATAATGTAAGGTTGTTTTTTTCGATGTGGAACTGGTCAAGTTAAATAAACAAGGCGTGGATGAAAAAGTTGTTCAGTGTTATAAACTGTCAATAAGTTATCATTCCATTATTTTAAATGTTACCGCCAAAATAAAATCGTTGTAGAGATTCGAATGCAACATGCTGCATTTCCGGTTTGACAGGTACAGTGGCGAACTGTCAAAACGTCAATAAACATGTTAATTATGTAAATAAACACAGAGTTGAACGTTGTGCGAACTTACCTAAGTAGTTTTCGAAAACGTTTCTTCCAAAACAACAACAATCACTCTAAAAACCGGTAACCGTTTTCCGTGAAAACATTGTCGCAGAAAGTGAAACCGCACGGCGTAAACGCGAAGTGTAAGAAAACAGCGCGGTAAACGTCAGAATCAAAGAGAGAATGGAACGAAACGCAGGCATGCCAACAACACGCCGGCAGAAGTGGTCCCACGGACGCATGCGCGGTACTGACGCGATGCGCCGCTACCGCTGTTACGGCGAGTCGATAATACTTTTGCCGGGGTGGTTATATTCGCGTCATAATGCCAATATTGAGATTTCGAAGTTCTTTAAAAACATGTCTCTAAATACTTTTTTATCGTTTTATTAGGCACTGGTCCAATTTTATTTAAATACCGTGTAACTATGCTGTAGAAGAGTCTTAAGCCACTTTCCGAAATCTGATTTCAGGGTCCATATTGTCAATTGTGGATTAAATCAGGATTAGTTATATTCTGACTTTACAGAATATGTTATTTTTTCTGATCTGAAGCTATCCCATTGTAATGCTGGAAATTAAAGCTGGGATTTTTCTAGGAACCAATGATATTTTACCATTATTATAGTTTGAAGTTGCAGGGGTTAGTTCAAGGGTAGGATTATTCTTAGAATTGGGATATCTACCTAATTATACGTTATATTTATTTTTATTAAACCGAGTTATAGTAGATTTGAATATATTCCAAAAAATGTATTTTATACAACATTTTCGGTCGCTTTTTCCTGGCACTACACTGTTGTTCTTCTACACAACAAAACGAAAACTTAAAAAATAAAATCAATTCGTATTATCAATATTGATAATACGAATTGATTCATATTTAATGGAATATTACACGAACCGAAGCTTTTGCGCAAACTCTGCCGGGTAATTTTTGTGTTCAATATTTTCAAAAGCTTATATTTACTTTTCAATAAAATGCTATTCCAAAATTAATCTGCATAAAATAAAATAAATAAAATCTACTAACTTTAGGAAATAAGCGAGCAACTCTTTCACAATAAAACCATAAAATAAAATTTTACTTCTATTAACCAATTAAGATCAACTCCACTGCATTAGAGTGAGTAATTCATACACAATGTATATTATTGAATTTCACCTACATTCTGAACATAACTTTTCTCTCCACAAAACCCATTCCATATGCATAAAGTGATACGTCTTTGTCAAAAAAATGTACTTCTCAAATAAAATATAGAAGCATTTAAACGAAAGAAACTGTATTTAAGTACCCACAGAAGCAGTCCTGCCAACATTTGCTCAACAAAATTTCCATTATGTTGATGCATTACCGATGCCGTTGTTTTATTTCCTATGCAAATTAGCTCTTATGTAAACGACATCCATTCCGTCTTGTCTTGTATTATTTGCACAGTTCAACTCCTGCCGTGTTTGCTTATACTATCCCGCACTACAGAGATGAAATATTAGTTGCATAATGCTCCAGGCGTATACTCGAGATTCAATATGGATGTTGCTATTCGAGACAAATGCCAAAACTTCTAATGTAGGACGTTATCAAAAGTTGAATAATTTAATGTTAATTAGTTTCTTTCATTAACGGCTGGGTAATTAGTGTAATTTACAGTAAGAAATGAGTAAGTACTTTTTAATTATGAACATGTCATATTTATACGCGGATAAATGTCATTAATTAATCATTATGTCACTGAAAAGAACTCTTACAAAATGACGGTGGAAGAGGAATCAGTTTCATAATCTGTAAGGGGAATCTCAGATATAGTTGAGAAAAGTCTTTAGTGTTTAAATTTACGTGAGTATTGCGGACAACCTAAAGGTTTATCTTTTTGATTCGTGAGTAATATCTTTTTACATATTTTACGAACATTCTAAATTCTGTACTCTCTAAATTGTTTGTCAAACAAATTATGGATAAAATAATATTTGTCTAATGAGTATTAAAATATTATTTAATGTCTACCTAACGATTTGTATTCCTTTACCTCGAATCGTGATACTTCCAAAGATGACTTTAGCTGTTTTTTGTTTTGTTTTTGTTTTGTTTTTGAAGCACTTAAACCAATGCTTTTTGAAGCTTTTCCGTGAGAAATCCGTGTAATTTCTCATGGATTGTAATTAAATTCAAACGCCGAGCGTTTACTGTTAAACCAATTATTGATATCAGTTATCGGTAAACGTATACACAATTCAGAGATTTAGATAAAATCCTCGACATTAAATAAAAATTCCCAAATGTCCCACCCAAACAACAAACTTTACTCATTAAAAACAAGTATTTACTGTTGGGGGTTAAAAATCTGAAATATAGCTCTGTGGGTTTTTAACTATATTTCATACAATATTTGTCTTCCTTTGTTATAGCGGGACGCCATGTTGGAATTCCCTGGACACGAAGCCCGTGTTTGCACAGTTCTTACTTTTGTCGTACTTTATTGTTAACGAGGTCTACGCCGGTGTTTGCTTAACACTTGGCCGAAAGATAAACACATAGAACATAAAAAAGTACGCGTAGAGCCTTGGTTACACTTGTCAAGTCTGTTACTACTCAGTTTCAATGACATTGTCGTTGTCACACGATTCATTGCACTGGGACGTTGGAAATGCAGCTGGAAAAAACAGAATTTTCTTTAGAGAAGGATGTTTTATAATATCAACGTATTTATTCGATGTTTCGAACCAAATGTAAATTTAAATTTTCACAGCCACATTTAAAATGTTTACACTCGTTTAAAATGAAAAAACAGATTTTCTCTAAAGGAATACTGGTATGTATTTACTTATTTGTTTACTTATTTATTCATTCATTCGTGTTATTTTCATGTTTTATTTTATTTATCTGTTCAAATATTTATATATATATATATATATATGTTATATATATATATGTTATATATATATATGTTATATATATATATATATGATATAAACTATCAATTCAAACATATATATATATATATATATATATATATATATATATATATATATATATATACGCAGTATTATACCTTAAAGCATGACATTATATAATAACAACTGCGAAAATCTATCTAATCACATATTACGCCTCTACGGGGAGGAGACCTCTGCAATATCCAGGATTTTCACAAAAAACCGAATGAAGAGAGCCAAGTTACTTTGTGACCTGGCTTTTCTCACGAGATGCCGAGACAAGGACATCATCCCAACGTGTTTCCAGGTGAGTTTTCATACTCACAGTCCAAGGATTGCCAAGATTCTGAAGAAGACGAGCTGTGCACTAATCAGAGACGCAATATACAATATTCGTAAGGATCTGGATTACGTCTCAGTTCAACTACGTGAGTCCCATGAACACTTAGGATCTGTCCTGCATCCTGTTATATGGACAATTCTAGACGATCTTACAACAAATAGATCGGAAGTAAATACGTTACTCAACACTTCACGACAACTGCGCAAGTTTGAGACGTTATGTAAGACACAAAAACCTGTTCAGAAGAGCTTGGATCCAAAGAAGGTGGTTCATAACCTTTCTGACATCCAACTGAATGATACCACTTCAAGAGCATTGACTAAGGGTTTCAATTTTGGTGTCACACCGAGAAGAATTCCTGTCGAAGAAATTATTTGTGGAGTTGAGCCTGCTATTGAGGGTTTAGTTGCAAAAACAGCTGATCAGATTCGTCAAGAAGTATGTAGAATTTTGAAGAACGCTAAGTTACCTGCCAAGAATATCTCTTATGAGGAATTAAAATCTCTGAGAGAATTGAGAGACAATCTGGATGTCATCGTGTTACCAGCTGACAAGGGGAACGCGACAATAGTTATGAACACACGCGACTATCAGGACAAGATGCAAGCTCTTCTCAATGATCCAGCGTACAAAGCTTCTCCTAATGACCCCACAGTTTACCTTGAAACGAAGACCAGAGATGTGATTGATGAGTCGCCTTTGGGTTTAGATCAGAAGGAGTTCCTCAAGCCAAGAATGTTATCTTCGCGATGTCCTAAACTCTTTGGTCTTCCTAAGATCCACAAGGACAATGTGCCCCTTCGCCCGATTGTGTCCGCCATAGGTTCTCCCACGCAAGCTCTCGCAGCATACCTAGCCAAACGTCTCCAACCATTTGCTGAGGATGCTCTGTCATATGTACGTAACTCACATCATTTCCTACAACTAGTCAAAGACGTAAAACTTAACGACTCTGATTTATTAGTGAGCTTTGATGTCTGCTCGTTGTTTACTAAAGTTCCAATTCCTGAGGCTCTAGACATCATTGATAGGAAATATCATCAACCTAGTTACGTCATGAAGATGGCAAGACACTGTTTGTCATCAACCTATTTCACTTTTGGTGGGAAGTTCTATAAGCAAGTGACAGGAGCACCGATGGGATCACCTCTGTCGCCAGTGATCGCAAACTTGTTTCTTGATGAATTCGAACAGCAAGCTTTGTCTTCAGCAGAACAGAAACCAACCATGTGGCTGAGGTACGTTGACGATACCTTCGTCGTATGGCCACATGGTAGGTCAGCTTTGGACGGATTTCTCGATCATTTGAATGGAATCCACCCGGACATCAAGTTTACCATGGAAATTGAGAGCGCGAATAAACTGCCATTCCTTGATGTTTTGATTATCAGAAATCCAGATGGAACCTTGGCACATACTGTTTACAGGAAGCCTACTCATACAAACAGGTATTTGCAAGCGAATTCACACCATCATCCGTCGCACGTAAACTCTGTCCCTAAGACGCTTGCGTTTCGATCTAGACAGCTTGCTGATGAAAACCACATTCAGTCTGAAATGAAGTTACTCCGAGAAGCCCTCCAAGAGAATGGGTATTCAAACTCGTCGATAACCAAGGCGTTTAATGCAAAGGTTCAA
Organism: Leuctra nigra; assembly: GCA_934045905.1. Lineage (NCBI taxonomy): Eukaryota > Metazoa > Arthropoda > Insecta > Plecoptera > Leuctridae > Leuctra > Leuctra nigra. Next base: position 29,000,731 of record OW203766.1, read on the forward strand.
CCTGAGAAAGATGATGATCAGCCGACCCGAGCGACAGCTTACTTGCCATATGTCAAGGGCACAACCGACAGAATTGGAAGGCTACTAAGACGACACAATATCAAGACCACGTACAGAGCTGACCGGAAAATCAGAGACATTCTTCGCAGCTACAAAGATGTCATCTTAAATGAAGCTCAGGGTGTCTACCAGGTTCCTTGTGGTTCCTGTGAGATGACCTATATCGGACAGACGAATCGTAGAGTGTCACATCGAGTGAAAGAACACGTGCGAGCAGTGGCCGGAAATGTGGGAACGAACGCTCTTGCTCAACATGTTTCTCAGACGAAGCATAACATCGACTTTGCTAACGCCAGTACCATAGCTCGAGTGGAGCATTATACACCAAGAGTGCTGAGAGAAGCAATCGAGATCGAGAGGAGATCTTTCACCATGAACAGCCGTGATGATGCCAAGCGACTGCCGGCGACTTGGAAGTCGGCTCTGGACACTGTCATGCCAACAGGTAGTATGGTTCAGACAGCTTCTGCAGGCGGGACTCTCCCATCTGGACCTCTTGCTCAGCATCCGGTCGCTTCTACCAGCTCAAAACCGCGACGCCAGGCAGCTCCTCAAGCAGATGACACCTCATCGCAATCGTCAGCACCCCTTGCTTCAGCTCCGGTGTTAGCACGACGGCGTCGGGCCACTCGACCAGCATATTACACCTCGTCACAATCGTCAACATCCCACGATTCTGCTCCGGTCTCGAAACGACGGCGTCCAGTAGCTCGCCCTGCTTCACAGTCTGCTTTGACATCAGCAACTGCTCCAGTCTCCACACGTGGGCGGCGAGCAGCTCGTCCCGCATCTTCCCGAACTGCTCTACCATCAGCCTCTGCTCCAGTATCTACTCGCCGACGTCTCGCCTCCCATCAAGCAGACGGCTTACCACAACCCGACGGCACCTCTCCCGCTGCTGGTCCGCTGACCAGAGCTAGAAGCCGGAGAGCGAACGCCCATTGACACCGTCCAGCTCTACACATTTCTGGACGTTAAACACGAACATATTGTGAATTATTTTATAAAATGTACAGAGTTGTTGGATTTATATTTATATCTTAATTGTGTAGGTTTTGTTTCTTTTTATATTTATTGACCTTGTTTTCCATTTTATTCCAACTGGTTCTGTATGTTTTGTAAAATATTGTTATATTGTTTTTCATATGTCAGTTTGACATTTCACATTTTTTACTGTATTTGCTCCCTGAGGAAGATTTTTAAAATAAAATCGAAACGTCGGAGTTGATAATAGTTTCTATAACGCAGTATTATACCTTAAAGCATGACATTATATATATATATTATATATATATGTTTGAATTGATAGTTTCACGGAGATGCATTTGTAATAAATAAAAGTTTTTCTGCTTTTTCTCCGTTTTATTTATTAAACGTGCCAACGTTTCATCTGTGAATGCACAGATATCATCAGGGCCAAAAAATAAAATAATAACTTATAGAAATAGAAAACTTTTACATTCAAACAACTGTCAATGTCAGAAAAAACAATTAATGGTATATATAAGCCTATGTGAGTGCCTCTAATAATCAAGGTTTAAAGTTACAATAAATCTAAAAAACTAAAAGCACTCAACAGGTAGTCGACTTTTCTATGCAGTTAATGATTAAGAAAGTAAAAGTTCTGCTAAAAATAAGTTAGATGAAAATCAGGCGTTCTTCCCCTTTCTTGCAACTGGGAGATTCTTTGTTTGGCTTCTTGTTATTCTCTTGAATTGAGATTCAGGCGTTTGGTTACTTGTAGAAACAGTTTTCCCCGTTCTTTTAGGTGGTTTGGTCTTACTGGCTTTAGTAGAGTTTCCAAGAAGAGCCGAAGATGGAAGGTTTATAGGCGGAATCGGAGAAGAGATCGGAAGTGGACTTATCTTGGGCAATAGAGGTTTCCAAGCATCAGAAAGGCGGAGGCTGTCATCCCGTTTGTTTAGGCAGTTTGGTCTTTTTTGAATCTCAATAGCTTCTCGAAATACTCTTGGCCTGTAGCGTTCAACAGTGGCCAATGAAGTAGAAAATTTAACATCAAATCTGTGTTCCGGGCTAACTGCAAAATTCAATCAATTCTTAGAAGCGTGAAAGACAAAATTCACCTGGAATCACAGGGAGTTTATGAAATTCCATGTCATAATTGTGAAAAATCATACGTTGGAGAAACCAATAGAAAGATTTCTCACAGATTACGGGAACATGAGCTTGCTGTTTTCAATATGGATTCCAAGAATTCACTGGCTCAACATGTTGCAGCAACAGGTCACACAATAGCCTTTGACAAAACTACTTCATTGGCCACTGTTGAACGCGACAGGCCAAGAGTAGTTCGAGAAGCTATTGAGATTCAAAAAAGACCAAACTGCCTAAACAAACGGGATGACAGCCTCCGCCTTTCTGATGCTTGGAAACCTCTATTGCCCAAGATAAGTCCACTTCCGATCTCTTCTCCGATTCCGCCTATAAACCTTCCATCTTCGGCTCTTCTTGGAAACTCTACTAAAGCCAGTAAGACCAAACCACCTAAAAGAACGGGGAAAACTGTTTCTACAAGTAACCAAACGCCTGAATCTCAATTCAAGAGAATAACAAGAAGCCAAACAAAGAATCTCCCAGTTGCAAGAAAGGGGAAGAACGCCTGATTTTCATCTAACTTATTTTTAGCAGAACTTTTACTTTCTTAATCATTAACTGCATAGAAAAGTCGACTACCTGTTGAGTGCTTTTAGTTTTTTAGATTTATTGTAACTTTAAACCTTGATTATTAGAGGCACTCACATAGGCTTATATACCATTAATTGTTTTTTCTGACATTGACAGTTGTTTGAATGTAAAAGTTTTCTATTTCTATAAGTTATTATTTTATTTTTTGGCCCTGATGATATCTGTGCATTCACAGATGAAACGTTGGCACGTTTAATAAATAAAACGGAGAAAAACCAGAAAAACTTTTATTTATTATATATATATATATATATATTGCGAGTGATTTACAGCCGTGGCCGTGTCTCGCATCCTAGACGCCAGAGGTGGGATTCTATAACTCCATTGCGACCGCTTAGCAATTTCTTCCATAAGGATTAACATTGAAATAATTGCTAAGCGGTCGCAATGGAGTTATAGAATCAGGGCCCAGGAATCCTTGTCCCTCCATTCGTTCTCTTCCAGTTGATGACTTTCCATAGCCTCCTTAACCTCGGAGTGCCATTCCTTGGCCGGACGCCCTCTAAACCGCCGTCCAGGTGGCACCCACTCCCACATCCTCTGTGGCCACCTGTTCGCGTCCATCCTTCTCATATGCCCGTACCACTTTAACCTTCGTTCTTCAATCTCTTGTACCACCGTGTCTTTCTTCTCCATCCTTTCTCTAATTTCCTCATTACGTATGTGCTGTAGCCGTGATACTCCACAGCTCCTCCGCAGAAAATCCATCTCCGTTGCAAGAAGTCTTTCTTTATTTCTCTTTGTCAACTCCCATGCTTCGGACCCATAAGTGAGAAGACTCCTCACTACTGCGTTATATATATATATTTTTTTTTGTTTTTTTATGTAGCTGCTCGGACCACAGCAAAGAATTTAACTTCTGAGTTGCCTGCTTTGCTTGCGCTATCCGATTGTCAATTTCTCTCCTGCTGCTTCCATCCTCCCCTATAATGACCCCCAAGTACTTATACTCCCTGCAAGACTTCACCACTTTACCGTTAACATCAAGATCACATCCCTTCCCTCCGACTACCAAATACTTAGTCTTTTCAAAATTTATCGTCAAACCCCATTTTCCATAGGTTTCGGTCAATTTCCTAAGCATGTAATGGATATTGTCCATATCCTCGGCCAAAATCACTTGATCATCAGCGAATAAAAGTGTGTGTAAAAACTCTCCATTAACATCAATTCCCATTGGCCTACATTTTTCTTGCCATTCCTGAATTACTTTGTTGACATAAATTTTGAAGAGGGTTGGCGACAGACAACAACCCTGTCTTAAACCCTTCGTAATGCCGAATACATCCGATATCCTTTGCCCGACTTTCACCACACTCTCCTGGTCTTCATACATGTCCCTTATTGTGTCATAATACTTTCTATGGATCTGACTTGCTGCCAGTACTTCAAATAGTTGCTTTCTAGGAACAGTATCGTAAGCTTTTTCCAAGTCAATAAAGACCAGATGAGTCTCCATTCCTCGCGACTTTCTTTTCTCGATTAACTGCCGCAGTGAAAACACGTTGTCCATGCATGAGCGTCCTGCTGTAAATCCACTCTGCTCTTCTCCTATATATTATTATAATATTTATTATTTATATTTAAAATTACGTTTTAATTATGATGATAAATGAAAAGAACCCAGTTATATTTTAACGATTAATGTCTCATCAATCATCATTGTATCGTTATCTATGATTAACAGCACATATTGAAATTGAAATATCTAACTCCTTGCTGATTGATAAGTGATTCATTGACTCTCCTAACTATCTCGGACTCTCAAACTCTACGTTCACTTTTTGCAATATAATGGTTTAGAAGCAGACCGCTTCGCCTGCACCCGAGCAGCTGCATAAATAATAACTAACCCATATTACTAGGTACTAAGATATTAATATATGAGAAAATAGATAATGTAGAGTTATATTTGAGGAGCTACATTTCAAAACGCAACTTGTACATTGCGTTTTTTCTGTTAGGGGTAAAAAAAACATGAAGTGCAATAATATCTACGCAGTCTGATACTGAACTTGTAAAAATCATATTAAACCAAGATGTAATGTATTATGTAAACACAGGATTTCGCATCTCTTCCATGCCAATAGAAAATCGCGTTTATCTCTTTTCAATGTTTTTGGCCAAATTGCTTTTTGAAATGTAGCTCCTCATTTGTCCTAAAAAAAATATTGTTTTTGTGAGACTTATACTTTGAAAGACTTAAATTTGAACAAAATCATTAATACAGTTAAAATTTAAAACGATTGTTTGACACATCAAAATTATTGTCAGATGAAGTTGAAATTTGGCAAAGTCCTTAAGACTCTAGTTTTCTAATTTTGTATCCAATTCCTATTATCATTGAATAAGGATTTATTGTTCAAACTGTGATCTTCTTATAAAAATGACGTCAAAATTTGCTTGGCCCCCTAAATCAACATTTTATAATATTATAAAAATTATCAGTATGTGCTCGCTCACCAACGCGTTACACCGAGTGTATTTCTAGTAACAAGGCTCTAACAAGAGTTTTTATGTTAGTTTCATCTCATAATTAAACAATTTTTTAAGACGAACCCTGTAAGTGCAACACTTCTATGTAACCTGGCCTCAACCCCTCCCAAACCTAGTACATTTCTTCTTGACCACCGTGTAGGGGTGAGTGAGCCAATTAAGACATGATTAGAGACAGGTTGTTTGATTAAGCTTCGTTGAACATGAAAACCATGGCTTTTGCCCACCGCTATAATGTGTGTGAAAATACACCACGCAACCCTAAAGAAATATGTCATTGTGATGGAGTGTTGGCGTTACCGCGTTTATGTCAATCATCAGTTGGAATAGGGCGAAGAAATGGAACCGAAATAACTTTCTGCCGAGTTCATTGTCGGCTCGCCCAATAAAGTCGCTTATTACTACTAAAGTACATATTTGTGGAGAGTGAATTTTGATAGTTTGCAAGTCATTATATAGTAATCAAAATGTATAATAACCCTAATCGAATTGACGAAACAATCTCAATTTTTATTTTTGAATGCATATTTCCATTTTGGGAACATGACACAACTTTAGTTATTATCCCTAAAATGCATTTCTTTTACACAATTCAATAATATCTCAGAAAATGATGAAATAAACAACGAAACAACTCATGGAATACCACATACATGCAAACAAATATTAAATTATGGAAAACCAATATTTCTGTAAGATGATTATAAATTACAATACATTTCCATTCTAATGGATAGAAAAATATGTTTCAAGGATGAACTTATGATAATTTGGAAAATTGTATTGATATTCTTAAACCGAATATAAATGGTCAGCATTTCGTCCAATTACTCTCCGGTAATCTTTTATCAATCACTAATCTCTTCGACTGAATCGACATAGCTAATCCATAGACACACATTGTCTCCTCATTTGCATGGCTCATGATTGGCCACTGACTCGAACTCGGTCCCCTAGGACATACGCTAACACCTCCATACCGTCAAGAGGGTAGATTGAAACACGTCTCCGAGAGGATTACCCGCGCTGTTCCTCGACCACTGACATTGTCCCCGCCGTCTTAAGTCCAACGAACAATAGACTACTTATACTTCAACCCAAGGCGTCTTGAGCCGTCGGGGCGCCGCCGACGACGTCGCTAATTCCCAATTCCTATTCCGGTGCGTCGCCGGGGCAATGGCGCTGTTATGAATGCATTAGTCCTAAGAAAGAGGGTATCGCGGACGTGCGTTATGGCCACGGGAAGAGATTAGGCCGGGTGGGAAATAGCGTTACTAACAGGGAACTTTGCATGCGTACACCGTATCCACTTGCTGGTGAGAGGGGAATGGGGGGAACACAATAAAACGCGGGAAAATTTGTTTTCGGGCACGATCGAATGAATTATGAATAATATTCGTTTTTAATCTTGAGGTGGAAATTCGTAGGTGAACATCGTCTGTGGTGAACAACCTGCTCGAAGCGTAGCTTATATTCTGTAACCTAAACGAGGAAAACTTTAAAAAATGTATAATTGAGATATTATAATTAAATTTTAATCTGAAACATCTCAATTAGGAATTATTAAACATTATTGAATTGCGATTCTATGAATAAAAAAGTACTAATATACCTATTGAAGTTTCAGACCAAGTAGTTTTATTTTTCTTCTTAACAAGGTTTCATATTATTAAATTCTTCGGGGGAATTTATTCTATTTTCATTAAAACTTGATGAGAAGAATATTAAAATCTATAATTTAGATTTTAATCTATGCGTTATTATTAAATAGTTATTATAGATTTTTATATGCTTCATATTGAGAACGAAACTTATTATTCAGATGGATTATTTTTGTATATAGCAAAAATCAACCTAAACCGATCATACGTTGTACATACAAATATGCTTCACTCACTCATTACTTTTGTCTGGCGCCAGCTGCCTCACAGGCGCTCATCCTTTTTGAAAATAGAATGGTTTTCTCTTATCAATACATTGACGTCAATGGCAGGCAAATTCTCTGCCACTTGACTAGAAGGTTTGGTAATTATCAAGCACTGAACTGTGATCCTGGAATGCCGAGCTCGAATACCATCACGGTCGTCCTCATATTCCAGATTGTTTTTCTATTGGAAATGAAGCAAGTGTTGGGATTCTTTTGCCCTTCCTCTCTTTTACTCGTAATTTCATTATTCTCAACATCCTCACTTCACTCAAACCCATTTAAAAAAATCATTATTCCACAGTCAATGAATTCAAAGGGTTGCGAACTTGCAAATCAATATTCATATAAATGAAAATATAGACTAAAAATAATATTGACAATTACAAATTGCGAGTCACCAGTGGAGACAAAATGATTTTTTTTCCTGAAACCTTTTACATCCAGGGAACAACATTTGTTTATATTGCTATCTCCTGAGGTGAAAACTTCCAATTATCTGAAGGATTACTTTTTTCGCATTTCTTGAATTTCTTGAATCTTGTATTGTATTGTAGGTAGGTAATATGAATATGATGCTAATAACAATAAAAAAACATTCTCGAAAGTTTGAGCGAGTAAGCCCATCTACAATTTTGTTAATTGTTGAGACAATAAAATGAGGAAACAGAATTACCTATAGCTGGAAGCGTCAGATCTTTGTGCAGTCAAACACATGTTCTCATCGATACACAATTGACGCAGACAGACGACGCGGACGGACGACGGAGACGGACACGACGCAATCGGATTGTTCACAGTCGGACGCGGACGGACGACGACTTTAACATTATATCCGTCTCCGTCGTCCGTCGGCGACCGACCGCGTCAATTGTGCATCGGCCTTTAGTCTTGTAATCTCTACCTTAGTGGCGAATCACTATAAGGTTGAATATTCTTAGGACTTGTTTCCATGTTGTAAATGTATACCTATTGCGTATTTTTTTCGCCATTTGTTTCTTCTTAGCTCACTAAATCATATGATATTCACACGGCAAGCTGGAATACAACCTGGATGTTCTCATGTTCCATGAGTCGTGTTCCAGAGCCCACCAGAAGGGAATGTGGCGTCACGGGATCTCTGGAGAGGAGAGCGATTAGACGTGAACTTAGCGCGGCAGGGGAGGAGGGTGGGAGTAAAATGCGGCCGGCAGAATGAATAAAATGCAGGATAGTCGTGAGACGTACTGCATAAACCGTACTGCCTAATGATCATTGCGGCGATGCTTCGGGCAGAGTTGTCACATTATCAGTTGTCAGTGTTGGGGAAGTTCCGTTATTCAAAATAACATTTCAATAATTTAGTTCAGCAAGAGAAATAGGTGTTGTACAATTTGTGGTCCTTGTTGAGGAATGCTAGCAAAAGTTCGAGGCCACAAAAAATATATTAACCGAAATAAATTTTTAATTTTCCGTCTAAGTAAAAAAAATCGTATACATTACTTATGGCATTTACAATATAAATGCACAGATTCGCAATAAAAGAGATATTGTCCACTTCCTTGTTGCATTATAATGAATACCTTCAAAGCTTTCTATTGAATATGTTTCTGAATTGAAGCTGGAATAACCTAGATCTCCGTCACAAATAGTTTCCTGTTGTTACTTTGATGTGCAGAGATCTTTGCCAGCGCCAACTACAGTGCATGAGATCAGTGGTGAAACATCAGGACTCTAGTTGACAGAGAAGTCTTTTACTTTTGTCGTGGTCATCCTCTTGAGGGAATTGTATCTTTGATATCTCAAGCATCTTTAAATACGGAACAGGTTGGGTGAGTGGTTAAAGCTCTGAACTTGTATTCCGGAGGCCCGGGTTCGATTCCCGCGGCCGTCCTTCCTGACTGTGGTTTCTTCGTGGTTTTCCCTCAGTCGACAGGCAAATGTTGGGAAGGTACCCTTCTAATAAGCCACGACCGCCTCCTTCCCACCTTCCATCGCCATCCTTACCTAATCTTCACCATCATCTCCCAATCATCCTCATAATCATTCATCATTCATCCGTCGCCATTAGCCTCGCTGCAGAACAGTGCGACGTTAAGCCCCAGACAAAAAAAAGCATCTTTAAACCTTTAGCCGATATACGTGAATAATAATATGTTTTTATACTCAACATTTTCATCAAATTTCTATGAAAACGCTGAGTGACCGCGTAAATAAGCGAGGCTTCGAATGTATGGACGAACTTAACCACACTTTTTCTTGCAGATTATCCATCAGGGAGGTGGAGTTTAAGCTATAATTCAATTTTCCGGTGAAACCAAGGGACCAATCTTGCTAGAAAAAACGTATTGTTTTGTTTTTTGTTGTTTTGTTTGTTTAAACGTTGTGTTTGCTAAAAGAACACAAACATATAAAATTAAAATAATAGACCCAACAATAAGTTTGAAAATAGAGACAGATGTCCTGAATTAGCCTTTTAATTTCTAAAGATTTAGTCTTGGACTCAAGTAGTGATCGAAAATTTGATTTGAAACAATTTTCTATCTTTTAAAATCACTATACGCACGCTTCCCTACATTAATCACAAAATACACAACTTCGATAAGTATCTAAAGTATGTACTAAAATAACTTATAAAATTAACAAACGAACGTGTCTAATGGTTTAGGCAGTACACGCGAATGCAGTGGATGAACTAAACGAAGGCCTGGCTATGGTAATAAGAAAAAGTTCGAACAAAAGCGCTGGTTCCAGACCAAGCTTCCCGTTCACTTCGGGAGTCGATGCTGAGAGCAATCTCTGGTCAACGATTCTCTTCTTTTCCATTCTCTTTGCAACTCTGCAGTTTACCACGTGAATTTACATACGTATTCCTGCACGAGTCCTGCTTGCTGCCAAATGTCTGGACGACGTGAATGTTACTACACTTGTGACGCTGCGTGATGGTTGTGGAGAAAAACAATGACTGCAAGAGCTTTTTTTTAAAGAAATAAAATTCCATTAGATCGGAAAAAGTATAAGTTGCACAGATGAATAAATGAACTTGTAGAGTACCGTAATAGATGAGTGAAGTGCAATATAGTCAGAAACTTATTAAAAGTGGAGGAGCCAGTGAGATATGCAGCCCGCAACACACTTAAGTTTTGCGGGCTGCGTTTAGGCGAAAACCGGCACTTCCACCACTGTTTCATCAAACTCATTGCAAAACTACACAAATCACGATAACATGATCATACATCAGTACAAATTAGTTTCACTGTTGAGTTATAACCGTTCGTTACTAAATGGAACATTGTATTTAATTTCACACAATTACACACTTATTGGATTTACACTTCTATCCCTCTAATACTGAGTATGCCAACTGATGTGCACCGGCCTGGAGAATTGATGACGCAATCACAGTCCTACGGAGTCTTCCACACCCGGCCCATTAGTGAGCCAAAACATGCAGCTATTTCATCCCTCTCTCTCACCCATGGCCCCAGCATCACGGGCCAAGGGGGGGCAATTAGATTTGAATTCGGGGCACATATTGAAGTTAAGTGATAAATTTGTCTAATTTACGGCGCGTCGAGTGCACATGACTAACCCCTCTCCCCCCCCCCCCTCCCCCAGGCTAGAGAATAGCAGAAAAAGTCATATTTTGACGACAGATCAGGTCCATTAGTTCTGACCGTTTGGATTGAACAATGGCGGACGTATCTGAAATCACTTTGTTTTGGAATTGGACGCGTGATTTCTGTTTTTGTATTGGACATCTCCAATCTGTGAAAAAGAGTTGGACTAATATTACTGAATGACGCAGTTGAATGAGCTTTATGAAAAGGATGCTGATATTCATCAAGTTCGAATTCGAGAACGGATATCGGGATCTCTTGGTGTTAATGGAACTCCAACATTTCAATTCATACTTTTATTTTATCTTTGAGCCCGGAATTTATCTTGCCATTTCATTTTTAAACATGTTCAATTTCTTTATTTTTTTACTAAAATTCACATTGATTCAGTTTAAATAACATGTATAATATCCCCTTCTTAGTGACGTTTTGAAAGTGTGTTCTGCCATCCTCAGACTCAGTAGCATCGCAACAAACCTGACAGTTATGTTAAACAATTTGTGTAATCCTAATCTATTTTGCTATTTTAATTTGCTTTTATGTAAGAAAATGACCAATTCAGTCGTGCTCTTTCTAGTCCAATTTACTTTCTGTGACATCATTTCCTGTCCCATATCATTCATTTATACTATTGTAGCCTCTGCCAGAACCCATTAAATACAAATGTATGAAAAGATCAGCAAAAAGATTTCCGTTACGATTGGTGTCTTCTCATCAGTATTATACTCAGCAACTCGGTTTTGCTTTTAGGGCAGTAAATTTCGCCGATTTAGAGCAAATAAAACATCGAAATCCAAGACACGAAAAATTCGAAAATCGTGCTTTGAACTTGGAACGAAATCCGATTCAAAATAGTGTCTTGATTTGACGTCGTTTTCGATTCCCAGTGTTAGGTTATACATGTTTGGCGCATGAAAATGATCGCTAAGACGACGCTTCCCTCTGTAATACACATTGACATGTACGAAGAACGAAACTTTTTTCCTTTAGCACCATTTCTAGAGAACCTAAAACTCTGAAACGATCGACTTCCTCCATTTGGTCGTCGTGGGAGTGGGAGTGGGGGTCGGGGGAGGGTAAACGCTTTCGATGGTTTTATGGCGCTCTATGCAGAGCAGTTGGCCCTTGCACAAGACACTTTCCTGGTGTGGGGGTTGGGGGGAGGTAAAAGGAAAACTAGAAGAGATGTGCAGAGAGAGGTGGGGGGAAGGCGAGATATTGGAAAGCAATTGACGGCTGAAATGGAAGCTTTTGAAGAAGCCACGTCTTCTTTTCGCCAGGGTAAAGAAAGAGAGAACGAAAAATCGAGTATGAGAAGAAAAGTAAAAATTGTGAATCTTTTTGAAAGTCGAGTAACTGCGGAAATTCGAATCTTCGCGTTGAAAGGCCTACATTGCAGTATTGATTGGCCTAAAGAATATCGCGATTGAATAAAACGTGATAGGGAGTTCTCAACCAACTCGACCTCACGTCTTTTCACCCACGTCATCAGACGTCTCTGGAGACCGGCGTCGGTGCCAGATGCTTTCAACTACTTCCGATATTCAAGTTTCAAGGACACGTCAAACGCAGCGGAGCTGATTGCACTCATTCATTAGACGTTCCACGTGACTTCTGTATTCTTGTCTTCAAGATCTGACACTTGTCTGTCTGTCTTAAACTGCTGTTATTCGTGTATTTTGTTCATCAGAGATAATTAGGCGTCAGGATTTACGTTACACTCGACTTAACCAATCAGATGTCTTATAACTTCGTTTTCTCTTGGGGCCGAGTGAGTGAAGGTACCTGATTGGCTTACTCTAACAACATGGTTCTACCAACATCAGACAAAGTTGAAGGAAGAATTATTAAAAATCTTTCATTCATAGCTTATATTTTTTTACTTTTAATAAAAAGTTTTTTGTCTTTAGAATGCGATAAAATCATCATTTTATGTTTCATTAATTTGTGTTCAAATACATGTATGGTAAGATGATTTAAACTATCGGTCTCCTCGTCCCGGTCTTTTTGCCCTTCATTCTCTTCATTCTACTCCTTCTCTCCTCTTGCGCCAACAGTAAAATATCCATTATCGGTTTCTTGTCACAAACATCATCCATACCCTAATTTCTCTCCACTTATCTTCTCTTGCGCATCCTCTTTTCATATCTTTACAAAACAAGATTCATTTTTAATTTCTTTACCAGATATCAAACAAAATCTATCTCTATTTAAAATAAAATATTTCTCATTGGTGTCCAGACGGCAAAATGTCAGTAGCATCTGGGACAAGAAAGTTTATATCTACTTTATCTTACATAAATTCGTTGAAAATCTCGGGACTTAAAAATACACATTCATTATTAATTCCTATGATGCAATTTACCTACTCCTTACTTCTTATTCATTTAATTGAAGTCTGGATAAAGTATACTATTCAGTTCTCTTTATTAGTTATTCAAACTTAATTTCTACCTCATTCACTTCAATTAACTAAATTAATACATCGTAATGAAAGACACTGCAAAGAGCTGCTGCACGTTCCATAATGAAAGATGGAGCTTCGCAGTGTTGCCACTTGTCATTGAAAGCTCAACTTGTTCCGGATATTGAAGTGGACTTGAAACTGCATTTGTATTGCAACGTTGCAACCATGTAGAGGGATGCAATTAACTGAACCTGGAAACATGGTGAAGGCGAGGCCATGTTGTTATTGAGTGGAATTGTCGATGAAATCATAAATTATGCAGCTGATTTAATTTATTGAGCATGTTCACTGCATTACCAGGAAAACTTGAATAAGTTTATAATTAAATGGTAGAGAAACTTCAATTTATAGGAATTTAAAAAGAAAGAAGGAAATATATAAATATAAAGTTCAGTCGTTTAATTTAAATTGGGTCATTATGATAATTAGCTCTGTCTGCTTGTAATATATGTAGTAAAATTGGAGAATTGCCAACATTGCACATAGTTTAAATTAATATGTATATTTAAAAATCAATTACACAGTCGTTTGCCCGTGTCCTTAATTTGAGATAAGAATTACCTATCTTTGTAGGCAATAGCTTTCATAAATCTAAACAAAATTAAGTAACTAATATAATTACATTTTGTATGAGTCAAGTTTCCATGCTTGTGATTGAATTTGCCTCATTCGTTCAATTAGTACAGCTCCGCGACATAAAAGAGACAAATTAAATCACAACAGAACACAAATAGCTCGAAGTTGTTGAATAAAGTGGAATTCTATTGAATTGCTTCTCCATGAGCAGACGACGTTTCGACAACATTTGATCTGCTTCCGCCAGAGTGTCTCCGAAACGTCGAGATCTCTAACTGCGTAGAGAGTCAGCCACTATGATATTTATCTCTGATTTGTGGCGCCACTTTGAGATTTACAAAAAAAAACAATATTCGTTTACATTATTTTTATACATTTTCACAGTGATACTTTCTGGTCTTATTTAATCTTCACAAGCACATATATTTATATTGATTTCATCTTCTAGAAGATGAATGATGATCGATCAAGAACTTTGGCAAGAGGTTCAAGGACCTGACCTATCTAACTGTGTAACCACCTAACACTATTCAACTGCATCTCACTAATGGGGTTTTGACCTCTTAGATTCAATACTGTTGGTTTGTCTGCAGTAATGGCCGACCTGCTCTTGCATGTGCGAGGAAACCGGCACCTCCACCACATATGCCTCCAGCGAACATTATTCCACCTTACGTCGCCGAAAAAGAAAAACACATTTGTTTCTCCGTTACTGGTTCCTTCGAGCAAAAGAAAACTGCGTTGTTTATGGAAATTATTTTCACAATAAGGTTTTTGTGGAGAGTTTTCCGTTGAGGAAAAGCAAAACAATCTTCTTCTCTGTAGGATATTTTCCTCGTCGGTTTGAATTTATTTGTTGTTTCAAATCTCGCGAATGGGTGTTATTTATTGGAGGCAATTGTTATTGTTATCTCCATTGATTACGAATAAACTGAAGACGCTTTCTCTTCACGTTTCAAGAGAAATGAGTTTTAAATATTCATCGAAAGAAAGTAAGTATAAGAAAGAAAAAAAAGAACGAAACAGAAACATTTCGCGAAATAATTTGTTGAATTCAGTTATTCACATGTTCTAGACTCGTCGACATCCTTCTTCATCATTTAACATCTCTCAAGCATACGTTGATGTCTATTGATGTCGACGCATGAGTAGGAAGGATTGTCGGGACACTAACAGTGTCAGTACAAACACAATCATTTGAAAAAGTAAACTTTTACTTAATTTTTGTCAATTGAGCGGCACTTAAGGTAGTACCATCAACCTCACATATACAAAATTATTTTTATTGAAATTACAAGTTCAAAAACATTTTCTTACATTTCAACTATATTTAAGTATAAAAGAATCATAAAATGTCATTTAACCTGCAACTCTTGTCTTAATAAAACAAATAAGAAGATAATATACCAGGAACCAACTAGTAAAATACAAATTATTGAATATTGAATTCTGTTCAATAATTTGTATTTTACTAACTACTGTCTTATAGCGAGGTTTCAATTTATTGCCTTCCGAGAATGAACAATACTGTAACATAGGAGGTATAGGGAAATTATTTAGTTTTTAGTTGATAACTTTTAAAATAGCACACGTTGGTATTGTTTTCAATTTTTTCCTAATAGAATGTCCAACTATCTATCTAGAAATCATTTTTTTTTAAACGTTAAACCTCAGTAAAATTCAAAACTCAAAAGTGCATGGAAATCGTCATGATTTTAATGGCCTAAATAAGACTACATGTTAAAAATAGGAATGTATAACTACAATATCTCAAAATTTAGATACGAGCAGTTGTTCATATTTCACAATATCGTGTAAACAGTGATTATTGATACCTCTGCCAAAAATAAGCTCATTTGGAAGATGTGACCTAATCGTTGAGCCACCTTAAGGCTCTGCAGCTCCAAATTATTCTTGAATTAACTCTGTGCATCAGAGGTAGAAGGCCGGAAGTCCGTTTCAATGTGAGGTGAGCTCATAAACCAGTAATGCTGTCTCATCCAATCATATTTGTATAATGGCGACATGAGTCATTGTGTAAGAGAATACTTCAATATAACTTATTTGTTGTCATAAGCTAAACGGTAATTGATTACATCATTCCAAAAGTGTGCAACGCAAAATCGAGAAAATGGACTTCCACCCTTCAACCTCTGAGGTATAGAACTTGAGTTTCGAGCCAGCTTTATGATATTGTCTTGCGTCCCATTCTCAGAATCGCGGTTTGTGGAGAAACATATTTATTAAATCATAAAACCTCATCTTCGAAAGCTATGCCTTGGGCTGTAGACAAACTAAACAACATAATTGGTTCGCAGGGAACAATTCTCCGCAAAACGAAACTCCGCATCAACTTGAGAGGCCTTTTGAACGTATTGTTCAACGCTGTACTTGAAGTGGAGTGGGAATAAGACTCGTATGTTTATTTATTTATTTACTAAACCTCAGGAAACTAGAATAAAACATGAGTAAATAATAAGAGTCAGCTTAAATTCAGAGTCGGCATTCGCCGCTTAGGCCCAACAAACTGATTTCGGAGTATCTTACTATAATTTGAATGGGTCCAGAGTTTAATCTGACATTGCTGCTAGCACCTACTTAAGAGAATAAAATATGCAAACTTCAACATGAATTTGTTTGTAAAATCATTTTACAGGTCTTCCAACTGATTTGTCTTGTATTTCTTGCCTCCTCGAACCCGATGCTCCTCCTGTATTGCGTTGACATTCCTGATCCCTCCCTCCTCCACCCAAACAGGGTGAAATTTACACGGCTGTCAAGGCTACAGGAATTCAAGGAATCAAAGAGGCTCAAGAAATAAGCCGTGATGTCTTCAAAAGCAGAGGAGGAAAAGAACATGAGGCGGTTGGATGTGTGACCGTTTGAAGAGATTGCAAAAAGATGTTGGTCTTACATTTTGTCTTACATTTCATGGCATTGTGTTGAAATAATGATCTAATACTTTGTAGAAAAAATATGAACAATAACTATGCTGAGCGTAACAGCTGTACAATTAACTTCACAATAGCAGATTTTACCAAAATTACAAATGGTAACAGCGGTGGGATTCTGCTAGAGATATTATGTTTTTTCGTTTGGCTGCTTGGAACTGCGCCGAGCTGCTTAAAGACGTTCCAAGAAGTACTTTAAATCGATATCTTTCATCTGTTTACTTTATTATATAAATTTGTCAAAGGCAAGTAGCGCTACCTGAACAGTTTAATTCTTATCCAATACAAAAAGAGTATCTCATTGCGAATTGTCTCAATCAATTGATGGAGATGCTTTGAATTTACTGTAACAAAAGTTATAAATCTCTTTCTATTCAATTCCATCTCAATAAATAGATTATAGAGAAAAAAATTATATTATCTATCGTATTTCTATTGTGCATCTCTATTTCTGAAAGACGTTTTGAATATAAAAGTCACATCAAGTGAGCGGAAAATTGTAAATTCCATGAGTAAAAAGTTGCTAAAGTTTTTACAGCTTTCCTTTAAAAGTCATTCGAAATGTCACTGCACACTTTGTACCTCGCTGCACATGTAGTATAGTCGAATCCATTCTTCTTAGCTTCTAACTTGGCTCAAAGTTTTATACAGGAAGTGGTTTGCAAAAAGTACACAAAGTCGACGTCAATGTCGGCTTATGTATGGAGAGTTTAGAAAAGAAAAGATAATTTTCTAGTTGATATGACAATCCCTCATCGGAACAAAGTGTAACACTGTTATAAACTGAGATATAGTATCCTATTTCGAGTGTGAAAGATAGTTCTACTTAATGTTTTGACAGCTCTTTATAATACTCATATTTATAGTCTTAAATAGAAGAAGTGTGTATTGTGTTCAACGTTTAAATTGCAGAAATTTAGAAATTCAGAATTCAGAAATTAATCTTTTTTTTATACATTTCTTAATGTTGCTGAGTTTTGATCATGATGAAATTTGACACTAATATCTTAGCCAATTTTATCATTAGAGTTGCATTTTGAGAAAATATTATTGATATAGATTTTTCTTTGAATTCATTTGCAAATACATTTTGTAGGTATATATTTATATAATATTTATGGAAGATTGGAAATATAGATTCGGGAATGGATCGTGTTTGGTTAGAGAATCAAAGTTTAAAATCAAATATTTGTATTTAGTTAAAAAGAGGATGTAACAACATTCTGTAACAGACACAGTTGTGTAGGTACTTTTCTACTTGTTTACTATTATTTTCTCCCTGCGGATACTATCTGTTTATTTTATTGATTTGTACGGCTGTACCTAGACATAAGTAAAACGGCCAGCTGTCTGCTCAGCTTTTGTTATAAAAGTTCCTAAAGCTTCTTCTTTTAGTTTTTATCTTTGTGCGTGCAGGTCGTATGAAATAATGAGAATAGGGAGGTTGGGAGTGAGTGAGCGACGACGTAATAGTTACAATAGACCTCTTGACATTTTCAAGACAGCTGAAAATGAGTTTAGCTGAAAAACTGCTTTCAGATCTTGACGCAATGCGTACTTATTTAAACGGAAAGCTTTAGCACTGAAAGCTCTAGAGCTTTCTTGATTTTCTGCTGTGAAAAACCATGATACTTAAATATTACTTTTGCATGGTCATAAATTATGTATAGAAAGACATTTTCACGCAAGAATGCCTTTGTTCTTTTGCTTGCAGCATTTACATTGTTTTTCTTTTGATGTTTGCACATACTCAATGCTTTCACATACTGCTCATTTTCAGATTTTACCAAGAAAATATGATTGTTTTGGTAGATGATGAAGAGAAGAAATGACGGGTTGTCGTCAGCAGGATGTCGTGGCCTATTGTTGGGAACTATCCCTGCATTTTGCTCCCCATCTGAGGAAACTCACGATTCTCAGTGATTGGAATCGAACCTGGGTCCATTGAATGATAGGCAAGCTTGTAAGCAACAACCCAACCTGATATTTCATCTGATGACCCCCTCTCCTCTTGCATGAATGTCTGAAAGTAGGTAATTGTTTCAATGCACAGAAGTATATCAACTATCATTGATGAAAGATGATAGTTGTAATAGCTGTTTTTGAGTTAAATGCTCTGTATGCAGCTAAATTACCACAGCCACGTTTCGCCAGCTGGCATCAAGAGCTTTTGAAATCGATTTGATTATTTTGCTTGTATTTTCCTCCGTCAACCCCAAATAGAAGCCTGAAGATGCCAGCAGACCCGCTGGCGAAACATAGCGTAATTACCGGTATCTTTGTAATTTACCGCAAATGCAACAATTATACATCTACCATTGACTCTGATCATTGACAGCGTATGTTTAATTTATGTGTAAAATTACTAAATGTTACAGAGAGTTTCATATCATTATCAAACTGAATAAATTCTTTTATGAAAGGAGGGGGATGTGCGAAGTGAAAATTGGCTGACCGAACCAGCAGGGCGATTGTATAACTTTCTTAGCCGAGATAATGGATCGTTATCTATACCAATTGATGAAAGTAAACTATTAATATCATTGTTAATCATTTGAATTGTGCAAAAGCTACGAGGATATGAAATATAATTACATTATTTATCTCAGGAAGTCGACTTCACGCACTTTGAATTGCTTTACCTTCTGATAGGCTAAAATACCTCAATCAATTGGTATCGATAACGATCCATTATCTCGGCTAAGAAGTTATACAATCGCACTGCAGGGCTCGAAGTCGGGACCTCTCACTTACCGGGCGAGAGCTGTACCAACTGAGCTACCAGGCCAGCCGGACGACTGGACATAAGACACAACGCACTGATGAGGGTTGGATATCTCCGAGAGAATGGAACGTTGACTCCACCGTAAGTTTTCCATAAAACCCAGTTTGCCATTTTCCTAATATGTCGTTCCATGACAGAAATGTTTATTCTTGAAATATATCCGGACATTTGATATTCTGTTCCTACATGCTTTTTGATTCAGAATGTGTATAATTATGTGACATAAAATCTCGAGTGTGGTGTCAGCTCTCTTGCTGAAGAGGTAACGAACCCCGGCTCTGAAGCAACAGTTAGGTGGGTAACTCAGTGGCGCCTCACAGATGGCGTCAGTGTGATCACGTGGAGCATGTCACGTGATCAGATCCTGAGGGAGGAGAATCCTTCTCGTGATTAGACATCTGATCTTCCAGATAATCTCAGCATTTTACCAAGGTCGCGGAGAAAATAACTCCGTTTGAGATCGAAGAATCAATTAGATTTTTTGTTCAGTTCTCCAAATGACTTTTTACTCCAGTAGATCATAAGGGTCACAAGGTTCACTAGGTACACATTTTCTGTAATAGCTTCGTGCTTCCCATTCAAAGTTTCATGATTTAAATCTGAATAATCATTGCTTTGCTTTTTCTTTCAATCTAACACAAAATATTTATTACATCTTTGATAAAAAAAAAGACAACAGTAAAAAAAAGTGCCGAAAGAAAATGCTTCCCAGGACTATAATTACAAAGTTTTAATTTTCTAATAGCCTATTTATTTTATATATAAAACTGTAGTTTCTACTAAAACTGAAAACATATTGTGCTTTTCCAACGTATTTCATCAAATCTTTTAAAAATAAACAATAGATCTCACTAAGATACATTTTCTTTGAACAAAATGGACGAGCGAACGGCGTCACTAATACACTTGAGAATCATATCAGAAAATGTCTGAAATGCCAAAAGCAGGAGCAATATTGTCGTCCATTTTGTTCTTCACTGCTTATTGTTCAGTGAGAGTTGATTGTTCGTGTTTCCACAATCGACGGATATTTTCAAATATCTTTTCATCAACATTTCCCAATGAAAGTTTGTAGAAAGACGGCTAATAGAGAAAACAGACATACTAATTTCCATTGCCCTGGGACATGACTATTGGATATATACTTTTGATACTATATCCATGTGAAAATCAACATGTGTTAAGCCGCAAATAAAGAATGTTTCATAAAGTTCAAAAAAATATGACGTTCTGCAAACCTGAATTTGAATTCCAAAAGTGTATTTGGAAATATAGTTCGGAAAAACAGTGACAAACAAACTGTTAATCCATCCCTATAACAAGAGTTGAGCCCATGAGATTTCTACATACGTTTTGAAAGATGAACTTTTTTACACTTTATGTAGTAGAACCATAAAATTGAGAAATTTAACGCAAAAATCTGTTTTTTGACATGACTAATTTTGCTTATCGACATTTCTCATATATTGGTCTAATAAAGTAGGACTTAATAATGGCATTACTATACAATTGTTATGTTTGGTGGTACGTTTCAAATTTTAAGGATATCTTAATTCTGAGGAACAGGTTGGGTGAGTGGTTAACGCTCTGAACTTGTATTCCGGAGGCACGGATTCGATTCCCGCGGCCGTCCTTCCTGACTGGGGTTTTTTCGTGGTTTTCCCTCAGTAGACAGGCAAATGCTGGGAAGGTACCCTACTCATAGGCCACGACCGCCTCCTTCCCACCTTCCATCCTTACCTACTCTTCACCATCATCTCCCAATCATCATCATAATCGTTCATCCGTCGCCATTAGCCTCGCTGCAGAACAGTGCGACGTTAAGTCCCAGACAAATAAAGATATCGTAATTCTGAGCAATATCGTGAACACTTAAGCAAGTATGACGGGGGGGGGGGGGGGGGGGGGGGAGTCTACCCTTTCTAAGAATCTGTCTTCCGCTATCTTTTACGATATTATTTTCCTCATTTCTCGGACACATTCCCTATTTTCAATTAAAAACGTCAAGCTTGTCTTCATCTGGACTATTGTTTTTCTCTTATTAGATTCTTTCCTTCAACTCTGATATTTTCATTTTTTTTATCTACGACACTCTTCTGGATTCTCTTACGAAGTTCTCCGTCCAACTGAGAGTTCTAAAGACGCCATTTATTGCTTCATTTCATTTAGTTCCACGATACGTGGCTCTAGCTGTCACGTGACAGAGATAACGAGTGGCAGCAGACATGGACTCTGATAAGGGTTGTTAATAGTCCACCAGGATACTATAGAGAGACAGCTGTTACAACACTCAACTGAAGCAAGTGTTAGTTATTGTAAATATACATAACGACCGTCATGACGAAGTGGTATTTGTTTTTCTTGGAAGGTAAATGTTGAGATAGTTCCAACTATCAGGGCATCAACATACTTTCATCTCCCTTTCTTTTCTGTCTTTCCCTCTTCTTTATCTCCTATAGTTTCTTTCATCGGAATTAAATTATTATTATCTATATATATTATCTGTTTGCACAAATAAATTATAAAATAACCGCATAGATAGACGTTGACAAAGGTAGGCACACATGTTACATTGCATATTGTGATTATCCACCTTGAATATCCACCTGTTGGTGTTAGTGAAATCTTTTACGAAACTTAATTCGTTTGTAAAAACGTGTTGATCAAATCTCAGTATATCTCTTGACATAACGACACGTGCTCATGGCAGCCATCTTGTTAAAGATTCTTCTACACAATTAGAGTTGATTTTGTCAACGCATTTGCGTTATTCTCATATACTCAAAGTCTATAAGATGTGGAAATTAAAAATCAAATTGTCACAATCTCTAGAAAACGAATTGTTAACATGTGCTTTAAATGGTAACCCCATAAAAAACACTCCGTGTAAAAAAACAGCCAAGTCTCATCAACTAAAAAAAAAATTATGAAATCTAAAAATTCTGCACTGAAACGTAGTGATATCAAAAAATTAGCCAAGTCAAAACTTTATTTGAAAATCTAGTGGAGCGGTCGCTCCACCCAGCCAAGTCGTACCGTACAATCACAGTCACTCAACATACCGTAAATGCCTAATAAACTGAGGAGCAGACCAAACACTTTTACTGTAAGCAACAACATAGCATTTTCGGCCTACTGGATCTCAAAATTGAAAAATCTCACATTGTTGCGAAATATCTTAATTTTGAGCTATGGCCCACCCCACCCCATATAACAAATTTGGGAACAACAGGTTATGCCATTTGCGAGCTAGAGGGCCGTGAAAACAGTGAAATTACACCCCTTTTAAAACCTATCTGATGATATCACGAAACACCGCTATCACCGCCACAGCCTAAACGGCTAAACCGATTGACTTGAAATTTTTACCACATGTGCACTTTTGGCGTCTGAGGTGCCTTTTTATAAAACCAACCGGAAGCCGCTATTTTGAAACCGGAAGTGACGTCATATCTCGAAAACGGCTACACCGATCGGAATAAAACTATCGCCAAATGATTCAGACGGTCATCTTTAAGGAATATCAATGACGTAATAAAAATGAAGAATCAGACTTGAATCACCTCTTACTACAATAACTACATATTCAGAAAGCTTATAATGATACTTAACATTTATAAAAATAAATTCTAGGTGGCAGTAATTTCAGCCGCCATTTTTAAAAAAGGAAGTGATGCCATAGCTCGAAAACGGTTGGACCTATTGGAACGATGCTTTCGCAATTCTTCATGGAATATCATTTTAAGCTTATATTTAGTACCAAACACAATTTTTCGTAGTACCCAATTCGGAAATTGCCTATTTTTTTAAAGGAATAAGTCACAAGTTAGGAACAAGTTGTGTAAATAAACTAAAAAAATTATTGATATCCCCATAAAAAACACTCCGTGTAAAAATACCAGCCAAGTCTCTTAACTATAAAAAAAATAGAAGAAATCTAAAAATTCAGCACTGAAAAGTAGTGATATCAAAAAAAGGGCCAAGTCAAAACTTCATTTTAAAAACCAAAATATACTTGGCGCATCGTTTTTAAGGGCATTATAGGTATAGGCACATTTAATTTCTGGCATATACTATACTACTATATACACGATGCGCCAAGTATATTTTGGTTTTTAAAATGAAGTTTTGACTTGGCCCTTTTTTTGATATCACTACTTTTCAGTGCTGAATTTTTAGATTTCTTCTATTTTTTTTATAGTTAAGAGACTTGGCTGGTATTTTTACACGGAGTGTTTTTTATGGGGTTAAAAAATACTTGGCGCATCGTGTATATAAATAGCTTAGAAGTATAGGCTAGATATAAATACATATACTTATAGTACCTATACCTACAATGCCCTAAAAAAACGATGCGCCAAGTATTTTTTAATTTTCAAATAAAGTTTTGACTTGGCTAATTTTTTGATATCACTACGTTTCAGTGCAGAATTTTTAGATTTCATAATTTTTTTTTAGTTGATGAGACTTGGCTGTTTTTTTACACGGAGTGTTTTTTATGGGGATATCACTTATTTTTTTAGTTTATTTACACAACTTGTAAAACTTATTAGGGCAACAATGGCTAATTCCTTTAAAAAAATACGCCATTTCCGAATTTGTTACTAAAAAAATATTGTTTGGAGCTAAATTTAAACTTAAAGTGATATGCCATGAAGAATTGCGAAAGCATCGTTCCAATAGGTCCAGCCGTTTTCGAGATATGGCATCACTTCCGGTTTTCAAAATGGCGGCTGAAAGCTCTTACACATTGTAGGTATTAATATGTATATAAATACTAATATTTCATTATAAGCCTTCTGAATATATAGTTGGTTTTTATATAAAGGGAAGTGAATTTAAGCAGATTTCGCTAAACTATGACGTCATTTCCGGTTTCAGTAATTAGAAAACTTTAATTTAACTATTGTTATTTCATAAAGAGGACCGTCTGAATCGATTGGCGCAAATTTCGTTCCGATCGGTTAAGCCGTTTTTGAGATATGACGTCACTTCCGGTTTCAAAATGGCGACTACCGGTTTGATTTATAAAAAGGCACCTCAGACGCCAAAAGTGCACATGTGGTAAAAATTTCAGATCGATCGGCTAAGCCGTTTAGGCTATGGCGGTGATAGCGGTGTTTCCTGATATCATCAGATAGGTTTTAAAAGGGGTGTAATTTCACTGTTTTCACGGCCCTCTAGCACGCAAATGGCATAACCTATTGTTCCCAAATTTAGTATATGGAGTGAGGTGGGCCATAGCTCGAAATTAAGATATTTCACAACAATGTGAGATTTTCCAATTTTATGATCCAGTAGGCCGAAAATGCCATGTTGTTGCTTACAGTAAAAGTGGTTGGTCTGCTCCTCAGTTATTAGGCATTTACGGTATGTTGAGTGCGTGTGAGTGTACGGTACGACTTGGCTGGGTGGAGCGACCGCTCCACTAGATGGATTTGATAATAGAAATGTAGTTGAAAAGAGAATGAAGTTTAAACGGCAACAATTTTGTAAACGCCAAACGAACTGGAAAATGGCATCGCTTTTACAAAACTATTACATCTCACATAAAAACTCTTATTGCATATTATTTTGAATCCGAAAACAAAGACATTCACAACAATGTGATGTAACTTGGAGAGAAGAACATCTCTACAACAGTTTCCCAAATGAGTCGATTCTTATTCCCGAGAAGAAAACAGCAAGGGATGTATTCTTCGACTTAGAGAATCTCTGGAGCCTTGAGAGGAAATTGGTAGAGTTGGTACCCCTGGGAGCAATCGAATCCTCACTCGGTTGCTCGGGAACTACCAACTCCTAGGAAATAAATATCCCTAGAGAAAACTAAACGAAACCACTCGGCATTGTGAAATCTCAATTTCGAAGTAAGCCATTCACCCAACCAGGATTCACTACTGAACTATAGGCTAGCATCTGCTTTTCTTTCTTTACCTTACAAGTGGATCCATCAATACTTTATATAAAAACACTTTTCGACAAGCAAATTGTAAAAAAGTAGACTAAAAACAACCAAATTCAGCAATTCATGTTTTATCTAGTGCTTTGCAGTCTCGAAGCTAAAAACTGTTTATTCAAGTTCTCTTTGTCAAAGCCTTTGTGCCTATAAACATAAACATCGAACAGTGCAAAATATATGACACATTTTCTTCTTCTTCTTCTTCTTCTTCTTCTTCTTCTTCTCCTCATTTTTTTACATTTTCATTCAGTAAAAAATTCGCTATTCCTCGTGTTTTTACATAGCTCAAAAGAAAATATATTTCAGCCGTTTCTAGTTATATTGAAACATAAATATTTGTCATTCAACAATAATAATATTTTTCTATACAAGGCAATGAAATCAGGCAAGTAAAATACGTAGGACACGTTGAATTGTTCCAATCAGTTTTTCTTTCCCGCGTGGAAAAGGAATCTGTAGATGGAAGCTACTGTAGCAGTTGATAATATTGAGGCAACCCAATATACCTGAATAAGACAAAGAAAGTTATTAATTACCTACTAGGAAACGCTCCGTGTGTGTAACGCGTTGATAAGAGAGCCTTCGTAGTACATGCGAATTAATATTCGTGTGAAAGTGGCTGCTCTTACATCTACTCTATAAAACACTGAATGCTGTAAATCAATCTGCATTGAAATGATGAAAGGAAGACTGAACGCACCCAATGATCTTTCCACTCATCCTCCATATAAGCCGCTACAAATGTTCGCGTAGGATTCATGCCACAACCATTGTAGGGTATCTGTAATATTAAACAAAACCAGGGGTGACAGAACATACGCGTGAAATTGTCATCAAGATATCAACGATCAGGATCATGGGCGACCACAGGGAGGGGCAAAGGGGGCACTTGCCCCCCCCCCCCCCCCCCCCCCTGATGTCAGGAAAACATAAACATTTTCTGGGGTTTTACGTATAGTTTTATTTTGTAACCAAAAAAACCCAAAGAAAATTGATTTTAAAGTGTCAAAAAACCAAAAAATGCCCTGCCGGGCAGGTTTGAACATGTATCCCACCACCCCAAAGTGCAATATAAAAAAAAATATATATTTTAACAAAATACATATACATCTCATAACGTCTCAAAATTGATTTCAAATTACCCAAAAAGCAAAAAACGCCCTGCGGGGCAGAATGGAGGCCCCCCTCCCCCAACTTAACCCGTACAATATTGTTTTCCTTCCCTGCCCCCAGCTGGCAGAAATTCTGCGAACCCTATGATCAGGATTGTCTCAAATATAGAATATCATTGACCCTCATGATCAAATCATGAATGTAGTAAATGAATGAAGTAATACGTACTAAGACCATGCAAAGCATTGTATAAGTCAATCCAAGCTGAAGCCACGCCAAGTCGAATCGACTGGAATTGCGCGAATCCCAACAGCTACAAGCCGTGGCCACAAGAACAGCACAGCCTATGTACTCGGACAAGAGCACTTTCCAGAGGTTCCAGTCTGTAGGTACCGTGGCACACACTCCTCCAGTCAGGAAGTTCGGGATCATAACCTGTAGGACACAATAACATCAGTGTCTATGTAGTCCGACAAGAGCACTTTCCAGAGGTTCCAGTCTGTAGGTACCGTGGAACACACTCCTCCAGTCAGGAAGTTCGGGATCATAACCTGTAGGACACTAGATGTAGTCTGACAAGATACCTTTTTGCATTCACTTTCTACGAATCAGGCAAATATCATTTTCCCGTCTAAGCCAGGACAGTCTTGCTTTTTCGATAATATTCATAACCGCTAGCCAAATATGGCAATTCATATTTTTGTATTTCGCTCTAAAACCGCTCTAAACCGACCGTTGGCGGGAAAAAAGTATGACCGGCCTTAAAACTAGACTCACGTTTAGAATGTTGTATCCCAAGAATCCGCCCAATAGCTGGGCGATGAGGTAGATCGGCATCATGAGACCCTTGATCTGCCCGACAATGACAGAGGCGAGCGTCAGGATCGGATTCAGGTGGCAGTGACTGAGATGTGACGTCATCTGAAGAGAATGGAATCTATAGCAAGCTGGCTCAGGCAGTAGCGCTTTGGACGTCTACTTCGGAAACCCGTTCTCGATTTCCGCGATCGTCTTTTTGACTGAGTTTCGTAAGTCTAGAATACAAGTTGACTTGCTATTACACAAGTCAAAGTTAAATTTACCACGCATAAGATTCCATACGTGAGCCCGAAGGATAAGGCCTGCTCTATGTTGTTAAGCTTGTCGGTTTTGTGTAGAATCGGTATCTTGTCTTCGTAGATGGCGCCCATGCAACCGAGGTAGATCAAGATGGCGGTGCCAAAGAACTCGGCGATGAATGCGCAGAGAATGCTTCCCAGAGTTTGACCTTTGCCGAGCTTTTTAATCTCCTTGACCCACATTATGTAATGGAATTCTAGATGGAGAAATAGAAGGAAGAGGAGAATCAGGATGCAATGAGACGGGGTGACAGCATACTATAAAGATCCGCGGTGTACATTAAGTAACAGTTTGGTCACAGGTGGTCTGACAGTACGTAGTGACCCCCACCTTCATGTATTTCTCATCGGAGAACCTAATCAGAGCGTTTTGTCTAATGACGCTTCGTCTGGCCAGGTTTACTTGCTATAAAGCTCTTGCCAGGCAATTGAGAGTTCCTCCGGGTTAGAGAAGAGATTAGAATTTCATTACAACTCTAAAATATCTCCAAAATCTCCACTTTTCAGCTATTTTGACTACTAAAGCCCCATTTACACGGTGCAATTTCTTGAACAACTTCTGTGACACCGAGGTTCTGCTCGTGCGCAGTATCACTTTTGAGATGATAAAGGGAATCTGCACATGTGCAGAACTTTTGTGACACATAAGTTGTTCAAGTAATTGCACCGTGTAAATGGGGCTTTAAGGAATAATATTTCAAAGAATCCAGTCACTTCAATGTTCAAGGGCACTACAGTAGTTTTGAGTGAACTTTTGGTTGTCTATATAAATCAGTATAATTTGGCCTTATATTAGGTGAAAGTTTCGAACACATCAATTTGATGTTTTACCGTAGGAACTAACATGCACAAAATTAATAGCATTTGGACTTACTTTGGCACAACATGCACAAAATTAATAGCATTTGGACTTACTTTGGCACCTAGACATCTTAGGTTTTGGTTTGATCTGTGACGGGCGAACAGGAATTGGATCCGGAATCGGGGGAGGCATACATATTTCCGCATCCCCTCTAACTGAACGGTCACCACTCAACCGACAGCTGACTTTCGGACAATCCTGATTCGAGTTAATCATCTCTTCTTTCGCTATCACTCTATTTGAATTTCGCCGGGCGAACTTTCAGGAGGCTTGTAAACCCTAAACAGCTTAGGTTGACCGGGGCTAAATTTCCGGAAGAGAACCAACTGGACTTTGAAAACTTGAGTAAACTGAGTAACCTTCAACTGATTCTTCTCGGAGCTTCATATGTATCTTTTGATGAAGGAAACAAATGACTTCGTTTATCAACAAACAATCACGACGGCTGTGGATATCTCAAGGTATTCATGTCTATTTTAACCGTTGGGGTAAAATGTGAATACCACATAATCATGAAATTATTAACATACTATTTTTTTAATAAGTACCTACGAGGTTTTGCAGCTTTTGCAAAAGTTACTTTTCAAATAGGTAGATGAAAGAATTGAAAACTCTCTTGACCATGTTATCATGAAAACTTAGTTCAGAAATATTGAAACAAACGACACTCTTGACATTGCAGTTCGAACCAAACAGATAGTGACCTATAATTTGTAATGAGTCTGCCATACTGATGGTATATTGCATTTTGAAACTATGCTCCTAACTTTTGGTATTTACCTACTTTCATAATGTAGTACGTTGAAACACAGAAGTTATAATTTTATTTATGAATGTAATTGTTTGTTATATCTAACATAATGATATTGAAAATACAAACTACTAAGTACTATGATGAGTACTAAGTCTCATCTTCACTTTCGTAGTAATCTAAACGTTCCTTCAAGCGCTCTTTAACTCTTTTTCTTCTTCTCGTAAGAGAATCGTCTCGCTCCAGTAGGCCTGAGCAACAGACATCAGACTCATCGGAGTTGACGTTGGAATGGCAATTTGACCTACTTCTGCGGACCGGGATTCGTCCGGGCCTGACTGGAGTAACCGCTTGGACCTCGTGGTACTGACAGTCGACATTCAGGCAGCCCGCAATCGGGCATACCTTATCTTCTTTCAGGCGAATTGTATTTGACTTTCGTCTGGTCGGACTTTTCGCAAGCGAGCAAACTGTGCTATCCTCGTCATTTGAGCTAACATGGCAATCTTCATGGCAACTCAGAGTAACTGATTTTGTCTTGGTCGGACTTTTCGCAAGCGAGCAAACCGTACTGTCTTGAGAACTTGCGCAATCTTGATGGCAACTGTGGCTAGACTTCGTCTTGGGCGGACTCTTCGAAAGCGGACAAACCATTTCTTTCTGGCAACTTGGGCTAACCGTACTTGACATTCGTCGGGGTTCCTCAAGAGAACATGCTTCAATCACTTTGGGGCTAACTGGACGGGCTTGTGACCGCATTCGGGATAAACAGCGTTCATTGGGGCAAATCAGATCGGCACGGTCGTCACTAACTGGGGAGCCCCTCCTCCGGACCGGGCATTGTGGATGG
Organism: Leuctra nigra; assembly: GCA_934045905.1. NCBI lineage: Eukaryota > Metazoa > Arthropoda > Insecta > Plecoptera > Leuctridae > Leuctra > Leuctra nigra. Next base: position 29,030,948 of record OW203766.1, read on the forward strand.
GCGCAAACACGATCTTCTTGTTCAGCCGGAGCGGCGTCTTCTAACCGCTTCCGGGCCGGACAGAGTGGATGCGAGCAGACCAGATCCACCTCCGCGGATCCACGACGGAGACATGTCGTGCGTCGCGACGGACACGCCTCGTTCGGGCAGATTAGATCGCCGTCGTCCGAGGAGGAGGAGATGTCGTAGTCGATGACGCTGATTTCCTTCGATTCGAAAACATTTGTTTCGTGTTTGCCGCAGTCGTCGCAACAGCTGCTGCTCAAGAGGAAGCGATACAGCGGAGCAACCACGAGGGCGGCGAACAGTGGTGCGAGCCAGTAGATCTAAACAGACACTCCTTCATTATTATACTTCGGGGCACCCTGAAATATATGAAAGCTGCGTGAGAAAATCAAAGAACCTGTTTTGAATTTTCAGATCATTGAGTTGTTGAGACTTTGCAGTTTTCTTTTACGGTTGACGGTTTTTGGTACACGCTATGATTGTTATTGAACTTGAGCTGGAGATACTATTGTCTACGAAGACAATGGGGTCTGGGGGAGGGCCCCCAGTGAAATGCGGGTCCGGGGCGCACAGCCCCGGAAAATTTTTGAATTTAAGGCATGAATTTGGTGCATTTCTACGCGATTTTAACACTTTATACGCATATTTTTATCTTCGCATAAATGTATAAGATCATAGGGAGGGGAATTGAATCAGAGAGGGGGGTGGGGGTGATTTTTACCCCATCCCCCACCTCTTCATACGCGCCTGATGATACAAATCATATCCTGATCTACAATGTGAAATACACTTTGCCAGTTTGGCGTTGGCATTCCACTTACCCAATGTTCGACCCAGCAATTTTCCCAGACTGCTGGCGAAAAGCTCCGTGCTGGGTTCATGCTAGCTCCGGTGAAGCGCCCCTGAAAGTGTAAATACATCAGGCTAATGGTGAATCGTGACTGTAGTTATGTCGTGTTTGAAAGACAGCAAAACATGAACAAATGATAGCTCTTTGATCCACCAATTCTCTATTGATCTTGCAGTTTGACATCTTGGACAAAACATTTGAGTAGGTACCTAACATAATTTCAAATAGCAATATCTCCAAATACATCAACCCGACATAAACGAAAATGTTGTATAATTAAACATTTACTGTGGGATTTTTGCTGTGGGGCATAATTATTAATTACAGTGGAGTTATGTGATTGTGACCAATTTCAGTGGTTTGATGTACAATGTTGTTTAACAGTTTCCACCTCTAACAGAAAAATGTTCTGGACATTGCGATTTCCAATCCTGTGTTTCTCGTTGGTCTTTGGCGCTGCGCTAGTTGTAGCGGCGATTTAGAGGACCTTGATCAACGATCACTGATTGAAGATGAACTTACCACTGTGATCATCAGCACCACGTAACAGACGCCGACCTTGAGCGGCGTGGAAGCGCAGTTTTGCCGGTTACGTCGGTCCCAGATCCCGCAGACGACGGCGATCAAGATGAAGGAGGCGAAGAACTCGTGGAAGAAAGCCTGCGAGATCTTGATGCGACCGTGCGGTCGGGTGCAGCAACTCCTGCCCAGGAGAATATCTTCCAAGACGAAGAGCTGGAAACAAGATTCCACTACTTGACATGTTGCGTGGTCATTTGGGTTATAAAATCTCACAGAGATTGTTGTGAAGCCGGGTGATAAACTATTGATCACGGCTTCTGATTCGACAGATAGAGGCGAAATTATGGTATTGAGTTTCCTGTCCTCACATTTTTTAATCGAAATGTATGTTTTATCTCATTAGTCTACTTTATTGTTTATATTCTATTTAACTAATGTGATGGAGAGATATCAAGGAAAAAACTACCTCTTACTCTAAACTCTACGGTAGGTATGTAGCTACAACTTTGATAAATATCGATGCTTACATCTTGAATTTCACTGATTTTGTACACTGTTCAATATAATTTAATTTTAAATAAAACAGTCAGTTATAGTCAATTATTATTATGTATCAATGCATTTTCTATGTTTTTTTTCTCAAGACAAGGCGCGTTTCATTGACACCTGATGTGAAGTTATTATCGATCAAAGATCTAACACTTACCTGGAATACCGGGTACATAATGAGAACGCCTAAGAACTGGGCTGCGACGTAAAAGATTCCCATTACAAATTTCATGCGACACAATATGACGCTTGCCAGTGTAATTGCAGGGTTGAAATGTGCTTGACTCAGGTGACCAAACATCTGGAGAAAGCAAGAACTTTGTTTATCACACAGATTATAGCAAGACAATGCGTTTCTCTCAAATACCATTTTATGATTTGTTGAGTGTATAGGTACACTCGACCATTCATAAAACGGTATTTGAACGAAACAGATTGGCTGCTGTTCAGGTTCATTGACAATCAATCCTTGTTATTATCAATGAAATTAGAGCTCACCTACTAGAGGTAGATGACGAGTAAGTATAGACTTCATCTGATGATGCCATCACATTTTTTCAGACAATCCATTTCTTTCAAATACCGTTTTATGAATTGTCGAGTGTACCTAGTGGTTTTGGTGATTTTGATTTTTGCACAACCTTTATGTTAATTTAAACCATTAAAAATATTGTCGACAAACTAACATAACCGCAAAAAACAATCTTAAAAAGAGGAACGGTATCCACTACCCAATACAGGCAACTATAGAATACCATACCTCCTATTGACATTTGCAGAATTCACTTTGCAATCGCACCTACCTTGGTAGCTGTCATATAGATGCCCCCAAATATGAGGTACGAGAATGCGTAATGTACGGGACGATGTATCGAAGTCTTGCTTAAACCTATGTCATGGAAGTAAGCAGGGCATCCCAGTAACACAAGTAGTGCAGTGCCAAAAAATTCAGCGAGAAGTATACATATAAAGTCCCGAACTGTCACTCCTGGTCCCAAAAATGACAGTTCCTTTTCGAGTTTTTGCTTCGAAAAGAACTTTTCGCTACTACTACCTAAACAAAACAAATTATGAATCGTCGAACATGTTAGGTTAAAGTAATATAGATGTTTAATTCAGATACTTACTTGAACTAGATGACATAATGTCAAATTATTCGTGGAAGTCTTGATAAAATATTCCTTGAAGTGTCACTCGTTCATCACTGCCTGTTGGTTTTAAATGTCAGAGTCGGTATAGTTTAACTATTTCAAGAATACGGTGTCTTATTTATTTATTTACTTATTTATAAATCGATCGCACAATAACCAAGGATATCAGCAGAGGGGGGGGGGGGGGGGGGGGGGGAGGAGACCAAAATTCCATGGAGGGTGTGGGGGAGGACCCCCCCCCCCCCAGCAAATGCGGGTCCGGAGCGCATACCCTTCGAATGATCTATAATCAAGTTTAAAATCTATCAAAAAGGTTCACATTGAAATTTCATTTCTTACCCATTCGACAAACATCTCTCCGACCTCCTAATTCCGTTCGACCTCCCTCCATCGCCCTCGTTCCGGTGTCTTGTGACAGTCGTCGTACCTCCTCGACCCTCTTCTCCTCGTGTTCGACGCTGTCCTTGCTCATCCTATGCTTCGCTTCTCATGATACGTCATCAAGACATCTTCATCGTCGTCCCTGTGTCTTGTGGCAGTCCTCGAGTACCTCCTCGACCCCCTTCTCCTTGTGCTCGTCGCTGCCCTTGCTCCTCCGATGCTTCACTCTTCATGATATGTCATCGAGACAACTTCATCGTCGTCCCTGTGTCTCTCGTACCTCCTCGACCCCCTTCTCCTCGTGCTCGACGCTGTCCTTGCTCCTCCGATGCTTCACTCCTCATGATACGTCATCAAGACCTCTTCATCGTCGTCCCTGTGTCTTGTGGCAGTCCTCGTACCTCCTCGACCCCCTTCTCCTTGTGCTCGACGCTGTCCTTGCTCCTCCGATGCTTCACTCTTCATGATATGTCATCGAGACATCTTCATCGTCGTCCCTGTGTCTCTCGTACCTCCTCGACCCCCTTCTCCTCGTGCTCGACGCTGTCCTTGCTCCTCCGATGCTTCACTCTTCATGATATGTCATCGAGACATCTTCATCGTCGTCCCTGTGTCTCTCGTACCTCCTCGACCCCCTTCTCCTCGTGCTCGACGCTGTCCTTGCTCCTCCGATGCTTCACTCCTCATGATACGTCATCAAGACCTCTTCATCGTCGTCCCTGTGTCTTGTGACAGTCGTCGTACCTCCTCGACCCTCTTCTCCTCGTGTTCGACGCTGTCCTTGCTCATCCGATGCTTCACTCCTCATGATACGTCATCAAGACCTCTTAATCGTCGTCCCTGTGTCTTGTGGCAGTCCTCGTACCTCCTCGACCCTCTTCTCCTCGTGCTCGACGCTGTCCTTGCTCCTCCGATGCTTCACTCTTCATGATATGTCATCGAGACATCTTCATCGTCGTCCCTGTGTCTCTCGTACCTCCTCGACCCCCTTCTCCTCGTGCTCGACGCTGTCCTTGCTCCTCCGATGCTTCACTCTTCATGATATGTCATCGAGACATCTTCATCGTCGTCCCTGTGTCTCTCGTACCTCCTCGACCCCCTTCTCCTCGTGCTCGACGCTATCCTTGCTCCTCCGATGCTTCACTCCTCATGATACGTCATCAAGACCTCTTCATCGTCGTCCCTGTGTCTTGTGACAGTCGTCGTACCTCCTCGACCCTCTTCTCCTCGTGTTCGACGCTGTCCTTGCTCATCCGATGCTTCACTCCTCATGATACGTCATCAAGACCTCTTAATCGTCGTCCCTGTGTCTTGTGGCAGTCCTCGTACCTCCTCGACCCTCTTCTCCTCGTGCTCGACGCTGTCCTTGCTCCTCCGATGCTTCACTCCTCATGATACGTCATCAAGACCTCGTCATCGTCGTCCCTGTGTCTTGTGGCAGTCCTCGTACCTCCTCGACCCCCTTCTCCTCGTGCTCGACGCTGTCCTTGCTCCTCCGATGCTTCACTCCTCATGATACGTCATCAAGACCTCTTAATCGTCGTCCCTGTGTCTAGTGGGAGTCATCGTACCTCCTCGACCCCCTTCTCCTCGTGCTCGACGCTGTCCTTGCTCCTCCGATGCTTCACTCCTCATGATACGTCATCAAGACCTCGTCATCGTCGTCCCTGTGTCTTGTGGGAGTCCTCGTACCTCCTCAACCCCTTCTCCTCGTGCTCGACGCTGTCCTTGCTCCTCCGATGCTTCACTCCTCATGATACGTCACCAAGACATCTTCATCGTCGTCCCTGTGTCTAGTGGCAGTACTCGTACCTCCTCGACCCCCTTCTCCTTGTGCTCGACGCTGTCCTTGCTCCTCCGATGCTTCACTCCTCATGATACGTCATCAAGACCTCGTCATCGTCGTCCCTGTGTCTTGTGGCAGTCCTCGTACCTCCTCGACCCTCTTCTCCTCGTGCTCGACGCTGTCCTTGCTCCTCCGATGCTTCACTACTCATGATACGTCACCAAGACATCTTCATCGTCGTCCCTATGTCTTGTGGCAGTCCTCGTACCTCCTCGACCCCCTTCTCCTCGTGCTCGACGCTGTCCTTACTCCTCCGATGCTTCACTCCTCATGATACGTCATCAAGACATCTTCATCGTCGTCCCGGTGTCTTGTGGCAGTCCTCGTACCTCCTCAACCCCTTCTCCTCGTGCTCGACGCTGTCCTTGCTCCTCCGATGCTTCACTCCTCATGATACGTCATCAAGACCTCTTCATCGTCGTCCCTGTGTCTTGTGGCAGTCCTCGTACCTCCTCAACACCCTTCTCCTTGTGCTCGACACTGTCCTTGCTCCTCCGATGCTTCACTCCTCATGATACGTCATCAAGATCTCTTCATCGTCGTCCCTGTGTCTTGTGGCAGTCCTCGTACCTCCTCAACCCCCTTCTCCTCGTGCTCGACACTGTCCTTGCTCCTCCGATGCTTCACTCCTCATGATACGTCATCAAGACCTCTTCATCGTCGTCCCTGTGTCTAGTGGCAGTCCTCGTACCTCCTCAACCCCCTTCTCCTCGTGCTCGACGCTGTCCTTGCTCCTCCGATGCTTCACTCCTCTTGCTACGTCACCAATGCGTCTTCTAAGCGGACCGCGTGGCTAGAACAGACGCAACTGTGAGTGAGAGTGCAGTGATTGTTGAGGACTGTAGTGGGGAGGAGAGAGATATACAGAAATGTCTGGTAAGTGGAATGAAAGAGATGGATGATTATTGATGATTTATTTGGCGGAGAATTTTATATATGGATATAAGTTTAATGTCGCCCTTAGTCAAAAATTTTTTTTAATAATTTTTGACTGTCTACATAATTGCTCCGAGCCCATATTATATTCATTATAATTACATTTTTGGATTTGGGATATTGTATGTCATTACTCATTACAATAAATTGCAACCAAAGTTTTAACATTTTGTTAATACAGGAGTAATAATTTGTAAATGATTTTAAAATAATTCTAATATTTGCTTTTGAACATTTAGGAATGTCGTAAGTCGTAATTTTATCAACAGCTTATAGAAGTATAGCTCGAGTTTATACTCAATTGTGGAAAAAAATTATGACATTTCTTAATTGATTGCCCTTTATAGCTCATGGTCACAAAATATCCAATTATATATTAATTAAATATTAAATCAAGGGTTAAAGTTCAATTATACAAACTTTTCGCTCGAAAGACATCAAGATCAGATATCAGGCCACATAACATGGAAAACTTGCTCCATTTATAAAACGTCTCGTATATTCGGCATGAGATTACACAATTGAATAAGCACAAAGTATATATACCAACATCTCCCCTAGACTAAGCTGAAAATGTTACTACAAATTATCAAAACAATCACTTTTCACTAACAACGATTTTTTTTTAATTATTTGATCTCAGAAAAATTTTATGCCCGGTTTTTCAATACCTTTCTAAACCAGTAGTTAAGTTCAAACGTTCATTTTAGGAAATTAATAAGTATTACTTCTTACAAACAGCCAAGTAGTGTACATAATGTGTTCGTGCAAATTCATGACCTAATATGTAGTTAATGTTGTTACTTTTTGTTGTCCTTTGAAGAAATAATTCCGAACTATATTTTCTCCAACCTTTCCACACCCAAAGAATGATTGGTACATGCTACGTACCCTAGAGTCCTCTCTTTACTTTTCCATCGTTTCCCACTGCAATTTAGTCAAACTTACCTTTACTTTCTCTATGAATCTTACACGTACGTTATCATTTCCCATGCCTCTTCTAGCAGCACCCACTGAATCTTTAGACTGACTTGATTGTAATTTTTATAATAATAATTGGAATTATAATCGTAATTATAAATTCTCAATTATTATAATTGTAAATTATGTAAATTATTCATAATAATCGGATAATAGTTGTCGCCATTACAGGAATCTGAACACTATTTACAGACAAGGCCAATAGATCATTATGTTCTCTTTGCAACAAGCAATGAAGAAACTAGGAAGTGCAGTGAATACAGAATATCTGTGTTGCAAAACAGTTATATGCACATCTTCTTATGGGATTAGTACGCGACCTCATGTGACACAGCAAATACTAGAGACGATAATTTTTCCTGACAGGTAATGCTAAACAATTAAACAAATATAAATCAATTAAAAGAGATTATAAATAAATTGTTTGGTCGATTTTACACTCTATCTTGGACAGAGTCGTTTCTATTCTGGACAGAGTCTTGGCTATTCTATGTGGAAACAACATTTATGCCGTTCATAATATTAGTGTTTAAACCAAGTTCATATCAATATAAGTAGTAGTGCGCCGTATTCGCTAACTATTGCAAAATTATGAACTCAATTTGCACCAGCGAATGGACAAAATTACAATAATCGATTACCAAATAAGTCAATTTTATATGCAGTGTACTGCGTTAGTACATTTTTATATTTTATCAGATTCGAGTTAAAAATTACACACACTTTGGAAAGAATAATCGTACTATTTATGACACACTAACATGATGTGATACACTAACATAGGAAGGAATTTTATTGTAAGTTATTGAAAATACATTTCATCTTATCCATTGTTCAGATTTGAAAATGGTAATTAAAATTAAAAACAAGCATTACTGAAATCTGAAATAATGTTATGAAGTTTATGTCGGACATGATCTCATTTAAAAATAACAATTTCCTATTTTCCCACACAATATTGAAATATCATAAAATCCACAAAACATTCTCCTAATTAACGAATCCTTAGGCAACTTGTTAAATAATATGTTGAACATCACAAGTGACTTCCTTCTCTTCCAGGTCTAAAGACTGGATGTCTCCACCAGGAAGTCCCCCTCTTCGGTCCTGGAGTGACGCGATGGAAGCTGCTCCAGATCTTCCTCGCCGAGATCATCGGGACCGGGACGCTGCTGTTCCTGGGCTGCATGGGCGCGCTCACTGGCCTGAGTCCTTTGGGAATCTGCATCTCAGTGGGCCTCATTGTATCAGCCGTCATCCAGGTACTCACACGCGTTGATAAGCGAGCATTCGTGTTGCACGCGATTCATAGGCGTGTGACAGTTGCTGCTCGACTGACCTTGGCAAGACAACATGCGTCAAAGGAGCAGTGATCATTTTGTCTATGAATTTCTTAAATTTGACAATATTTCAAAACAATTGCATAAAATATTACTCTTGAATTTCTTGACGTCTGAAAATTGTCAAAACACGAAAATGTTGGTCACAGTGACCATGCAAAATTTATATTGGTCAGTAAAACGGTTAAATTTTTAATTTTCAACTACATGAGCTCGTTTAAAAACTATAAATGTGACCGCTCATTAGTGTGTGTGCAAAATTTCAGATAGTTTGGTTGAAACATGGGACCTGGGTTGCCTACAAAAAACTAAAATAAAAAATGTAGTAACCACATTTTCTAATCATCTTTGTGACATCACTTCCGACACTCTTTCTGCATGTTTAACGGTTATTTTTGTCTCCATTTCTCTCAGACTTTCGGCCACATCAGTTTGGCCCTCATCAACCCAGCGATATCTTTAGCTGCCGTCGTATTGGGCAAGATCAGTGCTCCGTTGTGCGGCGTGTATTGTGTGGCGCAGTGCATTGGCGCCATCCTGGGCTACGGATTGTTACTCGTGAGTAGTTATTACTTCAGTTTGTCCAAGACTTCAAAAACTCATTATCATCCACAACTTGAGTACCTAGGTACTTATTCCCAAGTACCTTTGGTCAAATAAGTTGAATTATGTGTCCTTGAATGATAGACAATTGCCTGAAACTTCTTTTGTATTTCTTATGGAATACAATAAAAGAAAAATATCAGAAAAAAAATAAAAAATCCAAATATAATTATATTTTTTGATTATTCATTGACAAAAAGTTTACAAGTATACAGTAAACGCACGTACACAATCGAATTTGCATGATGTTTTATTCTCATTTTGTTCATTTTTACTTAGATGTAAGTAACAAAAACACAAGTTTCACTGTGACTTGTGGCTGCCTACTTGACGTTACAGCACGCAAACAAAATCGAACAAAAACTACGAGGTGCGGTTAATAATACCATCATGGTCAAATGTGGACTACTCATTAAAAAGTAAAAGATGAAATCAGAAATTAACTGTTTTATTGCGTTTGAGACAGATTACTCTAAGAACGTTAATTGTAGGTTACTTAATGATTGATATGAACCAATTCCTATGTAAATTTAGTTTTTTTAGAAAACAATTACTGTATAGTAGGGTATGAATTGACGAATAATTATAACATGGGAATAGAGATCGATAAATATTGGTAATTTCTATATCGGTATAATTGTTATGTCGGAAGAGCGCTTAAAACCCTCTGTGATATGGAACCTGTTATGACCTCTGTTTTTTGGGTCAATTTGGAGTTGCAAATATATATTTTTAATTAGATATTGTGACATTTTCTGGACGAAATTGTGTTCCCTGTAAATGTATGTCTTTATTTTCTATAATTAAAACCACGCGAGGGATTTAGTGTTAATTGAGAGAAAGCAGATTTAAAAATAGCAATTTTTTGCACATTGTAAAAATTGCCTAATGACCGAATTGATATTTCCACAATTTATCAATATCATAAACGATTTTATAAAAGTAAACCAACATATAAAGTTTAATTTCTCTGAAGGCAAGTGATAACACAATAGTTTTGAAATATTTGGGGCTTGCGGCATACACACAAATATTGTTATCTCTGATGGAATCCTGTTGTAGATTGACAGGAGGTCATCGCATATCAACTAGTTGATATGATTGACAGGAGGTCAACACATTTTGGTCATCACAGAGATTATAACGAGATATTTGCTAAAAGCTCTTGACCTCTGAACTGGCCGAGGCAATTCGTTCTCAATAGAAGAAATTTTATTATTTTCGTAAAATATCTGAAAAGAAAAAAAATCCAAATCATCATGTTAATTCCAATTTTTTTGCTATTACAAAATATTGTCAATATGTCAAAATTCTTATTTTTATTTTCTATCAATATTTTTTTCATAATTTTTTTCGTGATTTCCCTTAGTCTAACGTCAATCTTGGATATTGCTCCTTATCATTCAACCCATTCGTTCATCCTAAATCATCATCATTCTTTTTCTTCTTTTCGGAAGACTAATCATAAACCTTGTTGCAAAACAAATTCGATATACGACATTGTAACTCATAAGAACAACTCACACTGTGTTTTGCAATCCTTCCGAAAAGAAGAAGATGAGGGTAGTTTGGATGATTGGTGGATAGACGTAGGGAACCACAAAAAACGAACAAATATCGCGAAGAATAACTTTTCTTGATTTTCTTGGACACCGGTACGCTTTTCATAAAACGCTCCCCTGTTTTCTTCCCCCTAGGTCATCACACCCTACGAGCTCAGACGCGGTGGTCCCGGCCACGCTTGCACCATCCCTCATCCCGATCTCAACACTTGGGAGGCTCTGGCCATTGAGTTCCTCTGCACAGCCATCTTGATCTTCTTGCTCTGCGGATGCTGGGACAAGCGCAATGCGAATAATCTCGACTCTCTGCCACTCAAGTTCGGCTTCGCGGTCACTGCTTTAGCACTAGCAGGAGTAAGTCACCTTATTGGATTCGTCACTAAGGTCGAGATTACCATACTGAGTTGCTGGAAATTAACCCTTAGAGAGTATAGCCGTAAGAGTCACGTAACTTTTAGAACATGTTTCCGTCACTGCTCATCTTTCACTAGAATACCCCTAATCGATGCCCAAATAAGATGATGAAGTTTTCTTCTCGAAACATGTTTTATGAATAACATACCCCTAGATTGACTCACACGTAAGTAAATTTCATGAATTAATCATTAAAATACCGACCCTTTATCTACTAGTAATATTTGTATCCAATGTTTTACAAAACTGACTAATTAGGGAATTATTATATGGGTGGCTTTAGAAAAAAATTATGTAATATCGCACCTGTTGTGAAGTCTTACGGATGGCACGTAAAAGACAGGAATCTTCTGCCAATAGCGTGGTGAACTATGCCTAGGAGCATTGGAAAACGAGTCTTACAAATCAAATCGCTAAGAGATGAAGTCTTGAATGACACCATAAGATCATGCAACAGGAAAAGACAATTATATGCAGCATCCTCCGTGTAGCATTCTTCTCTGATGAACTCAGAGTGTTTATGAAACAAGTGCTGATTCCAGGGCCAGGCTGGCATCAGCATGAACTCGGTTCGATCCCTGGGGCCGGCAGTCTGGCACGGATGCTGGGACCGTCATTGGGTAACTATTATGCTCATTTGAATTATTATGGGTGGTGACAATTGCTTGTACAATTCTTTACTTCAGAGGTAGAAGGCCCGATGTTCATTTCAATTATTCTTGAGGTGAGTTCAAAAACCAGTAATTCTCTTCATTCAATCATTTTGTAATAGTGATACCAGTCATATTGTACAACAAATACGTCAATATAGATATATTTGTTGAGTTCAGTCAAATAGCAATTGATAGAGCTTGATTACCATTCCAAAAGTGTGCAAAAATCGAGAAAATGGGTATCGGGCCTGGAGGTTTTAAACCTACGGAGTACTAAATCTAACTATTCCAGTTGTTTTGTTAAACTTTTGCACTTGTTGCTTGCAGATTATTTTAGCCTTGATGAAAACGATCAGGAAATAAAAATACTCTCCTCTGGACCAATTATTGGATCATGTCTGAACTTGGCCTTGCTTTGTTCATCTGTCTTCTCAGAAAATAACTGATCTCGCTTAGAGAATGTGATGGGAATTAAGATTTCAGCCAATTGAAACTTGCATGTCCGTAGCCGATTAGCTTTAAACGGTTGTGTGTAATCATGGGTGCCAGGGAGGGAAGGAAAGGGGGGGGGGCAGTCATGGGCGCCAGCCTCACTCTCGAGCTATTTCAATTATAATACTCTCTTTACCGACCAATACATTTATAAATTATACAGTACCTACCTAGGTATTATAGTGCATTTCGCTAGTTTCTTTTGGCCACCAAACGAGAAATCGCCTTTATTCACAAAAAACAAAATGTTCTCTTGTTTAAAATCACGCTGGACCTTGAAAGTACTAGACTGGTATAATTATCAGACCTATTCGTGAGCGATGGTTTCTTCTCTAGATCTATTGGGTTGGACCTCTGTCCGCCGCCGTGTTGGTGTCCACGTTCTACCGGCTGATCTTCGACCGCGACGACACCAAGGAGTTCGCCGAGCTTCACGAGCACATCCCGCTCAACGACCCCGGCAAGCGTCCCGACGCCAACGACGTCATCGCCAGTGCCTGGGACGAGCCTTCGTGAAGCAGCGTCGTCGTTTCATGCCAGACAGCGACGTCGTGAGGAGGGCGTCGCAGTCCCTAGCGCTTGAGAGGGACGTCTTTGAGGATGGCGTCGTCTCTGGTACTTGAGATGAACGTCGTTAGACTGGCGTCGTCCCTAGTGCTTGAGATGGCGTCGTTAGACTGACGTCGTCCATAGTACTTGAGGTGGCGTCGTTAGACTGACGTCGTCCCTAGTTCGTGAGAAGGACGTCGTTAGACTGGCGTCGTCCCTAGTACTTGAGATGGCGTCGTTAGACTGACGTCGTCCCTAGTTCTTGGGAAGGACGTCGTTAGACTGGCGTCGTCATTGTATTCGAGAAGGACGTCGTTAGACTGGCGTCGTCCCTAATACTTGAGATGACGTCGTTAGACTGACGCCGTCCCTAGTTCTTGGGAAGGACGTCGTTAGACTGGCGTCGTCATTGTATTTGAGAAGGACGTCGTTATACTGGCGTCGTCCCTAGTACTTGAGAAGGACGTCTTTGAGGCTGGCGTCGTCTCTATCCTTATATTGAATTCAGATGATGTACGTATAAACTAAGAATACGCTAGAACGCGTTGACAAGCGAGGCACGATCACCTATATCGATGATCGTGCGCGAAATCAATTATTGTTTGCGTTGGCGATATTTGGAGTGAATGAATGAACCAACGCCCATGGGAGTTGACAAAACCGACGTGCATTGTTGATTGAAATGCCATTGTCATATTTGTTGGTACATTCCAAAAAAATCACTTTGCCTTGCATCATGGTACTTACTCATTGTAATTACAAAGTAATTATTGATTTTTCTCTAGATTTGTAAAATGTGAAAATGATGACAATTAAATATACTTACTACGAAATAAAAACGATGCACCAAGTATTGTACTTTTTATATACCTACGTAAAAAGAGTGAAATCGTTCCGTTGGGTATAAATCTTTTGTAAACTGTACTGCACTGACTGTAAAACTAGCAATTGAATAAATAAAATAGGTACCTACATTTACTATCCACGAGCTTTTTAGAGCCCACACCGCCGAAACCTGATTGAATTGAGAGGAAGCCCAATCACCCCAGTCTCGTGGTACACAATAAAGGAGAAATATGCAATAAAAGGCATGCCACAGATAGGACGATCATCTTTTACCGTGCGTGATGATGTATGTGTGGCCGATATTGATTTCGGCATTCTTTTCCTGATCTGTTTGGAAGATTTCTTTAACCTCATGTCTTATTAAATGCATCAATATATAACATTATTCTGCACATCTATCGATCAATTACCTTTTTTATTGTTGCTTACAACTAATTGAAATGTTTGACAGACATTCTGTAAGTTCCGCCTTCTTCTTTTAAAATGTATGAAAACGGTAATTGGGCTGAGATTTTTTAAAATTGGTGTGTACTACTTACTTACAAGGTGCTGGGATGGGGTTAGTAAAGAGAAATGTATTTTGATTCGCAATTCATTTATTTGTGAGGAGACAATTGCACATTTCAAATGGATGATTTAACACGAGTATAAAATATTCGGAACATTGATAGGCACTTCATTTTCATAGCAATGTAATGTAAAGAGACAATTTTACAATACATTACAAATACCTACAATTTGGCAGTATCCTACTGCTGAATTTGGCAGTATCCTACTGCTGAATTTAGTATTTTATCTAGTATAGGTGTAGTCACAATTAAGTGTAGTATTAAGATTTTATAAATAATGTCATTATATTAAAATAAATAACTTTTTATGTTTCTTATAAATTAATATTATTCTTATCAGGCTACTAGATGAGTTACGTAGATCACATGAAATCCCTCACACTTCTTATTAATTATTATAGACCGTGTTTAACACTTCAATTATAAATCTTTGGAACTATAACCTATAAACATAACCAACTGAATATATCTAGTGTTCATATGTTGCTTATTATTAAGTCTTTGGATTCATCAATCTAAGAGTTTCCTGAATATACACAATTCTTCTTGATTTAGTTTCTTGTTGTGTGTATTTTATTCAAACAATACACATGTTTTTATTTGTAAAATAATGTTTTAGTGATCACGTTCAAATAAGTGGCGTAATCCCTTACGTTAGTAATTTAGCATTGCAGAAACCATTGTGCATCCTTTTCCACTTAGGATGCACACAATATAAAATGTTCAAATATAATTTATAGACTCTACATTTTTCTACTTTAGGAAAGCTCAATGCACGACTTTGTCAAAATCGTTGTCGAGCTATTTTTTGATATTCTTCAAAATTACTGGCTGACAATAAATAAGTTAAGGGTCTGCTAGAAACAAGGAAAACATAATTTTCCTCTAAGCTTTTAAGTCCATGGACATTTTACTACTAAATTATAACAGTAAAAGAGAGCACTCAATGTCGACAAAAAAAACGTTTTGATGGAACAAGTGAAACAATTTGGAACGGCGAATAGGCGGCCGCCTTTCCGTAATCGATGATGAGAAAATAGTTTTTGAGAAGACACTGTCTTTTAAACGCTCTAGGGAGACGTTGCCATTTTGCGGCGTCACTTGTGTGGTAAAAAAGAGACGCCGGCTGCCTGGAATTTATTCTGTAAGTCCACTTCAGAAAATACGAAAATTAATTCAGTTGATTTTAATGTTATTAATTATGATGAGTGCAACCAAATTATCTTCAGTTTTTACCGAACTGGAGTTACAGAATACCAAGCATTCATAAGCACTGGAGACAACTTTACAGCCACGGGACGCTGTAGACGCCGATCTTCACGTGACGACGCCGATTCTCTGACGTCCTCCAGGTGTTAAGACGGCGCCGCCGCCTCCATCACGACGTCATGAGACGACAGGCGTCACTCTGCCGATGATGACGGCGACGCCTGCGTCAGGGTGTTGACTCTTACGCACTGGAGACGACGTCACCGGCGTCGTGGCGCTTGCTGGAGTCGTTGAGCGGGACCTCCTCGTGAGGCACGGTGTACTCGTCCGTCTCATCGCGGTCGAAGACGAGGCGGTAGAATGCGGACACCGCCAGCGCAGCGCTGAGAGGAGCAACCCAGTAGATCTAGAAAGAAGAAGGGGCTCTAGAGCATGACCAAGATTCACAACTATCCATGTATTATGACTGTAGAGGTCTGAATAGTGAGCGTGGCCTGGAAGAGTTTTTCAATCGAATTTTTTCAATATCTTTTACCAATGTACTTGTTGATAAAATAAGACTTTGTACGAGTTTTCAGAACAGTTTAATGAAAATAATCCCATAGCTTGGAATGGTGTACTAGTTTTATTTTGTCCTACAGACGTAAGTGCCATATTTTTACTAATTTTCATGCACTAAACACCATGCCAAGCTATGAAATTATTTTCATTGAACTGTTCTGCAGACTCGTACAAAGCCTTATTTTATCAACAATTACATTGGTAAAAGATATTGATAAAAATCTATTAAAGGTTATTGCGTGCTACAAAAGTGCAGTACTCACCCAGTGTTGTTGCCAGTTGCCATGCCAGATGGCCGGGCCCAATGTCCGGGCCGAGTTCATGCTTGCGCCAGTGTACGGGCCCTGAAAGCAGACAAGATTCTGTCATTCTGTTCTTTGTATTCAACAAAACCTGATATCTGGGATAAAAACATTACTTGATGAAAACTTATCTGGAGCTCAAATCTAGATTAATACACTATAAATCAAGATATTTTGATGCGGCTTCTTGCAAAAGGATTGCAATTTATCTAGCTGAAATGATCTTCTGCAATTAAAATTTTATCAAGCCTGTTCAATATGCCGCAATATCGCACAAGTATACAACAATTCAATGATTTTAAAACTATAAACAAAACACCGCAACAGTTGATGGCGCATGCTTCTGTCACTACGTAGCTTGTTAGCTAGATGACGTCACACCATGATACAAAACCAGAGATATCTCAAAAAGTAAGCAATAAAAACAAAATGTTAAATTGCAATGTGTATCAGAAATATCTGCTGGTTATAAATAGTTTCACTAAGGGCCGGTCTGTCAACATAGGCGTGCGCAGGAGAAATCATTAGGTGGGGCCAAGTTGGGCGCCGGCAGGAATAATGCTAAGGGGGGAAAAGGCCTGGGAAAGGAACTTCCACGCGTTAAGGGGGGTGTGGGGGGCGCGTCCCCCCACTTTGCCCCGCAGGGCGTTTTTTGGTTTTCTGGCACTTCAAAATCATTTTTGAGACGTTTGGGAGCCAAATCTCTTACTTATGACAAAGGGTAGATGGGGTAAGAGCCCCCAGAAGACGCGAGTCTAGGGCTCGTAGCCCCGGAGAAAAATTGTGATCCTTAAGTGGATTTGATGGATTTTTAAGAGTTTTGAACATAGCATGGCCCTTTGAATTTACAAAAAATATTTTGGTTGAAAGTTAAAAGTGCTTGCTGTAAGCAAAATAAATTTTTAGGGCAAAAACATAGCGTTTTATGAGAAAACCATGTTTCTGGAAGGTATCTAGGCAATGTTTTCGTGGTATTTTCTTTAAAATATTGTGTTTTGGATCAACCTAGTACTTCATTCCAGTGATTTGAGCAACTCCAGTCTGCCCCGCAGGGAGATTTTTTTGTTTTAACCCTTTTAAAACAAAAATTTGACACTATGAGGACCACATTTTATAATTTTTTAGTTAAGACTGATCCATTAGGGGGGGCCAAGGCCCCCCCGGCCCCCCCCCGTGCGCACGCCTATGTCTGTCAATGCCTTGCCAACTTTTATACAGTCAATTAGGACTATAGTGCCATGGCAACAACCAATGACATTCCTAGAATGACCACTAACTAACTGTTAAGAGCTAATTGAGACTTTAGCAGAGCATTGAAAGACCGGGCCTAAATCTGAAGTTTCCATCTCCTTTAAGTCGGACTCACCCCCGCTACCGCCAGAGCCGTGATGGCGAACCCGAACTTGAGTGCCAGAGAGTCGTGTCTGGTGGCGTTGCGTTTGTCCCAGCATCCGCAGAGCAAGAAGATCAAGATGGCGGTGCAGAGGAACTCGACGGCCAGAGCCTCCCAGTTGTTCAGCTCCTTGTTGGGGACGGTGCAGCATGTGGCCTTCTCAAACGCCTCAGGTGTTATGCCCTGGGAGGAAAACTCGGATTGTTACATTTTATCGGGAATATTTTATATTTAAAAAAATATCAATAGACCACATTTTAAATTATCTAGATAGCCCTGCTTTTCAAAAAATTTCATATGCAGTACCGTGATCCTCATATCTATTAGTGTTTTTCAACAATGGATCATAACATGAATAGATATTAGGATCACGGTACTGCATATGAAATTTTTTGAAAAGCAGAGCTAACTAGATAATTTAAAATGTGGTCTATTAGGATTTTGAGACTACCTTGATTTTTAGTTTTTACATAGTTTTCTATTCTTGGCTAGTTTTGATAAAGTATGATAATATCGTGTTTTCAATAGAAGATGAATGAAGAAAATATCGATATTATCGATATATTGATACCTGAATATTTTTTTTTGTCTGGGGCTTAACGTCGCACTGTTCTGCAGCGAGGCTAATGGCGACGGATGAATGATTATGATGATGATTGGGAGATGATGGTGAAGAGTAATGGAAGGTGGGAAGGAGGCGGTCGTGGCCTATTAGTAGGGTACCTTCCCAGCATTTGCCTGTCGACTGAGGGAATACCACAATAAACCTCAGTCAGGAAGGACGGCCGCGGGAATCGAACCCGTGCCTCCGGAATACAAGCTCAGAGCGTTATTATTGAATATCGATATATTGATATATCGATAACGGTATCGATAACGGTATCTTTAAAAAAATATAATGTATGTTATATTTTGAGTTCAGATACTCTTTATTTCTGAGCTATGGAAAACTTGTTCAAATTTGATAGCTAATTGCTAATGGGTAACTAATTGCAAAAGTAGCAAAACATAATACATAAATTGAAAATACCTACTGATTTGTTGTCATCTAATGAAATCTAATTGATCCTAAGATCTTACAAACTCTATTTCAAGAAAAGTTTTATCAGTGAAGCATCTTTACTGTCTTGTTATCCAGTCTGAAAGATAATTACGTCAATCAGGTCGAAGGTCAAGTTGGTTTTAGCATCATTCTCGTATTTATCTCTGTGGTGACCAACTTTATAGACCTCTGCCAATTAGTTTATGTCTTCGGTGACCTCTTGCATGTTATCACAGGATTTTATAGCAGAAAACCTATATAAAAACGTAGAGATTAATTTGTACTTATAAGCAAATTAGGTTAAAAATAGTAGTAAACTTATTGATAACGCTTTTCGTTTTTGCTCTATTCTGCTTAAAAATACTATTATTTTCAATGAACTCTAGAAAACACTAAATCAGCTTGCACCGATTACTGTTTTGCTTTGAATTTATCTTCGTATTGGCGTTATTAGCATCTTCAATTTAATTTTATTGTACCCACCCAAAATTGAGAAACTACAGTTAATAGGTAAACCAACTATGCTACAAATTAAGAGCTAAGGATTAATGGTAATTGAATTGAATTATATTATGTACTTATGTTTAAATATACCCTTTCCCACACTCAGGCCTGGCCTACGTGGGTATAATTTTTTGTTCAATTATTTATACATGTCTTTCGTGTTATAATTTTTGTGTTATTCAAGTATTGTATGTAAATTGAATAAATAATAAATAAAAATGAAAAAATGAAAAAAATGAATTGTGAACATTCTAATTCCGATCAAATATTGTATGAACGATATTTTCTATAACTAAAATAAAAAACATCGTTTTCCTAATTGCTGTTCCTGAATGTGTGAAGTGATAAAAAAAACTAATTCCAGAAATAAAAGGAAGTTTCATTTTCGAGCTCAACAGAGACAAGGAGAACCCGCAAGAAGTAAATTGGTTCACCAAAGAGTTCATGAAGTAGACACTTGTTGATGTGAAAGAAAGTCAGTATCTTGGATTCGCGCCATTATTCTCTTTCATTCATTCATCTCAATAAAACCTCGTCTCGTTTCGCGCGCAAATCTAAACAGTTTAAAACTTGGAATGAAAAAGTGTGTTTAAAGCCGCCAAATCCTCATCAGCCAAGTGGATTGTTTGTAAATATCCCTCCGTAGGGATAATAAATCCCGCAGACTGTCGTTTACAGTGCTTTGTTTTCAGATTAAATGCTTTAAATGAACAGATAATTTGCATTGAATCTCAATTTAAGAAGATTTATTAAGCCACGCATTTCTTTGGAGGAAATAGAAAAACATGCCGATTTAAAAAAAACGTTAGTGAACCGTTTGAACAGGGGACGAATTTGCTGTCCCTACTTGAGTAAATACATCATAAATATCGATAATTGTATACGATTTTGATCAAAAGTCCCTTATACTTTTATACACATTATAAGTACCACATTGAAACTTTAAAAGGCATGAAAAGCCCAGCAATCTTACGAAATTTACTTATTTTCTGCAAACATTACAATACAAATTAAGCAATAGTTTTCAAGTGTGAAGATCTATTTACGACAGCTGTCACTGTGAACTTAGTTAAACTGCCAGTCAAGCTGTGTTTATTTGCTAGGATTCTGTGCTCCTTTATGCAACCAACAGTTGATCTAAATTGAGATTTAAATACTAGGATTCATTCTAATTCTGTCACAAATCGCATTTCCCACCAAGACATTGAACCTTCAACGAAATACGTGCCAAGTAATTGTTAAGGTTGAGGTACACATTATTTACCAGCCAAGGCTAAGTACATTTCGGTAATCGTCCCATAGCATGAAAACCGTTAGTAAAATCATTTCGCTCTATGAACTGAACTTTAGACATTTAATTTTAGACAAAGTTATTTTTTCTAGACATAATGACATGGCTATCTTCCAGACACAAAAACATTTTCAAAAAAAATCTTTGACGTCAAAGAAAGGTGAGCTGTCTTAAGTTGAAAATTGGAACTGACAATCGTACATTCTCTAACAATATCGTCCAGGTGTTCCTACTCGTCATCCTACACTCAAGACACTGTACATACACCTGGCTATTGGAACTGTTGATTTGTGCACTGGTATAGTTCGTTCCCAGGAACCTCGCAACACTCACCAGTAGCAGGCCGTAGCCGAGGGTGGCGCCTATGCACTGGGCCACAAAGTACACACCGAACATTGGAGCGTTAATCTTGCCCAAGATAACAGCAGCTATCGAGACTGACGGGTTGATGTGAGCCACACTTATGTGACCGAAACTCTGGAAAAGAAGACACAACATATTTGTAGTTGGAATTATTTTTAGAAAAGGAATAGAATATCTTGGTCTATTATTATATAAAGTAACTCTTGAACTTCACAAAGCAGAATACGTAAAGGAGACAGTTGGACAGTTTCTTGAAATCTTCTTTGCATTAGTTTGAGAACCAATATTGTGCCTCAAGATTGCATCTAATATTGTATACATGAGAAATAAATGATAATTACAATTATGTACTAGTATGTACATCAATATCTCCGGTTTAATATTGATGGATGGATATGATCATAGCCGTGATTGTTGGAGTGGTTACTGATAAGAATCCAATACATAATAGCAAATTATATTATATTTAAACAGTAATGTTTGACATTGAATTTAAAGTGTATCAGAGCAAATAAAACACTAATGGATAAATAATACACTCATCAATCTTGATTTGATTCTCTACGTGACAAACTGCTGTCATATTAAACGATCGATAAGTTAATCAGTTGTGCATTCTTTAATACATAATCATTAGGTATAGGTTAGATCTACGAGTAAATGTATTTTATATCCACCTCCAAAACAAAACAAACAATTACAACCCTCTAGATTCATTAGAAATAATCTATTAAACGTTGCCACTTTGTGTATACTGAGATTGAATCCAATTTCAATTTCATTCTCGTTATCGTCTACTCTTTAGATTTGCCAACAATAAATTAATTATTGATGTAAGAAGTTGTATTTGTGAAATCTTGTTATCACTGTGATTTTGCTTCCAGCTCTTATCTATATTATTGCCATTGATTTGTCTACTAGTCTTTATCCGAACAAGAATCTTGCCCTTCATTACACGACCAACAATCTCAAGTATTCAATTCATCATTACAACACTTCATCGCACTACCGAATACGTAACATTCCTGCAAGAAATTCGATCAAGTAACTGGTCAAAAACTAAAATTTTACCATAATTACAAATCAAAATATCAGAAAGACGTCCTTTGGAAACGTTACGTATAGAAAAAGCCAAATATATCAAAATAAATTGCTCTTATAATAAGGGGAATGTTTTCTTTAAGGCCTCCCACAATTTTCTGTAACTTGAACCATTAAGCTGTAAATAAATGTTTGCTATTTTATCGTACCTATTTGATAGACCAATTAAGTTCCATTATTATTTTGCTTATTGCCTACAGTGAACAATTCATTTCATGTAATGAAATTATTTGGTTACCGACCTTAGAAAGACTGGGTTCGATTTCCTTCCTAATCAAAAGCGTCGACTGCATAAAGCATGAGTGCGAACTCAAGCTCAAGCTTTTTGAAATGGTAAATTCAAAAATAAATAAAAATGCTCGGGCCACGTTGATGTTGTGAATCTTTTTACCTGGATGACTGAGGCAACTACTAGTCCAAAAGCGAAGCAGACTGTCAGATGGTCCAGACCAATAACGACGCTCATGCAGCCGAGGAAGAGCAGCGTCCCGGTCCCGATCAGCTCCGCCAGGAAGATGTTGATCAGGGTCCATCTCGTCACTCCAACACCGAAGAAGGGGACTTCCTGGTGCCGGAATCCAGTCTTTAATCCTGGAAGAGAAGGAACGGAACGCGTGATGTTCATCTCATTTTACATGGTGCGCAAGAAGACATAGTTGGTTACGTAAATATTTCGTGCAAAATGTAATAAGTTTGAATGTGTGGGAAAATAGGAAATTGCTAATATTAAATTACAAGTAAATTCAACCGAACGAATGACGTAATGTTAGTGTTAAAAACAAGGAAATGTAATGACAACTTAGCAAGTACAAAACTGTACAATTAGTATAAATAAATTGTTATTTAGTATAAATAAATGTTTTGTGCCAAATAAGATGTTTGACTTGTATGGGAAAATAGGAATTTGCTATAATGTATGACTAGTAAAATGATTAAACCAAATGAATGACGCAATGTTGGTGTTAAAACAAGGAAATGTAACTACAACTTAGCAAGTTCAAAACAGTAAATTAGTTAAAATATTGTAATTTAAATATAAACAAATTGAAATATACTAGTTTCCGTAATCGGTGAGATTTTGTTATTTTTGTGAATTGTTCTCAAATAAGTGCAAAGTATCTTTTTTTGCAACATAGAATATTGTATTGTTTATTCAAAAATATTTCTTCGTCTGTTTCGTACTAACTGAGAAGTCAATACAATAACATGGCGTCCCGAGTTCGAGCTCGAACGAAGGCAATGGCTATCTTGATCGTGGATCCTCGTGATTCTCCAGCCATCTAAACAAATCCCTCAAGCCATCTAAACAAGATCTGGTCCAGCGGATCTCTAAACTCATCGCTAAATCAATTCTACAACACGACGTAACGTATAAATGAAAATGCTTTCAGTCTATTGAACGTTGTTTATTGAATTACCACCAATAAAAATATCATCAACCATTATTATTTCTATCTAACATTATGTAATGGTCTGAAATGGAAAATGAGTGCACAAAGTGGTTCCTGCCATTAAAGTGTTATCTTCCCGCCACGTTGTGTCGTGGTATGACGTCATATAAAGGGGAAGTCACGTGTGGCGGGAGTCGAACCCACGTTGTCTGGTATCGCGTCAAACACTTGGCAGGAACTCAGAGGATGTCGAGGTGATGTTGTGGACATTCTGCATGCTTGAGGTCGCAGGTTCGACTCGTGTGCTCATTCATCACCTTAATACTCGTCATTCTACGATCACAAACAACTCTTAGGTACTCTGTTCAAGGATTGTCATTGGTTATTGATTGCAATGTCCTAATCAACTGTTTAAAATTTACAGATTGAAAAACTAGGCAGTAACAAATTATTTAACGAACGTATCGAGCGTCACCACGGTACTATTATGGCACTTTATCTGTGTGTTTGTTTATTTGTTTGTTTGTTTATTTCTTTGCCTGCACTGACCAGGTTAAACCCCACAACCAATCGATCTGAAATTTTACACACTACGTACTAACGTAATCTATGCGGTCCCTGGGATCGTTTTTGAACGGGATCCTGTGATTGGTTCAAATTCTAACAAAATTATCTTTTGGCCCGTTCAATTTGAAAATTTGCCCAGATTGAAAAACTGGGCCTAACATAATTATTTTATATTTTATTCTATATTTTATGATTTATTAAAAATTAAAAATTATAATTTCATGTTGATCTTATGAAATTGTAAGATAGTACGGAAAATGGATAGATTCTCTACCGACCAAAAGTCAAAATTATACCTAAGTGATAAATTATGAACTTCTTCAGAAATTGGATCGTTAGTTTCAGAAAATGTTTGAAAACTTTCTACAAATCCGAGTTGAAACATTCTTACGTTAAAAGTTGCATTGTGAATACACCTTTATGAATCATACTCATTTCAAAATGAAGATTGTTGACATATTGATTTTAATATGCGTTCTGCATGGTATCCAAAAAGAGAGCTTTCAGCGATGCACCGCGTTTTATGTTGTAAGTTTGTTGTAATTTCCCCAAAGTTAAAATTCCGCTTTTCCGACGTAATTTTCACATGAATATTCCTGCGGCATGAAAATCGCATGAAACAAAACAACATCTCTAATCGCGCCGATGTCACTGGAATATTTATCGTCGCGGCAATGAGTAATGAAGCGCGCGCATGGTTTCAATATCCTCATCGAATAGCCGCGATCCGATCCGATACAATATCATGATGCATGACGATACAGAGTGATTGATGTCCCGTGATCGCTCGGGAAATATATTGCATATCTACATTGCACAGGTTTTTAAATACTGATGCGAAATTACAAAATAATTATTTAAACGTTCCCGGACTCCGGAAATTATTAAGTTGCATTGAAGTAAAAGCTTTGTTTGTTTTGTCCCATGGACTCAAGGAATGAAAATAATACAATTCTTAAATAATAAAATACTAGTTAATTTTTTTTAGCTATAAAATATGCTAGGTATCACATTAGATATGTGTACAAATAAATATTTTTGAATGCAACCAGATTCTTGAAGAATACTTTTACTTCTTTATGTAAAAGGACATAAAAACATAATTTTTACATATGTATTTTAAATTTTTATGTGTAACTAAATTAAGGAATTCCGGATAAGTCCTTAAAATACCAGCATTTATTTGTCTTCAGAACATGGTAATGACTAATTACTAATTACCCTTTTTATCTTGCTGATCAGGAAACGGTCAAAAATATTTCTGAATTTCATGTAAGTTTGTAAGTTGTAAGTTACTCATGGTCTTATGTTAACAGCATTTCCAAAAGAACGAGTATTTTATTAATTCAATACAAATACATTATTTGACATTATGAACTCTAAAGATCCCTTCTCTTCACGCACTTCGACGTAAAAGAATCAAATCAATGCTTGACTTGACATGACCATAGCCTGGCTCTATCTTGGCGCAGCCAAGTCGTGAAGAAAGTGCAAGTGCAAGAAAATTTACTAAATTTACTTACTTAGAATGCTCATTTCTGTATCCCTAGAGAATTGCGAAGAAAGGAATGATCAAGAAACGGTCAAGAAATGTTTATCTACCGAAACGGCTAACGGTAAACAACTACCTTCTCTGTCTATTTGTTTGCACCAGTACTCGATTAGCAAAATGCAGTGACTTATATTTGTATTTAGGTGAAGACTTCCTGGAAAAAAGTTACTTAAAATAGAATATTTCTCCTGACCAGGTGTCAAGTGTCCTTGATTTGACATCTAGTGGAGCGGTCGCTCCACGCCAGCCAAGTCGTACGGCGCGCGCACACTCTCATATGAAGGCTGGAGCAAACCCACTTTTACTGTAAGCATCAAAGTGGCATTTTCGGCCTACTGGATCTTAAAATTGAGAAATCTCACATTGTTGCGAAATATCTTAATTTCGAGCTATGGCCCACCCTACAACATATACTAAATTTGGGAACAATAGGTTACGCCCTTTGCGCGCTAGAGGGCCGTGAAAACTGTGTTTTAGGGCGGTTTTCATAATAATAATCTTAGTAGTAGTAGGCTGGAGCTCAAATCCGGTAAACAGGCCACAGCCTAAGCGGCTGAACCGATTGATCTCACATTTTTACCACGTGTGCACTTTTGGCGTCTGATTTAACCTTGTCCCCATGAATTTTTTGTGCCGCCATTTTGAAACCGGAAGTGACGTCATATCTCGTCAACGGTTGGACCGATCGGAACGAAATTTGCGCCAATCGTTTCAGACGGTCATCTATATGGATTATCAATATCAAAAGACTGAACATTATTTTAAATAAACCGGAAATGACGTCATGAAATTTAATATACATCGATTTGCATTTCAGCAACAACTGTTGATCCGATTGTCTTGATATTTATGTAACGTCTGTACTTTTGATATTTCATTTGACTTGTTATAAAACCAACCGGAAGCCGCCATTTTGAAACCGGAAGTGACATCATGTCTCAAAAACGGCTAAACAGATTAGAACAAAACCAGCGCTAAACGATTTAGACGGTCAACTTTATGTAATCAGTAATATTTGATGATTCAAATATCGAAACCGGAAATGACGTCACACATTTTATGACCTATACCGGAAATGACGTCATAAATATGCTAAATGACGCTAAATTCACCACTTTATACTTTAAAATAGATATAAGTAAACGTACTTTGTAAATAATTATAAATTCAAGGTTGCAGTGTTCTCGGCGGCCATTTTTAAAACCGGAAGTGACGTCATATATCGTAAACGGTTGTACCGATTGCAACCTAAGTTTGGAAATGTGTTGGACTAATAATTATGAATTCAAGACGACATTATTTTCGGCCGCCATTGTTAAAACCGGAAGTGACGTCAAATATCGAAAATGGCTGTACCGATTGCAATCAAATTTTGGAAATGTGTTGTACTAATACTTAATTATGAATTCAAGACGACATTATTTTCGGCCGCCATTGTTAAAACCGGAAGTGACGTCATATATCGAAAATGGCTGTACCGATTGCAACCAAATTTTGGAAATGTGTTGTACTAATAATTATGAATTCAAGACGACATTATTTTCGGCCGCCATTGTTAAAACCGGAAGTGACGTCATATATCAAAAACGGCTGTACCGATTGCAACCAAATTTTGGAAATGTGTAGGAGTAATAATTATGAATTCAAGACGACATTATTTTCGGCCGCCATTGCTAAAACCGGAAGTGACGTCATATATCGAAAACGGCTGGACCGATTGTAACGAAACTTAAAGCTATTCTTCTTGGATAATTATTTTAATCTTATATACCAAACGCAACTTTTCTAAGTATCCAAATCGGCATAGGCGTATTTTTTTAAAGAAATAAGTTCTTGCACGGACACAAGCTGTGCTACAAGCTGTATGAATAAACTAACAAAAGAAGTGATATCCCAGAAAAAAACACTCCGTGTAAAAAAGGCAGCCAAGTCTCTTTACTTTAAAAAAATTCAACACCGAAAAGGAGTGATATCAAAAAAGGAGCCAAGTCAATGACATTTCCAAATATTTAATCGTATCTTTGAAATAAAAGTATAAACACCGAGAAATACTTTACAAAAGGACTTGGCGCATCGTTTTTTTAAAGACATTTTTCTATTCATAAGCATGTGCCATTTATATACAACCGTCATTTTGAATGTTTAGAATAATAGGGAAACATCTTTCAATTAGGTACATATTATACATACCTTCTGTAAAATATTTTCTATATGAATATATACGCTATGAAACTTGTTGTCTATGCTTTCTATAAATATACACAATAGTAATCTTCGTAATATTGTTTCGTGGTGAATATAATTAAGTCTCATGCGTTATACCTTCTCATCATGTAACAATTTCTATTAATACACATTTTATAAAAATACATTTCACAAAGAAGACAGTCATATTGAATTTCTATTAAAAAATTTAACTTTATACACTTGACACTTCAAAAATATATAATTGTGTTCCATTAGTTAGTAATTATTTGACAACGTTTCATGATTTCCTTCAGTCAAGATCAAATTATGAAAAGATACCAGTCTAATATCGCCATATTAACAGTACTGCAAGAATATGTATGAGCCCACTTCCAATTGATATGAAGGGATGTGTGTTGTGAAAAATATCCGACCGAACCGGGGCACGAACTTGGGACCTCTCACTTGCCGGGCGAGAGCTCTACCAACTGAGCTACCCGATCGGACGGGCGGACATTAGACACAACACACTGATGAGGATCCTGACTCCTGACTCCATGGAAGTTTTCCAAAGAAACCTACATTCTCACCACTTCCAATTGTTATGTAATTCTTTCACCCTTATATTACTTATATATTACAGCATAAAATCATGCTTCTATCGCCATTGACAAAACTATAAAATAGTCATTACTAAAAGTAGCTTGATTCATAGATTCTGGCTCTAATAGAAAGAGGAAAATGTACCTACTTGTAAATTTCTTTCCACTTTTAGGATAGAATGATGTCTTTAAAAAAACGATGCGCCAAGTCCTTTTGTAAAGTATTTCTCGGTGTTTATACTTTTATTTCAAAGATACGATTAAATATTTGGAAATGTCATTGACTTGGCTCCTTTTTTGATATCACTCCTTTTCGGTGTTGAATTTTTTTAAAGTAAAGAGACTTGGCTGCCATTTTTACACGGAGTGTTTTTTTCTGGGTAATATTTACATAATTAAATCAATTATTGTCGACTCTATATTTGCCGAAAGGTCGTCTCATGCAGGTGTCAAAATAAATTACAACTCAGTCAAATGTTTACCAAAATACTTTTAATAGGGAAGTCTCGTGAAGATTTGAATTCAGAATAATATTTATTTTATGAAAGTTGAGATGTTGCTGAACACAGATGTGGTATTATTTTTGTTGTTGGACGAATAGTTCTCATGTAATTAATTTACAAAGTTTGATAGATCTCCTCTCATTTAAAAACAGGAAAATTGGCAATGACATCACAGTTTGCTATATTGCCATGGCAACAAGGGAATCCCCATGTCAACACAATGTTAATGACTTGGAAATGACATCACAGTTCTGATTCTTGTTACAGGCCGTTTTTCCCGCCAAAAATCCTATGATATTTGAACTCGATTTTTATGAATGAAAATTTAAGATTTCACAGGTAATAAGTGTATTTGTCATTATTATTTGTGTTTATTTATAGAAATTTACTAGAATAAAATTTCATGAGACTTCCCTATTGTTTCAATCACTTGAGCGGGGGGGGGGGGGGAGGGGGGCAACAAATATACCTTGTTCTAAATGAAATATCTGGAGCCAAAAGTTGAGCTCAAATTCTGTGAAATAGTTGCTTCGTGTAAATCGTGTTTAAAATTCTTTGGTAATTGTTTCAAACTTTATAAAGTTACAGCTTAGTCCCTCACATCTTTTGAGCCAAAGTTATAGCTGTGATGGCTAATTTACACTTTTCTACCAATAAGAAGATATTGTAAAGAACGTGATGTGATTTACGTATGAGGTTGACAAAAAGTAAATAAACACCAATATTACAGCTTTTTCGATAAACCAATACAAATATGCACGGCAACCTCATATTCTTTAGTTGCATTCTTTATTAATACACATGGAATTATTCTAAGTGCTTATTCCTCATTGTTGCTTGATGTCCTAATTGTGACATTGTTACATTTGTTTAGGGAGCAATTAGCTAAGAGCTCGAGTTGGCGTTGCGTCTGAATGTGAAATAATGTTTGTCATAAACATGGTAATGTATGTAATGGTTCTTGCAAGATTAGCAGAGCAGAGGTCAAGAAGGTCATCAAATCGGGAGACAACATCATTCAGCTATCGAATGCATGTATTGAAAAATAGTTCAAAAAAATCTCTACAACTTGGCAAGAGAAAATTATAAAAATTTTAATATTGTATCACCCAATCGAAATACAAACAAAATCTTATCCGTTGATTCACTGTTCATTATGCGATAATATTGACATCCATGAAAACAATACGGCATGCAATGATATCATTATCAAATATTTTGCATGAAAATTAAAACTCTCCCCCCCCACCCCCCTCAAACAAAACGCTGAAAACCGCGTCCTTTGCCAAATATTAACCCACTGTAATTGGCTCTGTTTTTATTTGCTAATCAATGTTGTAACGCAATACACAGATGGTGCTGGGATTGATTGATCAATTCATTAGAACTTGATAACGATCGGTCGAATCCGAGTAACTAGTTCGAATATTGCAGCCATAATACGTAACTTATGACGCGAAAGTAACCATGTTTCATGTTGGATGTGGAATACAGGTCATCAGCGTCTGGCAGCTCCTTATTCCGATTCTAATGACTAATTTGTCTGCAGTTTATTGATTGATTGATTTTCTCTTCACTTTCAATGAGTGGGAATTTATTAAATGTAATGCTTGCAATGCAATTTATATCGTAAATTGTGGGACTGGAAGAAATTCACAGAATCTTTTGAGACAGACAAACTATTCTGTAAACTTTAAAATAAAATAAAATAATTTTTTTTTTTTAACATAAGCCTTGGGGTTGCCATTTTTCGTTTGTGGGTCTAAAGCAAATTTACCTCCAATGCACATTATACCTAGTAGAAATATTTAAAAAAAAAACAGTTCTCACTCTATAATTTAATAAAACTTTTATTGGTATCATCTTTCTTCATTAGTAAAATGTAGATACGCTTGATAGGCAGTTTAATAAAATAAATATAGAACAGGTAGGCATTACAGTATTCGTAATTTCAGGCAATAAATATAGTTGAGTAAAGAGAACACATTTTTCAAAAACAATTAATAATTTTTTTTATTGATTTCAAATTTTATATTAAAAAATATGTAAAAGTAAAAAACTTTCTACAAAAAAAATATACCAAAAATGTACCTCCAATGAACCGATCTCTGTCTTACCCGCCATGTCTGTGTATCTCTCTCCTGCACCACAATCACTGCACACGCACAGTTGCAACTCTCAACTGCTCCAACTGCCGTCACATCCAACACTACTTCACCCTACAGCTCACACTTCTCTGCCAAATGTGCCGGTACAACAGTAGAGTGCGTTCCAAAGTTCCAAGCACTTCACATGGCGTCAACAGCGGTGATAACAGAGATAGAGAAGGACAGTATTAGAGTCATTGTAATTCGTTGTTAATGGATGTTTTATCACAGTAATGAACCTCAACCTTATACGTCATAAAGGCGATCTCATATCGTAATTTTTTTTATAAATTTGTTTTGTTTTTGATTATTTTAAATTATTTTAAATAAATATTTCTTCTGGGGAATTCAGAGCTCAATTCTTATAGTCCGCAAGTTTATATTGTGGATCAGAAAATAAAATAATTAGCTAAAAATGGAAAAGTTTTAAATTTTTATTCTTTTCGAAGCGTTTTGGGTCCGGCCCGATCCGGAGAGTCTGAAACTGGTGGGAAAGCCAGTTCAAAATGGGTGCATTCCTCGGTGGGGAGGGGGGAGGTTTCAGGGGGACGCTTTCAGGGGGATCCCCATCTCGAGGGGGGAGGCCGGCCCGAGGGGCCCGTGAATTTGGGGAGGGCATGAGACTAGGTTGACCCTGAACTGCACTTAGTTGGGACCAACTACGTCAAGGTTAGCAATCCATCGGTGAAGAAACCATCAAAGTTTTGGAATTTGTCTGAAAATTTTCAAAATCTCCTAAAATGTTCGTCCCAATGATCACTCAAAATTTGAAGTTGATAGGTCAAACGGTTCCATTTTCAATTTTCAATCTATCAGAGGATTTTGTAAAAAAAAATCCATCCGCAAACAATCTAGATGGTATTTACATGTGTGCACATTTTCAACTCGATCGGAGAAACGGTGTGACAGGAAAAAAAACATCAGTGCAAAAAGAGCGAAAAATACATAGGTAGAAAAGGGATGTCTAAAGTGAAAACTATCCGGCCTTACTGGGACTCGTACCCGTGACTTCACTTTCCGGGCGAGAGCTCTACCAACTGAGCTATCCGGACGGTCTGACATTAGGTAAAGGTATGAGAGAAATCCATTAACCCAATAAAGCATGTAGCATTTTTTCCTAGCACAAAAATCCAGTATTTCTTGTATCCAATTATTCTCCCGAAGATGAAGTGAATTTTGGAAATGAGCCCTACACAACCCTTCGGGACAAATAACAACTTTCCCCACCCCTGTCTAAAGAAAATGCATTCATTCATTTGAATCTAAAATAAGAAACCTCATTGTAAAAATCTGAATCTAAAATAAGAAACCTTGTAGTAAAAAGGACATTTTGTGTTTAAATATAGCCACCTTGTCACTATGCGGCTTACGTCTAGTAAAGGAACAGAATATTGATGTCGGGTCGCTGATGTGTGCTCTGATTGGCTAATGCATAAGGCGGAAGTAGCACAGGTCAAGGAGAACGTATGGTAAACATAGTTATTCAAATATTATGCCACTTGGAAGTATTTAATATAGGGCACTAGCCAAACTATCTCCCGCTAGGGTGCTGCCATCGGTTTTGTGACAAGTGTGAAGTAAGCTGTTCGTGCCACTCAGAATTAAAACTCGCGAAACTTTATTTTGACATGCGTAAGAAGATGTACTCACTGTTTAGATACATAAATTTTTTACTCTAGTATAATTAAATGTGTAAAAATAAGAAGATAGTGCAATATCTAAAGCAAATTCTATTTCAATCTGAAGCGACACCCTCTCAATTGTTTTAATTGGAAGTTACAAAATTCCATTAAGCAGTGAGTCATTTCAAGAGAGCACTGGAAACAAAAATAATTCTGTGATCTGTCATTATATGATCAAAATATCATTATTACACTATCATTTCTAATAATTATCCACTATTTCTTTAAATAACCAAATATCAACATTAATTCTTATAATATAACATAAAAATACGGACTGTGGCGTAAGAAATGCGTTGATTTGAAAAGCACAGCCTCGACGCTAGCGCCAAAGTGGCCGATCCCGTCGTCCTAGCTTGGCATCGCCCCATCCGATTAAATAAGTTAAACGTTGATTAACTGACAAGAACACAATTATTGTTAAGAGTTGCATCTTATAGGTATAATTAGTTTAATGTCATGGACGTCTCAGTTTTTATCTGCTTTTTAATGTATTTTTGTACCACATGAGAAAGGAATAGAATCCACATAAAAATGCTCAATTTCTTGGGATACGCGTTCACAAATTTTAAGTTAACAAAGACCACTTAAACAGAAAAAAATATCACAAACATACTTGTACACTGTACAAAATATACACACAAGCTGACAAATTAAGGGTTATAAAAGCCTCTTCCTAATAAATGGAGCCTTGTTGTGTGGATTCTCTCTCGAGTAATTCCGATGAAAACATAATATTCTCGTCTCGTTGCATAGCTTCCTAAATATTTAATGTTCCCAGTCCCACCTTTGCAAAAACTAGACCTACATTTCATACTGCATAAGTTGACAATATGGGACACAATTCAATAGAAAATGAGTTCCACAATTGAAGTCAGTTGCACAAGCATTTGACTATCAATACAGTCCGTCATTCACCTAAACCTATACCGAATCCATAATAATCAGTTTCGTAGCATCACAAAAACTTATATAAATTCACTTCCACCTGTTAATTGGGTTTGATAAAACTATGATATAACATGCAGCGAATGTGTCAATGATATTTGTGAGTATTTTATGAAAAATATCAATAATAAGGTCATTTCGTTTTCAGACTTACATCACTTCTCATCCAGTACTACAACTTTATTTTGTGGGTAGCGTATTGGGAAGAGCCTGCTTTTCCAATTAACTTTTAAATACATTCAACTAATATTGCTTAAACTCAATCAAGTCTTGGAAGATATATTGGAAGAAGTAGAAGTACTTTGCCAAGTCTGATTGATCGAGCAATCAAATTAAAAGATTTGCGACAGATTTGTTTACACTCAACTAAATCACTTGACAGTTAATCGCCAAGCAGCACTTACAATCTCAATCAATATTGAAGGATTGAAAATACTTCTAATCTTTTGATAATGAGCTTATCGATTACCGTGAAATATGTAGGTATATATTCTAAAGAAATGTTTGCATTTGTAATACATTTGCCGCTGTAAACATTGATTTACTACGCTTTCTTATCTGTTTATCAGAATTGGTCTTCTCCTTTAAATTTAATTAAACAACAAATTGATAATGTCTTCGTTGATCTTGAAAACGAATGCACGATTGAAGATTATAATTTAATTTAAAAAATTATAAATAAATAAATATAATTGAAAAAACAGTTTAAAAATATATACAAACAGATAAAAATTCCATATTTTAAGAATTATTCATATAAACTTGCAATGCGTGATCTTGTTTTGGTAAAAGACATCCCCATAAAAAACAATCCGTGCATAAAAAGCAGGCATGAAGAAAATAATCATTTTCATGGTTTTCTCAAGAAGTGAAGTTATTTTGTGTGGAATCTATCTAGTGGAGCGGTCGCTCCACGCCAGCCAAGTCGTACGGCGCGCACACTCTCATTTAAAAAGGCTGGAGCAACCCACTTTTACTGTAAGCATCAAAGTGGCATTTTCGGCCTACTGGATCTTAAAATTGGGAAATCTCACATTGTTACGAAATATCTTAATTTCGAGCTATGGCCCACCCCACCAAATATACCAAATTTGGAAACAATAGGTTTAGCCGTTTGCGAGTTAGAGGGCCGTGAAAACAGTGTTTTAGGGCGGTTTTCATAATAATAATAATAATAATAATAATAATCTCAGTAGTAGTAGTAGTAGTAGTAGTAGTCTCCTGGAATTCAAATCCGGTAAACAGGCCACAGCCTAAACGGCTTAACCGATTGATCTCACATTTTTACCACGTGTGCACTTTTGGCGTCTGATTTAACCTTCACCCCATGAATTTTTTGTGCCGCCATTTTGAAACCGGAAGTGACGTTATATTTCAACAACTTCTAAACCGATTGGAGCGAAAATAGCGCCAAACGATTCGGACGGTCAACTATATGGATTATCATTAGCAAGAGACTAAACATTATGTTAACGAAACCGGAAATGACGTCATGAAATTTGAAATACATCGATTGGCATTTCGGCAACAAAGGTTGATCCGATTATTTTGATATTTATGTATCGTATGTACTTCTGATATCTCTTTTGACTTGTTATAAAACCAACCGGAATCCGCCATTTTGAAACCGGAAGTGATATCATATCTCAAAAACGGCTAAACAGATTTGAACGAAACCAGCGCTAAACGATTTAGACGGTTAACTTTATGTTATATCGTCAGTAATATTTGCAGTTTCCTATTCCAAAACCGGAAATGACGTCACACATTTTTAAAATCTCACAAATTTACATTTTGATACAATAAATACTATTTGAGACAGCTTATAATAATATGTAATCATGTTTAAATTAAATTTCAAGGGGTCGGAGATTTCAGCCGCCATTTTGAAACCAGAAGTATGGTACGAATCTAGCGCTAAACGATTCGGAAGGACATCTCTATGGAATAGGAACAGTCAAACTAGAATTATCTTATTTATGAGCCCGGAAATGACGTCATTAAAAATTAAAAATTATTATACCTAATCCCCATTCTATAAAATGTATACATATTCAGAAAGCTTAAAAAGATACACATTAATTGTAGATATACATTCTAAGCAGTGCAGTAATTTCAGCAGCCATGTTGAAAACCGAAGTGTTGCCATGTCTCGGAACTGGGTTGACCGATTGGAATGAAACCTTTGCTATTCTTCATGAAAGACCATTTAAGCAAATTTATAGCAGATTTTCATTAGTAGTAACCAAATTGTAAATGGCGATTTTTTTT
Organism: Leuctra nigra; assembly: GCA_934045905.1. NCBI lineage: Eukaryota > Metazoa > Arthropoda > Insecta > Plecoptera > Leuctridae > Leuctra > Leuctra nigra. Next base: position 29,066,814 of record OW203766.1, read on the forward strand.
ACAGGATTTAGAAATTGTTCATTCGATTTAAATGTCACAAATTTTAATAATAAACTAAAAAAAGGAGTGATATCCCCATAAAAAACACTCCGTGTAAAAATACCAGCCAAGTCTCTACAACTAAAAAAAAAGCTATGAAATCTTAAAATTCTGCACTGAAAAGTAGTGATATCAAAAAATAAGCCAAGTCAAAACTTTATTTGAAAATCAAAAAAATACTTGGCGCATCGTTTTTTAGGGCATTATAGGTATATTATATGTAGGTATATTTTATATCTGGACTGTACTTCTAAATTATTTACATAGTATACGATGCGCCAAGTGTTTTTTTGATTTTCAAATAAAGTTTTGACTTGGCTTATTTTTTGATATCACTACTTTTCAGTGCAGAATTTTAAGATTTCATAGCTTTTTTTTTAGTTGTAGAGACTTGGCTGGTATTTTTACACGGAGTGTTTTTTATGGGGAATTCCTTTCCTCGTAGTAAGAGTCTTGTGTAATTTCATTTTATAATTATTTTTTGTTTTTTATGTTATTATTGTGGAGTTCAAGCACACGTAAATAATCATGTACGAGTATTCTCTGCTTGGTGGTCGAAAAGGTTTATTTGATCTTGGGTATGATGGTTAGGATTGTTTATCAATCAGACTGAGCATCTTGTTCTGCGGGTGGCGAAGTCTTCATTCAGTCGCTTCTCTTACTTCGACGTCCTCCACTCCCGATGCACTCCTGGCAACACGAAGTTATGTCGAAATCAATCATAGATATCCTAGTAACAATTTCACGATCAGCTAGGCTCGATTAATGTTCAGACTGAATTCAAAAATATGTACATTTTTATTAAGATTATTTTAATTCACCCCAGGATATTGTTCAACCTCATTGACATCGTGAGGAGTAAGGGTGTAGGGGTCGAGGGGGAAGGCGGTCGTGGCTTATTAATAGAGAACCTTCCCATCATTTGCCTCTCGCCTGACCTACTCAGGAACGACGACCTCGGGAATCGAGCTCGGGATCTCCGAGTGCAAGTTTAAAGCGTTCTACTCGTGAGCGTGTGACGATGCAGTTTGATTATTTTTAGCTTTAACTCCTGAAGTTAGGCCACAAGTATGGTTCCGTGTAACATTAGCTGCCTATATCTCAGGCGCCACGAAGTTAAGACTGAAAATCGCTATCACAATGAATCGGGTTCGATCCCCGTGCCCGAACTTTCAGACTGAGGATTTCCGTGGTTTCCCTCAGTCGAGAGGCGATTGCTTGGAAGGTTCCACTGTGCACCAAGATAAAAAAAATCGGCACAATATCAACTATCGACGAAAATACTTTGAGAATATGTTGCATGTCGGTTAGTTGGACTCCTGAACAGTTCGCGTGTCGATGAGTTGGAACTAACCCGTCAAGTGAAATGACTCCCAGCCGGTGCTTGGCCTTCTTCGGCGTCTCGGCGTCGCCGTCGTCGTTGGCCGGCGTCTCCGGGGCGTCCTCGGTTACGACGAAGCTGCCGAAGAGGTAGCGTCCGAGACCCCAGTTGGGCAGGTAGACGTTGACGAGGTACGCGATCATGCAGAAGGTGACGGGGAGGAGGGGGACGAACATGAGCAACGACACCGCCATGACTACGTCGAGAGGGTGGGACAAAACATTTCTCACGCTTAAGTAAATATTCGGCGCATGAGGAAAATATCGGGCACACTATCAAGTTTCCTTACTGCTTCCTCGATTATGACCGAATAGCAGAGAGGCAGTAGGTATACTAAGATCAAGTGACAGGAGCAGTCAATGAGAGAGCATTCTTTACTCCTATTGCATCAATACTTGATAGTGTGTCCAGTGTTTTACAGTAGGTACGAGATAGGTATTTTCTAATTTTCAAATATTAGTTGATCTTGCAATCTACTTCTGCCATAAAGAGTTTGATGTGTGTTCCTTGCGTCATATCACTTATTGAACGTTGTTGGTGAAGAAGGGTTACTTTCAACTTGTTCTCAAGTTTTATAGTATCTACCTACTATGTGTACGTACGTAATGTTTTATAGTCTTACCAAACCTTCGTTTTACTGGCACTACTTACTCTAAAAGCTTGGAGCAGGCTCTATAGGTGAATCCGGGAAATTCTGATAAGCAAGTCGGAAAGTCATAATGATTTGTAAAACCACGCAGCTAGAAGAATATAATAATTACTCCTTGAATTGACATGTCAAATTTTCGACAGTTCTTGACGATTGGCAAAAAATTTCACCACCAAAGGTCGATGGCAATGCCTGATATTTAAACGACTTTGACATAAGTTTCTGCAGTTCTTACCTATAGTTATTTATTTTCTACTGCTGAATTATTATAAAACTTGTTGATAGTGTATGACTAGAATTTGAATCAGATCGGTTCCGACTTGGAGCTGTCAAAAGATGTTGGTGACAGATGTTCTTGACCACTGTCCTGTGGACGACGTGATGTAAAATACACCCTCACCGCCTTCTAAATGCAGCTATTTCCAGCTATTTCAGATCCCGTTCAAGGAGACACACTCTCGTAAGTGATCTAGTGGTTCGCTCTTATAGGTACACGAAACTTGCAACCAATACTTCTCAAGTGTTTTTAAATTCCAAAGATCTCCCTGCTGAGCAAACTGGGGATGTTGCCCCCAAAAGCCCCCTTCCGGGTTTAGCCATTAATGTTCTATGCATTTGCTGATGTGAGACTTGAAGTGAAAAGAGAACCATTTATAGCCCTCCAGACTAACTTAAAAAGTTTTAAAAGTCCACCAGCGCTTTACGGGGAGCTGGGGGCTGCGTCCCCCTAGACCTGTCTCCCCCGGTTGCCCCCCCCCCCCCCCCCAGACGTTCTTCTACATGTACGAACCCTGTACAGTATCGCAAACAACTGGGAACTTTCTTCCTCCAAGCAAGAATGGGAAGTGAATGTTCTAGTCTTGGATGGTGTTTTCATTATGTTATTCCATGCTACTGCCATGTATAGAACCATGCGAGCTTCCCATGCTCTATACCAGCAAAACAAACTTTTAGTTTTAAAGGTATGTATACTTGTACATTTTCAGTGAACTTTGAAACTTCATCAAATTCTGTAAATGAGCATCTGACATTTTATAAAGTTCCGTAGCGAAATGCACCGCTGCTATAGGTAGGTAGGCTTCTCGCACACGAAGTCTCAGCAAGACTGGAGGGCAAATGTTTCTGGCTAGAAATAACACGCAAACGCTTTTCTCAGATGAGTGCTGGGGACCGCTGTAGAAACTGACGCCTGCGTCAAATTTTCACAAAAAGCGGACATCTCCCCAAGGTTTATTATTTACTCCACTATTATGCAAGTTTGGGGGGTAGTACCACAGTACTGATACACAATTTCTGAATATCTATTTAAAAAATTTAAAAAGTATTCAAAGAAAAAAGTTTTACTTTTTTGTAAGTTTCACTTTTTTTATTTTTTTACTTTTAAAACAAAGTTTTACTTTTGAAAAGTAAATCTTTTTCCTTTTACCTTACATTGGATCTAGCATCAAAATGCAATATAGATATTGCATGGAATCGATTTCAGCAAGATTGGAAGTCCAAGAAAAGTGCCCCCGGTAACTCTTGTAATGGCCGTCTCCAACACTGTGGCACGGTTAATTTGTCGCGGTCTCCTACAGCTTGTGTCACGATGTCACATGTTGTCACCGTGTCACGTGACCAAGCCAAGATGGCTGACCTCGTTAGATATATTGACACTGTGTCAATGGCTCCAGTTGCAATCTCCGATATAGGTCAGTGCAAAAGGAGGAGTATCGAGTGAATAATGTTTGCGGGACGATGGAATGGAAGGAAATGTTCAGCACCAGGGCTTATTGGCGTTATACGCAAGTGTAAATTAAATCCAGTGTCTTTAATCTTTTTGGCGCTGGGGGTGAGGGGTGGGGGGGGGGGTAAGTGTATTGCAATGCATGCTGGTAGATGACTGTGTGACTGAATGAATTAGTATCTTTGGACATCACTCGGACCTTTGCCAGTGGCGGTAGAAGGGGGGGGGGGGGGGGGGGGGGTTATAAAAATAAATATTTCCAATACAGTGTTATAACAGAAATCACGAGGAAGGTACTGACTGTCTAGAAAACCGATGAGATTTGCTCCAGGGAGTTTTATGTGATGATTAGGTATAACACATAGTAATAAATCTGAAATCAGAATGCTGCTATGTGTCCACTTTTTAGGATAAAAGTGATTGAAATGATGTATAAAATAGGGATATTGAGATCAAGCTAAGTGTTCCAAAGTTCAGTTTGAAATGTGACGGAAGTGTGTTGTTCAGATGAAATTGAAATGCGTAATTGCAGTAATATTGAAGGTATAGGTATACAATTTTATTTGCTCTAACACAATAAATTAATTATCGGGCAATTTCAGAAGTTGAATTAAAGTAACGGGCATCGTACAGAAGTAAAAAGTTTCTACGTACTTTATTTTTACTGACTCTTATTTTTATTATGTCATCATAAAGCACATTAAAATTAATCAATAAGAATTCAGCACAACTGTATTGTGCCATTTATCATTTAAAATAAATAACATTCATCAATCGATCAGAATTATGTACCTGTCATGTGTAATTAATTACTTAGATCTTAGCAAGGAACAATCTCTTTAATTACACAAGAGAGTTAATTGACACTAATTATAGGTTTCCAGCAGTTAATTGCTCAAGTATCGTTTCGCACGATATTGATCAGTAAATTAAATGCAAGTGTTTAATGTCTAGTTATTTACAGCGAGATGATGTTATAATTGGGTTAAGTGCAAATGCGACTTTAATTGCTAAAACAATGTCATCTTTTTTTATTCTCGTTTAACGTCGTACTGATCTGCAACTAGGCTAATGTCAGAGGTAGGTTTAACGATTATGATGATGATGATTGATAATGAATAGTTATGGATGGACGGTGGGAAAGAGACGATCGTGGTCTAGTAGGGAACCTTCCCATCATTTGACTCTCGACTGTGGGAAACTCTTTCCCGCGGGAAACGAACCTGAGACATCCAGAGTAGAAATCCAGAGCTTGAAAGTCTGAGCCAACTTGCTTCGTCTACAATATCACGTGTTTCATTGTTTTCTTACATTTTCTTCATTATTCTGCATTCTACGATACGTAAATAATGCATTACCTAAGTATTTGCAATTTGTTACCGGTATTGGAAGTATAGACGAGTTATTTGTAAATTGTAATTCATGTATATACCTAATAAATCACAGACGAAGTACTTGATTCTAATAACTCACAATCTGAAGCAATACGACAGCCTCAAGTAAACAGTTAGTAAGTACACGCTTACTTTATGCTATTATTGATTCAAAACATTGCCTAAGTGTGTACAAAATACAGTATCTACATAATAATACTCGTTGTAAGGATATATATAGATCTTGACCTACGTATACAATCAGTAAGGGAGAAAAGTTTTCACCCTTTTACGGATTGTGAATCGCTGCCCCAACATTCGCACACCACTAATGCGCATTAGAGCGGCAAACACCACAAATTACGGAGTATGGACCCAGTAGTTAATAAAACCAGCATAATAATTAAAAACATATTGACATCGTTAAAAACAATACATAAAATTTAATAAATATACAAAACATTATTACATCAATTAAATTTGAGCATTGAGGGAGAAAATGCAGCCGGGGCAGTGCCCCACGTGCCCTTATGGACGAGCCGCCACTGGTGAAAACCGTGTGTAATCTATGTCTATTCTCACCCCTATGAACTCACTCACCTGGCAGACATCGGCGATCCTCACCGTAAGGGTGAAAACCGTGTGTAATCTATGTCTATTCTCACCCCTATGAACTCACTCACCTGGCAGACATCGGCGATCCTCACCGTAAGGGTGAAAACCGTGTGTAATCTATGTCTGTTCTCACCCCTATGAACTCACTCACCTGGTAGACATCGGCGATCCTCACCGTAAGGGTGAAAACCGTGTGTAATGTAATCTATGTCTATTCTCACCCCTATGAACTCACTCACCTGGTAGACATCGGCGATCCTCACCGTAAGGGTGAAAACCGTGTGTAATGTAATCTATGTCTGTTCTCACCCCTATGAACTCACTCACCTGGCAGACATCGGCGATCCTCACCGTAAGGGTGAAAACCGCGTGTAATCTATGTCTATTCTCACCCCTATGAACTCACTCACCTGGAAGACATCGGCGATCCTCACCGTAAGGGTAAAAACCGTGTGTAATCTATGTCTATTCTCACCCCTATGAACTCACTCACCTGGTAGACATCGGCGATCCTCACCGTAAGGGTGAAAACCGTGTGTTATCTATGTCTATCTCACCCCTATGAACTCACTCACCTAGCAGGCATCGGCGATCCTCACCGTAAGGGTGAAAACCGTGTGTAATGTAATCTATGTCTATTCTCACCCCTATGAACTCACTCACCTGGAAGACATCAGCGATCCTCACCGTAAGGGTAAAAACCGTGTGTAATCTATGTCTATCTCACCCCTATGAACTCACTCACCTGGTAGACATCGGCGATCCTCACCGTAAGGGTGAAAACCGCGTGTAATCTATGTCTATTCTCACCCCTATGAACTCACTCACCTGGCAGACATCGGCGATCCTCACCGTAAGGGTGAAAACCGCGTGTAATCTATGTCTATTCTCACCCCTATGAACTTACTCACCTGGAAGACATCGGCGATCCTCACCGTAAGGGTGAAAACCGTGTGTAATCTATGTCTATCTGACCCCTATGAACTCACTCACCTGGTAGACATCGGCGATCCTCACCGTAAGGGTGAAAACCGTGTGTAATCTTTGTCTATCTCACCCCTATGAACTCACTCACCTGGTAGACATCGGCGATCCTCACCGTTAGGGTGAAAACCGTGTGTAATCTATGTCTATTCTCACCCCTATGAACTCACTCACCTGGTAGACATCGGCGATCCTCACCGTAAGGGTGAAAACCGTGTGTAATCTATGTCTATTCTCACCCCTATGAACTCACTCACCTGGTAGACATCGGCGATCCTCACCGTAAGGGTGAAAACCGCGTGTAATGTAATCTATGTCTGTTCTCACCCCTATGAACTCACTCACCTGGTAGACATCGGCGATCCTCACCGTAAGGGTGAAAACCGTGTGTAATCTATGTCTGTTCTCACCCCTATGAACTCACTCACCTGGCAGACATCGGCGATCCTCACCGTAAGGGTGAAAACCGTGTGTAATGTAATCTATGTCTGTTCTCACCCCTATGAACTCACTCACCTGGAAGACATCGGCGATCCTCACCGTAAGGGTGAAAACCGTGTGTAATGTAATCTATGTCTGTTCTCACCCCTATGAACTCACTCACCTGGCAGACATCGGCGATCCTCACCGTAAGGGTGAAAACCGTGTGTAACCTATGTCTGTTCTCACCCCTATGAACTCACTCACCTGGAAGACATCGGCGATCCTCACCGTAAGGGTGAAAACCGTGTGTAATCTATGTCTATTCTCACCCCTATGAACTCACTCACCTGGCAGTCATCGGCGATCCTCACCGTAAGGGTGAAAACCATGTGTAATGTAATCTATGTCTGTTCTCACCCCTATGAACTCACTCACCTGGTAGACATCGGCGATCCTCACCGTAAGGGTGAAAACCGTGTGTAATGTAATCTATGTCTGTTCTCACCCCTATGAACTCACTCACCTGGTAGACATCGGCGATCCTCACCGTAAGGGTGAAAACCGCGTGTAATCTATGTCTATTCTCACCCCTATGAACTCACTCACGTGGTAGACATCGGCGATCCTCACCGTAAGGGTGAAAACCGTGTGTAATGTAATCTATGTCTATTCTCACCCCTATGAACTCACTCACCTGGAAGACATCAGCGATCCTCACCGTAAGGGTGAAAACCGTGTGTATGTAATCTATGTCTGTTCTCACCCCTATGAACTCACTCACCTAGCAGACATCGGCGATCCTCACCGTAAGGGTGAAAACCGTGTGTAATCTATGTCTGTTCTCACCCCTATGAACTCACTCACCTAGCAGACATCGGCGATCCTCACCGTAAGGGTGAAAACCGTGTGTAATCTATGTCTATTCTCACCCCTATGAACTCACTCACCTGGAAGACATCGGCGATCCTCACCGTAAGGTTGAAAACCGTGTGTATGTAATCTATGTCTGTTCTCACCCCTATGAACTCACTCACCTGGCAGACATCGGCGATCCTCACCGTAAGGGTGAAAACCGTGTGTAATCTATGTCTATTCTCACCCCTATGAACTCACTCACCTGGAAGACATCGGCGATCCTCACCGTAAGGGTGAAAACCGTGTGTATGTAATCTATGTCTGTTCTCACCCCTATGAACTCACTCACCTGGAAGACATCGGCGATCCTCACCGTAAGGGTGAAAACCGTGTGTATGTAATCTATGTCTGTTCTCACCCCTATGAACTCACTCACCTGGAAGACATCGGCGATCCTCACCGTAAGGGTGAAAACCGTGTGTAATCTATGTCTGTTCTCACCCCTATGAACTCACTCACCTGGAAGACATCGGCGATCCTCACCGTAAGGGTGAAAACCGTGTGTATGTAATCTATGTCTGTTCTCACCCCTATGAACTCACTCACCTGGAAGACATCGGCGATCCTCACCGTAAGGGTGAAAACCGTGTGTAATCTATGTCTGTTCTCACCCCTATGAACTTACTCACCTGGAAGACATCGGCGATCCTCACCGTAAGGGTGAAAACCGTGTGTAATCTATGTCTGTTCTCACCCCTATGAACTCACTCACCTGGAAGACATCGGCGATCCTCACCGTAAGGGTGAAAACCGTGTGTAATCTATGTCTATTCTCACCCCTATGAACTCACTCACCTAGCAGACATCGGCGATCCTCACCGTAAGGGTGAAAACCGTGTGTAATCTATGTCTGTTCTCACCCCTATGAACTCACTCACCTGGAAGACATCGGCGATCCTCACCGTAAGGGTGAAAACCGTGTGTAATCTATGTCTGTTCTCACCCCTATGAACTCACTCACCTGGAAGACATCGGCGATCCTCACCGTAAGGGTGAAAACCGCGTGTAATCTATGTCTGTTCTCACCCCTATGAACTCACTCACCTGGAAGACATCGGCGATCCTCACCGTAAGGGTGAAAACCGTGTGTAATCTATGTCTGTTCTCACCCCTATGAACTCACTCACCTGGAAGACATCGGCGATCCTCACCGTAAGGGTGAAAACCGTGTGTAATCTATGTCTGTTCTCACCCCTATGAACTCACTCACCTGGAAGACATCGGCGATCCTCACAGCACTGGCTGGACACCGGTGTGGGCATACGATGCCTGTCGATGAGGTAGACATTTGTGTGCTTCGCCGGTGCCGCTGCATAGAACTCACAGTTGTGTTGTTTGTAAGTGCCAAGTGGTGGCTCCATCGTGCACTGATATCTGCTTGACAACATTCACACACACACACGATATCAACTCGTCCGGTCCGCTAATCTTTGGTTCGTTGAAGGCTTTCCGGGTTTCACCAACCACGTAATACGTTAATTAAACTGTGTACATTAGGTATTGATTTTAATTAATTTTAGAATCATAGTAATACTTTCATTAAAAATATTTAACCACGCATATAGTTTACGAATATTGGATTTCTCTTGAAATATGTAAATAATAATAAACTAATTCAAGCATGATTTGTTTATTTGATAATTTCGAGGATAATTTGGTAAATTGCGAACACTGCCCTTAAATTTCAAGAAAAAAAATTTACACGAACTGGATGACACGTATAATTTTAAAATCACTGAATGAAAACTATAGTTTAAAAAAAATTGTATCAAAAAAAGGAATGTTTCCGAAAATAGTTATAATAATTCGCCCCTATTATTGGCAGCAAGATGGCGTAAAATCTAGGTGAAATCAACAAACCACAATCAAACACGACTATTCTTGAACTAAGTTCGCAGTAAACTGACTCCAGTTCCAGTTCTACATCCGCTCAAGTTATTAATTAATGAATGCAGTGTTTGTTGAAGTGTTCCGTGTTTCTTTGTTATCTCATCTGTGAAGTTTCGTTACAATTAGACCGTATTTTAATGCAGTTACAGTTATTCTGTATGTTGAATGATCATATCGACATGGACTGTGTTTTGACATTATCATGTTATATGATTCAAACATGGGAATTACAAATATTTGAATTTATTAAAATTATCTAGACCACGAATCTCAAGTTCGATTTATACAGTTTGTTTGTCGTATTACTGACTATGTACAGTGTAATTCTTGACGTGCGCAAGAGGTTTCTTCAAACGCCGATAAAATATTATAGAAACGTACAATTTTAAAATGTATTAGAGACTTTCCAACTTCGAGCGTAAAATTCTAAATTTTGATGTTTAGAAACTTAAAAGGTACCTACTTAATTTATTCGGACCATATTTTGGTAATATTTTGGTTTTCAATAGTTAACGATCATATTCCAAAAATCATGGACACAACTATTGTCATTTCTCACGCCGTTTGGGTGGAACATCTCTCAAATTATAAACAAATGTACAAATCCACGATTTTAAGTTAAAGTACGGTTTGTAGGATTTTAACATGTTTTTAAATTTTAGAATTCAAAATACCACTTCTCGTAAAGTATGTTCTTTTTTTACCGTCAAAAACTTTTTAACAATTCAGCGATTAAATTGATTCAATGATTGTTTCGCAACTCTTAATTATGGGTAAATGTAAGATGGGAACAAACTTGTCAAAAACTGTTGACCAAACAAATTATCTCAATTATTTCTTGTTATCAAAATAAAATCATCTTAAGCCTCATTTACACTGTGCAACTTCTTGTACAACTTCTGTACCACACTTCTGTGTCACACTTCTTGAATGGAAATTAGAACATGTTTTAAGTTCTGCGACAGAAAGAATTGCATCGTGTAAATACAAAATTGTATGAAAAATGGGAATGTGACACAGAAGTTGTTCAAGAAATTGCACCGTGTAAATGGGGCTTAACAGTATTTTAAAAGAAAACAAATCTAAACGATATCTTGCAGATTTTCTCCGATGATATCAAATAACAATCTATAAAACGATTTCCGTGAAATCTTCACAGTTTCAACTAACGCAACAAAAATGCCACCGTCTTCCTGCAAATATTGAAAGTAAGTAACTAAGAAAATCGCAATAGTCACCAAGAACAACCTGCATACCTAATTAAATCCTCAACAATATGTCACAAGTTGCTTCCTCTTCAAAGCAAGCGCAATAACTGATGCGATACATTCTCAAGGCAAGATTGCAGTGCAGTCAGAATTGATCATCATCCAACAATAATAGTAATTGTCATTAGCTGAAACTAGTAGCTATGCTAGTAGGCGGAAGACGTGTTTGATAGGTCAACATTCTCACGACAATTATCAATCAACTTGTCGTCTTCCAACTGACGCAAGGGATGCTGGTCAGCTATGCTTCCGTTAACGATTTACACGACCACATTTATTGAACAACTTCTGTGACAAAGTTTTTTTTCACACAATGTTGCATTTACACGAGTGAATACACGTTACACGTTTGGCCGTGTAAATCGGGCTTTAGATATTAAATACTATTGAATTAAATATGTGAGGTAACTGTTCCATCAATCTGCGGGGGTTCTATGCGTTATGGGAACCTCCACGGGAGAGTGTCCATCATTTTTTTCTATTGTTGAAAATATTTGTATGATTCTGCATTTTGTACTTTTAATTATGTAATAGTTATGCTATGCTACTTATGACAGTAGGTACTCAAAATATTTAATATATCATTCTTGACATTAAAAAAGCATTTCTATTTTAAATTTTTTGAAAAAGAGTTTTTATACTAGGTAAGTACCAACCTATTATTTTTTATACGTATTTAATATATTGTTATAACTTTAGTATTAGCTACTTCTGACTAGGGACTGGAACCGGAACCGGAACACATATAATATTTTTAGGTGGAACCGGAATCAAAACGTTCCGGAACATTAATTGGGTTCCATAAGGGTTCTTTAAACGATTAATTTCATTGAATTTTTACTTCATTTCCTTTCAAATCTGAAATTATTTACTACCATTCACAATTTTTCAAATAAATGATCATTGAGTCAAATTAATATTAGACATTCTGAGCATGTAAGTTCACAAAAGTCTATTTAAAAAAATTGAATTATTGTCTGAATTTGATGGAACCGATTGGAACCCTTATGGAACCGGAACCGATATTCATTTGGGTTCCAGTCCCTGCTTCTGACAATCTTCAAAATATCAAATATATTATAGTCTTGGTGCTATAAAAAAATATTTTAACATTGTAAAATATTGCAACATTGTAGTCACAATTCTCTTCAATTGATAACAAAAGCTTAACTAAATTTTGTCGTACAGTGTTTTTGAAGGTTCCATTGCATTCGGAAGCGTTTCTGAGCTAGTAAAATATAACATTAGCTGATACATGGATCAGAGGAGAAATGTGTTTTGTAATTCTCATGTTTAAATAGCGGCGTCTTTTTTGTCACAAGAGTAAGACTAACAATTTATCACCAATTTTCAATTAAATCGTGTCGTGTCATATTTCAGTAAAGTTGGTTAAATTATGATTGCAGGAATGCATTGGTACCAATTTTAAAATATAATAGGGAACTCTCTCTACTTGTACAATGGATTAAAAACGTGAAATACTGAAAGTAGGTAGGTCCTATATGTCAAGGATGTTGACAAAGAAAAAAATATTATTGTGGGATGAATAGTTTAAGTTTTCAAGTAATTATAGTTAGTACCTACAGAAAGATTGATAGAAATCTCCGAATTTTAAAATTATTTCACCTTGTTTTGAAACAGTAATACTATCGGCATTGACGTCATGGGCATGAGCATTGCCATGGCAACAAAGTATTCACCATGGTAACACATTGTTGTGGACTTAGAAATGAAATCACCTGGCTCACATACGTCACACATAGATTTTCCCGCCAAAATGGCACATAAAATTTAAATTTAATATTTTATGGATGAAAATGTTAATTTTTTAGGTTGAATGTGTATTTGTCATTATTTTTTGTGGTGATATTTACAAATTTAGAATATATTTTTTTAAGGAGAGGAAACAACAGCGTATTTCTTTCAATTACCTATGCGCTCCAAATGTCACAAGACCATAAAGTCTTCTGACCATCTGAAGTGGATCGGATCCAATTTACCAACAAATAATGTCGTCCATTTATTTGTTCAGAGAAAGATCGGTTTAAAAAGTGTGAAATCACGTAGAAACGCTCCAAATTCATTCTTGAAATTCAAAATTTTCCCGGGGCTGTGCGCCCCGGACCCGCATTGTGCTGGGGGGCCCTCCCCCCAGACCCCCCATTGTTTCCTTTAGCAATCGTGTTTCCCACACACATAGTCATTTATTGTATTATTTTCTCCCTTACAATTTAGTACCTAACTTACCTAGATCCTAAGCAAAGTGTGCCCCCCCCTGAGAAAATAGACTTCCGACGCCACTGCATAAACATGGATGTTTCCAGCATTTTAGGGTGAAACGGAAACCCGACCTTCTTGAAAACTAAAATGAGAGGGGTTATTAGAAATAAAACATCGTGAAAATAAATTTATATTTATATTGTTTTATTTAATATGTATTTGATAATAAATTGTCATTATTTCAACTTTACTTCATCTAATTTGCATAAAATATGTTGATAACAATTTTTGTTTTAAATATTATTCGCCAACGCATTATGAAGTATGAATTGAACATTTTATAAGTTACCTAACCACTTCGTACACATTAAATTTCTTTCCTTACAAAAGGGTGTATTTAATTCCTATAAACCTCAATTCCTCAATGTCTTGTCAGTCAAATGCATATCAGCAAAAATATTTTAAATATCTTGTGGGTATCTATCTAAATAGTAAAATATGTCTATTACCTATATCTGGTGTCTTTCCCTCATTAAAGATTGATCCTCGTTCCTGAGGCGAAGTAAATTATAAATTCAATTAATTTACATGAAACATGAATAAAAATGGATCACTCATGACATGATCATGAGGGTAGGTTATTCTATGCGGGTACCATAGGTACCTACATCACAGATTGTTTGGCTATTTTTTCTGTATGGTGTATGTGTACATTTTTGACATTAAAGTAAGGTTTCCAATGGCGGAATTTCGCCGCGTTGCGGGAGAAATTCCGCAAAATGGCCGACTTTGACCAATCACAGGCCAGAACCCATCGGCGAAGTCGCCGCCGAGAAAGTTGAGTCTACTCCAACTTCAGCGGGACGAAATTTGTTCCGCGCACCGGAAGCTGGTAGTTTTCTCACGATACCGCCAGGTTCGTGGTGTTATAGTTTCCGTTTTTCAGTCGACTTTCGATATCGATATCGATATAAATCCAATATGTTGTCTGCCGTCAGGTAGTGACATGTGTTGGCAAGTTTATATTTGTTTATTAATCAAATATGTTCTAATCATGGAATATGGTCCAGAATATTTTATTGAAGTGGTCATGGACAATCCTTGTCTTTACGATTTTAAGATCTCGATCTCGATAGATCGACTTATTTCAGCGCTTCCTAATTTGGCCGCTAGGTACCACTACAAACTAGGCGGAGAAATATTCGCGCTTGGAAACGGGATACTTCCGCGGAACAAATCCGTCGCGAAATATTTCCCGCAACGCGGCGAAATTCCGCCCTTGGAAACCTTACTTAAGACACTTATTAGAATAGGCTCAATGGTGTAAATAATAAAATACAAATGGTCTAAAATAATAATTTGTACGTATTTAACATCATGTGTTGGTGAGAGTGACAACATGTAGGACACTGAAATAAAGATGAGGTACTTGCATCTTTATTTGTCAAATTTTAATTACTAGTAGGTATATAAGTAGTAATTACCTTCACAATAGCAAAACTTAAATTAAAAAAGTTAATTTTTGAAATTAAATGTGTTTGTTTGTGATAGGAAAATTTAAATTAATTTTCTCCGTTGTCTTGATCTTTCTTGGCAATGCTTCTGTTTTTATTAACTCTTCTTAAAATATTACTAACTGCACAAACACATTCTTGCCGACTAATGTATACAAACATTGGTCTGATTAAAAACAACTGTTACGTAGGTAGGTAGTTGTACTCTGCTTTATCGGATGAACAATCGGCAGCTAAGTCGGGCATTGTGTTGTGGCCTTGAGAATAAGTGACGGTTGCAATTCACACTCAAAAACATCAGCAGAGGCTACTGCCACGTAAGTCTCCCTTATTGGGTAGATTGTGATAAAATTCTATACAGAAATTGACCTTCAACTTTAAAGTTCAGATTATCTCTCTTAGCTCCTTGATGAATTGATGCTAGATATTTTCCATCAGCATCATCCACAAAGCTCCGATCAAGATCCATTATCGTCAATTGCGGGCAGTTCTCATAGAACCCTCGAAACACTTTTTCCGACAGTCTGCAAGCCCTTTTGATGTGCAATCGGCTGAGATTTGGCATATGGGTTGTGTCAATTAGCTCCATCAGAGACCCACTTATAAATAAATTTTTCGATTTGCAGTGTGGCACAATATCGAGAGATGTAAGGTTGGTTGAATTCAGAGGCAGCATTTTTGAGAGTCTATACAAGTCCGATGGATTAATTGTTGCAAGTTTACAGTATTCTAGTTTAGTCAATGTTGTCAAGTCTTTGACACTGTTCCAGTTGTCTGCATGTTCGAGGGAAGTTGGGACATGAATTGTTAAATGAGTTAAGTTTGAGCAGAATATTGCAATAGCTTGAATAATGCCGTGTGGAAAAATTTTGCGGCACATGATTTTCAACTTCCGAAGGAATCGTCCTTTGGTTTTAAAGAAATTCTTCATAGCAACTTCTGTGGTTTCTACATTACTTGTAAAACTGATTGAGATGTCTTGTATTTCTAATGAACTTGACGCCAAAGCATCAAATATGAACTTGCTGTCATAATTCCATTTACATACGTCTATATTGAGACTTTGAAGATGGGGACACAGTGCAACAATGTTGTTGATGTGGAGATCAGAGCATTTGATTTCGGTGGCATCGCGCAGTTCCAGGTTACCGACGTTTTCCATAGACGCAAGAACTTCACCCATGTGAAAGTAGCTGTAATGTTCGAGATGAGGAAATTGTTCCAATGCCAACTTTGCCTGAAAAATGAAAAGCAATGAGATAATTTAAATAAGTAGTATAGTTACCTACTACCTACACATAATAGTAGGTACTTAAGTTATTTAAAAACTAAAAGTTACTTACAGCAAAATGTTGTTCATTTAAAGAATCGGGTTCCTTATCGACAACTGGGCCAAAGTGACTTGTCGTGTAGATAATGGACCGCATTTCTTTACAACCAGCCAAGCTTAAGATATCGTCGCACATACGATTTGATACTATTTTTAAGTTTTCAAGCTTACTACACACTTTGCCAACCATGGAAAACAACCACTTCGTACTAGATTTATCACTAAAGTAATTTTTGGATAAATCTAATTCCACAACATTTCTTAATTCAAGGAAATGAGGACTCCAAGAAGAGATTACTTGTGTATAATATCCATCTCGAAAGATCATTTTTCTCGACTTTTCGTGAACGAAAATAAAATACATGATTTCGTAAACTCCACTGGAAACAGACCTCGGATTTAACGAGGAAGCAAAACATTTCACAGCATTAAATAATAAATCCCAGAGAAGAGGAGGTAATGTTTTGAGAAGATATCCTTGCACCGTGTAAATGTCTGCAATGTCAAGAGTGTGGTTATAAATTGCAGACCGAATGTATTCGGATTTACTGTTCATATTCACTGCCGATGAATAAATCATTGCAACTGTAGTCTTCATTGACAGAGACATTAAACTTTGATGTTGCTCTTGCTTGTACGGAGGCATGGTAAGTTGAAAGAAAATGAAAATACAGCACAAACAAAACGACCAAAAGTATTCAAAGTTTCAAACGTCAAAAACGCACGCCTTTAAAAACTACTACTTGTATGAGGTAAGCAACGCTCCAACCAATCAATACCAACCTTTGCAAGTGATGGTTTTTGTTTGCAAATGTTGGCTGTTTTCTTATCATCTCTGGGGCCGTGGCCACGTCTATGTGTTTATGAGGTTTCATTTGACGTGTAGAAATTTTAGCAGTTTCCTCAAAAAATTAGTATATTTTAATCGTAACTATGGTAAGTTGCAATATAAACTATTTTTACATTATTTATACTTTCATTTTCGGGTCATGTGGAGTTTATGTGCCTAAACCGGTTGCAGCCTAGTTGGATGACAGAACACTCTAACCTAACACGTCAAATTTTCCTTCTGGGAATGAATTGAATTTAATTGTTGGTATTATTTTCAGCCTCTTCGGTTAGACATTAAAAGAAAGCTAACGGCACGCTCAGATCGAGTAAAATGTGTTGATCTACATCCAACGGAGCCATGGATGCTCGCCTCTTTATACAATGGAAATGTTCACGTATGGAATCACGAGAGCCAACAACTCGTCAAGTCTTTTGAGGTAAGTAAAGAATGTTTTTTAGTAGTAAATCATTTGTATACAGTAGATAAATTCACTTAGCCCTCACATTGACTATTGTTACCTACTTCATTTCAGGTGTGCGATCTACCAGTTCGTGCAGCAAAGTTTGTGCCTCGAAAGAACTGGATTGTGACTGGTTCCGATGACATGCAAGTTCGTGTATTTAACTACAACACCTTGGAACGAGCTCACGCTTTCGAGGCTCACTCAGATTACGTCCGATGCATCACTGTTCATCCAACCCAACCCTACTTGCTAACAAGTAGTGGTAAGTCAATTGTATTACGTAATTTAGATCCACACATCATTATTGATTGTTAGCTGAGGAAATATGATTCTAATTCAGAATCACCCTTGTGTCTCAAACCAAAGCCATGGCAATGAAACATCTCTTTTGAGCATTTTTTATCTAGGCTCTACCAACTGTGCTTAAAAGAGTTGCATTCACAAGTAGACAAGATGTCAGTATAAAATTTAAACACCACACCATGTGATAATCATATTCCGACAGATTCTAGTAGACCCTATGAACGTCCATCGATTAATCTTGATATTCTTTTGAGCATGAGGGTGTACAAATCATTGGATGTTCTGTGACTTCCCATTAAAGAAAATTATGAATCTATTCACCCCTTCATTATTTCTTCGTATGGAGTCAATCTAGTCCAGGGGTCTTGTCATCTTAAAATGTTAATCTCTGCGTTGTGTAGACGACATGCTGATCAAGCTGTGGAACTGGGAGAAGCAATGGTCGTGTCAGCAAGTGTTCGAAGGCCACACCCACTACGTGATGCAGATCGTCGTCAACCCGAAGGACAACAACACCTTCGCCAGCGCCTCGCTCGATCGCACGGTGAAGGTCTGGCAGCTCGGGTCGTCGACGCCCAACTTCACGCTCGAGGGTCACGAGAAGGGAGTCAACTGCGTGGATTATTACCACGGCGGCGACAAGCCGTATCTCATATCTGGCGCAGACGACAGACTTGTGAAGATCTGGGACTATCAGAATAAGACTTGTGTACAGACGTTGGAAGGTGAGTGAACTTCCTTTCCATAATTTGCAACTTTTTTAAAATAAATATTCCAAAAGCCACTTATTTATGACTTTTGTCAGCTGTTTTTAATTATTTTCTTGCTATCTTTGATTCAATTGCAATACAGTTGCTGTTGCTTTATAAATCTAAAAAATATTGCAGTTTTCCGATCTTTTTAGAAGGCAATTGAGTGCACTTCAGGTCTACATCTGCAGCGCGATTGTGTAAGCTTCACTTCCGAGTTAGACAAGCATCGTCTAATCTCGTCCATCGTCCATCTCCTAGATGCTGAGTGTGTCCTTTAGAGATGGAGTCCGTCTAACTCTGGCTAGAGGTGTGGTACTCCATTTCTAAAGTGAGTTACATACTCAGCATCAAGGAGATGGACGATGGACGAGATTAGACGATGCTCGTCTAGCTCCGAAGTGAAGCTTACACAATCGCGCTGCAGATGTGTATTATTGATTCATTTTAAAAGCTATTTTAAAATATAACATTTTTATTTATTGAGCAACCCCATAGAGCAAATGCAATGTAGATAGATGCCATTGATTCATTTAGGTAACATTTTTCTATCTATCTCTGCAACTGAATCAACTTATTAACGTTGATGATGCTTGCAGGCCATGCGCAGAACATCTCGGCAGTGTGTTTCCATCCTGAGCTGCCTATCGTGCTGACCGGAAGCGAGGACGGCACGGTGCGCATCTGGCATGCCGGCACGTACCGGCTGGAGTCCTCGCTCAACTACGGGCTGGAGCGCGTGTGGACAGTCGCGTGCATGCGCGGCTCCAACAATGTAGCTCTTGGGTGAGAGACGCTACATTTCATTTCAATCTAGTACGGATAGTACTACTGATAATACAAAATAAAGAGCAGTGTGTAGATAGATGTTACTTTCCCAAACCTTACCTTACAGGTTATGCACAATGTAGGTTGAACTTTTTAGATTTACTTCGATAGAATATTTGAAATCTGTGTAGAAATTGCCCTTGTCCGAACTAGCCTGAATATTTGCAATTCTACATGAATAGTATGTGCAACCCCAACCCTTGTAATTTTTTAAGGATACCTAGGTACATGACTAAAAAAAGTAAAATCCTGAGAAAATTTAGAAAAAATAATAATCCACTTCACGAGTATGAAGAGATCCGAGATGGAGTTCTATGATTTATTTGTTGAAACCTAGCATCAGAAAAGAAACTAGACCTTCCTCTCGTGGAGTGGATAGTATACATAATTCTAAAATATAATTACACTGCATTTCACAAGGAGCTGTCCGCCAGACGTGGCCCCTAATGTTGCAAATAACCGTTTTTTGTCCATCCCTAAGTCGCTGTGTGCGATCGCGCGGTCTTCTGAGACCATCCCTCTCTCTCGGACAAGGGGTATTCAAAATATCTTACCGGACAGCTAAATGTGAAACGCAGTGTTGTAACTGCCTTTTCAGTTTTCGTTGCTCTTAGACCTTATTATTATGGCCTGTTTGGCATATTCAGATCCCAAAATCCACACACAAACATTACATCTATTAACTGGCTTCTCTGTCCACCAGCTACGACGAAGGCAGCATCATGGTGAAGGTCGGCCGCGAGGAGCCGGCGGTCTCGATGGACGTCAACGGCGGCAAGATCATCTGGGCAAGACACTCGGAGGTGCAGCAAGCCAACCTCAAGGCCATGGCAGAAGGCTCCGAGGTAAAGGATGGCGAGAGACTGCCGCTGGCCGTCAAGGACATGGGGAGCTGCGACATCTACCCACAGACCATTGCACACAATCCCAATGGAAGGTGAGCTGCTCGTTGAGTGATGAAGAAGATTGTACGGATTGCAGATGAATCATAGACAGTAATGTTTTAAAGATAATAATAATAATAATAATCATCTTTCCGCTGGTTCCAATTCAATAAAGATATTTGAAATTATTAATTATTTGATTTTTTTCTAGATTTCATAAAGATTGTGAAATAAGATAACAATTTTTAGTGCACACAGAATGAGAGTGGAGAATTTGCGATTGTAGGTTTTTGTAATGGAAAAAAGTAATAGAAATTTAGCAGTAGGTATTAAAATCTGTTCAATTAAAAGTTTACAATTACACCAGATAGGTAGGTACCTACCTGTACTAGAGTAGATTTCTTTTAATAACATATTACCGAAAAGATTTAATAGTTCTTTCTAAATTTGTGTATATAGGTACACTCGACAATATAAAACGGTATTTGAAAGAAATGGATTGACTGAAAAAAAAGGGATGGCATCATCTGATGAAGTCTATGCTTACTCGTCATATACCTAGTAGGTGAGCTCTGATTTCATTGTTAATAACAAGGGTTGATTGTCAATGAACCTGACCAGAAGCCAATCCGTTTCGTTCAAATACCATTTTCGAGTGTACATATTACTTTAGTATTTTGTGGTGGACACAGCATTTCTAAAGCAGGGTGGGAGTGAAAGAACACATTGTAAATTTTCACTATGTATGTAGTATCAAAAATTGGAATGTAGGTACCTAATTGTTATTTTCTGTTCATATCTATTTGTTTGAGGCTTTCCAGCCCTTGCCCTAAAAGACTCCAATGAATGTTTTGCCTGGTGTCTCCTCACGTATTCGCGTTGCGCGCAGGTTCGTGGTGGTGTGCGGGGACGGAGAGTACATCATCTACACCGCGATGGCTCTGCGCAACAAGGCGTACGGGACCGCGCAGGAGTTCGTGTGGGCGCAGGACTCGTCGGAGTACGCGACGCGCGAGGGAAGCTCCACAGTCAAGGTCTTCAAGAACTTCAAGGAGAAGACGTCGTTCAAGCCGGAGTTCGGAGCCGAAGGTGAGGGAGGCGGAGCTTGCTTCACATGCTTGCATTGCGTTGTTTGCAGCATCATGTCTGATTGTTTCACAGAACAATAGATATTTTGAACTTTCAATAACTTCTCTTTTTAGAAAGGAAACTGGCAAGAACTATACTACAATTTAAATGATCAATCCTGCTGCAAATCCCCACATTGTGAGCACTGTCATCTGTTTTGAACTGCAAACCAGAAAACATTTAGATTCATTTTTTAAACCAAACTGAAGTTGGTACACTGTGTAGCTTTGTTTTGACCTGGCTATTGCTTATACAATTGCTTGTTTTTATCTCAGTCAATATTTGTTTTAAAAGTTCTACTTTAATTACGTAATGCTGATTTTTCGTTGTACAGTTGTCCACAAAATGTATATTTTTATTCACAATACTGCAATCAGAGCGAGCAGGTAGTTGAATTTTCCAATATCTGAGGCATTTGAGACAAACAAATGTCAACCTTGAACAATATAAGACTCAAGTTCAGTTTGAAGACACTTTTGGTCCAAATGTTTGATGTTTTCTAATGGACACACCAAAATGTTTCACGTGTATTGCTTGTTTGTATGAAGCAGATTCAAACAATTTGTGTGAAAGAAATAGTGAAAAAATATTATTTCTTGTTTTTCTCTGTTGCTGCAGTTTGCCACTACTTTTGCCCAGGTAAAGCGGTGCCCAGAAGCACCTGTACTAATAACCCTTGCCCTTTGTCACACTATTTCCTTCCTTGTCTAACGTTGGCCAGCCGTCCAGCGTTGACCGCACCCGCAAATCTCTGGATGTTAGATAAGTACACCGAGACGTCGTACGTTTTGTCTGTTTGTAACGTCTCGGAACTCGGTTCGTGTTTGGCCCTCACTTGCTTGCTTCTGTCCACGTCAAATTCACTGTCTTTGTGATCATTTTTATTTCTAGCAGGAATATCTCTCTTTCACTTCTGTGTTGTTTTTTGTTGTTTAATCACAATTTTGAGCTTTTATTTTTGTGCAGTTACTAACTTTCTCTTTTCACCTACTATATATATATATATATCTGTTAAAATCTTTATACTGAGTCAATAAATACTAAATGTATTTTGGCTTGTATGATAAACTGAAACAAATTACACGTTTGAGAACTGTCTTAGTTAGACTCTTTAGGCACAGTATTCCAGTAAACGGAAATCATTGTTTCTTTACCAATCGGAAACAAATTACATACACTTGGTTGATAATTTCTGATTTAATGAGTAGGTAAAGAGTTTTCCATTTTAATATTTTTAAATCAAAATATTTTCTTCAACGTCCAAAGTAATTAATACCTAAGTGTTTGACTGTCATTAGTCATTACTCATTAGTCATTAGTCTTTCTTTACATATTACACATACCTATTTTAGAATGAATAACATTGTGATTGTTATACCCAACATTTTATTTAATATTCAATGACTTTGAGCCACACACACATTAATGTGCAATGTAACTAAATGTGCTCGAACATCTAGCACTATTGAAATACCCCATGCATGTGAGACGTGAACGTAACGACGTGCGTGTGACCGAGCAACTTGACGCAGGCATCTTCGGCGGCTTCATGCTGGGGGTGCGCTCGGTGACGGGCCTGGCGTTCTACGACTGGGAGAACCTGAAGCTGGTGCGGCGCATCGAGATCCAGCCGCGCCACGTGTTCTGGTCGGAGAGCGGAGAGCTCGTGTGCCTCGCCACCGAGGAGAGCTACTACATCTTGCGCTACGACGCAGCGGTCGTCGCGCGCGCGCAGGAGAACGGGGAGGGGCTCACGGAGGACGGCATCGAGGACTCTTTCGAGGTGAGGATCAACAGAGTTTGACTGGAAGTCTTAAACTGAAGGACTTATTTTATTACTTTTGTGGAGCAATAAATAGGTCCTCTTCAGTATATATTGAAATAATGAAAGTGATAGAACAAGACAGAACTTAGTGGCATAGCATTATATAATTTAGTTTTAACTCCTAGCTTTATTTCACACTTGGAAAATAAATATAGATAATGACTACAAACACAAAATAATTGATTTTATAAATTAAACCTTTCCTTGTTATAAAAATGGTTTCATATTCTTAAATGCGAGACCTCCTCTAGCAAGTATTTACTATTTACATTTTATTCTTTTTCGTCTTTAGATCAAGCTATTTATGTTGAGCCCTAATAATGTGACTGTGTGATGAGACCCTGTACAAACAGTGAATGTAGATACCTACTGAACACATGTGACAATGTCTTCTCTCCTCCCCATCAGTTCCTGGGAGAGTTCCACGAAAACGTGCGCACCGGCCTGTGGGTCGGCGACTGCTTCATCTACACCAACGGAGTGAACCGCATCAACTACTACGTCGGCGGGGAGATCGTCACCGTGTCGCATCTCGATCGCACCATGTACTTACTCGGGTGAGTCTGAGGATAGAGGCATGTTATTTGTGTGTATTGCATCATCATTGGTTTAAGTTTTTCACTACAATGACTTGTTCATTCCTGAGAGTTGACTTACACAATATGAAACATATTAATGAACAAAGCAATCCGAATTCAATATTAATGATTCATGGTTTTTAATGACAGTTTACACTGACATTTAAGAGTTAATTTTCAAATTTTACATACTCCCTAGTAAAAATTCAAAATTTTAGTATTAGGTAAATAAAATGTTTTAAAAAATTGCTTCTACATGTATAAGTTTTCCTTGCATAAAAGGAAAACTAACATAGATTTAAATGTATGGTTCTGCTGATTACATCTAGGTACACTTGACCATTTAGTAAAAACGGTATTCGAAAGAAGTAAATAGGCTGATGTAGATTTGCCATTTTCCCTTGAAATTTATGCTAATGAATGAGTCACCTACCTAACTCTAGTTTGTGAGCTCTGATTTCATTGATAATATATAACAAGGATTGATTGTCAAAGAACTTGATTTCACTTTAATCAAGTGTTTGTATATTAACTCAAGTTATTAAAATGGTCTCAAAGCGTTGTCCACATACATGATACTGATGAGCCCCGCTCCCCAGGTACGTGCCCCGAGACAACCGTCTCTACCTGGGCGACAAGGAGCTGAACGTGGTGTCGTACCAACTGCTGCTGTCCGTGCTCGAGTATCAGACAGCGGTGATGCGGGGAGACTTCGAGACGGCCGACAGAGTGCTGCCGACGATACCAAAGAGCCAGCGCACCAGAGTGGCGCATTTCCTGGAGAAGCAGGTACGTACAGGCACAAACTTGAAGCAGTAAATACATCTTAAATGTTTTGTGAACAGAGAGATTTCCAGTCATAGTTAACTGTTGGTTTTTATCTTTTTTATGTTAAATATCAAATTTTAAGATCAATTTTTTCTAATTGCAAAATCCCTGAATTTGTCCCAGAAAATAAGCTAATTGATAAATTATTTAAATCTTAATTTAAGTAGGTAATTTTAAAATCTTTGGCAGACAGGTCTTGTCAATATTTTGAATCCATCATGATTCAAGAATTCATCAAATTGATCAATACAGCTTATGAGAGAAAATGTAATTTTGATTGATTTGAATATCTTGGGAGGATATAACCTTCATAACGTCACCCATCTGCTTGTACTCCAGGGTTTCAAGCAGCAGGCGCTGGCGGTGTCGAGCGACCCCGAACACAGGTTCGAACTGGCGCTGCAGCTGGGCGAGCTGGACACCGCTCTGGCGCTGGCCAAGGAGGCGGCGTCGCAGCAGAAGTGGCGCCAGCTGGCGGAGCTCGCCACCTCCAAGGGGCAGCTCGATCTGGCGCAGGAGTGTCTGCACAACGCACAGGACTTTGGCGGACTCCTGCTCTTGGCTACGGCTTCGGGTAAGACCCCAGGCAGGCAGTGATGAGTCGTTGTTTATTTAATGGTTTAAGCTTATTTAAGCAATTATTCTTACTCTTTTGAAGCTGAGAATTATTGACAAAGTAGGGTTACAACATCATTTTATCAAATTTTTTGCTCAATTAATCTATCTGATTACCTAATGCTTGTAATTAAACTGTCATAAACTAACTACGTATTTTGTGTGCTGCTATCAGTCACACTAAATGCAAAACTTTATAAATTGTAAAATTGTTGCTATCATAATCCTTACTTCAGGATCTATCAGGAATTCAGGAATTTAAACATCCTCTGATATGATTATCTTCAAATTATTAAGTGCATCATTGCAGCAGAGCATGTCATGATTCCCGTGCATTCGATGACATTGCCGTTGTTCTGTTTCCTGCAGGCAACGGAGCGATGGTTAAGAAGCTGGGAGAGACGGCCGACAGCACGGGCAAGAACAACATCGGCTTCCTGTCTCACTTCCTCCTCGGCGACGTGGAGAAGTGTCTCGACATCCTCATCGCCACCGACAGGCTGCCCGAGGCGGCGTTCTTCGCTCGGTGAGGTTCACTCTTATTCAATGCCCTCGAGTGTATTATTATTACGATTTACAAGAGACAGGAGGGGAAAAATTTATAATGTTTTATGTCTAACATTTCATAATGTTATTTATTTACAACTTTAATAGATGTTTGTTTGTTTGTCTGTAATTATTTTATACATTTCTCATTATCGTTATTGAGCGAGTGTAGCAAGCAACTCCTTTTAGCTGTTTTGGCACGGAACTATGTTTTTTTATTTTTTTGTTTTTTTGTAATTCTGTTACTGATGATAATATACAAGTCACATTTTTTCTTCAATCGAGCTGAAATTTTGCACACATATACAGACCATCTCTGAGCATTGCAGACCGTAATTGTTTTGAAATCCGTTGATAGGTTCAAATTTTTAAAAAATTATCTTCCGATTGGTATGTCCGATCAGTTTGAAATTTTGCTAAGTCATTGCAACCAACATTGTCTCAAATCTTACAAAGTTTCAGCTAAATCCTCTGTTTCAACCCAATCGGTGAAGTATTTTTTGCCATTTTATGAGCTAAGTATGGGATGTCAAAAGAGATTTCTGGAAAAAGTACTTAGGTAAGTCACGACCCAATGGATCTGTCATTCAGTTCGTCCGTAACCAAAATGTTTATATGGAGATTGTAAAGTTGCAAAAAACTTGTATCGTGTTTGGCTGATGTTGGCTCTCGTCCATCAACCTGTCAACGTTGATCTCTCCGCAGCACGTACCTGCCGAGCAAGATCTCGCACGTGGTGGGTCTGTGGCGCGAACTGCTGTCGAAGGTCAGCGAGAAGGCGGGTCAGTCTCTGGCCGACCCCAAGGACTACGAGAACCTGTTCCCCGGCATGGTCGACGCGCTCAAGACCGAGCAGTATCTTAAGGAGGAGCGGCTCAGACATCTGCCAGCGCAGGCCTACGCTCACATTCCGGTCAGTTGACAGTCGGAAGAACTATCTTCTCTCGTGGTGTCTGACACATGAGTAGGGGTGCGCGAAGAGTGATTTTTACTTGGAATAAAATATAATATCAAATCAACAATACCTATATTGATTATTGAATTGAATATCGAAAAAATTAAACTGAAATGAAACTGACTTCAGAAGACCTAATAGGTAGGTATCAAATAAAAATAATAGTTAGCCACAAAACTACCTTCGTATTTCAAGACTAAAGGAGAGTGAAGGAGCAACGCATTTTTTAAATTGAAAAATACCTTTGTGAAAAATACAGTGAAAGTCAATATGAGAATTCTCAGGATTGAACATATTACTAATTGTTTTGAAATTGCAAAGTATTTAAATTATGCAATTAGGTAAGTACCTAGGTAGTAGTTGTAATTTAATTTTAATTTTTAATTTTCAATATCAAATTAACTTACGTATTGGAATTTGGAAACATATTTTCAAATATTCACACTTAAAAATAAAATATTAATTAACACAATTATGAGTATACATTTATTAATTTATTTATTGCAAATCTCAGTGAAGTCTAACAACTGTTTTACCTGCAGAGCAACCATGAGCGCAACCCCATCGAGGAGATGAAAGCGGCGGAAGCCAGCGGCAAGTTCCGCTACACCGGCCAGCTGCTTGGTGACAACTCGGAAGCGGATCTGCTTGGGATGGGAGATGATGCGCCTTTGTCTCGTGAGTTACTTGGAAACTTCTTGTGTCATCATGATTCATGAGGGAATGGAAATAGTAGAAGCTACATAAATAGGCTTCACTCCTTGCTGTGTTTTTATGTTTTAACATCTTTTAAGTAGTACAAGTCCACTTAAAAGTCCAGTAAACTTGAATAGTAAAGGTTCTTTGCTTCAATGGACTGTTAAAAACTTATTGTTAAACTGTAAGTAATGGAACCTTTTGATGTAGACTACATTCCTTTCTCTCATGGTCCAAATGGCAGAGCATTATAGACAAATATAACATAATAATACTATAGATGAGAAAGATGTTTCAAGTCTCTTATTTGTTATCCTTTCTAAATTTCATGAAAGGTACCTACTCACATTTTAATTATTTTTCATCAATCACATTAATGATCATTGATCACTACATTGTTTGCTACATTTACGCAATTTCATCTTCAGGAAGCCCTCTCGATAATCTGACTCCTGGACATCCCAACAGTTCAGGATTCATGTCCTTTTTCCCATAATCCTTAACATCTCGTTTTCTTCGTTTAGTAGCTCACATTGATTACTTTGCTTTCTTCATTTGTCGTTCAGTTCATGTGCGTTTCAGTTTCATTTCCCTTTCGAAGCTCTCTCTCGTTTTATTGATTTGATTTTGTTGTTATAATTTGGTGTGTGTTGTTTTGTTCTGCAGTCCCTCCCGGCCCGTCCCCACCCTCGCCCCTCCTGCCCCCGGCCAGCCGGCCGCGCGAGGCCACCCCCGAGCCGCCGCGCAACCTGGCGCCCAGCCCCGAGCAGGCGCGCAATATCGCGGACATGAGCACGCGCGAGCTGGAGGAGGAGCTGGAGTTGGACCTGGACCTGGACAATCTCGACCTTGATGACAACTTGGTGAGATGATTAGATTCATTGAGTTTAGATTCTTACAAATAAAAATAAGCAGATTCATTATTTATTGTACCTTGAGAGAATGGCAATGTCATTCAAATGAAAGACTTAATTATTTGGGAATATTTTCTTTTTACAGAATAAAAAATATTCTTTTGTTCTTAAGATCTGTTTGTTCTTAAGACCCTATAGGTCGGGTTAACCGGATTTTTTTAGATCTTAAATTGTTGTAAACATTCATATTTTCTCTATAAAATAGAGCCTAGTTGTGTATTTTTGTAAAGATGACACTTTGATGATCCAGTTGAAAATCATCAAGAGAAGCCACACATCACCTTGTTCAATCTTCTTTGATATTTTAATTGACCTAGAGAAAGTCACAGTACTATTTCTATGGGTTCATGGATGTCACATTTGCCACCCCATATTCTGAGATAATTAACAATTTGTGAGCTGTGGGCCTGTTTTAATATAAGCTTACATAAGGTTACAAAAGAGAATAGTGTATATACTTAGTTATGTCATATTATTAGTGTCCCCTATTAATTGTTTACTGTTGTTACCATATCAGGTACAAAATATTCCAGTAATAACAACACTCAATATTGCCAGTTTCTTTGTTAATTTCCCTTCTGAGCTAGCAGTGTGATACACGAAACTGTTTATATTAAACAACGCTAATTAAAAAACAGCTGACAGTGCAGACTATCAACAAACCCCCTTGACCAGTGGTTACTTAGCTTGGTAATCCATTATCCCAGGCCTGGGGCAAGGAAAGAATCCAGTAGCCCCCATTAGCTCGCCATGCATGGGGGAGGGGAGGGGAGGGGTATCATGTAACACCAGGGGTTGCAACCCCACTTGCCACATACAACCTGTAGAGTCTAGGATTAATAATAACTCGAGTTTCATTTTCAGGATATGACACTCGATGAAGATTTGCTGAGTGAAGATTAGTAGAAGAACATCAGTATATGCACTAATTTTATATAATTCTGTGCGTTGTATTTACATATTATTGCCGATTGGACACTTTCTGTGAGGATGTTCCTTCCATACTGAGCTCTTTTTATTAATCAATTTACTATGTTATTTGTTTAGTAGGTTAAGTAATCAAAACAATTTAAATTGTATTAAAATAAAATGGATATAATCAATATTTATGTAGAATACAATTAATTTGAATAACCTGCTTCCTGTCCATACCTATAATTTGACATACATTATTTCATTCGTAATAATTTTTATATACTTACTTACACTAATGGTGTATTTGCTTGCTTAGAAATATTTATTTTATATATATATTGTGAGTATTTTACAGCACAGGCCGTTTCTCACACCCCAATCGCCACCTCTCCTTGTCCATCCAACCATCTTCCAGCAAGTTTCTTCTCCCCATTGCCTCCTTTACATCTTCTTGCCATTCTCTCGGCGGTCGGCCCCTTTTCCTCCTCTCTGGAGGGGTCCAATGCCATATCTTCAGGGGCCACCTATGGGGATCCATTCTTCTTAAGTGTCCATACCAGCACAATCTCCTTCGCTCTATCTCCTCTACTACTGTTATATTTATTTTGTCACAATAAATACTAACGTGCGTAATTTTTAAAGATCATAGATAGCAAACTTTAAAAAAAATTATTTTCAAAATAAATGAAATAAATCGTAAAATAAATAAATAAGTAAACAACTGTGATATTCGATCTTTTTGAGTAGTTCCTTTTCAATCATGGTTTATTTATTTATTTTGTGAGACATTGTGGCTTACACCCAACAAAACAAAAAACAGTATTGAACGAAACGTATTGGATAGTTCTTGCCAATCATCCTTGTTATTATCAATGAAATCAGAGCTGACCTACAAGAGTTAGATGACGAGTTAGTAGATTTCTTCATATGAAGCCATCAAATCTTTTTCAGATTATCAATAGAATACCGTACCATTTTACCTTTTGTTGAGTGTACCACACAAGAACAATAATTGAATAATGAATATACATAAAAGTTGGTATATTTATGCACTTTAACAGCTTTCACAATTAAGAAATAAAGTAATCGTGTACTTTATTTAGAATGACATCGAATAACATGGGTACAGGTCACATTTTTCACTCCTCTATTTACCACTGTTTAATTGCGTTTGGCAAATGTTCGAATTCTCTCGTGTTCTTGAAGATGTGCAGTTGTTAGTGAAGGGTTCGAGCATGTTTTATAAATATCAGAGCAACTATTTGCACACACAGTCTCCGAATTGTTTCAACAACATATCAAGGCGTTGATACCTCATCTGTCATAATACTACTGCCGCCATGCGAGAGGAGTGCTGCCAACAATTTAAACAAGGGTTTAAGCATAGAGGTTTAAGTGCTTGTGCTGTTGTGGGTAACACTTACAGCTTATTGGCATAATATTTATGGATTGGGAGGAAATTAGTTAATCGAAATTGTGGAGTTTCTATGAAATAATTACCATTTGAGATTTCATGTTTTCTGTTTCTCAACAAAGTAGGAAATTAAACTATTAGGTATGATGTATTTTTAAAAAGTTCTATGTGTGTATTGAGTCATTAAGAAATTTATAAAACTAGAAATAAAATAAATAATAATACTGATAAATTTAAAATAGAATTGTTAAGGTCAGTACCGACGATTATAATATTTAGATATAATATCATGGAAATGTAACTCATCAAAGAGATTTATTTTAAATGATAATCAAACTGAGAATTTTGTGTAATATCGAAAGAAAAGTTGACAAAACGATTTACCTATTCCCATACTAATTTGACTTTTAAAAATGCTTATTATATACAAAATGGTCCTAAGTTGATTTGTAAGAATTGACTATATTTAATTTCCTTCTTTGTAAATTAATTTTCTTTAGTGTAAGGGAGGTGATTAATAATAATTTAATTTAAAATAAATCATCTTGTTTACAAAACAAAAACGTTGTTTCCCAACTCCTCTCAAGTAAAAGTCGCTAAGAATCCTGCGGTACAAAAGCCTGATAGGAGCAATAAAACACATCCCCAGATCTTGGCTGATGAACCTGGGGATTTGCATCCTGATGGAGCCAACAGCTGAACCGTGACACGGTGAAGGGGAGGGGGGGAAATGGAACGTTTTACCGCCACATAATTCGAGAGCTAAGTGTAGACAGTTTAGAGGAATAGCTACATATCATTCAGACACTGTTGACAAGCCGAATGCCCCATCTTAAAACACCGAAAAATAAACACGGTTCCACCTATTCGCTACGGGTTTTTTGCTGTATAATATATATTTAAACTAGTCAACACGTTAAATAATTAGTTTTGATCTTGTTTTAAAAATATAGTTAGTCGAATGGTTTGGTTAAATGAATGCGGTGTAACGCCCACGTTGTTAGCAGGACTAATTGGCGAGGATGTTGGATCTTGAAATGTATCAATTCGGTTTCGTTCAGGGAACTGCAACTTACGCAAAATGCAGCACGGTCGCAATATGATTCGCCTGGACCTATGGAAAATTGTTTGATAAGTGGATGTAACTTGGATAGATAGAATGATGATCAGTCTGATTGTATATTAGTAGCACTTTTCATTTTTGCTTTGTGCATTGTTAATTAGGCGCCGGTTATTCAACAAAACCGCTAAAAAATATGAAATTTCCTATACGATTGGAGACCAAACCTGTTAACCAATTAACCGCAAATTTTAATCATGATTAGATAAATTACGAACTTAGGGTTATCACTTGGCACATTTTTTAAATTAAATTTCACACGGCACCCAGCGATACAAGAAAATATACAATTTTTCACCAAAAATCAATCAATTTGCTTTGATTGCTTTGCTTAACAAAGCAAAAAAATGAAAAATGTACCAAAGGATAACCCTAAGTTTGTCTTTTATCTAATCATGATTAAAATTTTAAATCATTTCGTCCAATCGTATCCAAAAAAAGTGTCTATACAACAAGCGGTAAAATCAACAAGCGGAGAAAAACCGGAAACACCTTTGTATTTCCTACAAATAGCTGGCGAAATCAGATTTCAGTTCACTTTTAAAAGGGAGGATAATTTGTCGTGCACTTTACATTTTATTTAGATGATAGAGAATTAAAAACAGCATATTATCACGTAGACGTATATCTAACTCAAAAATGATTTTTTTTGGAGATCATGTCAAATATTGTTGAAGGGTTTAAAATGAATGTTTTCCTTTTCGGCTTGCCTCAGATTTCAGCACTCTTTGTTTGTACCCAAACAGTAAGAAGTTAAAACATTATAGAATTTGTATCTTTTTGGTGCAAAAAGAGCTGAAAGTGGAGGCAGAAATTATTGTTGCTCTCTGACAACTAAAGCTTGATTTACACGGGTCAATGTATTGATCAATACATTGAATTCAAGAGGCTGTGCACATGAGCAGAGCCACTTATCATATCAAAAGTGGCTCTGCTCATGTGCACAGCCTCTTGAATTCAATGTATTGATCAATACATTGACCCGTGTAAATCAAGCTTAAGGCAAGGCAGTGTCTTGAATCTTGACATAAATTTAAGAATACAATGTGTGTGTGAATACAACAACGTTGCAAGTACCTATTAAAAGAAATAGATAAAATACTATAATAATATGTGTAAAAGTTTGGCTCAAGACCTAATATTGAGTTTTGATCGTGGTCTGCGTAGATTCTTAAACACCTATCTGATTGCCAAGTTTTTTTTGCAACTGCGTTAAAACGGTTCCACAATAGTGTATTTATTTGAAACATAAAAGTTGGATAGTATTAGTAATTCGTTATAAAAATAAAAATAACGAATTGAATAATTTTCCAATTCCAGAAAGTAAAAAACAAACATTTTCACATTTTCATCAATTTGACATCAATCGTTTCAAACGATTGTTTAGTTACAAAAAGTTATTGTTCAAAATATATTTCGCCTTCTATTTTCCTCATACTTTTGAGTCAAAACAGAGCAGCAGTTCTGTTTGTAAAATTCCTCCAAGGTTTATTTTAAAATAACTGAAATTTAACTAAATTTCCTCTCGTAACATACTTGTCTCATTGAATCGAGCTGCATCCTCAATCTCCGTGTCAGCGAGATCTATCGGGTTCCCGTATTAGCCCCGATCCTCAGGGACCCCCTCACAGGAAGACTAGATCGAGTGCGAACACGGATTCCCTTTTAGTCCTCTTTGACATTGTCACATCTGTCTCCCCGCCGAAATCTTACGCTTAATGTCTCCTTAATTAACTGCTTACATGAAAAACAAAAACAGATCACGAGGTTTGTGGATTTCTGAATTTACTTGCCGCGACTTTTTGATGGAATGAATTTTGAAGATTATTCTCAAAGGAATGCCGAAAGCGGATGCCGCCCATTTGGAAGATGTTTAGTTGCAGCAGCTGAGATTGGTCCTTTGGGAATCATATTGTGCAGTTTGTGACGTTAGCTTTCTTATTTCTTTGCTGGAGACCAAGATTTTGAATGAATATATCTTAATAAAGAGATAATTTTGTATCTCAATAAAAAAAATTAGGACACCTATCCGCTTTTTTGTTTTATTTCTCTTCAGTTTTTCAGGCAACTTGTCAAATTATGAATAGACACTTTAAATGTAATTATATCATTGTAATCTTAAAACAACACAAAATTTTATAAAAATGTATACATCCAATTGATCCAAACATGTGAATAATATTTAAAAAATTGAATACTAAAACAAAATGAATTGAACATTATTTGTAGTTTACTAAATTTTAAGAAACACAAATGGAAGTTATTGTATAAATTTGTTATTATTAATTATACAGAATGGTATTTTACTTTAGTAGGTAATTTAGATGTGTTCTATTCGCCCGTTCAATATGATGTAACGATGATGATGTAACTAGGTACATTGTCTGTGAGAAAGTGGGGCTAAAATTAGTAAATACATCACCAGCTAAAAGGGGGTGAAATGTGTTCTAAACGGTCCCTACTTTGTGTTGGGTAAATATGATGGTTTGTTGTCGACTGACTAAACATAAACCCATCAAGTTTAACGCCAGTTTATTTTCAAAACTTTCAGTTGAAAATAAGCAACTAAGTAATTTCTCATTCGCTGGTAGATATTTCACTCATAAGACAGGAGAGAAAATCACTTCAATGTGGGAGGGCCGACATTTTAATCTAACACTCTTTTGCAAAATTCCTTGCTAAAAAGTCGCAAACAATCGATGTTGACAATGTTGTTTAACTATTTAAATCACCAGCGGATTGAAAATCTAATTCTTTGCCATTTAATCATTTCCAGTTTTAATTAATGGGATGGAATCATTAAATACATAATTCGGTACATTCAAATAAATACTTAAATGATTTTTAATGAACGTTTATTGATACAGAAATTACAGTTATAGTCACACATAAAATTGAGTTCAAATCAAATTATTTCTTACGAACAGAAATAAAAAGACGAAACTGGTGTGGAAAATAATGATAAATGAAACCAATCGACACAATTATAAAGTGTTCGGACGGAATAAGAAAATCAACATACTAAAAAATATTGCAGTTTAACAACCTTCCACTCCACAGTTCAAGAAAACTCGACACATTTGATACAGATTTTATTCACATTCTAAAACAATAAAATTGTTTTCACAATACACGTTTTTAGATTCATTTGGGTCAGGATTATGTATGTTTAAATCCAAAATAAAAAAACGTAACGAAATAAAATCCCGTGCGCTGACGGTTTTATTTTTACAACTTCGAATGTGTTTTTTGTAGCTCTCTCTCCCTCCCTCTCCTCTCTAGCACCTGTTTGGTGATAAGTCGTGTCACAGTAAGATGGGACACACATCAAGGTGGCTGTGAACATAAGGGGGACACTTAGAAGGCTGTGCAAGCGAGGTTTGAACCAGGGACTCTCATTCATCCCAAGTTCACGACAAGCAATCCCAGATATTTCATATCAAGTGGAATAAACCAGAACATTGATCGGTGGGTAAAATATGAAATAAATCGTTTTACAATTGGAATGGTGCACACTTTACCGATCTGCACAAATACTGATAAGATATTAGATAATATATTTAATATAATCGCGAATATAATATGACGATTCCCTTTGCTGTGCTATCACCGGCAAAGAATTAAAAATGAAACAGAAAATAATTTTTTGTTAAACAAAATAATAAATAAAGTTACTTGTAATAATACGATTTTTTAATCGCTGCCTATAGTTTCTTATTCTTCCATATTTACAAGAAATAAATAGAAGATCATTAAAAAATAGACAAGTTTCAAAAAATATAAAAAAATATCAATAAAATTACGGATGCTCAATAAGTGTGGCATAAACTCCACAAAATATTCAATAACTTTTGAAGGTGCATAATAATGAACACAATGCATTCAAAAATACTCATTTCACGCACTGAGAAAACTACTCTTTAATTTCAACAAACTGTCCAAAACTCATAGTCATTGAACTTTGCCGGGCACAACAAACACTGCTGAAAACCGGAGAAAAATCAAGACTTACGTAGGAAACCGTCTGACAAAAAAAATCATTTAAATCTATCATTGATATTATCTAGCTGGTAGATACTTACATGCATTACAAAATTATAAACAAAATCAATTATATTGACATCTCAAAACAAGATCAATTACAAAATATGATTATTTCTAATAATCATTCATCACCAAACAAAAATAATATCAACTGAACAAAATCATGGATTTTGTAAACAGCCGTGAGCTCACGTACAGTTAAATCTGGGGCCCTGTGGGGATGTTGTTACACGAAGCACTTGGTTGTGGGGCCCGGTGGGGGTGTTCATGAAGGTCTTCGATCGTGGGTCCGGTGAGGTGTTGTTTACATGAAGCACTTGGGTCTGGGGCCCGGTAGGGTGTATACATGAAGCACTTGGATCTGGGGCCCGGTGGGGTGTATTCATGAAGCATTTGGATCGCGGGCCCGGTGGGGCTTACAACGTGAAGATCTTGAATCGCGGGCCCGGTGGGGTGTTTACATGAAGCACTTGGAGCGCGGGCCCATGGGGGACCCGGCAAGAGTGAAATCCACGCCCGATGAGAACATTCCAGTCTGCGCAGCGTTGCTGGGCCCGGGTTCGTCCTTGATCATAGCTGAAACAAATCACAGAACATGTTACTTCCATACATGTCCGATTGCTCAAAAGAAAATTTAGAAAAATCACTGAATTGTCCTTAGATTATTTTTGAAAATGCTGTAAAGTAAGTAAATGTATTGGAAAGGCAAAGGATGATGATTACGAAGTGTGCCTTACAATAAGGCCAGAATATACATGATGACGTATACATGCTAAGTAGAGGGTGACTTACGATCAGGCCAGAACGAGTATCTCATGGAATCGTCGCGACGGCTGCACGGGGAGAACCCGGATGCGAACCCGGCACTGGACGTCGGAGGTCCGCCTGCAAACAATCACATGCCGTCAGTCTGGTGGAGGTGCCGTGTATTCTGTGTGACACTTGGTGGAGGCGCCAGCTTTATAGAGCACAGATCATTGAGCTATAATCCTTATTTGATAATGATAACAAAGTTCTTACATCCAATATAATATCAGAACCGAGTGATAAGGGGAATACAATCAACTTTAAAAGGCTCATGAAAATTGGAAAATTTAAAAAAAACTTAAAAGTTTGAGCTCCAAAAGCAATGCATTTAGCCGTCTGTCACTGTGTTCCAAGTGTACTGACCGAGAGTCGAAGTGACCCCCAGCTGGTTGTAGCCGTTCATGGTCGAGATCTGCATGGACTGCACCGGCTGCAGCTGTGACTGCAGCTGGGACTGCAGCTGGCTGTACGGGTTGAGCGACTGCGCATGGGGCTGGCTGCGCGCGCCGCCCATCGCTTGGCATGACGGGTAGGGCGGCTGCACGGACGGGCCGAGGGGCCATGCGGAACTGTGACGTAGAATAGAATGCTCATTAACGATTTTGCCGCGTGTTGCAGGCACTTTTTTGGGATACGTTTGGAGACAAAATGGGTTGAAGAAATGATTTGACATTTTAATCGTGATTAGATAAAATGCAAACTTAGGGTTCACTTGGTTTATTTTTAAATAATAAGTTGATTTTTTATGAAAAATGGTATATTTTCTTGGCTCGCTGGGTGCCGTACGAAATTTTATTTGAAAAATTGTATTTTATCTAATCATGATTACAATTTGAGATCATTTGGTTCACGGGTTTAGTCGCAATCGTATCGGAAATTTCATAATTTTGGGCGGTTTTGTTGAATAACCGGCGCAATGCAAGACGAAGCAAACATGAAAAAGTACTACTAATATACCTACAATGAGACTGATCATGTGAACATCTTATCAGAGTTACACCCACTTATGAAACAATTTTTCTCACTCAATTTACTAAAACGGCCGAGCGCTCTTGCCCCACCTTAAAACTTCTACAGGAGGCCAAGTCTTGAAACTTACGCCTTCAGGACGCAAACGCTCTAGGACGTCAACAAGTCCCATTTACTGTAAGAGTGATCGACATTGAAACATAAATTTAAGCCACTTATTTGATAGGCATCCAGCAATCTATTGCAAACAATTTATTAACATTATAATTATAATTACAGATGTTAGTCAGTCATTAAAACCTTATTCAAAATGAAGCTAAACAGTTACCAGTAGATTTCAAGGTCGTCATTCTTACAGTAAATGGGACTTTATGACGTCCTAGAGCGTTTGCGTCCTGAAAGCGTAAGTTTCAAGACTTGGCCTCCAGAATGTAACATGTATGTATGTAACCTAAAATCGATTGCAAATTGATGAACTCTACCTATAAGCTAGATTTTACAACCGGAAGAGCGAAATCATCTTTTTCAACGGCGAATTGCTCTGCAGCTAGGTAGGCAAAGCGACGGATAAATGGTTATGAGAATGAGATGAAGATAAGATGGAATATAAGATGAGGTTGCGGCCTATGAGTCGGGAACATTCCCAGCAATCGCTCCTCGACTTTGGGATACCGCGAAACAGCAGTCAGAAAGAACTTTCTCGGGAATCGAGCCCACTGATGTCTGAACCAACTCCGTGCTAGATTCAAACTTTGACTTTTAAATTTATATAGAATGTCTGTTCAAATGTTTCAATGTGTTAGAAAAATAAAAATTACATCTGAAGATATCGATGATGAATTTCCAAATTTACAAAGCTTTTCCCCGGGGTTAAAAAATTTTTCACTATGCACAGTGGCGTAAACTATCAATTCCCTCGATGGAAAAGCTTTGTGAATCCTGGCCCAGGGGGAAAAGCTTTGTGAATCCTGGTCCAGATGAAATATGATGTAACGTACGTGTGATCGAACCTCGGGTAGGGCGGCGCATACGTCTGGTTGGGTGCGAAGAGATTCCTCGTGCCTAGATGGTGGTGCGCGGAGTGGTGGTACGACTCCGTGAACATGGCCTTCGGGAACGGCGCGTTGGACCTGTAGGGACGCTTCATGCGGCGCCGACGTCGGTAGTTGCCGTTCTCGAACATGTCGTCGTACTGCGGGTCTGTAACGTGACGCATACGTGATATATACGTGACAAATATACGTGAACATGGCCTTGGGGACCTGTAGGGACGCTTCATGCGACGCCGACGTCGGTAGTTGCCGTTCTCCAACATTGTAAGTCGTACATTATTTACAAGTCATACAAGGGCTACAAGTCGTACATGGGCTTCAAGTCGTACATGGGCTACAAGT
The DNA here is from genome assembly GCA_934045905.1 of Leuctra nigra. Taxonomy (NCBI): domain Eukaryota; kingdom Metazoa; phylum Arthropoda; class Insecta; order Plecoptera; family Leuctridae; genus Leuctra; species Leuctra nigra. The sequence continues at coordinate 29,105,948 of OW203766.1, forward strand.
CGTACATGGGTTACATGTCAGTCGTACATGGGCTACAAGTCGTACATGGGCTTCAAGTCGTACATGGGCTACAAGTTGTACATGGGTTACATGTCAGTCGTACATGGGCTACAAGTCGTACATGGGCTTCAATTCGTACATGGGCTACAAGTCGTACATGGGCTACAAGTCGTACATGGGTTACATGTCAGTCGTACATGGGCTACAAGTCGTACATGGGCTTCAAGTCGTACATGGGCTACAAGTTGTACATGGGTTACATGTCAGTCGTACATGGGCTACAAGTCGTACATGGGCTTCAATTCGTACATGGGCTACAAGTCGTACATGGGCTACAAGTCGTACATGGGTTACATGTCAGTCGTACATGGGCTTCAAGTCGTACATGGGTTACAAGTCGTACAGGGCTTCAAGTCGTACATGGGCTTCAAGTCGTACATGGGCTACAAGTCGTACATGGGTTGCATGTCAGTCGTACATGGGCTACAAGTCGTACATGGGCTTCAAGTCGTACATGGGCTTCAAGTCGTACATGGGCTACAAGTCGTACATGGGCTACAAGTCGTACATGGGTTGCATGTCAGTCGTACATGGGCTACAAGTCGTACATGGGCTTCAAGTCGTACATGGGCTTCAAGTCGTACATGGGCTACAAGTCGTACGTGGTATAATCACATTCTCTCACTGCCAGATCGCTGTGTCATTGCAACTCAGCTGATCACGTGTTTCATCACCGGATTCGTAGAAACTATCAATCATCTGAAACTCGAGAGAAGTGTTGCAAATGGTCACAGTTTCACACGAGGAAAATCTAAATATATCCGTTCCAAGAGCGCAACATTATTTCAAATCAGTTTGACTGCTCAACCAGTTTGAACGTGGCTCATAAAAAGCAAATATCAGAAAAGATGAAATGACTAAATATGCCCAAATGCCTAAAGTCCTCTCAGTCTTAGTCTATATTGATGGATGTGCCTCGGCCTGACTTGACACAGATACAGATCATTCAGCATGGGCATGGCCCTTATCAAATAAGAATACCCTCAAATGGTAAAATTAATGCGATAGTTTTATTTTCCTTACCTCTTTTTGTAACGCAAGTGCAATTAAGAAATAAAATCCATTCATGAAGTAACCACGGAAACGGAAGTAAGCATCGATTTCTGCCATTACTTATGTAAACATCCTATAAACTCTATAATAGAAACGTCTATGACAGATCCGAACGACGTGCTCGAGGTATCTAATAAAGAGGCTCCACTCACCAAGGGTCCAGAAGTTGCCCTTCCTCTCGCCGATGCCCTCGCGCGGGATCTTGACGAAGCACTCGTTGAGTGAGAGATTGTGTCGGATGCTGTTCTGCCATCCCTTCTTGTTCTTCTCGAAGAACGGGAACTTGGCGCTGATGTAGGCGTAGATCTCGGAGAGGGTGGCGCGCTTGTGCGCCGTGTTCTGTATCGCCATGGAGATGAGGGCGACGTAGGAGAACGGCGGCTTGGCGTTCGGGTCCGACGGCGACGACGACGAGGACGAGGACGTCGCCGGCGTTGCGACGCTGCCGGATGCGCTGGAACTGACGGGGAGGCTCTTATTATTCAGGACTTACACGCGAACTCAACTTTATACCGTGGTCTAAACTATATATTTACATATTATTCACATAACAAATTATAAACATATTTGGATAGAAACAAATCTGTTTCTCAGAGGTCGAATGGAAGTCCATTTTTCTTGATTTTGCGTTGCACACTTTTGGAAACATACAATCAACTCAATTAATTGTCATTTGGTTTAAGTCAACAAATACAGTTAAATTGAAGTAGATACCAATGAGTAATGTACCTATTACAAATATGATTGGACAAATGCAAAATTACTGGTTTTTGAGCTCACCTCAAGAATGTTTGAAATGGACTTCCGGCATTCTACCTTTGAGGTACGGAAATAATTTAAGGCTTTAAGTGGCATCTTTAGGATTCCCTGAAAACCTAAGATACACTTTTCAAAATTGCACCAACCCGGATCAATAATCGTTTCCAAATTTTTTGGCATGACTTCGTACATTTCGCCAAATCGGAATTGTATTCTCCCCCCCCCCCCCCCCCCAAACACTTAAAATGTGTTCCTTGTATTGGCACTGTCGAAACTCAACGTCCTCCCCAACCGACGCCAAATGAACTCACACTGCCGACGAGCTGCCGACGACGCTCTTGCTCGCCGCCGACGCCGCCGCCGCCTGCTGCGAGCTGCCGACGCTCGACGTCGCAATGGTCAACGTGCTGATGTCGTGCTGCAGCTGATGACGGCTCATGCTCAGGTCCTGTTCGCCGCGGTTCATGTCCCGGAAGCTGAAGTCCACGCGGTCCACGCCGCGGCCGAACACCAGATCGCGGTCCAGAGAGACGCGGATCGGGTCCACCAGGCGGCCGTACGGAGAGTGGCGCTCCGGCGACGTGCTGGAGGGTGGAGGGTGGACGTTAATGTTATGTGTGTGCCAGAGTGTCCGATCATATTGCAAATGAATTCATAGATGATAATGATTACAATGACGATTTGTAAGAATTTTTCAGTTGGTTGTACCCCGAGGTAAATCCTGGAGACAATGTTTCCTAAACAACTTCACAACTTCTGCACCGTTAAAATTATTTACAGTATGAAAAATAGATTAAGTATGTGGTTATTCTTTGCGTGGACCTAAAAACATTTTTCTTAGCCCTGGTATTACCAAAGTTAAATTTGCTGGATTAACTAACTTTTGGATTAAATTCAACTGTTTCAATCATTTTGAGGTATCTGATTGGCTGTGCCGTCAATTTACAATGAAGTCCAATATTTAGTTAATCCGGCTCAGATTAACTTTGGTAATACCGGCCCTTAATTCATAATTATACCCAAACATAAGTACAGGTGTAAAAGTATGGACATACCTATCATTTCGACGAGTTCGGGTACAAATATTTATTATAAATAAGTTTTGGTTCATATTTTTTTAGGTCTTATCCTACTTTGACCTCAGAGGTAGAAGGTCTGAAGTCTATTTCAACCACTTCAGCCAATCTATTTTTAATATTCCAAACTTCGTGTAAAAAATTGACTTCTGGCCTTCTCCCTCTGAGATACAGTGATCTCTGGACGTCGACGTACCTGACGTTGGCGTCGCGGTAGGCGTCGCGGCGCTCTGCCTCGACGTCGGAGCCGGGACTCAGCTCGTCGTCATCATCCTCGCTCTTGATGACGGTCGCTGGGGCGCGGGGGTGATCTTGCAGTGATTGCACATAGCCCGGCACTGGAACCATCCGGGAAACTGACACATACACTACTTGTTAGGGTAACTCGCACACTACAAACTCCCTTCATGACACATACACTACTTGTTACTTGTTATGGTTCACACTTCAATCTACCAATTACACGGGAGAACAAGATGAACATTACACTGCACGCGACAATTCGAAAAGTTGTTGCATTCATCTTTATCTTGTCGTTCTAGGATTACATTTACGAATATGCTTAGACCCTTTACCTGGGGGGTGATTCCTGACCCTGTACGCATTTTCACTCTCTTCTTCAATTTGAAAGAGTAAACAAATCAAATGTTAGGCACGATAGAGACTATAAGAACGTACAGGAATACACTCTGGAGTGTATAGAAGAATAGAATCTACATAAATCAGCTGTTGAGCATTTTTGCTTGTTTCGGTACTCTGCTTCGCAAATGAAGGTCCGGGCCTGGATTTCGCATTGAACAAGTATTTGCTGTGCTGCTGATAATAATGTTATGCGGGCCCAATGGGCCCTAGCTATTTGCTAGGTTGCCTTGAGTAAACCTTTGAATATATAATGCATAAGAGCCTGCTGAGCACGCGCTATATAGTGAGCACTATATACTGAGCACGCGCTATATGTATAGTCACTCACCTCTATATGTCCTGATAAAACTTACCCCCTATCGCGACTACCAGCCGTACACAGACGTGGTATAAGTTGCCTACAATACAGATATTATACAGAGGGGTGATTTTCAAGACTGGTTTTATCACTGGCTTTTATCAGGACATATGGAGGTGACGGTACATCATAAGGAGTGCACAGCAAAGCTTGTATTTATCAATCACTTCCTTGCTTTCTGTTTCATGATCATGACCAACAGAAGTCCTGTCACTAAAGCATAGGTATGTTTTAAGTATGATAATTGTCGTGTTGTTAAATTAAATGTTAACACAATTGTATAAATATTATTGGGTCTTGTATTGTCCTCCTTGATGAGAGAAGAGTTCTAAGTTAAAGTCTAACAATCGCTTTGCTGAACCAACAAGTTCGTATCTGCCCATACCTTGTCAATAGGTCAATACCAATACAGGTGACTTACAATCTCGAAATAATTTGAATTCGTAAAATAATGGAACTTTATCAGTCACAAATAGTTTTACTTTGAATCTTTGGCAAATAAGAACCAAAACGTCCTTTCCAATCATAAATAAGCAATGATAAGATAGAAAGAAAACTTGACAAAAATAATTTGATCTAAAAAAGTTTTGTCATGTTTCAAATCTAAAATTTTCTTCAAATTTGCTAATTGCACTTACCTATTAATCAACAAAACGTAGAATCACTTATGTTATCAATTGTTTAATCAATATATTTCTATATTATTAAAACCACTAAAATATTGACTCTCCTTTGTCCAAGCACACCAAGTTCACACCTCCTCTTCCACGCTTAGATTACCAACTATAGGCACAGTAAGTAGGGCAAATAGTGCCGTGTATTTGACAGTTCTGTTTGGTCATCAGAATCTGATTGTACAATATTATGTCATATGAAGCCATAATTAGGCCTTGATATTGTGTTATTGCATTCCTTCGTCACGTACAAGCAAGAATGCGAATTCAGACAAAGTGATTAGCTGATTGATACAGAAATCGATCCAATTAGATTTTTAAAAATTTGAAGCAAGCAAGGTGGCATCAACGTCTTTATATTTGAAAAAATTGATACAGTGAGTGTGTTTTCAGCAAAAGTAATACATTCATGATGCAGATCAAACAGAATCTGTGGATTATATACCAGATTTATCCCACAAATTGATTTTTAACGTTTTAACTACTGTCATAGGACGTGTTGTTTAAATACAAAGAATTTAATAAAGAATTTACATTTTCATCCCCTGTGTCTTGTTTTCTTACAAAACACGGAAAAAGTTTCTCTAATAAAAATAAGAATACTTGTTGAGTTAGATACTTTTTTGTAGTTAATTACTCAGCATCTAATTGATTAGGTATCACATATCAATGATCATTAGCAACTTCGTAACACAAAACTCATCACAGGGGTCGCTGGTTCGTCTCCAGTCCCCATGCCAACAACACTCCATCCCTCGAATACACAACGTATCATCTTCGTTTCCCTTGTTTCCATCTGCGAGAATAAAACAAACCTTCTGTAACATGATCTTTAGTAGCTAGTTAATTGCTCGTGGCAATTGTTCAACAAACAAGATGGATGCTGTAAAACAACACCCACGCACCTTCTGCCAAGTCGTGCTCTGCACAAGATTGAGGAGAAAAAAACACAAGAAGAAAGCGACTTATTGTTTACAAACATAGAGTAGGTTGATTTCCAATATGTTGTGTGTTTGTTGTATGTTCTTGGTTCGATTCCCGGTGTGCTGATTGTTTTGATTGTTCTGGATGCAATGAGGCTAATGGGGCTTGGGGAATGATTGTTAGAATGTAGGGGAAGTGAGATGAAAATGTTATAAGGAATTATGGAGGGGGGTGTGACATATTTGTGGTTTCTGTAACCCCTCTGAAATTTCACCATGGCTCCAGATATTCCTGCCTGATTACCAATATTTTATATTATTTTTTCAAAGATTGTGGAATTCAACAAGGGGGTAATGGCACTCATGGCCGGAAATTTTATCTCTTAGATTATTTCAAATTTGATTAATTTTCTTATTTGAATTTGAATTAAATTGTAGAGCATACGTATCGGATAGACACCTTTGGTTAAAATTTTGTAAGTGGACATTTGAGGTAGAACTGAAAGCAGAGCAAGGAACCTTCCGTAAAAACATTGTTATTTTATAATACATTTTTTTTTAAATATAAAATATTATAGCTAAAGTTAAAATGTATCGTTTCTTATCTAATAGCAAGAAAGCAAGCGATTTGATGTATACGTGAAGTTTGAAGGGAAATGGGAATAGATACAGAGGATGCGAATGTTTTTCAATAATCTCTGTACTAATTGTTTCGCTGATTCCCTGTTGATATATCAGCTTCCGGCAGTGATTCATTCACAGAAGGTGTTCAAATTCAATGTTCATTATCAGAACATTCTTAATGAAAATCACGGGGTAACTGGAGCAACAAAAACTCACTAAGAACATTTTTTTCTAAAACACTCTAAAACTTCCGTAACTTTCTCTCGGCACTTGACAAGTTTTCTACTTTACATCAAGCGAGAAATTTTATTCCAGGTACGTCGACTAGGTAAGGTATCTAACGTTACTCGTCACTTGGAGGGGGTAGCACATGATAACTAAGCACTATGAAAGTGATCTTCAAATGGATGACCGATATAGAGACCCGCCCTAGGGCAAGAGGTGCACTTTTGACTGGGAGGTGTAAAGGACACCCCTAGTGATGATATCAAGTATAATTGGTTATAAAACACCCTTCCCCTTCCACCTCCCCCCACCACCATACCATCAACTAGCCCAAGGGGTGCAATTGATAGCACCAGAAAAGCAAATTGCACCATTTCTATTAAATGGACAACCTAATTTCCAGTGTCTAATTACTGAATTTTATGGAAAGCTTCCAATGGAGTCAGGTTTATATGAAAGAATGTGTGATTTGCAAAACATCCGGCGGAACCACGCTATATCTCGGGATCTCTCACTTGCCGGGCGAGAGCTCTACCAACTGTGCTACAAGACTTTTAATTATACTAATTTTCCCAGTTCGCTCTCGGAATAGTCGCGGGTTCGATCCCAAGCACGAGTAATCCGTGATGTGAAACTCAACACGTGTCGAACTTTACAGATGAGACACAACTTTGCAGTTTATCATCCAGTTTATACTGCGAAACCATTATCTCAACTTCAAACAAGTTTCTTGGAAAAAGGAAAATATCAACTTTCTTCAGCTATTATATTTGCAAGAAATGATGTGTCTTACTGAAGCGGCCTTTTG